>OX621249.1:8655000-9335000 GCA_951640165.1 Pseudoips prasinana
CTATTCCATAACTTTCTTGATCCTATGGGATTAGCGACACGACCGTAAAGATGTCAGGTACAGGACCGACGGCATTACGTGCTCGCCGAGGCAAAATCTTTTTTATTTCATTATGTAATCTTTAATACTGTTTTTTCTTATAGTTACTAGTGATTGATAAAAACAAAATAAAATAATATAAAAACGATAAAACATATAATCTCTAAACCAATGAGCGACTTCGTAATATGCGAGTCATATATTTCTGCAATAATATTCATGCCACCAAAGATAAAGTGACATATTTGTTGATCAGTCAAATTAAATTAAATTCTTTAATGAAGTTCTCGAATGGATCCGTAATGAGTGTCATTTTATATTTCAAAATCATTTATAAGTATAGATTTAATTGTCTATGACTAATATTGAAAATCATATTAAGTATTACTTTGTTTTTGAACTTAACCTGAATCAAACAATCACATACAAACTATTATTATTATATTTAATAGCGAACAATGAACAAATCCCTCCGGAAACGGATGGGCGCACAGTTTACACTGCAGCTATTATCGCTCACCATGTATATACGAAAAATATTTTGACTGCCTCGTTGGTCTAGCGGTAGCGTGTTCACCCGCAGAAAACGAGGTCCTGGGTTCAAATCCCGGGTCGGGCCAAAAAGTGATTTTGGGACTTTTCTGTAAAAAGAAAAAATTCTCAGCATCAGCCCGAAGTCTGGGAGTTGGCGGTATTATACCCCCGTGCCTCGGAGAGCACGTAAAGCCGTCGGTCCTGTACCTGACCTCTTTCCGGTCGTGTCGCATAGGCGTCCCATCGGATCATGAGAGTGATGGAATAGAAAGTGCTCCTGTGTTTGCGCACACACATCTCTGTTGAGACTGGCCGCCGTGGCCGAAATTCGGCTAGGAGGACATTATATACGAAAATTATATGCTTATAAGTTCAAATACTTCCGAAATGCATTTGCAGAAGGTGCGGGTTTGAATCCGCCCATACGTGTTTGTTATATTCAAATTTGGGTAAAAAATGTAGGTACAATATAAAGTTCGCATAGGATTGCAAGAATGTTATAAATATTGCATTCAGTATATGATTTTCTTTATTTTTATAAATGAATGTCCTCCAGGTCGAATTTAGGCCATGGCGGCTTGTCTCATTTGATAGTAACCATCTGCGCGGCACATATTTATAGTACACAAATACTCATGATGGGAGCCGATGGGACGGCTAACCGACACTACCAGAAAGAGGTTTTGTACAGGACCAACAACTTTGAGTGCATACTGAAACACGGGGGTGGTAACACCATTGGCGTCCAGACTCCGGACTGATATTGAGAATTTTTCGTAACAGGAAAATCTCAGTACCTATCTGATTTAAACACAAGAAGTAAGGAAGCAAATAGTCCACCTCCTTCCGTTTTATTGTTATCGTATGCATACTAAAAACCGCAGGCGAACCAAAGTCACTGACATAGCCCGAAGAATTGCAAAGCTGAAGTGGCAGTGGGTGGGGCATATAGCTCGTAGAACCGACGGCCGTTGGGGCCGAAAGGTTCACGAGTGGCGACCACGAACCGGAAGCCGTGGACAGGCCCCCTACAAGACAGACCGATGATCTTGTGTCACTGGAAACCGATGGATGCAGATAGCGCAAGATCGGAAATTGTGGAGATCTATGGGGAAGGCCGTTGTTCAGCTGTGGACGTCTTTCGACTGAAATGATGATGCATACCGATGGCAATTTCATCGAAAACCCCAACCTTTCTGAAAATATGGCTCTGTTAGTTAAACCTACTTTTCAAAGATTTTTTGTAACCTCGCATCTAAATCGTACAACGTGTCGTCTCGCAGACGTTTACAAATGATAGTCAGCCCTCATACGTATGGAATCTTCACATTTTTATTACGAATGTTCGTAAATGACAGTAAATGTGGAGGTAAATCTTTCTAAATCTTTGATCGTATTATTTATTTTTCGGATACTGAGTCATTAACTTGATGTTGTTAAATGTATTTGGTTTTCTTTTGCACATGTTCTACACTGTATGCTGAACACTGTAAAAACAAATCAAAGACACAAACTTTTGATTTTGATATTTCTGACCCAAATAGGGGATTGTCCATTCTTCAGAAATAAATTTTGCTTGTCATACTAAAGTACCGGGATTTTAATTTATGATTTAAAAAGAAATTCAAATTATCGTCTTGTTTATTAAGACATTTCTGCGAAAAGTATGCAACAAAGCATATTTTTCGATCATAAAATGAAGGGTCAATAGTCCGTGAATCAAGTTTTTCAGGGAATAATTTGGTAAAGAATTTCACTGTTAGTAATTTTACGTTCGTTTGTGACGTCATCGGGACGAAACTAAAAAATAATATTCATTATTTATTCATATATATTTTCCCTGTATTTAATTAATATAATTTATTTGATTGGCCGGTTGGCGTGTTTCCTAGATGCTTGCTTTTCACGCCGCACGCAGGTCGTGGATTGGATCCTCACTTGGACAGATATTTGTGTGTATAAATATGTCTGTTTGTTCTGAGTCTGGGTGTAATCTACTATATAAAAATAAGTCGGGTTTTCCTTCCTGACGCTATAACTCCAGAACGCACGAACCGATTTCCACGGTTTTGCATTCGTTGAAAAGGTCTCGGGCTCCGTGAGGTTTATAGCAAAGAAAATTTATAAAATTTAACGCGGGTAACACCGCGGGGCACAGCTAGTTATCTATATAAGTATCTATTTACAAAAGAAAAGTAGTATACACAGTTACCGGTTTCCATAGTACAAGCTGTGCTTAATTTGGGATCAGATGGGTATGTGAATAATGTCCCAGGATATTGTTATTTTGTTGGATGTTTTATATTGAAGTTCTAAACATTATTGAGCCAAGACTTACCTGATGTTAGGTACGTACTTGAACTAAAATCCAATATTCAAATACTAGCTAGCACTTACACACAATGTTATACAGTAACACTGAATGGTGAAAATTTAAATTTGACGCCAAGTGGTTTTAATATGTGCTCATCCAGTTGGACCATTAAATCTAAACTAGCTGGATTTTACACTCGCAAGTGATGTGGAATGCAATTCCATGGCTTCGAATAACAGCCTCATGGGATTCTTTTTGAACAACGCCGGACAACACCCTTGCTTATCTTTTAAAGCTTGGTTCACAATACTATCGCCGACCTTTCTTGGAATTAGGGACAGACATGAGCATAAGCTTTGAACCTCGTTATGTAGTTATTTGAACATTTTGGACGTAAGTAAGAAAAGTTCGTTGCGTTTTTATCGATTGGATGGACCGCAGTACTGCCGGGTGATTTCATAAGTTAAGCTTATAACCTAAACGGATACGAAACTGCTTTTTATCTTTATTTATTTAACAGGATTTTCGCACATGAAATGACGATGCCAATCCCATCGCACCTTGTACTAAGCTGACTCTAAAACAACACTATACAAAGCCAATGACTAACCCACTGAGTACATAGACGGGTTATTTAATTTAAAAGAAATATAGCATTCTAGCTCGAACCTAGTACGGTTCAGCTAAAATGCTATGAAATACACCAACATCTCATAAATTTATATTAAACGAAACGGCTTACCAGATACTTGGGAACAGATAATACTCGTATGTTTTTGTTTTCAGACTCATATAACATGGGTATATTCAAGGCTAGAGTAAACTGGCATCTTATGGGTAAACGAGGTCCCCCTTAGACCACATCTTCACTTACCATCGGGTGAGATTGTGGTCAAGCGCGAAACCTATCCAGCATAAAAAGAAAGTTACTTCATATAGTGAACCGTGGTACCCTTTTATTTATTAAAGTAAGTCAGTAACTGGCTTACGAGAATCAAGAATCAATCATTTATTCACTGAATATTAGTGTATACATGAAGGTGTTAACAAATTTGATAGTTTCATCATACTCTGTCGATATGTCGACGTGTAAATATTATTAAATTAGAGATAACATAATTATGTATATTAAACAATAATTTTACACAATTTTTAAACAATTTAAATTATAATACATTCGATTTAAATCATATTACACATTAATATTTAATTAACAATTATAGATAAAACCACGTCGCGCCTGATGGTCTTGTCTTAGTTGGGGTGTACTTGCGTACAGCACTTCTACTCTTCAGGATCTTTTTCCTGCCTGATGGTACGCGGTGCTCGTATCTATTGGAGGGTTGCACACCTGGGTGTCACTCGCGTGTTGCCGACCCTTAACACTCCTTTTTTGAAGGGCCGCATAAAGTGGTCTGTTGGGTACACCGTGGCAAGGGTCCCTGAAGTAATAATGTTTTCACCAATATGTAGATAGTGGATGGGTGACCGTAAATGTGGTTTATTGCTATGCGTTCCCGTGGTTCGCAGGACATCTGCAACTATCAGACAACTGTAGTTAATCTCCGTCAGTGTCCTACTGGGCAGAATAACCACAGCCTACTCCATTAAATAAATACAAAAACTGTATAAGAGGCCAATTTGAAGTAATCAGTAATCTTGTTATATGAGGTCTCCGCCAGTGGACCACCTCGCCTTTTAACTCGTACACATTGTACACAACACATATTCTAAAAGTAATTAAGTAAATCATGTTTGTAAAGCGTCCCGTCGATATCGCTGCCATCGCATAACCAACGGGGCCTCTTTAAACACAATTTGGGTCATAATCTGTTTAGATAACGCCCGTACGAGGAATTATTCTTGTTGCGATTACGAGAAGTTTTTTAGTGTCAATAGTTAATGTGGAAAATATTATCTTGCTGTCGCACGTTAAATGTGGCAGAGAGGTGGAGATGAGTATACATTATTAAGTGCGTCATCGACCTTAGCGCGATTATGTCCAGTGGACCCGAGTCGGCGTCACCGACCCGAGCGTGACGGTTTACTTACGTTCAATTTTCAGAAAAAGGGGCCATTTCATGATAATGATATTGGAGTATGGAGTTACAAATATGCGGTGGTTGACTCAATTTAAGAAGCGCTATAGACTGGTGTCATTGCATAAAAGAAGTGGCGCTCATGGCCAGGTGAGTTCACCTGGCCAGGTGAGTTCACAAGTCCCTAAAGAAAGAAGATTTCAACAATAAATGACTTTTCTACGTCATAGTAAATAGATTTCATAGATACATACCTCCAGAGGTAAAAATATATTTCTCTCTATAACATCAAGAACGTTTATTTTAAGACAACGCCCGCACTAATAAAATAGATCCTTGTATTTATATGTTGTATTATGCGGGAGGACTTTACAAATATGCAATTAACAGACACACAGCACATTTGTACTCAGACCAACCATTTAAGGGTCACACAAATAGTTGCCCTGTAGGAGGATCGCACCGGAAACACCGTCAATTCACGTCGCTATCTAGGCGCACTCGATAGCTATATTGCTGGCCTACCTTAACCACTGCGTCACACAAGCGTTTTTTGCACTTTGTCAGTGTACTTTGCTTTTGCACTTTGTCATTGTACTGACGCCAGCAGATCCAGCTACCCCAATCTGTGACATTTTCAACTTTATCACAAAAGCATATCGGGGAAATTTGACAGATTGGTGTAGCTTTATGTGCTGGCTTCTGTACATTGAAGAACCATTAAGAAAAGCCACAATACTGGTTAACTACCTCTTACAGTTATCCGAATTAAACTTTCCATGTATCTACTTCAAACAATGGTTTCAATACATCCACAGACGTGCAGTTAGATACGCCAAGTGTAGGTACAGACGCCAGCACATCAAGCTAACCCAATCTGTCAAATTTCCCCAATGAAAGTGAACCTTACGCTTATGTGATAAAAGTTGAAAATCTATAAAAGAAATTTGACAGATTGGGGTAGCTGGATGTGCTGGCGTCTGTACTAAAATAATATTTGGACGCTTTCACTTGTTTGAGATGTTACTAATGACGTCACCAACAGTAAATGTATTATTTCGAAACCAGCTGGTTCATGGCTACTAATCACTTGACCTGCCTTTCATAATTATTATTTTCTGTATATAAAATTAGTGAGCTGTTGCTCTCACCGGTTCGTATAAGTGATCTGCGAGCTCAAGCATTTAGGACGCGGTTAGTCTATAGGTGGGTGATCGTAAAGGAGGTTTAGTTTCTTAATATCTGCTTTGGAGGGGGCACGTTAAGCTGCTGGTCCCGATTGGTGTCGTTAGAAGCCAGCTGTTATAAATTATAATTATTGGAACGAAGTTCCTTATCGCGCGTTGTGAAAGGGCGCTAGACGGAAAAAAATCTTACGAAAAGTTGTCACGACACTTTTTGCAGCTGTGCGGCGTGCGCATGTTTCTCTGTCTGTCTCTCTCTCTCTCTCTCTCTTATAGAAAGCAAGCCAGATATTTTGATTTCTATTTCGCATTGAACAGTGTGGTGTCGCGACGATTATTTTTGTTGAGTGTATGTGTACAGGTTTTTTGTACATAATAAATAATTAGAAATAACTTCGTTCCATCCGGGTGTCTCTTGACACCTCTCAAGTTTTTTAATATATAATGTTATTGACTACTTGTTATTTTTTTTATATCCGTGTGCCGGTATCTTAAGCACGGGCCTAGGTCAAGTCACCCCAAAGGAAGGAAGTATCCCCCATGCTTTTTGTCCAATAGTGGACGTATTTTGGCTGACATGATGAAAGAGCCATACTCAACCTTTTTTTTATAGGTGTCACAAACATGTTACAGATATGTTGTTGAGGGCCGCAAGCGAAAAAAATGTAGGTCTTAATTAAAACGTAATTTTAAGTTAACGATGTAGTTACTTTATTAATGTGAAAATGTATAACTTCATGCCAATAACAAAGGCCGCGAGCCGCTGGTTGAGTATTGCGTCTCTAGAATATTGATACAAACGTAACATGAATTAGGAAACCTACATTAAACATCACTATAGTATTGTTCGGTAAAAATTGTAAATACAGAATCATGTATGGCTCGGTAAAAATTGTGAACATAAGACTCATGTAAGTCTTATGTTTACAATTTTCACCGGAAAGTAGATATTTCTTATGTTTACTATTTTTACCAGACCATATATGATTGGTTATTTACTATTTTTACTGGGCAATAAAATTGAACGGTAAAAATAGTAAATAACAAATCATATATGGTCTGGTAAAAATAGTAATCTTAAGAATCATGTTTTGTACGGTAAGGAATGTTAACTTAAGAATCATGTATAATAAGGTAAGAAATGTAAACTGAAGAATCATGAACTGTCAGGCAAAACAGTTCAAGCCTCCTTGGCTAACTGTATAAAAACAAATCAAGAGTCATATAATTATGGTGGAATGAAATTCTCAATTATAATCACGTCTCAGCGTCCGCTTAGCAATTAATGTCCAAAAACTTATTGTTAAGAAGACAATAACTTAACAAGCCCAAGAGAAAAGTTATGGCTTATTAAACACGATGACAAATTCATTTCCTAACCACATTATTGCTGATTCACGTTAGGTATAACAAAGAGTTACTCACTTGGTAAGTTGGAATCGGTTCAGGGACTAGTGGGGAAACTAGTTCGCAATGAATTTATGATGCCTGCTAGAAATAGGTTAAGCAAGTAACAAGTAACCTTGGCTAGGACACACCCGCTTTTTGTTGCTCGACTGACGTTTATTGTACACGCGCGGTGCGATATATTATTTGCGATTCACAAGTTCTATCGCACCCTTAATACGGTATATTACGGAATCAGTGTCTTCAAGGAACCCGCGTCTTTGTGTATTAACGTTCCTAAAAATCGATCGTATCGTGCCAGTAACTGCTCCGAGCTGGGTACGAAACCCAGAAGGGGTGCACTGTGATGCGGGTAACTTAGTTCTTGTCTTATTTGCTAGACGCATATTGGATACCAAAAGTATAGATATAAGTGTACGAATATAACAGATAAATTACAAATAGTATGTTTTATATTGTCACGTTCAAAAATGCAATAGCAGTTACATAAAGATTTAATGCGTATAGGAATTAATACGGCACACTGCACTAATTCAAGATACTAGATAATAAAAAATAAAAAGGCTTGTCTGTTGTCATATTAAGGTAAGCTGCTATGTGAGTTTTGGTTTCGCATATATCCAGTTATTTTCTCCCGACTATATATTTGTGAAGATTTCTGATCTCTGTGTCCAAGCGGTATAAACCTTCTGGTTGAGCCACTGTATCGAGGATTTCACGGATTCGATCCTACTGGACATTCTTTGCGTTATATATATATATAATTATATTTTGTTTAGTGGACTCGTTGCTGTTATCGTGATTTTCATGTACACTGTTCTTCATTAGCTAAGACTCTTTATAAGCAGCGTCCCGCGGTATTACCCGGGATTTAGCAATTAATTGGAGCTCTGCGATTTTAGGGTATAACCTACATATATCCATTCTCATATTAAACCCCACCCGCTCGGCCATTTTAGTGTGTTTGCATAATAAACATCTAAACATACATACTTTTGTTATCTTAATAATAGTAACAAAATCCGTTGTCAAATGGAAATCCGTTGTCTCTGCCTACCCCTCTGGGAGTGAGTCTATGTATGTATGTAATAATAGTGAAATCTGCTATAACTTTATAAATTATATCCAATGATTGAATCCAGTCAGCTACATACCAAATTTTATTAAAATTGCTCCAGCCGTTTAGACGTGAAGAAGTAACAAACATCCACACTCACACAGTGACACACTCACAAACTTTCGCCTTTATAATATTAGTGTGATGTGAAAGTTACTAAATATACAGAGAGCTAGTAAATATAGGTTGTCTAGAAGACATTGCCATTATGCGATCAAAAACGTCAATTTTATACTAAGCTGTCTGAAGTGCTATAGAAGCTTACGGCAAGGCTGAGGTCTTCTAGACGAACTATATTTAGTAGCTTTCAGTTCGCTTTTAGTGATATTGCGAAAGACGTAATTGAATGTCATAGAAATTGTTACTTTTTAGTGCTATTTACGTGTATAGTTTTAACATAATAATAAGTTGTTTATATAGGGACAAAGGATCGCTATAAATTATTTTAAAGTTAGGACTATCTGTAGATATTCCAAGTTTCATGCATATCTGATAGCTATTCAGTGCGATTGCATAATAATCATAAATTTTCACATTAGTAACATCGTATCGTATACCTCTGATCTGCATTGCTTTAGTAAGAAATGTTCTCAAGAGCAATGTGTTGGTGAAGTGTGGATATGGACAGAATTATTAAAGGATATATCTATATGTCATAAATCTTACCACTCAAATTTCGTCCGTGATGGCCACCATTCATGGTGACTTGCCATCTGCGGGCATACGTGGCGAAATTTTGTGTGTGTGGGATGTTATTGTTTAAATCTCTTCATACGATGTGATAGGCTAACGGATACGACCGGACAGAGGTCAGGTGCAAAATTAGTGGTTCTACGTGCGCTCCGCGGCACCCAGTCAATTACAAAGCTTTTATACTATGTTCGAGGGTTTGAACCCAAGACAACAAATAATTTAAGAAGCTATGAATTAGTTACTCAGTACGCCAACGTAGCATAGAATATGCAACCATCAGTTGGCTAAACGCATACTTCGCTGCTGTAATTTACTCGACGCATTTTAACACACACAGTTTTAGAGAATTAACAAGTAATGTTTCGACACCAGAGCCAGACAATTTGTACGCACAGAGTGTCACACGGCAATAATTTACGCAAACATACATTAAAACTTTGTGAAGCTTGTTGCCGTAGGCTTTTATCACTTTTATTACAGAACCTGTTTCATTTTTACCCAGGAACTTATTAGCGAAATGACAATTCTGACGATTATATAGCTGTTTAGTTGTATTTTTATAAATGGTTCTCTGAATACCGAAGATAGCCATTTATATCGTGTTCAATATATCGGCAAAATGTTGGTAAATGATGGGAGAAGTTGATTCCTGCCATGCTGGTTGGTATAAAGGTTTGAAGACAGCTATATGGCATGCCAAACTGAAGTGGCAGTGGGCGGGGCACATAGCTCGTAGAACCGATGGCCGCTGGGGCAGAAAGGTTCTCGAGTGGAGACCACGAACTGGATGTTGCAGTGTGCCCTCTACATGGTGGACAGACCATCTTGCAAGGGTCGTGGGAAGCCGCTGGATTCGTGTAGCACACCACCGATTTGACCGAAGACCGGTTGCACGTCTTTCGGCTGATGATGAATATCTTTATTATATTGATGTTGTGAAGGGAAGAACCCTGTCCAGGAGTGGGACGGTTATAAATGCTATTAAAAATAATCTACTATATAAAATCAATGATAATAACATTTTTGGGCATACCTTACCCTTAAGGGGTACCGTTATGGGGAGCGAATCAATTCTCTGGGGGCCACTAAAGTGAAAGGTCAGATTTTTAAAGAGAGCGTACGTTCGCTGGCACGACCTACATATGTACACAAAATCCTATTCTAGCTCAGATAGTAGACGACCCAGAGAAGATGTTAAAAATCTCCAATCTCGCATATTTTCCCGTCAGATACGTTCCCATAGATTGCCAGCGAACATTAATTTATTACTAAGTACCCGGTATTCGACCATCTGTTTGTCAGCGGGCTGTTTCTCATTAACTGTAATAGGTAGACAGTTGAATTTCGCACAGTGTACTCTTCAATAGAATAAGATTAAGAATCAAAGGGGGATACTAGAAATCGATGTAATTTGATCGATATTGTGTAATTGTACGGAACCCTTCGTGTGAGAGGTCTGACTGGCTGATTTTCTTGTTGTCTCTTTGTTTTTGTTTGTTTAATTAATATACGGTTTTTGAGGCGCTCGTAGCTAGATGCTCTCACCGGTCCGTAAGTGATCGGCGAGATTAAGCAACTAGGCTCACGGTCAGTCCATAGATGGGTGACCGCCGAAGTGGTTCAATTTCTGAGAATATCCGTGCGTCGCAGGGCACGTTAAGCTGTCGGTCCCGGTTATAGTCATTAGACATCAGTCGGTAAGCCATGTCAGAGGCCCACTGGGCCATTTGAGTAACTCTTACACTAGGGTAACCACTGCCCATACGATACGTAAGTAAGTGTTTTGGTTTCAACTTATTATTTATGTTGTACTTTAATGTATGGAAGTGAAAGTTGGGTATGGCAGAAAAAGAATGACAGTAAAATAAATGCAGTGGAAATGAGAGCTCTGAGAAGTATGTGTGGTGTAACTTTGAGAGCCAGAATTCGAAATACTGATGTAAGAGAGCGTTGTGGTGTGAAAGAGGATGTAGTCACAAAGATTGAAAAAGGTATGCTGAGATGGTTTGGCCATTTAGAAAGGATGAATGAAAGAAGATTGGTGTGAATGGTACAACCGGAAGGGGAAGACCTCGTAGAACATTCTCCGATCAAATCGGAGACGTACTTAAGAAAGGTCAGGTCAGAAGTACCCTAAACCGGCGATCATGTATGAATAATATTATGTCAGTAAACTAAGCGAAAGAGGTATGCAAGGATCGTAACAAATGGAAGTCCGTTGTCTGTGCCTACCCCTCTGGGAAACAGGCGTGAGTCGTATGTATGTATGTATTTATGTTGTTTAAATTACACTTGAAAACTTTACATTCAGAAATATATTTTATCTCTCGATAGAACCGATCCAATAGGGACGCAATAACCTGCGAAGGACATAATGTAAAACGAATATAAATAAAACAGAACAGTTGTCGCGCCAATACGGTTCTGATGGATACACGTGCGATAAAAAGTTTGATTAGTATATTGGTTTTACATATTATTATAAAGTGGCTTGCACGTGTCAGGTGCGAGCTGATTAAAATGTATGAGCCTGTATTATGTTTTAATTGAGTTTACCTTTTATGCTTATAATTTATTATAACAGATTTTTATCATCATAATATCCGTCGACACTTGGACAAAAGATCTCCACAGGTCTTCCGCTATCCGCATCCAGCGGCTGTCAGCGACCCTCACAAGATCATCGGTCCATCTTGTAGGAGACCTAGATCGCCCATTTTATGATTATTGACATGAAACTTAATGAGATATGACTGCTGTAGCATTCAGTATGTCATTCTTCCCCAATCTATAATTTAAACAGTTTTTTTTTATTCGCTTACTATATTATAAGTAAATAATTAATATCTTGGGACAAATAAAACACTGCCATCTGATTCCAAACTAGGCAGAGCCTGTACTATGGTAACCAGACAACTGATAAACATACCTTTTTATTTTTCCAAATACATAATAATATAATGGTCCGATAGAGCTATAGAACTCAGTGGATAATGACCCTACTTTCTGATCGTGAAGGTCGTGGGTTCGAATCCCACCCAAGACAAATATTTATTAAGATATTTTTAAATATTTGTGTTGAGTCTGAGTGTTTTTATATATAATATGTATTTATTTACAAAAATAAATGTATGTAAGTACTATATTATTTATCTATCACCTATAGTACAAGCTTTGCTTGTTTTGGGGCTAGATGGCGCTGTGTGAAATGCAAAATAAAATTAATACCAATGGTATTAATTTTATTTTGTTTTTATATATTGATCGTGACAAATGGAAATCCATTGTCTCTTCCTACCCCTCTGGGAATCAGACGTGACTCTATGTAGGTATGTAAGCAAATTGCCTCCAGTATTATGGATAAGTTAAGCACGGTGATAGGGGACCTCTCATCCTGGTGATATGGATGAAATTTCTAATCCTGGCGCGGAACGTGGCGTTTGGATCCACTTTCGAAGTATCATGCTCCATATGCTTTCCCACTCTAATTTATACAAGCCATTCGATTCTTGATTACGACGTATCACGTAATGAAGACGCTTGAGAATACCTTTAAAGTTTAAGCTTTCATGCTGATTTCTGAACGTAGAGTTCTCCCTAGTGAGGTAACCCTATACGTCTCGCGGGACGGTCCTAGCTTTGGAATGATTACCCACTACCTACATGTTATACCCTTCACCTGGCGTTGTTTATGCTGTTGTCCCTAAAGAATAAGATACCAAACTTCTACAACGTGTTCCATAAATTTAGTGAGGTACTTAAGATCGTATTAGTCTACAATATACGACAAAAAAGTTTCACTTCCCATACAAAATCGCCGATCATTGCGCTATGTATGAAAGGCCAAACTTTTTCTGTATTTCGTAAACTATTCTTAAGAAGATGTTTAACAGTCAATCCATAAAAATTGAAAAATATAAAATCAATATATAGTGTCAATTTCGCTAATTGTCAGTTTAATCGTGCCGGGATGCAATTTGCACCGCCCTCCCGCAAAAATGTGCACATGCAAGAAGGACAATATAAAAAAGCAAATTACATGCGCCAGTACGATACCCAACACGTGTTTCAGTCCTCCACGGACCATTCTCAAGGGCTGCTAACTCGAATGAGACCCTATGTCTCTTGTGCACATTTTTGCGGGCGGAAGGGTGGTGCAAATTCCATCCCGGCATGATTAAACTGACAATTAGCGGAATTGACACAGCATATTGATTTTATATTTTGATTGTTATGGATTTCCGCAAAGTAACGTGTGATTCCATTACTGGCCTCTTCTACGCATAAAACTGTTAAACATCTAACAGTTTTATGCGTAGAAGAGGCCAGGGTAGCCTCATCTTGTGGATCCTGGGAAGTTTTAGTGGTGGGTGTGAAAATAGGACTGGTTAAAAAAAACGGGTAACGGTTACGTAATTATGTGTTAATATCATCTTGATTCTTGTGAAGCCATTAACTGCCAGACAAAACCCGTAAAACATCCATGAGCGAGCATAAAGTCTTATGTCCATAAAATACAATACAACATAAAATATTGATTTATCAAAATCGGTTTAGTTCCGAGACTACCTCAAACAGCCATTTACCCACCTATCTAAACAAGGTTCGTTTGCTTACACGTATTTGTATGACATTTTATTTAATAAGGCAAGAAACTGGTTCGGTATGTAAATTTAGATAAAATCGGAGCCATGTTTTGAGGTGAAGACCTCCAATGTTGAACATTATATTGAACAAGATTATAGGCCTCCAGCTGTTTTAGCAGATACGTTTAAAGAACCTGGGCTACTGAGCTCAAAAACAAGATTTCCCACACATTACTAGAATAAATATTTGCGACAAGAATTCTATATATCTATTCTATAAATAAAAATAAAATGGGGGGTTTGTATATACAAGGTGTAACATAAAGAAGGACTTAAGGAGCTTAATGAAATTGAACAGCTACAGGCTGTACATATGTATATACAAGAAGCCTCTCACAAAGGTATAATAGTTTATTCTCTGTATTTCTTTACATAGTACGCGTATGTACACCAAACCTATGTGAAAGGGATAAATAAATACATTATTATTATATGTAAAATACACGAAAAAAATATATCTTATTTTTTTTAAAGACAACATTCGCACTATTTAATCTAATCCCTGTATCGCGGGGTACTTTACAGACATATAATAGACGGACACAAATTACATCCAGACTCAGAACAACTATTTATGGGTACACAAATAGTTGTCCAGTGGAGGACACGAAGCGGCAAGTAGCCTGTCTTAGCCGCTGCGCCACACGTGCAGTCAAATCATATCAAATCCCCATAGAAGAATAACAATCAGCATTATGTATGCGGCGCGAAAAAAAAATATATTTTCGTATTTCATAAACTGGTTCCGTTTAATTCGTTCATTTTCACTGGTAGATACCGCTCCTTGAGATACGTCTTCTATTTATATAACAACTAGTATATATTGTCCTTCTAATACGAATATTAATCGTTTAATGTAAAGTGTTACCGACTTTAGATGAAATTAGTAACATTTGTATTGTTAGTTTTGTTCGTAATTCACCCAACCAAGTTTTCCCAGATGCGGCCCAGTTAGATCGATGGTTTGCTCTAAAACATCCATCCTGTTGTTTAAATTTCGTTGATCCTTGTAAATCATACAAAATATTGCTTCTTTGACAAAATGGCAAATTATATCCTACTAATCACACGTAATATTATAAAGGCGAAAGTTTGTGAGTGTGTATGTTTGTTACTTCTTCACGTCCAAACGGCGGAAGCGATTTTAATAAAATTTGGTATGGAGTTATCTGGCACCCTGGATTAACACATTGGCTATATTTTATTAAATTTAACGCGGGTAAAACCGCGGGGCACAGCTAGTAATGTATAAATTAGATCGATGATTTTTCAGTTTTTCTTAATAACCTACAATCAACTGGCGTGCCCTTGGTACCCCATATTGTGTGACTCTGGCCTGAAGTAACAAAACCATTTATCACAAACATCAAACAAAGCACTGTTTTGATATGAAAAAAGACCATAAAGTTGCTTTAGCGATTGATTTATTTCCGCTGCCCGTGAGTGTTCAGCAGACGGATTGCCATCATGTTGTCAAGCGTATTTTACTTGTAACTAGAGATTTGGTAACACTATATTTACAAAATATAATGGAAAACAGATGGTATTTAATAACCATTTTTCGACTTTTGATAATACGGGGGCCTCGTGTTTCGTTCCCCGGACAGGACAAATATATAACATATATAGTTGTACCGAGGCTGGGTGTGCTTTGTATCTATTTGTGTGACTCATATATAGTTGTACCCAGTCTGGGTGCGCTTCGTGTCTAACTATTTGTGTGACCCATATATAGTTGTACCGAGTCTGGTTGTGCTTTGTGTCTAACAATTTGTGTGACCCCTGTATGTACCGAGTCTGTTTGTGTTTTGCATTTAACTATTTGTGTGGCCCATATATAGTTGCACCGTGTCTGGGTGTGCTCTGTGTCTAACTATTTGTGTGACCCATATATAGTTGTTTTGAATGTGTTCGTGAATTGCGTATTTATAAAGTCCTCCGCGATTGAAAGATTTAATTTTCCCATTTAGGTGTTGTTTATACAAAGGAAACAAAACAACTCAAATTTGTAGCAGAAAAAATGTTTAATAGATTTTTTCACTTGTCCGTCTCTGTCCCAGAATAGAGTACAATAGTTGAAAGTTATGACGTAATACATTCGTCCCATCAAATTAATATGAAGTCCTTATGACGAAGCAGGAAAATTTTATTCATGTTCTCTGTAATGTTTTTTCCTGTTAGGTACATATATAAATTATACGAGACTGTTATTGATTCAATTTGTGGTTTTTCCTCGGTGTTAAACGGGCAGAAAAATATTTATTTAATCGATATGTGTTGCATTTTACCTGATTATATCAATAAGGGTAACTGTAAACTGTAAACAATATCTTTTCAGGATTATTGGTAGCCTTTACTTGTACTTTTTAGGGTTCCGTACCCAAAGGGTAAAACGGGACCCTATTACTAAGACTTGGCTGTCTGTCTGTCAGTCTGTCCGTCCGCCTGTCTGTCTGTCTGTCTGTTACCAGGCTATATCCCATGAACCGTGATAGTTAGATAGTTGAAATTTTCACAGATGATGTATTTATGAAAAAAACAAAATAAAATAAATATTATGCGGGCACCCATACAACAAACGTGAATTGTTTGCTCGTTTTTGCTCGGTATTAATAAAGGCAACAGGTAGACGCTTGTCTTATTAACAGAATATTATTTACTTAAAAAATAAATAATTTAATTAAAATAAATAGATATTTGAGGGGGATTTTTATGCTGTTTTTATAGATAATGGTATGTAACCCTTCCAGCGCGAGTCCGATTCGCACTTGGCCGGTTTTTTAACTATATTATTCTCTAGACGGAGATTAATGAGGTCAGGTGTAACACTTTCAGTATTATGATACATAGATATATCTACTTGTACCAGACGGTACATTCGTAATATATCCATAGGACGGTAGAAAAATAATAGCCTATACAGAAAGCATACCCAGATTCAGAACTATTATATAGATGAGCGACACAAATAGTTGTCCTATGCGGGGCTTGAACCCGAATCACGAGGGTGCTGACCTTAGCTACTGTGTCCGGTATTACATTTATACGTTATGCGCGTACCCCGAGATTTCGTACGCTACGTTTACACATCGTCATAGAAGCATATTACACGTTTTGATAGGAGTAAATATATTATTGGGAATGAATATTGACATGAATAGATGGTCGGATAAGAGTCTGACTCCCGCTGACGTCATAATAATAATTTAAGTCGCAATACAACAATTTTAATAGGTTTCTAATAGTGATAATTGCAATGCAAGCTGAAACAAAAGCAGAATGGTGCTGTGCTAATAGTACTAATTATTTTGCGCCTAACCTTGAAGATTCAGGTTAAAACTCTTATTAGTTACGAAGGACAAATAACTGTTTATGAATGAATATTATGATGGTCATATTCCTATCATAATCTATACATATAATAAAATCGTAGGAAAGTCAAAACTGTACATTGAATATTTTTTAGAAAGGATACTTGGGGCGTGATCTACACTCAATATCGATGCCAAAAATATAATTTTTACTATTTTTGTCGGTTTGTCTGTTTGTATGTCCGGGTTAAACTCAAAAAGTACTGCATGGATTTACTTGAAATTTTGCATGAATATTACAAAGAGGTCGGGTCAACATATAGGGTCACATATCATACATATTATCACGCTATCACCTACGGGGGAGGAGCTGTGATAATTTATAAAACCGCGGGTAAAACCGCGGGGCACAGCTAGTATTTATTGATAAATCAAAATAACAACGCCCGCGTTCCGGAATCACATTCCTGTATTTCAGGGGAAGTTTACAAACATACAATTTACCAACATAAGGCACACCCATACTTGGTACAAAGCCCTCTCCCCCCAGTCTCTTCCCCGAAGAGGATTGTTAAATTCAAGGTTGAATAGCACCCAGTCAACCTATCCACCAGCCATATTGGATTAGCGAAATACAGGGTAAGGAACGTAACAGTTTCGCGAGTTCAATTGTTTATTGAGATTTAACATAAAAATTCCAAACGCGACTAAAGAACTTTCTCACTTCAAAAGCACTATAGGATTGGGCTACAATTTGCTATAAAACAATCCACTTGTTGGCAAAATGATACTAAATCCATAGTTTCAAAAAAAAAGTTTAAGCCATCGGATGAAATGTTATATTTATTACACACCTATTGTTAACTGTCGACTATTTTAATTGAAAAAACACAGTTTTGTCCACATTCATCCTCGTCCATATGCCGTAGCATTAAGTAGCTCTTTGACCCTTTGAACTTCGCGCTTTATTTCACAGCATGCTAGAGGGAATAAGAATCTCAACCCACCTCCCACGGGCTTCGTATATAATGTATTGAATTCGAATAAAAAGCTGAAATACATTTTATTAAGCGATGATATCACTGAGTAAGTAAATATTAGCACGGTTGGCGGCGCGGCGGCGCTACTCGTGCGCATCAAATATGCATCATGCACTGAGTTTATCCCACATAATTGACTTTACCATTAACCCTTTAAAGGACATCAATGTCAAAAATTTCCTGATTTTTTTTATATTCAATTACCTTAGTAAACAAACATATTGCCCAACTAATGTAAGCGGTCACCTTAGACTATGGATGCTAGATACAATTACGCGATATTTTTTAATCCGTATTACTCTTCATCTATGGGATCCATGCTGTTGTCTCTTGGGAAAATTGCAGTTTGGAACTAATTTCACAGCGGACAGTGCATGGAAGGTATTTTTTAGAGTTTGTAAAGGTTCTAGTGTAGGATGAAGTCGCTGTCGGTTTGCTACGCCAAGTATAAAGGTGTTTTCAGGTTCCGATCTGCTGGAATTTTTAACATACATTTTGATATTTCTTGAGGTCCATTCGTACTGAAAAACACTGTTAAATTTATGCAATAAGCTACAATAGAAAAAGCTTTATTAGACGTTTGCAATATGAAACAAAAAAAAAACAATTAGTATGAAATAAATTATTATTGCAATATAGTTTTTTTTTGTATCCTTTATATAATATAATAAATAGACACTAATAAATTTATGCAATTTTCTGTAATAGATAAACACTTAAAATTATGCCATTTTACAATAAAAAAAATCTATTACAGTTATGCAATGCTACGTTAGGAAAATACTATACAAATTTAAATTATAACTGAAAATGCATGGTATATATAATGTTTGAAATACTATTTATTCTTGTATTTCTAATCCATAGGGCGGAGCCCGTCGATACTGCTGTTAAAAACATTAGTTATACATATAATTTATATTAATAGTTTTAAAACGAATAACTTGATAAGAAATATGTTAATAATAGTGTCTATTCAATGTAGGTCTTCTATCTAATTAAAGCCAAAGGCCAATAGTTTAATTAAACTGTAACAACAGTATTACAAATTCTGATATATATCTTCAATAGCCCCATTTATTTCATGGAGTTGGTTAGAATAAAACTGTTTTACTTTATTGGCTTTACCTTTGTATAAAAAATACATTTAAGACCTAAGTAACTTGCTACCCCTTTTGGATCTTTAATTATAGTCCAGGATCTCTCGGTATCTCTTACGCATTACCGACTTGAGCTCATCGGCGAGTGGGGAAGACCCCTCATCTCCTCTAGTAATCTTACTGACACCCAGGACTACATCATTAACATATTAATGGCAGGAGAGAAGCAATTGAAAGAATCATCCAAAATGAACAACCGTAGTGGAAAAAAAATACTTTTTGAATAACTAGCGTGTATGTAGAACATATTGTTCCTTATTTTATCACATTTGTTCTATAATAAATAATATCCTGGGACATCATTTAAACACGGCCATCTAATCCCAAATTAGGCAGAGCTTGTAATATGAAAATCAGATGACTGATATAATGCAATGAAATGTACAACTTTTCTTTTTGTAAATACAGACATACATATTGTGCCCCGCGGTGTTACCCGCGTTAAATTTTATAAATTTTCTTTGCTATAAACCTCACGGAGCCCGAGAGCTTTCCAACGAATGCAAAACCGTGGAAATCGGTTCGTGCGTTCTGGAGTTATAGCGTCAGGAAGGAAAACCCGACTTATTTTTATATAGTAGATTACACCCAGATACAGGTCAAACAACAACACAGGACAAAGGAGATATGTTCCTTATTTGTTCTCATTTTTTCTATAATACAAGTAATTACAGGCACATATTGCACTAGGCACTGATAGTGTTTCATAAAAACTGCTTATTATCTACTTACTAAATGCATTCTATATTATGACAAAATTAGGATAATGAATTTATTACGTGGTTTTCAAAAGAAAATTCTTAAGGCTTTGCTGACAATTGAAGTGACGATTTAACTCTGATCTTACAAATTGAAGGTAGGTATAGAGTTCAAAGAAAATGGTGTCTCCTTTACCCCGAGATGAGAACAATAATCTATTTAGTATAAATTATACCCAGAGAGCAATCAACAGGTCGTTATAGTTGTAGAGTACGTCTGCAGTTTACTTGATTAATCCGGAGCTAACATTTACAAAGTATCTAGTGTAATGGCTTGTTATAGCTGTACCTCTTGGCTTACATTGTACGTTACAAATTACATGACTGCCTAAACGGTAATGTACTTTACGTAGTTTATGAGGTCTTACATTCAAATCTCGTGTCTAATCTTCCACGTGGATAAAAAATATTGTTGCCTATCTGGAGGTCTCTAAATAGATTTTGGAGTTAGGTTGGTCGGAGCATAGTAAACATGTAGAAAATTTCCTAATTAAGACTTATCTGACATCATATCCTGGATGCCTGACAACTTATGATGCCTAACAGACCACCATCTTCTAAATAAATTTCTATATAATTTACGTAATCCGGCTCAAGCGTATGGGGAACAACTACAGCTTAGAGCGAAATTCGGAACGTGATCATATTTGTGATGACCAAATATAAATAAGATACAGAAACTTACACTTAACCGCTTAGAAGAAGTATCCCAGGTCTGGGGTTTTTTTTATGCAAAATGGGTTTGCGCTTGACCACGATCTCACCTGATGGTAAGTGAAGATGTGGTCTAAGGTGGACCGCGCGTACCCATAAGATACCTGTTCACTCTAACCTTGAATAAACAATTGTTATATGAGTCTGGAAACACGTCATTTGGGAGGTTATTCCACAGCTTATCCGTGCGTATATGACGTGTGTGTAATACGCTTCGTACGGCATAATGGGATGCCAACCACATAGCGGTGGAGAGCCTCCGACGTCTGGTAGTCCAATGAAAAAGGGAGATGGAGGGATAAGTCAAGTGTTATTGAGATTTTATGCCAAGAAAAACACTTTTAGCAGCTCGGAGTCGAAGTAAGATGGCCGCACCTCGCAGTGTTCGAGAACCAGTCGGTCTTACACTCGATCTCTCACCGGTCGTATCGGAGCATGAGATCGCACCTGTGTATGCGCATATATGTACTCTTTCACTAAAAAATGTCCTGCTTAGTGGGTTACAGTGAGCTATAAAAACGTAGTTTAAATTCAGCCAGGGATAAATACTATTAATACACTTCAACCGGTGTAATAGTTATATTATACCGGATTGATATGCAGAATGCATCGGTTGATACAAGCGAGGAAACCTATCTGTAATGTGGTGATATGGCTAGATTATAGTAAGTATATATGTCTGGAATACTCGGCTGTCTAGACGGATCATATCGCCGGTTGTTTTGTTTCTACGTGCTCAATTTCGTTTTGTAGCGGGGAGTTTTTTTTCAATATAGTCAATGGATTGTTTCACTTACTAGCGTGGAGTATGACGTTTAACGGGAGAATCTTTTATAAAAAAAATAAATAAAATAGGTTTTTATTCACGTAGACTTTAAAAAAGCGCTTGTAAATAGTCAGAACATGTTTGTAGTAATATAGTTGTATACATTAGATATTATTTCTAGTAACATAGATATTTAGGTACATCTTGTATGAAAACATTTATAAAATTTATTTATTACAGAAATGATATTTAGCTAGCTCGTATCAAGTTATTGTCAAGAGATTATGTTTAATTATCTAGTTTAAGTCTAATATTTTTACTACATATTGTCATTTATGAAGATCATATTTGATCATATATATAAAGGTTTTTCTTCTACATTTAAAAGTCAATATTCAGACAAAGTAACACAGGCCTAGGCCGAGAGTAGACGCCATCTTTCTCCGACAACTTTACGTGCTCTCCTACTGTGCTCAGTGACTAATATCACCGACTTCAAGACTCCGGGCTTCTACTGGGTGTATATCTTACCAGAAAAATGAATGACACTTACTGGGCCGACCCGGGATTTCAACGCAGAACCTCATTAACTATGTACTACCGCTAGGACAACGAGGCAGTCAAAATTATGAATATTAAAGTCAAACAGCTCTATAAAATATATCACACTTCGCCCCTGGTATAGTGATTGATCGAAATGAAGTATTGATCAACAGTTAATAGTAACCGCTATGTATATTGATAATACCCATTACAGACGTGATGAAAATGCATATAAAAACGCATATAACATTTAATTACCATTGCGTGACCGGTACCAACTTAACCAGAATCGAATGAGTTGCGCCCTATTCCGTGACATTGTTTAGTATAAACATACTTATAGAATGAGATCTGACGACAATATTTATACGCTCATACGGGTTTTAGTTGAAATAAAGAAAAGGAAGAACTTACATGGATTAAATCATACAGTAAGTGGAAGTAGGATCGTATTAAAAAGCACTTGCTGAAGTAGAGGAAAGGAGCGCCTCCAGTGACTAGAGGATTTACTGGTAATAATATAGAATTCGGTCAATAATCTATCTATTTATCTATCAAAACAATTCTTGTTTTTTATTTCTTCTGTACTTGAATATAAAAATATTATGTTAAGTTCTTGCGAGCGATGTATGTGATTAAAATTTTATATTTGGCAGATTAAGGTTTCATATCCTGTAACCATTTATTGTTTTGATAGCCTACAATTTAAATATAAATATATTTATTAAAGACCTCCCATATTATGCTAGTTTTCGCATTGATTCCTTAATCAAAAATGGTAGGCATATAGCCTTCTATATGCCTACCATTTTAACAATGGAAATACTCATAGCATATTAAATTTTAAAAACAATTCGTTGAAATTGATTTTATTAATTAAAAATTCATACTCCCTTGTGGCCATATTTTGATAAGTAAAAATAAGACTTACCGAGAAAAATGTAGTTCATGTGTAATGCAAATGAAGGTAAAATTATAGTCGTTGTATCTCGTATTATTCGGCAAGACTCGGTAGTATTGTTATAGCGGGGATATCAAATTACAATAGAATATTGTTCAATACGTGCTCTCTGTACTCTGAATAGGAGCCAGAATAAAAACAGCAGATATTTGAAAAGTCGTTCCGTTTTATATGAAATATCATCTTGCTGTTAGCGATCTGTCACAATAAACATAAAGGAGAGTGCTTTAGTTCGTCGTTAGTAGTCGTAAACATTTGATTGTACTACTACCGGCTAATAAATACATTGGACCATTAGCTTTCTTTCTAATCAGTGTTCAAATAAAAATAAATACATTAGCAGTATTTGCAAAGTCGCTCCGTTACATATCAAATATTACCTTGTTATTGGCGACCTGGCACAATATACGCAAAAGAGAACGGTTTAGTTTGTCGTTAGTAATTGAAAATGGGGTGCTTCGCCTGATGTCATGCGGACTTCTGGACTGGCGCTAGCTTTTTCATGTGGAGAATTCGCGTGCCCCGTATGGAATCGTTCAGCTCACGCAAAATTAGTGGATACCGCTTTGAATGAAACATGCCGGATCATCACTGGTTGTCTCAAACCGACGCCGCTCCAGATGTTAGATCCGCTGGCAGGCATAGCGCCACCAGATGTTCGCAGAACGGTGGCAAGCTCCAACGAAAGGTCTAAAATGACCAACGATACACGGCACCTTATGCACAACAGTCAGCTTGTGGCACAAAGGCTTAATAGTCGAAAAAGTTTCCTGAAGTGTGTGCTTCCACTTTCTGGTGAACGGTCCACGACACGGCTCAAACTGTGGCGAGACAGGGCTTGCCTACCCATCCCATTCGTCCCTCCCGCTGAAAACCTTCCGCCCGGACACAAGTTGCCGTGGCCATCCTGGAAGTCCCTGAATAGACTCCGGACCCAAGTTGGTCGAAGCAAGGAAAACCTGCTCAGGTGGGGATTTTTAAACATTTCCAACCTAGAGTGCAAGTGTGGTTCTGTTCCTCAAACTATGGCACACTTGTTAAAATGTCCTACGTGCCCTAATGCCTGCACGTTACAAGATCTAATGGACGCTTCTGACAACGCTCAACGCGTAGCTGAATTCTGGGCTGACTTAATTTAGATTGTCATCGACACGCTAAGAAGAAGATTGAAAACAATTGATGCGTTATGTTTCGCCTCAATCAGTGTTCAAAATACAATAAAATCATTAGGAATATTTGTATACAAATACACAATTAGGAATATTTGAAAATTTGTTCCATTACATATGACATCATCTTGTTATTGGCGCCCTGACACAATAAATATAAAGGAGAGTGGTTTAGTTTGTCTTTAGTGGTCGTAAACGTTTGATTGTGAACTACTACCGGCTAATAAATGGTTAGAATCCATTAGTTTTCACTCTATCCAGTG
The DNA here is from genome assembly GCA_951640165.1 of Pseudoips prasinana. Classification (NCBI taxonomy): domain Eukaryota; kingdom Metazoa; phylum Arthropoda; class Insecta; order Lepidoptera; family Nolidae; genus Pseudoips; species Pseudoips prasinana. Next base: position 8,679,659 of record OX621249.1, read on the forward strand.
TCCAAATAACAATAAAGTGATTAGAAGTATTTGAAAAGTCTCTTCGTTACATATAAAATGTCTTCTTCCTGTTGGCGACCTGTTTCAATAAACGCAAAGGAAAGTGGTTTAGTTCTTCGTTAGAGATTGTATACGTTCGATTGCGAACTAATACCGGCTTATAAATATATGGCAATTGTTGTTTCGCAGCATGGAGTACAATAAAAGCGGGAATTATTTGAAAATTCATCCGTTTTATCTGTGATATTATGTTAGTACTGGTGAGTTGGTGACCTGTCAGAATAATCTTAAATTATTGTTATTTTGAAGATGGTTTGAATAAAACATTATATTTTCTATGAATTCGTTCACAATCGAACTTTTACGATCACTGCCGATGAACTTAACCAGAGACTCGAGTCGTACTGACACACTCAGGGTTCCGCACAATTGAGAAGCAATTTTTTTGTACCTATTACAGTTCATGACTTGCGGCTTAAGAAATTAGTGCATATAAAAAGGTTCCGCTCAAACCTGTTCCACAATTACAACAAAAAAGACTAATGAAACAACAAATTGATGATATCGCATACGTAGAAATTCATTATAATTCTTACCAAGAACATACTTCTTTTCAATTCAAACTCAAATTCAATTCCAACCAGACTAAGGTCGAATATTGTATCCCGCAATTCGATCAAAAATTGATCGAAGATTCCGTATTTTATTTTTACACCAGTTTCATATGATTTCTAAAACATTTCCACTTACTTATGTTTATTGAGCCTTTAATGATATTGAGGCCAATTTGGCCTTTTTCATTCAGAAGCTAGTTCACATTCTAGCGAAAACTCATTCGCTAGAATGTGAACTAGCTTCCATTTCTCACGTTAATCAGTTTCTCAATATGTTTATATATAAGAGGGTTTTAAAATCGAACTTTACCTTCCCTGTCCTCCTCACTCAAAGATCTACCAATGGCTGGATACCTAAGATCGGCCGTTGTTACCGACCACCAGGTTCCAACGACCCTCACAAGATCATCGATCCATCTTGTAAGGGTCTTCCCACGCTGGGTCTTCCGGTTCGTGGCCGCAACTCGAGAACGTTTCTGCTCCAGCGGCCGCAGGTTCTGCGAGCTATGTGGCCTGCCCACTGCCACTTCTGCTTGGCAATTATTGGCAATTATTCGACATCCGTGTTTGGATCATGTATATTCATATGTGTACCAAATTTATTATTTAACTTAATCTGTCTATCAGAGTCGAAGAAAATGGTAATGGCTGTAACCAGACATCATGCATGTCTGTCAAGCAATCCTATGAGGGTGGTGTTATTTCATACGGATGTTTGGAACGTTAATTATTGGCGCTCATAGCTAGATGCTATCACCGGTCCGTAAGTGATCGGCGAGGTTAAGCAACTAGGCTCGTGGTCAGTCCATAGATAGGTGACCGGCAAAGTGGTTTCATTTCTGAGCGTCTCCGTGCTTCGGAGGGCACGTTAAGCCATGTCAGAGGCCTACTGGGCGGCTTGAACAACTCTGAAACTAGTAACGTTAAATATTGTACAAACCATAGCCGATGTCCTCTTACATAACACGCTGATTTTAATCTGTCTTCTATTTGATGTAATTTCCCTCGATGGACGTCCTAGTAATTATGGCCCGTAATGGTATTATTAATGCAGCGTGTCTCAGTAAATATAGGTCGTCATAAAAACGCGATTACATACATACCCTCGTAGCCAGTTGGTCGCTATAGTTCTGGAACGGTCGGTGAGGTTCAGCACTTGAACACGCCACGTCAGACTTCAGATATGCATGCTTCACAGGGCACCAGTCCTTAAGCCAAAGTGTGAGGTATAATAGACGGCTTGAACATCTCTGAATTTAAGGCAACTTCCTACTGCCTGTAGGATGAAGTAAAAGTAACTTACCACATGTGCATAGCGCAAAACCGGCAACTGTAGAGACCTTTGGGGAGGGGGTGAAGGTCTTTGTCCACCAGTGGACGTCTTTCGGCTGATATAATGATGATGAACCCACACCGCGTTGTATGTTACCTGGTAAACTTATGGATGCTTACAATTTCTGACTTAGCTATAAACACAATAAGTGAGAGGAACTACGCAAGAAAATGCTACTCATGATTGTGAACCCTACTATAATAATGATATTGACTTTCTAGTCGAATTTTGGAGACTAGCCATCATCATAATAACGTGCGCAAACGCAGGTGTCGTCACTCACTTCTTTATAAAGAGAAGGGCTAACCGAGATTACCGGAAAGAGGTCAGATGAAGAACTAATGATCCATGTGTCTTCCGAGGAAGTGTAAATACACGGACATAAAGCTGCCACTTCTCTTGGTTTTCAGCCGGTTATATTTTTCTTTATAATTTAAACTATTTTGCAATGTAAGTCCAATATCATCGTCAGGATTTGAATCTGCACTCGCTGAATCCATCTAATGTTTTGCCAATTAAGCTACGGTGAACTGTGATCGAAATTTATTATTCTCTTTCTAATACATTCCACAGGAAATGTTGGTGGCATATATCAGTATCGCTGTGCAATTACTCGTTCACAGTTTCATATCAATTTCACAGTGCAACCCAAATATACAAATCTTTTTAATTGAAACGCTTTTGCAATTGTAGGATTTTTCCACATCGATAGTATTTATGTAAGCAAATGCTTAATTGTTTTCGGTATAATCTTGTGTGTTATATCGGTACATTGACCTTAAATACTACAGGAAAATCCTTTACCAAACATCCTTCGAATTAATTTAAATATACATACATAATGATGTATATATATATATATACGTAGATATCCTCAAATTACAAGTTCATCTGAAGGTTACACACAGACTGTTCATCGTCTAGTGGTAGCATATTCAGCTGGAGATAATGAGGTCCTGGTTAATTCCGGGTGAATCCAAAAAGTTTCTTTCGATTTTTCCTAGAGGCGGTGTTACATTACCCTCAATCGCCATCGGAACTCTCAGAGGTGCACCAGTGATTGTACATACACTAGTCCTTTTATTGCACAATTTTTGCAAAAAAGCTTATGGCCCACTAATTAGTAATGGTTCAGACCCTTTTGAACCTTATTATTAATTTTGAACCAAGGCCCCATGCTGTAGTCTCTTGTGACAAACATGGCAGGGATTTCATTCGACAGCCTCAGAGAAGTGACTCTGAAATTATACATAAGGTATGAGTGACCGTGGACATCAAATCGAACAGTTCTTTTGAACACAGTCCATTGTACGGGCGGTAGAACACAAAAAGGCAAAGTCTCTCCTCAGACTTAATGGTTCAATTTGGCTTGTAAGTCTCGGATCGGCGACAATTCTAGCAGCTCATTATGTATTCTTTCTGTCCTGACGAGTAAAAGTGCTAGTACCTTCTTACCCGTCAGTCTGCCCTAAATCGGCGTTCGGAACCCAAAGGGGGTGCTCTCTGTTAAGGATTGTGCGATGAACCAGTGAAAGCCTCGTATCATCATCATCATATCAACCGAAAGACGTCCACTGCTGGACAAAGGCCTCCCCAAAGATCTTCTTGCCGTCTTGCGCTATTCGCATCCAGCAGTTTCCAGCGTCCCGCACAAGATTATCGGTCCATCTTGTAGGGGCCTGCCCACGCTGCGTCTTCTGGTTCGTGGTCGCCACTTTAGAACCTTTCTGCCACAACGGCCGTCGGTTCTACGAGCTATGTGCCACTTCAGTTTTGCAATTCTTCGGGCTATGTCGGTGACTTTGGTTATTACCTCGTATACTTACTGTAAATTTCGTGTCAAAAAATAAGATCTGCCGCCAAAGCTGGAATTCGGCCATGAGAACTATTTTTACACAATATCATCTTAAGATGAAATATAGAGTATTAAACTCGTAAATATCTAGCTGTAACAGTAAAATTATAGTATCATTAAAAATCCACAAACAGGAAACCTAGCTGTAAAGGAAGCTGTTAAACCATAACAAACATTTGATCAAAACGTATACCAGCGGTTGGAAACGCCCAATCCTGTCTCCTGTCAGGTATTTCAATTATCCGACGTTCTGTGGACGCGATGTCCCGTCGACCACCGCTCGCAAGAATCGATTGCGGGCATTCCTCTTTTGAATCTGGTCCTAGTCACCCTAGTCATGCAGCTATTGGAGTGCCGAACTTGTCGAGTACACTCACACTAATGCATATTGTGTTTCTTTGTGTTTGTTATCTCATATTAACTCGTCTTTGAACGTAGGTATATGAGTTAAAACTAAAACTCGATTGCTAAAAAGTTAGCAAGATCAAGTTATTCCGACAATCGAGTTGTAGTTTTAACTCATATACATTCAAAGACGAGTTAATATGAGGTTCATCAAAACCTCCTCCTAGTATTTATAAATTGGAACTTTAAATCGAATTCTAATAACAAATTAAGACCCAGAATTCAGCACGCAACCATCCTGCTCACGTTTTAGACGTTTCTTATCAGCACTGTCAATGAACGTGATTTGTTAATTTTGTGAGATTGATATTCCAGAATTTTCTAAACAATACTGAAATACAATTAAAAATATTAAATTGAAAATTATATAGTAATTTCATAAGATGAACTGTGTTGCAAACATTACAAACATAATTGACGGACACAGTACACCCGTACTGAGAGCAACTACTTATGGATCACACAAATAGTGGCCATGTATGGGAATCAAACCCGGGACATGAAGTGGCGAGGCGTTGTCTTAACCGCTGCGCCACACGTGCAGTCAAACAGCGAGTACAATGCGCGAGCGACGAGTACATATTTTATAGTGCTACAGTCTGGGCCTTAAGTCATGTTTGCGTTATTAGGAGTGACGTAATATTTTAGTTGAGTACAGTGACAATATTCCGTATATAGATCGTGTGACATAACATTACTTATTCAACAAATTTTCACGCGAAAACCTGACACTGATAAAGCAACAAGTCCCTTTTTGCCGCATTTGTGTCTACGCGTCGCCGGGTGCCACCTTCTAGTGTAGGTAGGTCGCAGATTGGAGACGACGACTATCGGTGATGGGTAGAGAGGGGGTTAGACGAAGGGGGCGACATGTCGCGCACTCTCACCGCCATAATTATTTCATACTTTACATTTCGCGTTCCTGACAGGGTAACAATCGGCACCGTCGTATTTTTCCGTCTGGCTAGATGGGGTTAAAAAAGTTTTTTTTCTTCGCTTTTAATAAATGGGTGTCTTTGTTCTTGTACTGTATCGCGGATACGATATGCTGACGGTTATGAGTACATGTACATACCCAGACCCACATATCTGCGTTGCATTTATTATAAAATTTGTGTTAAGCTTAAGTACATCTTGCTGTATTCTCAGTAGGTTATGAGATCCATTGTTCTTGTACTAATTCGCGGATACGTTGAGCTGACGGCTATGTAGGCACCCAGAACCAAATATCAGCGTTGCTTTCATTGTAAAATTGGTGTATAGATTCAGTATTCCTTGCTGTTTTCTTGGTAGTTATTAGATTGTTTATGTATTGTTTTGAGTATAGGTAAATACATATATTGACTACACGTGTGGTGTAGCGGCTTAGACAGTCGCCTCGCCGCTTCGTGTCGCGGGTTCGAGTCCCGCGCCAGGCAACACACAAATGACTCATAAATATTTGTTCTGAGTCTGGATGTAATTTGTGTCCATCTAATATATGTCTGTTAAGTACCCACAGGGATTAAATGCCCTAATGCGGGCGTTGTCTTTATAAAAGTTAGTTATTTTTATTTTAAGTAAAGAAAATATATATGAACGTACTCAGTCCCACATAGATGCGTTCCTTTTATTGTATATTTTGTGTTCAACTTCCGCATTCCTTTTTGTTTTCTTGGTAGGCAATAGACTAGTTATTCTTGATACACGTGGATGGATACGTTATGATGACCCTAATGCGTATATATACAGCTCCAAACCCACATATCTGCGATGTTTTCATTGTAAAATGTGTGTATAATTTAGTATTAGTAATATCCTGGGATATTATTCTCACACGGCCCTCTGATCCCAAACTAAACAGAGCTTGTACTATGGAAACCAGATAACTGATATATTACATATATGTATATACTACTTTTCTTTTGTAAATACATACTTATATAGGTAATTACACCCAGACTCAGGACAAACAGAGATGTTCATGCACACAAATATCTGGCCTGAGTGGAATCGAACCCACGACCTGCGGCGTGAAAGGCAAGCATCTATCAACCACGCCAAAGTATTCATTGCTATTTCCTGGGTAGGTACCTATAAGACCAGGCGCCAATATACATAAAGATAGTATTAATTAGCGAGTTTATCGATATACATATAATTTATCAATTTTATCAACGCCAATACCGCTTATCTACAAGATTGGCAATATCGCCGCGATAAAAAGATACGATTAACACGCAACATAGATTTATAATGTGTCCATTTGGCTTTTAGAGGAAATTATAGATTAATTTTACTGAAATTAGGAATGGCTTCGTTGATCATTTAAGCGATTGATATCGGAAGCCATTTTTGCTTCATTTTCACCAGTGAGCAAAAAAATTTCGCTCCATCTTCTTCAACACATTTCGGCATATTTTTTTGGGTTTCATTCTAGTTTTTAATTCGTAATATTTTTTTCTATCCTGGGTGATATTCCTTGTCTTGTTGCAAATATCTTCCATATGAGATTCACTCTAGCATTTCATTTCATTTATTTATTGATAACAATAGTTATAAATAAATAATTATTATTATTCGTTTACTAAATATAATTTATGATGTAACATTATACTAAAAGTGAATTAAGTCATCGGTAGATTCATAAACTCTGAGTCAAAATTGTAGAAATCTTTATCTAGCCACTCAAAATCTTTACCAGCCAGATTTTGAGCCTGCTTTTGAATATCATGACAATAGCAACACTACCTATAAATATAAACATAGCTGTTGAAAATAATAATCATTATTTGACTTTCGCCTATAGGCGCAAAAAAAACACCGCCATTGTTTAACTCAGGAAGCGAACCCCTTCAATGTTCCCCAAGAACGGTTGCAAATTCCTTTGTTGCTTGTAGGTGACATTACCAACCCCTCACGGCTTAACTCTTCGTCGGATCAAATTATTAAACGAATTAAGTAACGCTGGTTGCGCAATTAAATACGCAGTAATGAATTTCTGGTATCGGAAGTCCGTTTCAAAAAAAGCCTCATTGTTCGATGCGGTCAGTGGCCACAACACAGAGCTATATAACCTTCGACTATGATTCCTTTAACACCAGTTAACCTACCGTTAGACCAGTGAGGCAGTCAAATGAGGTCCTGGGTTCATATCCCGGGACGGGCCAAAAATTGATTATAAGATTTTCTGTTAAAAGAAATTTCTCAGTATCAGCCCGAAGTCTAGGAGTTGGCGGTATTACACCCCCGTGCCTCGGAGAGCATGTAAAACCGTCGTTCCTGTACCTGACCTTTTTCCGGTCGTGTTGTTAGTCGTCCCATCTGCGTCTGTGTTTGCGCACACACTTGTACACTATAATATATATCCTGGCCGCCGCGCCGTGGCCGAAATCCGGCTGGGAGGACATTATTATTCTATTTCTTCAGAAATGCCTTAGAATGTATACAAAATATGGTAATTACAGCATAAAGGAACAAAAGTTTGGCAGTTGCTTATCGAGCGCAGCAGGTCGTAGCCAAGTTTATTGGGGTAAATAGGTTGTTATACTGCACAGACAAGGGGAGTAAACAGTAAACACCCATATTGTATGTGTTTCTAATTAGATAATGGTTCGTTAGGTTTAGATGGAATATTCAAGAGGAAGTGTTTATTTCAAAAGGGCACGATTTTGTTAAAGCCTTCGTGGGGTGATAAGATGTTTCTGTCTACATGGTTCGCAGTTAAATGTAATACTTTAAAAAAAAAATGTCATTGAAGACTATATAAGGCTAAATTATATGATTTTTACAGCTTTACCGGACAATTGAGACGGCTGAAAGTCATATAACCTAATAAAACTACTAACGAAATATCTGCGCCGGAGGGCATTCCTTTTGAGATACGAACCTCGAAACTCAGGGTTTATAACACCCAGTAGCAACCTGAACTCTGAGAAGGGCCTACATCGGGCTCAGGATTTTTAGTCGTGTCGGAAAGACGTTCCATTACAGAGTGCATCTTTGCCTGCGAACTCACTCGTGTACTTATAATACATCCTGCATTAATGTGGCTAGTCTTAGGGGTTCAATATGGCGGACTAGTTCACTACATTGATTTCGTTATTTATTTTGTGCGGTGGTAGTACTTTAGTTGATAGCTAGTTGCTCTCACCGGTCTGTAGTTGATCGGCAAGGTTAAGCAATTAGATGGTCAGTCCATACATGGGTGACCATCAAAGTGGTTTTATTTCCAAGCATCTCCGTGCTTCGGAGGGCACGTTAAGCTATCGGTTACGGTTAAGCCATGTCAGAGGCCTACTGAGCGGCTTGAACAACTCTGTGAGTAGGGTACATACTGCCCATACGTTTAACCCAGTCGAGCTGATCTTAGACCGGAAAACATTATTAATTCCTAATTTCCAACATTATTAAATTCTAGCAATTAATGATGTAAACTTATCTACATTAGAAAGTGAAGTAATTGTATGTACATATAACACGCGACATCTGGTTGTCTCGTTAATGCAATCGCAAACGTGTCATTTGAAGGCAATAGTGTCACGTGCGGAGATAAGGCAAAGCATTTGGGGACCAACTGCTAAGTACGTTCTCAAGTAACTCTCAATAACTTTTATTTGTTCCGTGTTGTAGTTTGCCAGAGTGTTTGTTTGAGTTCAAAGTAGCGAAGCAATTCCTTAATCTGAGTGGCAAATCCGCTTCGAAGTTTTAAGCTAATATAGGCAACTAAATTAGATTGGTTATAGTACTCTCCTGGCTACTTCCTAGGTGCCTTCGTGTTGGGCCTCAATCTCCACAAAGTAGCAATTTATGAGACCCATATGTATTTGTTCCAACTCTACATATTTGTTACGTTTCCCACGATACAAGTATATACATATAGACTCTAGTGCGGGTCTATTTTTGACTGCATGTGTGCCGTAGTGGTGAGGCGGCTATCTTAGTCGCCTCGCCACTACGTGTCTCCGGTTCGAGTCCCGCATAGGACAACAATATACAATAGTATTTGTACTCAGTCTGGTGTATTTTGTGTCCGACAATTATATGTTTGTGAAGTACCCCCCGACACGAGCCTTCATTTCCGTTTTGTAATATGTAGAGACTTTCAGATCATAATGATCAGTCCCCTTACGACACTATTCAGCCATTTAAAGTACTCAACTATCTAAGGTGCCAAATGCGAGTGTTAAATATTCCAATAATAGAAAGAATTCAAGTCAAGGTTTCTCAAATCGAAAGAAAAGCGTTAGAATAAACAACGCCGAAGTGCATTACTATAATAATACCTTCTTAGTAAGCGGTGGCGGGTTTCTACTTATTATTAAAATTTGTATGAACTAGTTTTGCTCCCGTAAACTTCATCAAATTATAGCGCGGTTTTAACTAGGTATGTTGTGCTTTCTAACATTATTCACGGTATTTACTTATACTAGATTGATAAATTCATTCCCTGGCTATTTTATAGTGAGTTACACGAGCCTCTTTGTCAGTATTGCCTTCAAATATGTCACTGTTGCTGCCACATCATTCACTAGATTGTAGGGAAAAAATACAGTAAAGTTTACATAAACTAGGTCGATCCCCACCCAGCATCAATCTTTGTGTGATGAGCACGATTATTTGTTCAGTCTGGGTGTTATTTATCTATGATATGTAGGACTGTATTTAGGAATATAAAAGTATGTTTTTCAGTTGCATTTCATTGCATAGCAACATTGCAGTCCATAGTACAGGCCCTGTTTAGTTTGGGATCAGATGGCAGTGTGTTAGTTGTCCCAAGATATTTATTATTATTTTTGCGGAATAAATTAATTGATTCTGTCAGGGTTCTTCATCATCATCATCATCATCATCATCATATCAGCCGAAAGACTGCTGGACAAAGGCCTCCCCCAAAGATCTCCACAATTGCCGGTCTTGCGCTATCCGCATCCAGCGATTTCCAGCGACCCGCACAAGATCATCGGTCCATCTTGTAGGTGGCCTGCCCACGCTGCGTTCTTCAAGCTGCTAGTATTAGTTAGTCACTGTCTGTAGTCTGCTGACTATAGCCGGGAGCTGTTGATCCTGGTTATATATAGTTAATAAATGTTAGAAGTCTACTTGGTGAACAATTCGGACCCAAAATGCTAACACGAATAATCCTTACTAATATTAGAAATGCCAAAGTAACTCTGTCTGTCTGTCGCGCTTTCACGCCAAAATTACTGAACCGTTTTAAATGAAATTTGGTACACAGATAGTCTAGAGCCTGAGAAAGGACATAGGCCACTTTTTAATGCGAAAAGAGGTTGTAAGGGGTTGAAAAGGGTGGATGAAAAGTTGTATGGAAATATCGTCATTACAAATGACAATGACGAGCTAGAAGCTAATTTTTTAGGCTGTTGATTCGATATATAGCCCGGTGTATGTGGGGAAATTTGCCTGAGTGTACTTACCCGAACGGGAAGACACGTGATGGCACGTATGCGAATACTGATTTTCGAATACTACACAAAGAAACTATTCCCCGCGGATGAAGTTGCGGGCACAGCTTATTTAAGAAGTAGAACTAGTTTGTTTTTCTTTATATACCGAGGTCATTCGCTGACCCCAAAAACACGATTCTACAATTTTAATTTGGTAACAAAAGTCGCAGTCACCTCTAAAAATGTGTTAAGCTTAATTATATCAATCAACGTGAATTGTTATTTTATGTTATAATAATAACCGGCCAAGTGCGGGTGGGAATAGCACTCGAAGGGTTCTGTACCATCGAGAGACTACAGTATTCTTTTATTGTATCTTTTCGGGCAACGGAACCTTAGTAATAGGATTTCGTTGGCACCTTTCGTGTATGGGACCCGACAAAAAAATATCTTGACTGAAATTTTGGCTACTATAGCCAATGCCACAGAGTCTAGTCAAATAAGTGGGACATATTATAATAGTACCATAGTTTGCAATCTAGTTGTATATGTACGCGACCTGGGTGTGATCAAGTGCAGTATCAACATCTTTAACTTCCAGACTTCAATCTGCTACTCAGTGTTTTTTTTATAGCAAAATCTCAATAATACTACATAGTCCGTCCTGGGATTTAGCCCCAGGACCTCATTAAATGTGTTAGACCACCGAAAAAGTCAAAAATTGCATATGTAGTGAATTCTTTAATTGATCAATGAAAATACTCATAATGATTTTCAAAGCAATTAAGGGGTTTCTTCGATTTCAACCTGGTTTGGAACGTTTTGATACATTTCCGTCCAATCGATTTTGACTCGTACACCGTAGATTATACAGGAGGGAATTCCGTGAAGCGATAAAGGTCTTGTCTTCTTTAATATGCAGTGTAAATAGACGAGTTCACGTGCGTCGGTAATTACATTAAGGATATATACATATACAGTATCGTTCTTTACTAGGGAGTCAACTCCCTCAGCGGTTGGCCGTTTGCGTGCATATTTAAGCGGAATTCTGGAGCCACCTCCTTCCGAGAACATCGGGGTGTTCGAATTGACTATAAGGAATCAAATTCTGCTTTAACCCAGATATTACGGATGTCGAGTTTTGCTACAGCTTTTCTGCTATACTCAGGCATGGGTAGACAGATAGAAAGTTCTTATAAGAATTCATAGACCCATTTGAACAAAAAACGGTTATTGTGGTTTAATATAATTGCAAAGATTTTTGTGGGTATTGATAACTAACATATGGTATATATAAACATGTAGTACCTATATTATTTAAAGATATAAAGTATATACTTAATTAGTAGAGAATATATGTGTCTATGCTGTCCTGCTGTGTGGTGACGGCGACACTGCTGTGTGGTGACGGCGACAAATATCAGAATCAGAATATCATCACCCCATCTCATCCCGTGGGGGGCGTAGAAGTCGACCCGAGGGAATAACTACCAGAGGACGGGCAGCAGCTTCCTTCTGATTACTATGACCATCTTACTGCGATCGCCAACCCGCCTGCCAAGCGTGGCGATTATGGCATATCCCCCCAAGACGATTCTTGAAGGAGGCTTGTCCAGCAGTGGACTCATTTAGCTGTAATGATGATGAAGATATGTGTCTATACCGAAATTAATTGTACTGAAGTATATATATGTAAATTTATATTAGTAGATGCACTGCCAACTACCACTGTGTCTCCCTGAAATGCTTTGGTTCATTCGACAGTAATCTGGAAGAGATTGTTACATTAGAGATAAGACGGCCGTTTGTACCTTATAGTTTAAGTAAAGTCATATGATATATTGATTTGGTGCCATAAAGTGTATCTACATATCTAATATTTAATCCTATCATCCATTTCTTTCGCACTGTACTCCAAATGGTGACTTTTAAAGTGTTGCAAATCTATTGCACAACTTTTCTCGTATTATTATATGTACTTCTATTGTTTATATTGTTAATTAATGTTGCCGATTTTAGTACAAAAAGAAAAATGTTTTCAAATTGAAACTAACCAATGCCCTTAAAGAGTGCCATCTAGCCATAAAACTGAACTATATTTTTGAGAGATTAATAGTTTGTTTATGTATTCTGTTTTACGTTGTTCATTGAATAAGTGAATTGTTACGTTCACAGCTAGAATAATAATGCTTTGTTCATACAGAACAGTACTAACATATTCTAGTAATACCCCAATTTTATCCACGGTTACATAAAATATATCAAAAAGTGATCTTTCTTCGCCATTGTTGAGTTTAGGTACGCTCTTATTTTACTGTATAAGATATTGATACCGATTAGCTTGAGAAATGTTTGGTCTTCTTCGCTCGAATGTGAAATGCCATTTGAATAACGAAGACAAAATATTCTCAAGTTGATACATGTCACAATACTTTCCAACACTTCTGAAGTTTTAAGTAGAATTATTAGAACATTCTTTTGTTGACGTTAACAACAGTAAAACGTAAAATTGTTTCGATAAACCACGAAATGCCAATAATAACGGACCTACTGACGCATATTATGGAAATTCCTAAGAGCGTTCTACAGTCGAAGGTACTCAGTAATAACGTCTTTATTACATAGATAATAAGGGAGGTTTTCGTAGCGCACTTGTATCTACTAATGTGGCATCAGCTATACGTACGGTGTCCACGGCTCTACCAATATATTTTCATGTTTTAATATATAAGCCGTTTTACAGTTTTGTTTTCACGCATTGGTTACGCTGCATAACGATTTATTATATGGAATATGTTGATGGAATGATAATGGAATATTGTTCATTGTTTAATCTACATTTTGGAGCAATACCCTTTGTGTTGTTTTTTAGTTCAATAATCTTGAAATAATGTTCAGTGGGACATTTAAGTAATTCTTTTTGTTCGAGGCTATTTCTGTATATTATTTGAACTCGCAACTATTTATTTCTTGTAATTTTTTGATTTCATGTATTGATTACTGCATAAACTTTAGTAATATTTGTTATGTGTGGTATATATATATATATTCCGATTGGATGGACAAGCTGGCAGGACGTGACCGTAGAGAGATCAGGTCCAAGTCCGGCGAGAGTGTTTGTTCTCCGAAGCACAAGAATGTGATATCAATTATTATAAACCCTTAATCTTTTTCCCGATAAAACTTCTTTGATCGATTAAATAATCTGAAAATCGAACCCAACACCAGGTAATTCACAGTAAGTAACTAGTTTAATGGATAGTTACTGTAAGATAGCAGCATTGAAAGTCAAATCTTGGGGTTCAGGTCCTAGCACAGGTCCAACCTCAATCCCCCAACCTCAATCTCCAAGATCATACGTCTATTTCCGCTCAACAGGCCAGAGAAGGCGCGCTTGTCATATCAAATTTAGGTCACTACACCTAGAATTAGTTAGTCGTGAGCAATTTGCTTAATGGCCAATATGCCACCATTATACTAACTGAGCTATTCCTATTTTCAGTTATCTAAGCGCTATATTGCTGTTTAAAGGAGTAATTATTGGTTGCGAATGGAATAGTTTCATCGGACACTGTACAGCATGTGCTAATTTGTGTCAGTCGAGTATTTATTTTAATATCTTTAATTGTCTGCCGTAGTCTTATAAACGTTTTGTAGTGGCTATTAATTAGATGCTTTGATGTCGATTAGTACTAATTTACTCTAGTCAAAGTCTACGAGTTCGTAAGCAACACATTTATTATGTTAATTTAAAATGTCCCCGCTTGTTCGAAGCGGCGCGGCGCCCGATATCCGAAGAACGAAGAACACACATTTCTGTTTTACGTCACGGCTCTTTCACGATATCTACCACAAAAACCTCAACTGGCTAAAAACATCCATCAAACGAAACTCGCTTCTTAATACCACCGAAATATAGAGCTACAGCTAAATGGAAATAGGTGGCGGTGACCGACGGGAAACCGACCTTATTTCACCTCACAATACGGCCATATTTAAAAAGCCAAGTAAACCGATAAAATCCGGTAATACAAAATGTGTCATCCGCATTAACGTGAGCAATGCGTTAACGACTCCAATACAATCATGATACGGTGCACATTCGGTGCTCGTTAAAATATCAACATTATTCGATTTGACTAAACTTTGCGGGCGATGATGCGGGTAAGCGATTTTTTGTCTTGTTGTTTTTAGTCGAAGAATCATAATAGCTTGCGGCGACAGGAGCGTGGGACAATAAAAATTACGGCCGCCCGGTGTTTTGCGCCCGCCGCCGCACTCTCTTCGATGACTGATATTCTCTGCTAATACTTCTTTGTTAGTACATTTTTAAAGGGGCACATAAATTCCAATATACATTTAGTGATACGACTACACACCTATATAGAGGGAACATGTTGTGGTGTAAGTTTTAATGGCGTCTACCTAGTACCTAGCAAACACATCTCTTTTGGTTCTACAAAAGTCTCAATTTAGAAACACGCTGTAAATATTCTCTGCAATTTAAACCATTCCATATCGAACATGAATCTCTGCTTACGGTTGATCTAAGATAAAAATGTTTTTGAAATTAATTGGAAGGAAAGGTAAAAGATACTTATGAGAATATTAAATATCAAAGTGAACAAATGTTCTTTGATGAGCAGACTATTGTGAAAGGGAGTAGAAAGGAGCTGTGGTGACGGTGCAACATTGGCCACCGGGCTCCAGCCACGGGCCACCGACTCTGGATTCTGAACGTTTACAACATAATGGAGAGCATTAGTCCGATCCACTTTTGACATCATTATCTGTGTAGCCGACTCACGATAACCTGCGAGCGTCGTCGCTCGGTCCCGCCCCGCGTACGGCGGCAGTCGCGCGCGTCCTCGTCTGCCAGTCGGTTGTGTCCGCAGTGAACGCGCATGCTCCACCTCTAATACCTCACAAAAGGTACTCGGGGAACTCACTTTTGGCGGGTTTTCGCACGGACGTGAGTAGCGGACTTGATGCGCTTTGCGTTCGGACACGGAATGTGTGCGTGTTGTCAGCGCGGCGCGCCTCTCTATGTGTTTGTGCGCCGTCACAGTGAAATCTGTGGCGAGGACCACCAGTGATCACTTGGATTGCAGTGTTGGATTGTAGGATAGATTCGGACGACGCAACCGCACCGAGTTTTTGTAAGAAATGAATCGCTCCGACGGATGTTATGTCCATGATGTTGACTCATGCATGACGCACTTGATTGCTGGAACTGGGAATTCATGATTTACGATACCTATACAAAACTGTAACCAATTATGAATTAGAAAACAGACTATGCTACGTTAGAAAGTATCATATTTATGGTAGACAAAGTAAAGGCATCATAAACAAAGTTAACACGCAATTTGCACACTGTGCTAGAGTCGCTAGTCATGAAAGTTTTATTAGGATGATAAATGATCTTTTGTTAGGACCAAAATGAGACAAGCTAGACTGTTTGATTAAAGGAAGCGCCTCCCTAATTATTGCCGAAGCGACGTCAAAACTCGTCATAGAAAAATACAACTACATACTGATGACTGTTGACGTCACATAGGCAATAAATTGGATAGCCAATTGAAATTTTACTAATTAGTTCTTACATTATGAATAACAATGACATAACATGATTATCAAATTAACGTTATCGTCGTAGATATTTGAAACCCATTCGTAAACAATATTACCACTATTTCTTTATTCATTAGTTAGATGAATCATCAACTTCCTATTTGGCAAAGATAATAATAATAATATATAGGGGACAATGTCACACAGATCATCCTAGCCCCAAACTAAGCAAAGCTTGTACTATGGGTACAAGGCGACGATATACATACTTATATAAATAGATAAATACTTAAATACATAGAAAACATCCATGACTCAAAAAAGATAGTTGGAGTTCTTTTCCATTTTAATCCACTGAGTGGGAATGGTCTCAATTGGATGTATATTTATCTGTGTGCATCGATTGCTCCGATGTTTATGAACTGATTTTGATTATTATTATTTTATACGAATGGGCATCCTTGCGAGCTTGTCCCGTATAAATTTTATTAAGATTGGATAATAATTATTAGATTTATAAGAAAATTAACAGTTTTAAGGATCCCCAGCCTTTAAAACTGTTAATTTCCTTATAAATCTTTTTACAATACAGGATTTTATTTATATTTTCGATTTTGGCCTAATATAGTTACTGATAAGGAAAAAATATTTATTAGATTTCGATTTTATTTATTTATTATAGTGACTGACCAGCCTATAGAAGTGCATCCCTGAATCGCGGGGACTTCCCTAAAAACATTTCCGAGACCTCAATCGGACACTATACAACTATATATGTGTCACTCAAATTGATACCCTATGCGGGGATTGAATCGGAAACCCAAGTGCGCCTAGGTGGTCACCAGGCGATTAACTTATCCACTGCTTCACAAGTGCAATCAATATTAATTACTAATTAAAAAAAATATATAGCTTATTTCAATTTTTCTTTGTTATCCATCTTAGCTTGTAATACGATTTGAACAAAAGGTATGTAAAAAAAAAAGAAATTTATTCCGTTAAAATATTACAAATATTACATTATATGGGATCATTCAGAAACAATACCTAATCAAAACAAATAAAATAATTTCCTAAAGCGATTCAAATTGCGTAACATACATACATAAAAGCAAATATAACATACAGTTATATCTAAATAAGTAAAAAAAAAAGAAAATCGAATTGAAATAATAACCTCTTTCTTTGGAAGTCGGTTCAAAACATGTAATAACGACGTTAAAAACATCAGCCAAACATTAATTGTGTAATGAGTTTGTTCAAACTTGGCATGTCGCATACTAAAAGGTTCTAATTTACGTTTAGGAGTAACGCATACGTTTAATTTCATATGTTATTTATAAGCGATACACGTCTTTAATACGTATAATGAACATGGTTTATTCAAATTACTTTCCACTTTGAACATTCCGTCCATAAAATATAAATGAATCTCATATGTCCCACACGTGAAGTCATATACGGTATAAGGATTACACACTAATTTAATATTACCCTACTTATGTTTATAAATAATTAAAGTTAAAATAAATTAAAGGTTCGATTCCCACCCAGGACAGATATTTGTGTGCATAAACATATCTGTTTGTCCTGAGTCTGGGTGTAATTATCTATATAAGTATGTATCTACAAAAGAAAAGTCTGTTTAGTTTGGGATCAGATGGCCGTGTGTAAATAATGTCCCAGGATATTATTATTATAAAATTTGCTGTTTATAGTTATTCTAGTTCTTATATGGTGTAGACTTCTCCGCTTCAGCGCACAATCCCTTATATTTCGTGAGCTTTAACCGCTTCACCGGACAATCCCTTATCAATCTACGTACTGTCGTATGTATATGTGTCGTGTATATATGTCGTAATATGAGATTGATTTCTTTTTTTCAATTAAAAGCCCGCACTGGTAATTATATACCTGTATCCCGGGTGATTCACGCACGGGTTGCTGCTGACCCCCCCCCCCCCCCTCCCTCTTCTCCATAAGCTCTGGCAACCTTACTTAGAAGCATAACATTAACACTATAACGCCATTGTCTGAAGCTATCTTGAGCTGCTTATAGAGCAAAAGGCTGTATGCTCTACCTGTGTCAAATGTTACTTACCTTAGCGTCGGGCATTGGGTTCCTAGATCGGAAACCTGCGGACCCCATAAAATAAAACAGATTACATACATTAAAAAAAAAATGTAGGAATATTTTAATGTGAAACTCTCTTTAAAAGCTCTCCTGAAGTCCTAGCAAATTGAACTTTAGTATTTAGGCTACAATTTATAAATTAAAATTGTATATAACACCCCGCACTCCTTAGAGGAAACAGTTTTGTTTTATAAAACAAACTTCCAAATGTCCTAGATGGCGGTAATTTGGTATGCAGCCTATGATTAGCACACAAACAACCTAACAATTAATTAATCTGTAACTTTCATCTCAGAATTCGTCACTAAGAGGGAAGCAGTTTTGTTTGAAATAACAATTTACTAACAAACTTCCAAAAGTCTTTAAAACCCGAAATTTTAACCTGTAGATAATGAAACTCTACATTTCTATTTATTTGGTATACGTCTTTTATTATATAGATATGTATTATTTAAATAATCTTCTAATTTGTTGTCCCTTGACGGCCACAGTTTTGATTAATAACTTGCTTGGTAACCGGTACAATTTTTTTATATTTTTCTATATTAGGTAATAATAATAATATTAAGGGACAATGTCACACAGATCATCCTAGCCCCAAACTAAGCAAAGCTTGTACTATGGGTACCAGGCGACGATATACATACTTATATAGATAGATAAATACTTATATACATAGAAAACATCCATGACTCAGAAACAAATATTCGTGCTCATCACACAAATATTTGCATTTACCGGGATTCGAACCCAAGACCACCAGCTTCGTAGGCAGGAGAACTACCAACTAGGCTACGGTGAGGTACTTAATCTATTGTCTTTATCTTTCAAGATTTGATCTTTGATTGTATTTATGGGCCTAGTATAAAACTAGTAACGTAGTATATTATACTTAAGGATACATTTGCTATACATATAACTGAACGATATTTCGCGAATACAAGAATTTTTTTTGGACGCTCCATAAAAGCGTCGATCAGATACGGCACTTTGTATAAAGAGCCAAGAACTTTTCCAAAACTGATCATTGTAGCTCGTTTGATATGATGTGAAGATTGTGCTCGTTAGATGTTGTGAACTTTACAAGTTGTATCATCATCATCAGCCTGACTTAGGCCTCCCTCAAAGGTTTCTTTCTACAATGTTGCCATTTGGAGGGGTTTGGCTTAGTCACCGCGCTTGGCATTCGAGTTGGTGACCGCAGTTAGATTTTAGCTAGTACAAGGGTGACGCTGCTGCCCGACTACCTAGTGTGTCCCTTAGTCGCCTTTTACGATACCCACGGGATTGGACGGGGTGGCCCTGTTATTCTTTCTACCCTGGAAACCACACGGCAAATAAGACGATGACAATAATATAATACAATTTATTTCAGTTTCATAGATCCATAGTAATTTGTTAGTAGTGGCTTATAACTATGTTAGTACTACACTAATCAATCAATATTATCAATATTAAGGGACAATGTCACACAGATCATCGTAGCCCCAAACTAAGCAAAGCTTGTACTATGGGTACCAGGCGACGATATACATACTTATATAGATAGATAAATACATACATAGAAAACATCCATGACTCAGAAACAAATATTCGTGTTCATCACACAAATATTTGCACTTACCGGGATTCGAACCCAGGACCACCAGCTTCGTAGGCAGGAGCACTACCAACTAGGCTACTAATAAATCTACCTTACATTAAAATTTGGAGCCCTGGAACCCAAGTGAATACTGTTCCAGTGGCTCACTATTGGACAATCAATTTTGTACAATATGGTATTTAGGTGGCTGTTGGTACTGTTTCGTATACGACGCATCAGGGAAGCAGTTATTTTCCTTAAAATAGCTTTGAAGCAATCAGTCCTTGCTTCTGCAAACATATCTACCCGATGCGCTGCACCAACAAGTCGTATACTGAGTTACAAATATAACTTAAGAATGAAGGAAACTAAGGTCGAGATACTAGATTTCGTACAGAAAAAAGCTGTGCCGGTTAACTTCCGCGACACCTATAAAAAATGTGGCCGTCACGGGCCGCCCGGCAGATGTGACTTTTCATAAAAACGTCGATCAGATGCGGTACTTTGTATGAACAGCCAGAAACATTCTTAAGAGTATTTTGCAATGCTAATGTTCTACCAATTTGCCCAAACAAATATATTCCACATTTTCTTCCCTGGATTTTAAGACTAGATCAATACATTTTTACACAATATAATATATATAGCAATATACTATACTACTGTAGTTGGGCTCGACGTATTCCTTTTGTATGGATAAACCATTTTGTTTAGATGTTATGAACCTCCAAAAATCAATCAAAATACCTGGTTAAAAAAAAATAATTAATTAAAAACGTTAAGTACCCATACATAGCCTATTTCTTGTTGTTCGATGACTATACATATAGTTAGAGCGGTTACGCACTACGTCGGACGGAACCGAATATGTGAAAACACAGGCCCTATTAGTAGTAGAATTGTTCAAAATCTAAAAAATCTAAAATATTTTATTTCATAGAAACAACCCATTCCGTTAACAACATTGTTTCGTAATTCAACATCGTTTCATACCTATATCTATAGTACTGAATATAATTACTAGGTTCTAAAAGGATCAAAGGTCTTATGTGGTACCCAGTATTGTTCCAAAGCGCCTGCAAACCGCCAAATCCCCCGTCCAACCCCGCGTACCCGCCGAACTTCCCAGCAGCATGCACCTCTGTTGTTGGTGGTTACGCATTACGTCAGATCCGAATCCTTGAAATCACGGACCGTAGTAGTCATAAAACTTTGTATGGTTATACGGACCAAGTTTTCTTGATCTGTATTTTTACGGATTCGGATCGGACGTAGTACAAAACCGTACTAACTAAGAACGGAATTAATCTTGCCTCTATTACAAGCGATATGCACAGATAACTATAGAATCATTCTGGCCTGTTGGTTACTAAGTCGGAGTTCCTGGGTACGTTCCCCACCCAGGACAAATCTTTGTGTGATGAGTACGATTATTTGTTCTGTGTCCGGGTGTAAATCCTCTTTAATATATGTATGTCTATATAAATATATAAGTGTGTTTATCAGTTGCCTGGTATGGCAACCAGAACAGGCTCTGACTAGTTTAGGATCAGATGGCAGTGTGTCAGTTGTCCCAAGATATTCTATTTTGTTTTTACATAAACAACGGACAAGTCGCGTAACATACACACAAAAACAACATACAACGGAATTAATGACCTCCTTCTTTTGGTTCATTTTTAAAGAGGAATAAGACGGATACGAATCGTCGTATAATCGTCTTCATTTTAATACACTAACCCTGAATGGGCCCTTTGGTCAGTTATTTGAACACCTGCTTATCTTAAAATAAAGTGCGGAGTCCCCACGGAGACCCGACGATGGTACCAAGATCAAGGGTTATCTTCAATAGTCTTGTAAAAGCATAGTGACTATCCAGCAGAATGTGTCCGTTCTACAACATTATTTATTCTCTTCGGGCGTTTATTTCACCGCATAACGACCACCGGATATAGATAAAGGAATTGTATACCTCCACGATAACCCGAAATTTGGAGATGGGACAGACGTTTGAACGAGTGGCGAGAGTTTGTCAACAAATTCTCGGCCCAGTAATTGTCTCTCTCGGAAAATCCCAGTGACGGACTGACCACATTATAACCTCGACTTTAAACTGGGTTAATGTGTCCCAAATGTAGGACACTCGGCATTTGGCGTCCGTATAGAAAATTAACCACTTTTAAAACATCGGAGTTGGTACTCGATGTCTCGACCTTGACAGACATAATATTAGCACTTGGTTAAACGACTGCGTCGTTGTAATAGCTCTAGTTCAACCGCAGATTATGAGGTCCTAAGTTCGCATCCCGCGTCAGTCCAAAATATGTCAAGACAATTATTGACTTTTAAAAAAATCGACCGTCTTCAACTTTTCTTTATAATAAAATTTATATGGGACCACCATAAAGGCATTCCAATTAAAAAATCTCCAATCCATGAAATCACGCAACAAACATAAAAAAATACTTATATAGTCGAGCTCCTTCTTGACGTCGCCTTTGACTTGACGGATCGGGTTATGAGAATGAGAATGAGGGTATAGAGAGAACACCTGTGTTAGCGCTCATAGTCGAGCACTAATATATGTTTTAGGTAGTCGGCTACCCTCTATAGATATTAGCCGCTGGCAGTAGTTCTATTATTACTTGAGTAAGTACTTACTTATGCACCCGAGTAAAAGACGTTGCCGGCAACTTCTTTAATCCCGGCTTTACCTACTTGTTATTGTATATGTTTGACCATCTGTTCTATTGTCATTCAAATTAACTGAAAATGTATTAAATGGAGTATCGTTACAATGTGTCTTTCCCACGCCTGCTTGAGAAGAGGGTCACCTCTGACTAATAGTAACTCTATGTAATGTAAATTTTGTGAGTGTACTATTAGAATGTGGTTAGCATTAATTAGGGGGCAAGCATTTCAAGTGACATGAATGTGTCTTAAATTACGCGATTTAATAATAAAATATCCTGGGACTTCACACACGACCATCTTATCCCAACCTAAGCAGAGCTTGTGCTATGAAAACCAAATAACTGGTATACTACATATACAGATAATTATATCCAGATTCAGTACAAACATTCAAACGAAATATCTGTCCTGGGTGGGATTCGAACCCACGACCTGCATGAAAGGCAATTTTTTTTACCAACCACGTCGACATGCCCGTCAATACGTATTGTATTGTAGTTAGTGTAGTATTTGTTCCACGCGACGGCTGGTCGCCATCGACCAATAAGACATTATTATACACCGGAAATGTTATGCGATCACCCTCCAATCTTATAGCTATAGATGTTGCTTTAGATAGGGGAAGTAATAAACACCCGGTTGCCCCAACAACGGGGTCGTACAGACGCCAGCACATCAAGCTACCCCAATCTGTAAAATTTCCCCAATTGAAAGTGAACCTTATGCTTATGTGATAAAGTTGAAAATGTATAAAAGAAATTTAACAGATTGGGGTTGCTCGATGTGCTGGCGTCTGTACTTTCAGTGCCCGTAGCGCGTATCACAGATCAATCACACGGGAAAATACCCGCGTAATGACTCCTCAGGACCCTCGGAGAAAAAAGAGCCGCCACATTTTATTTACCCGATCTGCGCTAAATAAGGCAAAAAGTATCGGACCTGCCTATTAATCATCTGAACGCCCGCTCCGGGGACGTGCTTTAATAACATCATCGCTTCTTTAAGATAACGCAGTTTCAGATGTATTTATATCGCGTAATGAACTCCAGTGGCTCATTCCTCCAGTCTTAGCTAAATAAGACAAAACGTATCAAACCCTCCCTATTAGGGCCTACAATTCAGGGACGTATTTCGGTCTCGCATTTAGATGTTTTATGCAATATTTAATTTAAATATGGCATATACAATCATCTGATCGCCCACGCTGGGGACGTTAGTTTTAGAGCGCTTCTTTAAGATAACGCTGTTTCAGATGTATTTGTTATCGCGTAATGAACTTCTTTGGCTCATTGGCATAGGAGTAGTGTGTTTAAAGGCAGATAACGAGGACCAAATAAATGGGCCTAATAGTGTTAATGGTATTTTTCTGCCAAATATAACGCCCGAAGTCTGAAAGTTGGAGGTGTCTCGGAGCATGTAAACTCCTTCAAGTATCCATAGCATATTATTGTATGCGTAGAGACTCCTCATAACCTTCGGAAAAAAGGAGCCTACCATATTATTATATTAGCTAAATAAGGCAAAAAGTATCACACCCTCACTATTAAGGCCTAGAATTCAGGATGCTGCAATTACGATCTCGCATTTAGATGTTTTATGCTATATTTAATTTTAATAATAATATGACATTTACAATAATGTGCTTTGCTTATTTTTTCCGATATATTATTTTTAATGTTACCCTAATTAAGTAGAAAATATAGATTTTTCTATTTATGTGGTCATTGGCATCTATCTGCACGTGTAGCGAAGCAATTAAGACAGTCGTCTCGCCACTTCGCACTCCGCCACGTAAAGGACAACTACGAGTATTTATGTGACCCATAAGTCGGTGTTCTGAGTGTGCTATGTGTCCTTCAATTATATGTTTGTGTAAAACCACGCGACACAGGGAAAAGTCTATTAAAAAAATCAAAATGTTTGCTGACTATTTCGGAATATGATTGTCACAAATTTTCGGATAGTGCCTACAATAATTTTATATCGTATAAAAGATTTAAATACGCAAGCGAGATAGCTACACCTTGAATTCTGGCCCTTAATCATCTGACCGCCGCTCCAGTTACGTGCATTATTATAATCATCGGTTCTTTAAGATAACGCTGTTTCCGATGGATTTGTTATCGCGTAATGAACTTCTGATAATATCTTTCATAGTTTTTATTGCCCCGTGTTGGTTTACCGGTAGCGTGTTCAACAGATAAGGAGCCCCCATATCGGGCTAAAAAGTGTTATTAGAATTTTTCTGCTAAAGTCTCAAGTTTTGAGATTCAGTATCAGCCCGGAATCTGCGAATTGGCGGGGTTATACGCCCGTGTCTCACAGAGAAAGTAAAACTGTCGGTCATTCCCTTGATATTGATATATTTAGTAGAGTTAGGGCAGAGCATTCATTCGCTCAAAGAGCAGCCCGAATGGGGAAGTACCTCCACCTTACAGAAGACACTCCTTAATAATAACATTAATAATTTTAATGTTGTGTTTCCGAGTGTGAGTAAGGTCGCCAGAGCTCATTGGGGTGGGGTGACGGGTCAGCAACACTTGTTTGCTGACTTTAAAAGGCCGGCAACGCATCCGCGACACCTCTGGTGTTTCGGGTGTCCATTGGCGGCGCTGATCACTTATCATCACGTGACCCACTTGACCGTTTGTCACCCTCTGATATATAAAACAAGAAAAATCTCCGCGGTCGTCTTGCATAGCCGTCAAAATGAGAATTCATCTTCCTTTGTCTTGACCTTGACCAATGAATGTATGTAGCCGAAATTCGGCCAGGAGCAATGTTATTCTAATTACTTTTTTTATTTTGTAACCTTGATGTTATCTATCGTGATAAACTGCGCTTAGCCTAGAAGCTACTTTATTATGACATTTTATATATATATATATCATACAAGCAATTACCAATTACATAGATATTGTTGTTAGCAATACACAAATTTTGCAAGGTCAGATAAGAACGGACAAGGTTATAGCAGTATATATAATATGCTTACAAAGTTTTGCAACGTCAATGAAATAGTATTACATAATCAAGTTGACATTGATGTGAATTTTTAGGATTCCGTATTGAAAGGGCAATGGAACTCTATCACCTAACTGTACAATCTTGTACGATGGTACGGAACGCTTTTAGGTGTATGATATTACTGAGTGGCAACATTCTTCAGTAAACATACCGGTGTTATATAAGTAACACTTTCATCTATAATTAGATTCAAGATTCGTCGTAACTCCTTACGAATTGGTTCTACCATAAGGTACAGAATACCATAAAGTAACTTGGGTAGGCAATAAAATAAGGTTACGTTACTTTATTGCAGAAATAAATAGTTGGATTAAAACAACTCTGTCTGTATTGCAGTTTCTATCTGTTTATTTATTCAGCCCATACACTCTGACTGAAATGACTACTTTGCCCGACTTTCTTGAACTCACTTAACGATTTTCCAGTACGATTTTCAAATCGTACTTTGTACATTCAGGCTCAGAGATAGGAGACGATAAATCCTGTAAAGAAGCACCAAATAGCCTTATTTCCGTCGAATAATCTCGACTCTATCAGTATCTTGGCAATAAAAAACAGTGTTCGCTTCTTATAAGCTTTGCGTTCATATTGTGGGAACATATTCTATAAGCACAGAATGTGAAAGTAAGTAGAATTGAATAATAACATGAATCGACTTGATCAGTCGTCATTTGAATGACGAATATAAAATATTTCGAATGTTGGTCCGCGTTTTTTCGGACCAGAGGTTGTTCCATCAATAACAAAATCAAAGTACAAAAACACGTTTAAGGCACCTTTTTCACGTGTTTTGGGCAGGTAGAGTATAGCGTTTTTTGCTCTATAAGCAGGTCAATTGGGTAATTCACCTTACAGAATATGCCGTAAGTATCTTCAAAATATACAACTTGATAAATCCTGGGATTATAATCTGAACTAAATTTATATGATATGGGACCATCTCGAAATCATTTCCTATCGACAAAAAAAATAATGAAATAAATCTTATTGAACTCGTTCTATGTCACATAACCCTGACATTTCTAACAGCACGAGTTTATCTTTAGGTAAAATGCTGTTCTTTAAAAAGTGCTCTTGGACCAAGCTTGTAACAGGTCGGATCTATCTCCATATCTACCAAACTGAGCTGGCTCTATTTTATATAACCCACACATAACGGATGTTACGAGCTCTTAACTGGCAGCTGTTCCTTATAAAGTGCTCTAACAAGCGGCTTAATTCTCTATAGTAACGACGACTGATTCTTTTATTGAGTTCGCTATATGTTACATAACCCAGACATTATGCACAGCACGAGCTGTGGTTTAACAAGCAGCTGTTCCTTAAGAAGTGTTCTAGTAACAAATGGGCTTAAGTGTCTATAGCAAACGACCACCGATCCTTTTATTGGGCTCACTCTAAGTTACATAACCCTGACATAACGGACAGCACGAGCTGTGATTGAACAAGCAGCTGTTCCTTATGAAGTGCTCTAGTAATAAATGGGCTTAAGTGCCTATAGTAAACGACAAACCATTCTTTTATTGAACTCGCTCCATGTTTACAAACCCATGCATTAAGCACAGCAAGAGCTCTACTGCAACAAGCAGCTGTTCCTCATGAAGTGTTCTAGTAAAAAATGGGTTAAGTGCCGTGATAAGTATAGAAAGAAACTGATACATTTATTGAGCTCGCTCCATTTAACATAACCCAGACATTACGGACAGAAGAAGCTGTAGTTGAACAAGCAGCTGTTTCTTAAGAAGTGTTCTAGTAACAAATGGGCTTAAGTGCCTATAGTAAACGACAACCGATTCTTTTATTGAGCTCGCTGTATATTACATAACCCAGACATTATGCACAGCACGAGCTGTGGTTGAACAAGCAGCTGTTCCTAATGAAGTGCTCTAGTTATAAATGAATTTAAGTGTCTGTAGAGAGCGGAAATGATACTTTTGTTGAGCTCGCTCCATGTTACATAACCCAGGTATTAAGGACAGTACGAGCTCTAGTTTAACAAGCAGCTGAACCTGATCAACTGCTCTAGTAACAAGCGGCTTAAGTGTCTATAGAGAGCGATAACCGATCCTCCATTGCACTTGCTCCATGTTCCTTATGTTAAGTCTCAATAGGGAGCCAGGTCTTCTAATTGAGTGTCCTACATTACGCATGAGCTCTGCTTTTCCTTATACACTACTCTAGTAACAAGCGGGGTATTATAGCTGAATTTATATCTGGGGACCCTGCTTAGGACCAAAAAACAAGTGCTTCATGACATGTATCAATAGGTGCGTAAAACACAAATTCCATAGCACTTTGTAACTAATGCGCTCTGTCCACAGTAAACTGCTGCGGTTTATGGATGATTCATTGAATCAAAAATGTTCGTTCGTGGTGTAGATTAAGTGATTTTAAGTGTTGTGTGAGACAAAGTGTAAACAATAAGTGTTGGTAAACGTGTTTCCATCATTGCTGGTATGCATATGTGTTATGAGAGGCCCGGATTGGTCACCGCCCTGAACGGAGGAGTTGGGTAAGCAAACATTCCATCCATTTTTATTACACAGATAGTACGATCATCACAATGTAACCTCTCACTAGTCACCTCTCCTTTAGAACGCGCAGGAGTAACAAGTAGGGTAAAAATATAAAGGCAATGTCCTATCTGCACAGTGGTTTTATTTGAAGTCTCTAAATTGACTCCGGACTCAGGTAGGGCGAAGCAAAGAGAACATGTCTAGGTGGGGACTGTCGAGCAACCCTAAAATTGATTGTATTTGTGGAGCATCGGTCCAATACATGGTCCACCTGCCATCGTGCCCATCCTTTCCTGCCACATGTTCATGGCAGGATCTTAGGAATGCCACAAGCAGGGCAATCAGTGTGGCCACGTTCTGGGCCACAAACATTTAATTAGTTTGCCATCGACACGCTAGGAAGAAGAAGAGTGGTTTTATTCTATGAAAAAATCTACAATCTACCTTGCGGAATAAGCTGCGGATAGCATTATTATGTTAATATTGTGGCGTTGCGCGTGAGTTAGGTCGCCGAGCTCATTAGGTAGGGAGGAACTTAACGGGGACGCATTAGTGATGCCATGTGTGTTGCGACCGTCATAGATTACAGTCTTGTATTCAGATGGACCATATACTTGTTTGCAGCCCCTATTCTATCTCTTATGGGGATAAAAAAGATGCACCGTTACTGCACGGTGGAAAAAAAATCAACTAAATCTGGTTTGTTTGTTTGTAGAGTTTACTAATCCGCCCAACTTTTTAGTTAAAGGACTTCGGCAAATCCCGGCCTGTGATAGACAAAAGTTTATTACTATTTAAAAAAGAAATTGTAATATTTAAAATCCCTCCATGCCTTTTATTTCCCTGTACAACATGGGAAAATGATTTCAATTCTTAAAAGTACCTCAATCATTTTATTCCGGCATTCATGTTTCTTAAACTGTCTTATAGTGTCTGGCTGCTTCGGTCTTTTGAGCCGTTGGGTAAATATTTATTTTTTCAGTCATGCAGTTAATATTATATTGTCATTGTCAGAGGCGTTATAATTTCACTGTATTGAAATATGTATTATTTACATACATAATATTATCCTCAATAGTCTTAATATAAATCAATGGTATGTATGTTATGTTGATTTATAAATCAATTAAGGAATCGATTCTTCATAGTAATGGCAACACTTATTTATCTGTCATATTGAACTGATTGTATTTTTATTTACATTCGTGTTTAGGTTTGCTTGACTTGCATCGTGAATGTTTTCTAGTGGCTTGTGTATTTACGACGACCTTTGGCTTTGTTTCTCGATTCTGTTTACGACTTCCCGACTGACCCCGGCTTTCTTGGACTTTGGATCTACGCATCATGATTTACCTCTGCTATTCGCACCTCGGACCACATATTTTGTCCTAAGCAACTATGGCCGCGGCTATTTTTTTGAATAGGTGTGATCTTACCACGGTTGTGACTTGTGATAAACATATCTGAACCTGTTTTACTTATTTATATATAAAAAGTAGTTTAATTATTACAAAAATTCGTTCCATGATCTAATACAATATTGAAATCTTATTGACCTTATACGCCTTATATTACATAACTCCCATGTTTTACATAAAAAGTAAATATACAGGGCGATAGAATATTATTACCCCTTCAAAATGCATATTGTTTTATTTATGTCCATTCCAGGCCATGTTTGTATGGGCTGGTTGCCGATCTCCTTTGTTTCAATCAAGAGGTAAGCACTTAAAATGTATGGATAATCTTAATATTATGATCTATATCCTTTACTTTGCAAGAGTTTCGGTTGCCAGTTCATTGAGAAAGGAGGATTCATTCATCTATTCATTAATTACTCACCTTGTTATGTTTCTCGGGAGATTCACATTTAAATAAAAACGAATTCATCATTACCATAATGATATCAAATTTTTTTAATCATTCTTAAAGCCACTGCTTCACCGGTCCAAATTTAGTAAGGTTCAATATTTGCTACATGGAATTATTATTCGATCCATCTACAGTTTCTCATATCTTTTGCCTTTTGTTAAAAATGTGTAGGTGTGATTTATTAATACCTTTCATTGTTGTTTACGCTTTTGTAATGAATCATTATTATATTACAGTAATTCAGTCGTCGAACTAACGTTCCGTTATTTAGGTTAATAAATAGTCTATAATTAGATTCTTGTAATTTGTAGTATAGCGTTCGTGGCCGCTGAATAAGTATCTTCGTCTATTCATTTTATTTTAATAATGCCATTCGATTTTAGAATTACCCATATTTTTCTTTTCTTGTGTTTTATTAATCTTTGTAATAATAATTATAAATAAATATCTTGGGACAACTAAAACACTGCCATCCGATCCCAAACTAGGCAGAGCCAGAACTAGACAAATGATAAACATACTTAAATATTTCTGAATACTTTCATATTATAGATCACCGTAGCCAGTTGGTAGTGCTCCTGCCTACGAAGATGGTGGTCCGGGGTTCGAATCCCGGTATTTGTGTGATGAGCACGAATATTTGTTTCTGAGTCATGGATGTTTTCTATGAATATAAGTATTTATCAATATATTAGCATAGTACAAGCTTTGCCTAGTTTGGGGCTAGGATGATCTGTGTGACATTGTCCCTAGATATTATTATTATAGAAAAATTACACCCAGACACAGTACAAATAATCGTGCTCATCAAACAAAGATTTGTCTTGGGTGGGGATCGAACCCACGAGCTCTGACTTAGCAGTCAGGGTAACAAACCACTAGACCAACAGGCCTGTCAAAGTTTTAATTTATATGTATGAAGCTATATAAGTATGTATTTGCAAAATAAAAAGTAGTATATGTAGAATATCAGTTATCTGGTGTCCATAGTACAAGCTCTGCTTAGTTTGGCATCAGATGGCCGAGAGTGGATATGGTCCCAAGATTTTTAAAAATAAATATGTTGTAATAGACGTTACTGATAGGTTTTTCGGTCTGAGGATGTCCAAAGACTATAAATAAATACAGTGTATAAATAATATACGCCATACCACCACCTGCCTGGCATAAAAGCTTGGTAAATCTTTCTACGTCTATCAAGGAAAGTTTTGGTAGAGAGTCTGTATCAACTGAAATTTGGCTGCGACTGTACAATCGGCGGCGTTATCGTTATCTCATTTAATCAACCGATATACATATAAGAGCTTGCTATAGTATCTACAAATAATAAACATATATTAATAATTAATTTGATGATCACGTGTTAAGAACTGAATTTAGTCTGATTTATGGTCCAATTAATTTGGTATAATGATATTAAGTTCGTTACGCGCGCCATTTTTAATGAGACCATACGTGTGCCGTTCTATTAAATCATAGTCTATTATTACGCGATTACTCAGAGTCACGGCTCTTTTTTCTTGTTTTTTTGTTATTAATTATTATTAAGACAACGGCTGCACGCAGGAAATAATATTATAATAATAATCCCTGTATCGTGGTACACTTTATAAACATGCAATTCACGGACATCAACACAGCCAAAATTGAAACCCAAATCGCAATAATATTATAAAGCCGAAAGTTTGTGAGTGTATGTTTGTTACTTCGTCATGTCTAAACGGCTGGAGCGAATTTAATAAAATTTGGTATGGAGTTAGTTGACACCCTCGATTAACACAAAGGCTATAATTTATAAAGTTTAACGCGGGAATAACCAAGGGGCACAGCTAGTAGTAAATAAATAGCAGATCTGTGCAGGCACGGAACACGAGGGCTCTAAGGTAGTAGTAAGGCGACTACCTAACCACTGTGCCACACGTGCAGTTAATATGTATTAACTTTTGTTAGTACGTTCTCTATAAATGTAATTGAATAATGAAATATAGTATGTTATAATAAAATCTCCTCTTAGGTCTAAGGTCTTGGAGAGGATGAATATGTGCAATACGCATTGTTATTTTTGTGTCAAAATCGGCAACATTTATTAAAAACATTAGCAACAGAATACTTTTGAAATAGACTTATAGATAAATAAAAACGAATGGGATATAAATCAATCTTTACCAAATTATAGCCTATTGCATTAGTTTTAAACTGATACGAAAAACATCATGTCGTGCAAACATATTTACCACAACTTTTCTATTGTTTATATTTTTCACAAGTGTTTCCGACTTTGGAGATTTTCCAAAACGAAAACAATATTTTGCACACATTTAGCTTATACAATGACATTGCCGCCAAGAGAAGTGCACAGCAGGTTAGGTTTAGTGGGTGCGAGTTTGACATACTAACCCGCGGACACTTTTTGCGGGTGGCATACGTAGGCATTCCCCCTACCTTAAAAAAAGTTACTTTTCTGCATTATATTTATAGTATTATATAGTATTTAAACTTAATTACTATGTAGGTATATCCAAATCGTACACACCGTCAGCACCGACAGGTCACAGGCGGTCATCCATTTTTTTCAAGTTCCTTCGTAGCCGTCGTGTTGTCGTTATTTATTGCGTATTGTTTGCTGATGGTTGTGTCTGCCACCAAATATGCGCATAATTAACCACGGCCAAGACACTGAGTAGTGACCCTTGGTTTGAGGACTTTTATTAACCAGTTCTAAGTAGGTAAGAAGTTAAAGCATTTCGATGAAAGAAAGCACGTTAAAGTAACTTTGCTTCTTCTGTTTCCTTAAAATGCACTTCATAAATAGAATCCATTTTCGATACAAAATTTCTTGCGGTAGAAATTGGCTGACACAGTATGCCTACGTGATGTATTTATATACTGGTACAGTATATAAGTACATCACGTAAGAGAACAAGCGTTATGCGCCCTCCATTCGACTTTCTCCCTCTTTGTTTCTTTCTCTTATGTATATAAGAGAGAATATGTGTGTACGTGTGGGTACCGAGGTTCGAGCAGACAAGCCATACGCGCGGCCGGTTGTATAATATAACCTCAATACTGAAAGCGGGGAATTTAGTTTAAAATTTATTTGTCATAGTTATATTGTCTCATATTTGCAAGGAATTCGGATTGGAACTTCTTTACTCTATTCGGGAATCCCGTTCCCCGACCACATTTGACTCTTATTAAAAATTAATGAAGTAGTTAAATTTAATCGTCGCCTGGTACCCATAGTACAAGCTTTGCTTAGTTTGGGGCTAGGATGATCTGTGTGACATTGTCCCCAGATATTATTATTATAATGTTTTATTAAGTAGTATAATTTCAATTCTAAAAAAATTTTAGGAATTATTAGACCACGACGTACGTTTTAGAATTTTTTATAGCACTTTGAGTTTTAAGAGAAATAAACATGTTTTTAACTATAATGACGATGAAATTCATGTTTGCTGATTGCGAAGAAGACACATCGGTAATAATAGTAAGGAAGGCGTTTATTTATAAAATCTGAATAAGAAACTCTGCCGTATGTTATATACTAAGGAGCCGTTACAAATGAAAAAATGTCATGGTAAATGCTACTCTATGAGATCGTTTTAAAGTGACATTCACCTTAATATCTCATGGTTCTGTTACGGCAATCTAGTAATTGTACCCAGGGACTGATGCGCAGGTTATACTGTTGCCACTTAATTCGCATCGACTTATCTATTGCTTCATCTTTAAAATTTAGAACTACATCCAAAATATCAGTATAAAAATTGATTAAAAAAAAAGAGACGGGGAATTCTTAACTGAACTGTTGGTAGATAGATAGATAGATAGATATTAATTTATTTGCCATAAATGTTGGTACAAACAATTGAGGTCTTATATATAAAAACAGATCCACAACACTTAGTCATATACATAGTGACATGCAAATACTTAAATTAAATTATATGTTAAGTCCTATTAAAGAGGTCTGCTACCGTGTAAAATGTTCTTTCTAATAACCATATTTTGAGTTTTTTTTTTTAATTTCTGAAGTGGTAGTTCCCTAATATCAACAGGCAACTTATTAAATATGCGTCCACACATCACGTAGCTACTTTTCTTGAATACAGTTGTCCTAGGAATCACTGGTAAAACTATTCTGTTAGGATTTCGACTGTTTCTAGGGAATAGTTCCTGAGCTCTTGTGAACAGTTCAGGATTTTCCTTAACCAATTTACTACATTCGAATATATACATGGACGGTAATGTCATGATTTTATACTTCTGGAAAATCGGTTTACACGATTGCCACGGACATAGACCAGAAAGCGCTCGAATACATTTTTTTTGTGCAATAAAAGCTTTTTGAATGTTTGTTGAATGTTTGTTGTAAAATCATTTGAGACCCTTTTCTGAAAAAGTAAAGTTCTTTGTACGAACGAGTAAAAGGTAAAACTGAATGTTCGTGTACCCAATCGTAACAAGCACGTCTTTGACAGCTAACTCTTTCAATCAAGTCCCAATCATAGATCGGTTTACGAACGCTCTGGATTCCGATAAACGAGAGTCAAAGCCGTTCCTTTGGGATCTAATACCGTCACCAGCATTTAATAACATAACTATATGTACACGCATATCTAACGGACGTACCTATATTCGAGTTGCTTGCGTCATCAAAATTGCAATCGTCATAGTGCCACTTTACATTGCGTAATTTGTAGTATATTAATTAGATTATATCTATCATGATTCATCAGTGATCATCGCATCACATGCTTTTGCCAAAACTTTTAAACGGGTGAATGTGACTTCTACTTCGGTTAAGGAGGATTAGATAGATAGATAGATAAACTCTTTATTGTACACCTTAAGAAATAATACAAAAGCGACAACATACAAATTATTATAGTACAATTGGCGGCCTTATCACTAAGTGTGATCTCTTCCAGGCAACCTAGGTAGTGAAAGGAGAAAGGAGTTACAGAGATGGGGCAGTTGCAAGTGTACAAAGTACTTATTATAAGGTACTATTTGTACCATACTTAAAACTATTTATACCTACTTACTAATTATATGTACATTCATAATAATAATACGTGTCATTATGTGAACTATGTAGTACTCAAATAGTGATCATTAACAAGTCTTTTGAATGTATTTAATGATTGTGCACGCCTAATAAACAATGGCAACGCATTCCACAAACGAGCACCTTGTACAACAAATGCGTTATCGAGAAACTTTGTGGAGTGCGTCGGTATTTTTAACCGCTGATTGTTAGTGGATCTCAAGGCTTTCGAATGTGATTCATGTAGGAAAGAAAAACGATCTTTCAGATAAGAGGGAGTGGAAGGAGTAAACAGAATACTGTATAGAAATGACAGAATATGAGCATTCCGGCGAAGTCGTATAGGTAGCCACTTGAGTTTTTTGCGAAATTCAGAGACATGATCGTATTTGCGAAGACCAAATACAAATCTTATGCAGACATTCTGGAGACGCTCAAGTTTATCCAGTTGGGCTTCAGTAAGATCAAGATAGCTGACATCTGCATAATCTAGTATCGAAAGAAGAAGGGACTGGGCAAGTGCAATTTTGGTGGGAATAGGCAGAAAGTTTTGAAATCTTCGCAAAGATCCCACTGACGCATAAAGTTTACGACTAGTATTCTGCAGCTGCGGACCCCATGAGAGACAGTTATCAAAATAGACACCCAAATTTTTAACAACTCGGTTTATTTCCAATATACTCCCGTCAAAGATAACTTGAGGTAGTTGAGAACAAGAAATCTTTGCCATCATCCTTGAGCTTCCAACAATAATTACCTGAGTCTTAAGGGGGTTAACTTGTAAACCGTACGAACGACTCCATTCATTAATACTAATAAAATCTTTATTAATGATACTAATAGCATCCGAGAGCCTATTAAGCGGGGCCTGTGAGTATATCTGTAGGTCATCTGCATAAAGGTGGTAGGAGGAGAGAAGTCGATCTGAGATAGAATTTATGAAAATTGCGAAGAGTAAAGGAGACAAAACGCCGCCCTGCGGCACGCCGGCATTCGTATTGCACCAAGAAGAGACAGAGTTATCAATACGTATACGTTGCCGGCGACCAGACAGGTAACTATGAAACCAGCCAATGACCGTTGGAGATACATTAAGAGTACGTAAAATTCCCAGCAACACGTCGAAGTCTACAGTATTGAAAGCATTACTAAAGTCTAATAATGCAAGCATGGTTAGATTACCGTGTTCCATGCCAGTTCTAATATCATCCGTAATATGGACCAAGGCTGAGGTAGTACTATGTCCAGGGCGAAAACCAGACTGAAAAGGATTAAGGAGGTTATTAGATGAGAGGAAACTACTGATTTGATTGTGAACAAGCCGTTCAAGGACTTTGGAGAGGAAAGGTAATATCGATATAGGACGATAATCGGAAAACGATGCAGGATTGGATTTTTTCGGAAGGGGAATGATTAGTGCATCTTTCCATGAAGATGGAAATACACCGCTGGATATAGAGGTATTGAGGATG
The DNA here is from genome assembly GCA_951640165.1 of Pseudoips prasinana. NCBI lineage: Eukaryota > Metazoa > Arthropoda > Insecta > Lepidoptera > Nolidae > Pseudoips > Pseudoips prasinana. The sequence continues at coordinate 8,716,176 of OX621249.1, forward strand.
TGAGATATAGGGAAAAGGATCTCGTCAAGTATAGGAAGAACCATATTACGGGTGATATTATCGTTGCCCATTGCATTTGATGCTATGGACAAAATACTCTTCTTAATGTCACAAGCAGAAAATTGGCTAAAATTGAAAGAAGAATAGTTGGGAGAGGGAATGGATGAAAGATAATTTAAAGTTTTTGTTTTAGTTGCCCTGTCAAAAATAGGCGAAGAAGAGAAATGACTATTTAGTGAATTAATATCTAAATTGTTTGGAATTGAATCAGGTTGAGATTTTCCAACTCCCAAAGATCGTAAAAACTTCCATATTTTTCCAGGATCTTCATTTTCAACTGAACTGTGAATATGATGGCGTTGTGCACTCCTACACACCTTATTACAGTGATTTCGCAGAGTTATATATTTTTCACGGTTAATATCATTAGGCCGACCAGCGTACCGAGACTTAGCTGATGATTTCTTAGATAAAAGAGTTTTTATTTCAGTAGTTAGCCACGGTGCTGGCAAATGCTTAATTTTAATTGGCCGAATGGGAGCATGAACGTCGTACAATTGGATGAGTTTGGTATTAAATATGTCAACTTGTTCGTCAATTGACTCAGCAGCAATAAGAGTCGACCAGTCAATGCTGCCAGCATCTGCACGAAGATGACTAAGATCCATCCCACCAAAATTACGTTGTAGAAGAACTTTAGATTTTGCCTTAGGAGGACGAATTTTGTAAGAAACGAAAAGGAGATCGTGGTAAGAGAAGGCATCTGCTGAGCATTGTCCATGCTTAGCAACATGACCTCTTGAAGAGACTAGAATTAAGTCAAGAAGAGAAGGCGTAGAATGAGGAAAATGGTGTGTAGAATTAAGGGGAAGAAGAGATAGGTTACTAGATTCTATTGCAGATATAAGTGAGGAGCAACGAGAGTCTTTCTTTAGTAAACAAGTATTGAAATCACCCATTATTATGGTGTGACTATAGGATGGAAGGAAGGTTTCAAGTAAAAGTTCGAAAGAAGCAAAAAAGTTTATACGAAGAGAAGGACAGTAATATACACCAACTAGAACTTTCGTGTGATGCAGCTCTACTTCAATAAATAGATGTTCACCAGCATCCAGCGGTGGCGGCTGTGAAGACATACTAACCATAGAAAAATTAATATTATTTCGAAGATAAATAGCAACTCCACCACCTCCAGCTCCAGTTCGATCATTCCTGATTAGCTGAAAACCAGGAAGTGTATACGAGGCCGTAGGGAGACAGGGTTTGAGCCAGGACTCGGAAACAAGAATAGCATGAATATTTTTATAATTGAGACTTGCCAGCATATCAGGGAAATGGGCCGGAATACTTTGGGCATTGATATGAATCACATTGAAATTTTTTGGCACGTCGGCAAAGTGACCCTGTATAGTATCTGCAAGGGAGGGTATGCTAACGAAACTATCATCATCACTATTAGCCGAAAAGAAATCTTCAACATCACTACCAAAATCGTAACTATGAGCATGTAACATAATATTATATGAACATACACACAAACAAACTAATTTATTAAAATATCTACAAATACAAAAACAAAATCCTACCACTTCAGTGCTAACTAGTTAGAACAATGTACGCAAAGTTCGATATTTATGCACCCACGTATCAGTAGTAATTAATGAATAACATAATATACAATTAATAATAATAAATACATAATAATTTTAAACATAAACAAAATTAAAATAAAATGGAAAGTTTTAAAATAGGCTCAAAAGACTCACGACGTGCGGCATTGGCCTACGTTCACATGGACCGTCAAGTACCATAGATATTGTCAAGTTATGCTAACTATATAATGTTATAAAATGGAACGCGATTAATAACTAATAAATTTGAGGGTAGATATTATGAAAATATAGATTGAGAAAGTTAAAGTTGTATAGTGGGCATAGGTACTTTGACTACAACGTAAACACAGTGCGAGATTCGATACAAAAACATACAAAAACATCACAAAACGAATGAATTTACTTCTTGGCGGAGGCGGCCCTTTTGGGTCTGTTTTGGGTGATCTTACTTGTCGCTGCACCATCCTTAGCGACGTCCTTATGACCCAATGCTGGCCCAATTTTATCGAGATCCTCCATTGAAATAACTTTGTGACGAGTGCCGCCGGTACCCAGGATATATATAATACCTTCACGACTCCAGCAGCTTGAGATTCCGTAGCGCTGACGAGCAGCTAAGAATGCTTCATGCCGGGGCCTAGTCAGAAACTCAGATACAGTAATTCCCGTACCTTTGTACTTTGTCTTTTCAAACCAGATATGGTCACGAACTCGGCAGCTTACAAACTCGACCAAGATCGGCCTAGGCTTGTCTCCGCTTGGTGAACGTCCGAGGCGATGACACCGGTCAATGGCTGTGTCCGAAAAATCGGATATCTGAAGATGATTGGTGACAGCAGTGACAATAATATCCATTGACTGCTCCTTCTTCGCCTCCGGCAAACCATGAAAGAGCAGCATTTTACGCCTTCCTCGCATCTCGGTCTGATCATTACACCGTGCCAGCATATCCAATTGCTTCTGGAAGCAGTTCAGTGACTCAATTACGAACTTCTTAAAGGCCACAAAATCTTCAGCCAAAGCAACAGGTGTGACAATTGTGGACGGGGCCTTCTGCAATTCTTCAAACTGAGCCATTCGCGTCAGAAGCTGCTCCTTCATGCTGGAGAAGGCTTGCTGCATAGACTCCATTGTGATATATGTTGTGATGAAGCAACGAAAGTGCCGTTAGTGATAGTGATATAATATAATATGCTATAATTGTGAAAGTGAATTTAACACTGGACTGGTAGGCTATCGGTGTTAACTATTACACATTTATTGTAAATTAAGGTCAGTATACTACTTTATATAATTTTTTTATCGAAGAGCTAAACTCAGCTGTACTTATTACGACAACTACCCGCGTAGTGTGGATTCCATATATTATGAAAGAAAAAAAAGTATGTTTTTTTATACAGCGTACAGACGGTATTATATATGTTAATCTCACTGTTTAGTATTTGTTGATTAAGTACTCAATTTACGGAAAGTCCAATTTCCTGACTAGTTCTGATTTTGTAGAAGATTACGAATATTTTATTGTTACGGGCGTAACAAAAAGAACGTTAATCATTTTTATAATTTTTATAATTTCTTTACAACACATATAACGGTATGATAAAAAGTCGGCTCGGTTTTTATGTATCTAACTCCAAATTTATGGGTAAACATAATAATACTAGCTGTGCCCGCGACTTCGTCCGCGTTGAAAAGTTTCTTTGTGTATATCGAATCAACAGCCTAAATATAAGTTTCAAGCTTCTAACTCTAAAAATGACGATACTTCACTAACAACTTTTCATCCCCCGTTTCAACCCCTTACAACCCTTTTCTCGTATTAAAAAGTATATATACTATGTCCTTTCTCAGGCTCTATACCTACTCGTATACCAAATTTCATTTCATTTAAATCAGTTCATTAGTTACAGACGAACGGATAGACTGACAGATAGATAGAGTTACTTTCGAATTTATAATATTAGAAAAGATATCCAATTTGTTTTCGAGGACCAATAGATTGTCCGTTTACCCTTTGAATACGGAATCCAAAAAATTGCTTTTATACCCATTTTATATATAAAGAATATTGTAGAAGGAAACTATGTCCATGTGCATGTTCACGACACATTAAGTTGGGACTTGCCGGTTTATTTACTCCTATCATGCGATAAACTCTACGGAATCAATTTAGCGAAATTCTAATAGCCGGCGATTGCTCAGCGGCGCGTAAGCGATAACTTGCTTTTTGTATCCACATTAAACAAGTTCGATATACGGTTTTGACCTTTGATGTCTATGTAGAAATATCTATACATATAATAAAATCGTAGGAAAGTCAAAACTGTATATTGAATATGTTTTAAAAAGGATGCTTGGGACGTGATCTACTATCGATATCGAAGCCAAAAATATAGTTTTTAGAATTTTTGTCTGTGTGTCTGTTTGTCTGTATGTATGTCCGGGCTAAACTCAAAAAGTACTGCATGGATTTAGTTCAAATTTTGCATGAATATTACTAAGAGGTCGGGTCAACATATAGGCTACATATTATCACGCTATCACCCACGCGGGAGGAGCTGTGATAATTTATAAAATTTAACGTGGGTAAAACCGCGGTGCACAGCTAGTAGTTTTATAAGCACATGTCCATTTGCAATGTTCTTCTACACTCGTCATGTTAATATCTATGCCAATTTTTCGTGACAAAAGTAGGTAACCCTATTCTATACTATTATCATAGCAATGAGGGCATGAATGACTATTTCTATTCTGTTTAACCAATTAAAACGTAAAAAATTGTTTATTTGAGCACGTGATGCAATGACTTGGTGATAACATTGGTTGCAGCGGTTAAGAGCGGGTTCGATTACCGCGCAGTACAACTTTTGTGTGAACCATAAATAGTTGTCCTGAGTCTGGTTGTACTTTGTGGCCGTCAATTATATGTTTGTAAAGTACCCACACACACAGGGATTAAAAATATTAGTGCGGGCGATGTTATTTTTATAATAAAGGTCATTATACAGAGTTAGAGAGAGAGAATAAAGACTCGAGTGTACTCGTTCATGTTTAGTTACTTTGTAACAAAATGGTGACTAAATCCCGGAATGGATTTGCATGACATAAGTGTCATGGAACACTAGATGTTTTTATCCACGCCAATGAAGTTGCTTCTAGAAACTACTAATTAAATATGTCAAGAAAGGTATAAATGTTCGTATAATTATCGCTTTTCGTTAGGTATTTGTGACACCAGCGCCGTTTTACGATGACATGTAAGCCGTGAAAAATAGTCACATTGTTGATTCTAAAATTAGCATGTATTGTAATGTTAGATCCACATCGCTGTCGGCAATAATGGCAATTTTATGGAATTACTAGCTTTTTCTGCGACTTTGGCTGAGTGAAAATTGTATGACAATCAATACGGCTATTTACCATTTCGCATATAAATTGTTGTCCGATCCCATATCACCCCCGAAAGCGTGTGTGTCTGTGGCCAAGTATCAAACTATCCGTATTGAGCGAATTTCTCCAAACTCGGTCTACCTGTTACCATTTCTTGTAGAGAGTATTATCTGTCATTTGATGGAATTAGGTGAAGATTTCTATATCAAAACAGGCTCTGACGCTGACAATCATATACCATAGTTAATAGACATATGCTAATATTTTTATTCTCAACGCCCGCCGTATATAATCTAGTCCCTGTGTCGCGGGGTACTTTACAAACTTATAATAGACGGACACAAATTACATCCAGACTCAGAACAACTAATGGGTCACACAAATAGTTGTCCGGCGCGGGATTCGAACCCGCGACAGGAAGCGGCGAGGCGACTTTCTTAGCCGCTGCGCCACACGTGCAGTCTTATATTGTCTGCGTACCCAATTTTACATACGAAGTCCGTCCCCTGACATGAAAATCGGTTCAGTGGATTTGGTGGCGAAAGCCGACCACACCTACAGACTTTCTCAATCATAATAGTATTGATATGTGAACGAAAATATTCGCATATAAAATGTATCAACAATTTTCAATCGTGTGGAACACGGGTTATTTGTTTCTAGAAATAATTTTATCAGAAACATTGGACCGCCTAACGATTCCTTTCCGCTTTATTTATATATTGTTGCCTTTAACGTCACGATTGTTACGACTCACAACATTTGTATAACATATTAGCGTGTAATATTAGTCATCATAAGTCAAAACGGAGGTGCTCGCAAATTGTCAACACGGTGGCGACTTGTGCAAACATTTAGGAGAGACGCCAAATAAATTGACTAACATTGGTACTTGGCGCTGGGTTGCATGCATTTATTTACAAAGTCAATAAACTTGGTGCATTTTTTTGCTTTTTCTCGAGACAGTTCCTTTACATGTTATTTGTTGAAGAATTTTGTTTACCATATTAGAAATAGTGAAAATTTTAAGCATAGACCGCCTATTTATGTAAATTCTGCGTCTACTACCTGTATATTGTACAGGTAGTTCCACCATGTCAGCCAAATTATGTCCACTGCTGGACCATAGTCTCTCCAAAGAATGTGCATATGCCATAATCGCCACGCTTGGCAGACGGGTTGGCGATCGCAGTTTGATGGTTCACAGAAAAACGCTGCTGCCCGTTTAGCAGAGAACGGGCAGTAGCGTTTTTGGCATATCCACATTCTTTGGGGAGGCTTTGGTCCAGCAGTGGACATAATTTGGATGGTGTGATGATATTTTACGCCGTCACCCAGCGAACAGGTAGTTACTTCCAGTAAATTAATACAATCCGGGTACAGTCGCTAGAATTCATGTGTTACGTAAGCGACAAAAACTACAGTAGCCGTTTATCATCAGGCGTTCCGTATGCTTGTCAGTCGAATAAGTAGTCAAAATTAAAAATTGTAGTGGCAGGTTCTGTGGTTGTTGGTAACAAATATAACGACTAAAATGAATATTAATCACATCGGTTGCATTGAATAGACTGGAAATTAATTGTTACTCTAAATGATTGCCAATAGCCTTAGTTTTGATTTGATGTTTTGAACAGTATAGTTTGGCTGTTAAATTGTATTCAGAAGTATTTAATTAACTGGTTTATATGTTGGTTTATGACTGAAATGGGAAATCAGCGGAGTGGTTGTGAAACATGTACTCCGGCACCAATCTTGCGGAATCAAATTTCGTCGCCCTCTCCATCGACCGCCACTTTATTCTAGAGTCGTGCGTGAAGATATTTAATTCAAACGGAAATATTTCAATATGCGCTCGGAGATAGGACTTAACTGCTGTTTTGGGGTTCAAAGCTTTATGCGTTCGTAATTTACTGATTGCACATAAGAACTGACACCCATTTTATTCTTAGATGCATACATACTTCTTACTTCCGATGTTATGAATTTTATAATTCTCGTAATTCAGCACTGTAGCAAAATGCGTTGTTAGGTATAAATAAAATAAAAAGGTTTATATTCACGAAAACTTAAAAATGCGCTTGTGAATATTCAAAACCTGTTGGTAGTACACACGGCTTTACTTGGCTAGCTTTTTTTTATTAATTTATTTATTTATATAAAGAGAACTTAAACTCTGCTGCTGATATAAGTTAAGGTAAAAAATATCAGTAGATAATATTAATCATTTTGTTATGTTTTGTAACTTCTATATATTAGCTAAACGAAACACAAAATCTCAAAACTACACGTAGAGTTCTGAGATTTCCTGTTTAGTCAATTAAAAAAGGAGTGAGTGACCTATCGCTTCTATATCATAATTATTCTAAACCATGTATCAAACCATATATCCAATGGCACTCCTATTTTTGCATTCCACAGTTCGTTAGCGTAATTACTAGTAGATTTTAACTGCACTGCATCGTAGAATAGTTTACTTGTCGGGTACAGCCGCGCCACTCGCTCGGTGAGCGCGCTAATCCAATAAGCTGAATTGGAAGCGACTCGAATTAACCTTCTTAATACTAGTATATAGTAATATGAATACGCTGTAACTCGATATGAGAGACACCACAGCGAACAAGTTACTAATGTGGCTTGGAGACAGTGGCAAATAGATAGAGGGAATAAGGGAAGTGCTCTTTACATTTTACACTTTCCTTCATTTAGATAATTTCACCACTTAAGTATACCTTACTGAACTTTGTCCTGGGACGTTATTCAAACACAGCCATCTCAAACTAAGCAAAGCTTGTACTATGGAAACCAGATTACTGACATACTACTTTTTATTTTGTTAATACATACTTATATTGGTAATAACACCCAGAATCAGAACAAACACACATCTTCATGTGTATAAATATCTGTCCTGGGTTGAGATCGAACCCACGAAAGCGTGAAAGAAAATCTAGCAACCATGCCAACCGTATGAGTATTGGTTCTGAACCCAAACCCTCTTACCCACTACTGCATCTTCTGTAAGCCAGTATATTCAGTGGCACACAAAGTGAAGGCAATGAGCGGTAAAGTCCAGATATGTTCCGGCGAATTACTACAGCTGTCTTGAAACCCCTAACGAATTATTTATAAAAACAAAAGGTTTAGAAAAAGTGGTTTCGCTTCTTTCCATAGCAAAGCGGGAGACAGAATGACATTAAGAGTGTTACAGGTTACCCAAATATCATAGATTTATAAGCCACGTATTAGACTTTAGACGTGGTTTAACGGCTGTTGTTTTATGACTACAGAACAAAGATGCTGATAAATTAAACCACTTTAACGATCACCCATCTATACACTAACCGCGTGAATAAATGCATAACCTTGCCGTTCCCTAATAGGCTGTTGCATCTAGCTACGAGGTAATGAAGCGAAAATGCAGCTATCTAGAATCGAACTTAAATCCACAAGAATTTTTAGAAAGTGATGCGAAATATATTCTTTGTAGTTTGTCTGTTCAATAACCCCAACAAACTAAGCTATAAGTAAACTATAAGACTATAGTAGCATACTGACGCTTTTAACACCCGATGCATCACACACACGTGGCTGACCTATTAGCTCTTTGCTTATAAGCTAAAACTCCAAGTGCTGTAAGGTGGTGTTATTTCCACATGCAGGTTTCTCTTTGATTACTATGAAACTAGGTATTTCTTTAGAAGAAGCGAACCTCATAATTGAAGTTCGTAGCGATGGTAATACACTATAGAGAAATAAAGATTTTCTCATCAGGGGCTCCACCGGCTAAGTCGCCGAACATCCTTTTAGTGGATGGCGTTCAAATAAATAAAGGTTAAAAATTACTTAGAGAGTCTGGTAGAGCCCCAGACCTGGCTTTTCCTATATAAATAATATTTCTGTGAAAAGCACAAAGCAAATTTAGAACTGGCAATAAAACAATAAAATCCGGGGGGCGCATAATTGGTCAGCAGGTTTTGACTCGCATAGTGGTAACGGTAGAATCGCTAGTACTGAGACGCCCTGGTGTTATGATCAGCGTGGCTACCACAAGTTCATGTAGTGTTACCTCCTCGATGATACTGGCAGTTTTTCCGGTTGATTAACTAGCACCGCCTCTAGCGGAAACTTAAAAGAACTTAAAGTGTCTATACTAAAATATTAAAAGTTTCGCCGAGTAAGTATCTACTACATGGAATCGAAGTAAAGGTACCTATAGGACAACTATTTGTATCACCCATGTACAATAATAATTGTTCTGAGTGTGGATGTGCTTTTTGTCCGGGAATTTCTTGTTCGTAAAGTACCAGTAGTAAGTAGTGAGGAGATTTTTTATTAATCGATATTGCGCGCAGAACGCGCAAAAAAGAGTACCTATAGTAGCAAATGCAATGATTTGAAAATTTGTCATACCACTGCGCCGCCTCTAATATAAAGAGCTTTAGAATGTTTCCCACACATATTATGTAGCAATGACATTCATTGTGTATATAATTAGAATACTTCTTAGAAACATTCCGCCAATTCAACGTCTGTCAAACATAATCTTAATTCTACTCTTCCCATTCCCCCGCCTATTTCCCTGAACAAAATATTTAGACCATAACGTTCTTTTACCTCGGCAAATTAAATTTTACGTTCAAAGAAACTGAGGAACATTTCGTTTAATAAATTTTTAAAGAGTACTATAATATTCATGAAGGAAAGGGAAACGGAATCAGTGGCAACAACTTTTTGGAGGCGTAACTTTGCCAGTGTTGTCACCATTTCATTTTGATTTACCCTTCACTCTCGCTCCTTTTTTTTTAGTGAAAATTTCCCATATTTCCAGCTTCCCCCAAAAATAAACAACTACATTTTAGTTAGTTTAATAAGTTATCATGACTTATTATAAGATATCTTTCCACGTATTTTATTCCTAAATATACTTAAGAAGTTGTATGACTTTAAAACTGTAAGCTTTTAAGAGCCTTAAATGATGGGGGAATGCAACCAAAATGGTAGCACTGCACTTAGCCCCTATTGTCTAGTTCGTACTTGCACACAAATCTTAGGAACGGCACATTAGCATTTTATATTTATGAGCTGCTCAGTATTATAAGAGGAACTGATTTAACATTTATGATGGTTAATTGACATAGATATGTTTGAGTCACAATTAATTCACTATTATATAAAAAGCGGATTCCGCTCAACTATTCGGCCGTTAATAGTTGTGTCGTAATTTACTGTATGTATTTTATATGAACTAATACTATAAAAAGAATACATTTGATTTTTGTATGTTGCTTTATAATGGATAAACTCAAAAATTACTTAACTGATTTAAAAATCTGTCACCTATAGAAATCTATACATATATCTTTTTAATAATGTAACCAAAGCCATCAAAATAATCCATTTAAATGTGATTATTTGGCGTGCGTTGCGGAAACGATTGTTGATACATAAATAATGTACTACATATATATCATTACCTCCGAAAAACTACGTGAGGTTATATGTCAATGGACTTAGTTAACCAACACACGGGTTAAGCCGTAAAATATTTGATACAAATTTATCCTCCTATGTACCCATGCAAAGCATAGGCGGAGCGGTAGTACTAAATATTTTTTTAAATACCTTCCATATACTATTTTTTTTAACAGCCGCATTGTAAGTCAATTCTCAGGTGAACTAGGCAACACTTGGCATTTCAACCAATTAGAATTATAACATACAGCGGTGAGGATACGATATTAACTAATTACAATACCAGCAAGATAATGTTTAAAATACATATGAATAGTAATATTATAGTGTCGTATCGGGTATCGGCGACCAAAGCACACGAGAGCGACTTATCCTATAAAATCGCTTAACAGATTGCGAAATAAGCACAATTAATGCATCCTGAGGCGACGTTGCTATGCCGTAATATCCAAGATATACAAGTTGTTATCTGATTAAATTACGCAAATCGATCGAATAAATTATTCCGAATCGTTATTAGATTACGTTAATATTAAAATAAATATGGAAATATGATATCGTTTTATATAAATAATAATTTCCTGGGACATTATTTACACACGGCCATCTGATCCTAAGCTAAGCAGAGCTTGTACTATGGAAACCAGATTACTGTTATATTACATGTACTACTATTTTTTTGTAAGATGTTCATGCACACAAATATCTGTCCTGGGTGGGAATCGAACTCACGACCTCCGGCGTGAAAGGCAAGCAATTTTATCTTAAATGTATAAACATTTTTATTAGAACTGATCATTACAGAAAGATTTAATTTTCTTAAATTTGAAATATCTTTAATGTATGGTTTGTTTATGTTTTTTTTTTATTTAAGAGAACGTGTTTATATCTGTTAGCAATAAGCAATGATTAAATTATTTATTGTATTAAAAAAACTGTTAAGTGACCAGATCATGTGATAAAACAACACTGGATTATTTATTGTGGTGTCATGTCAAAGACAGAGTCTATACAGAGCCAAAAGAATCGAATGATTAACGAAATAGACCCTCCATTTTGTCAAAAAGTGATAAATAACTTGATGAAAGAATCGACATCTGTAACCGTGGTCGTGGTTGACTTTTATCAGATAAAATTTTTCATTCATAATTGCCAAAATTTACTTTTAAATACAACAATTTAAAAGTACATTTTGGCAATTTTACCCTAAGTTATCTAAATTTAAATTTTTTATTTTGATTTACTTAACAAAGCTCTTCTTGAAAAACCAACTATAATTATTTGGCCGTGGCGCCATGCACCGGCGCCATCGGCGACAAACTTGGAAGTATATTAGAATTTCACTAGCTATGCGCCGTAGTTTTACTCGCGTTAAACTATATAAATTACAGCTTATGGGTTATGCGAATATATGAGCTATATTACAACGAAGTTTCATCAAAATCCGTTCGGTAGGTTTTGCGTGAAAGACTAACAAACATCCATACATTTTTACATCCATACTCACAAAATTTCGAATTTATAATATTAGTAGGAAGAAGGATTCTTATATTGACTGCCTCGTTGGTCTAGCGGTTGCGTGTTCAGCCGTAGTCAATGAGGTCCCGGATTCAAATCCCAGGTCAGGTAAAAGGTTTTATAGGAATATTTCTGGTAATACGTCGCGTTTAATACATAATACAGTGGCATTTGTCTCGTTCCGCAGGCGCGGTACGCTGTAGTTACTTGGTTCTTCGGTTATTATGTAAGCCCACTACCAGTCGTTAATTATTTCCCAGAGAACACTTAACTCTGCTGTTGACAAATGTAACTACTATACTTATTTAATTAACATTTGCGCTGTTAAAGCGAACATTAGTTGTGTTTATTGATGCTGAATGTTTCTAGTCCTCGTGTTATGAATTTTCTCTACAGTACCCGGCTGTGACTGACAGCAACGAATATTAATTCATCTCTTCCCATACGTCCTGACAGAATACCAGATTCTCTCTGTGAACTATGACCATCATACTGCGTTCGCCAAACCGTTTGCCAAGCGTGGCTATTATGGTATATCCCTCATTCTTAGGGGAGGTTTTTAAAGGCTGTTAAAGAATATTTTACTGGATATTTTGAGATGCACATCATTTTCATATCAAATATGTACCATATGTAATGAAAATGTAATGCGCTGCTAGAAAAGTAGGTAAGGTTAGAACTGCGAACATACAGAAACAAATTATTTACACAAGCAATCCTCTTTTAATAAATAGAGAGGCGCCATGAACTTAAATTGCTGCTTAGATTATAATATTTTAAGATTGCTTAGAACATGGAATGGTTGGTAAAACAAAAGATTTTTCATTTGCCGTTAAATTCTACCTGTATATTGATACTTAAAGACTTCTTCTTTTACTTAAAGTATTTGGATTTTTTATTTTATTTATTCATTCATACGCGAAATATATATTTTTATTTATTTTTTAATCAAGATTACAGTTTAGTGAGGTGGCTTTCGTTTCTTCTCCAGACAAATGTCTGTCACCCGAACTAGACGGCATCCTTAGCAACACATATTTTAAAAGTAATAAAGTCGTGAATGCAAAAAAATAGTACTGCATTTTTGTTATTCACCTTTTATTGAATCAATTTGAACTGTGTATTGATAAATGGTAGCACGTGCATCTCACTAAACTGTGTGCTCTTAATATTTGTCTGCAGCCATGTTGCGGGTTCCTATCCATACAAATATTATTACTAATGTCGGTAGTTTTTGCCCAATATTTAGACTACATTTCACGGTAAATTGAGCTTCTTTATTGTTTTCTATTTATTTTATTCGTTGTGAAAAAAACCAAATTGCCTGCTGCGCGATATTGAGGAATACTTACTTACGTAGTTATTACTTAACGTATGGGTAGTAGTTGCCCTAGTGTTAGAGTTGTTTAAGCCGCCCAATAGGCCCCTGATATGGCTTAATGACTGTTGTCAAATCGACAGCTTTACGTGCCCTCCTAAGCACGGAGACACCCAGAAATTAAACCACTTTCTCAGTCACAGCGATCACTTGCGTACCGGTTTGAGCACTGGCTATGAGCGCATATTGAGAAATGGGAGTGTATTTTAATGGCGAGATGTCGTAGCTGATACATGGAACATTTTTAACCTGAAAGTATGTTTAGATCTACCCTGAAACCTTTATATCCCGAATAAACACATACATAGTATATTTTTAAATCGCGGGAAAAATTGCGGAACTTTAATTGTATTGTATAGAAAAGAAATCTGAATATATATCGAGTAAAATAATAAAGATAGTTCAAAAAGATAAATCTTATCTCCTAATCTTTATTATCTGGTATATTTGTTCTATAAAACTGTAAAGAGAAGTATGTACTTGCACTCATTATTACCTACAACTGTCCGATGAAGCACACATTAGTGGCTACTCCAAACATTTCCGCAATCTTCAGAAATCAAATCATATTAAATTACTTACCTAATCATTTTTCATTTTGTATATATCATTAAAATATGTAAACGAAAGAGAACAATTTAATAAGAATTGAACAATCATTATAATAGAGCCGCCATATTGTACATTTAAGTTCTGCTAAGTTCCCGAATGAAATCGATGGGTCCTACGTATAAGGGCCGAACTAACAATTTGACGATTTTGGCTTTTTTATGATAAACGCATCCAATCGATATTATTAATCGTGTGAGCTATTAAAACAAAAAAAAAAACTGCATGGAAACACGACTTTCTATTAAAGTATAATGGCATATGTAGCGTGAATTGAAACGTATAAGGTCCAAAGAGTAATTTGAGACTTATACGCGGGGACTTCCCGCGCGTTTGTTTATTGTTTGGGCCAATCGGCTAGTTAGACACTTATACGTCAGACGGATCAACGCCCGCGCTGTGATCAAAACAAAATCTCGTTACTGTGTTTTAGCGTTACAATTTAGATTAATAACTGAAAGATGGCATCGTATCGTCTATCATTCGCCTATTACTCAAAATAATCAAAAGACGAAAGTAGTGGTATGCAAGACGATGTTTTTAAATACTATTAGTTTTGGGCCAAAAATGATGAGAACAGCAATGAATAAGTTTTCTGCTACAAATAGGCTCACTCTGGTTGATAACGGAGGTCGACATGAGCACCATAAAACCTCTGTTGATGCAGAAATGATCAAAAGTGTGCTGGACCACGTCAAGTCATTTAAACCGGTCGATTCACATTATTGTCGTAAAGTAATAAACTTTATTTAGATGGCTCTTTAAGTTTTATCCGCTTATTTAAATTATACAAAGAATGGTATGATCCAAATAAATATGGTAATAAATGTGAGTCGTTAAGGCAATACAGGGATATAGTTAACAAAAATATTAATTTATCATTTCACCAGCCTAAAAAATGTCATGTTTGCCATTCTTTCAAAAACGGTCCTGTGACTCCAGAATATAAAATAAATTATGATAATCATATAATTAACAAAAATGGCTAGATCTTTAAAAGTAAAGGATAAACGTGATTCACAAAATGACACGAAAATTTTCTGCGCTACTTTTGATTCGCAAAAAGTGTGGTTGTCCCCAAGTGGTGAGATAAGTCTATTTTATTACAGTAAACGGTTGAAAGTACATAACTTATCAGTTTTTGATATTGGGAACTTAATTGGTACCTGTTACTTATGGAACGAACAAATTGCAATGAAGGGATCGAATGAAATAGCGAGCTGTGTTTAGGATATAATTAAATTAAAAAGTCAAGAAGGTTGTAACGACTTCAGATTTTGGTCAGACAACTGCGCCGGCCAAAACCGAAACAGGATTATGTTTTTCATGTATCTTTATGCACAGTTTAGTTTGAATATAAAACACTCTTTTCTTGAGGTAGGCCACACTCAGAATGAAGGCGACTCCATACACGCCCCCATTGAACGAGCTTCAAAATATGAAAATATTTACACACCCTCTGAATGGAGCTCATTGATTCGATGGGCAAAATCAAAAGGAAGTCCTTATAACGTCATAGACGTACCTCAAAGTATGATTTATAACTTCAAAAAGATGCAGACAAATACGCAGTTTAATTGGACTAAAAACTCGGAAGGACAAAAAATCCTTTGGTCTAAAATAAAGCAAATTCGTGTTAGCCGAGATGAATCATACGTTTTGTACTATCAATATGATTTGGGTGAAGATGGTATTGAAAATTATATTATAATCTTAGATCAGTCAGTCAGTGTGCGAACAAGAAGACGAATTGCCGATATACTTAATTTATTTGTTAATTATTCTTAGGTAGATAATGCCAAAAAACCATTGAATACGGGTCCATAATTGTAGTTTAAAGAAACTTAAATTTTTGTTTCAATAAATGATTAAAACTATTGTGATTTCTGTCTATTTTTTATATTACCTAACTGAAAACACAGTTATAGGTTAGTAGATTCTAAAACGTATAAGTGTCAATGAGATTTAATGATCTAAATATCCAAGTGGCTTTTATTATAATTAATTAATTATCAACAGTTTCAGTCCTTAATTGATTTCATGAGCAAAATTATTTAAAAATACTCATATTATGCAACTTGGCATAATACACGTATATTGGCCAATTTGACACATTGGCCCTTTTATAGTGTTTTAAAATACAAATAATTTTAACAAAAACTAACGTAAAAGGGCCAATATGCAGTAAAACAAAAACTGTTAAATATATATATAAAATGGTTTAGTATATTTAAGTACCACAATTGTCTTAGTAAACAAGCAAAGTTTCATAAATTTCGGTTTTATCAATCTTAAGTTACAGCAAGTTTAAACTTTGAAGGCCTCTCCTGTAAAGTTGTCATTTTGCATTTTGGCCCTTATACGTAGGACCCATCGAAATGGTCAACAATCAACGGTTTCCGACTCAGTTTTTCCATTGGTTAAATTTCTGAGAAACAAATCACGTTCAGTCATCACGTCTGTAGCTTCACATGCTCAACAAAAACCACACTTAGTGTCCAGGTAATAAAGATACTGTGTTTGAGAAACAAATACAATAAAAACACGCGCAGTCCACTTCAATTTAGTGGATACAATTGCACTATGATAAATGCCTTTATTGTGTACATAATAACGACATTATTTTTGACAATCAAATACAATAAAATCACGTCCAGTCGAGTTCACTACAGTAGATACACTTGCACTACAAAAACCGATCTTACTGCTTACATAATAACGACACAGTTTCTGTAAAATAAACTCAATAAAACCACGTAGGTTCCATATCAATGGATATACGGATACAGTTGCACTACGAAAACCGACCTTACTGTCGAAGTAATAAAGTCACTGTTAATGTCAAAGTGTATCCACCGTGCTATCGATTGTACTTACGTGTTCGTTCCCCTAAGTTTATACGAGAAGCTTTTAAAGTGCAAAAATGAAGCGTTTCGAAGTGAGTTAGTTCCTCGAATCATATTTTTCGGAATGTAGAGGTTTAATGCCGTTTATCTTAGAATCTTAATGTTGTGTAGCTATGTGCCAAAGTAGTTAAGCCTTTTTATGTCTGGGAATTTGATGAATTTGATCTATGTTACTAACTGACTAGAACGAATAAGTTACAGAAATACTGTTCGTTCTTTTTTTGAGTTTATGTTTACATTTAGACTAGGAGGCTTTCACTGCTTTGCCGGAAAATAGATTAAGTAATCTAGAGAATCTCATCCAGAGGGCGCCTCTGTTGGCGTTGCTTTGCACTGAAGTGGAAATGCTTGAGTGGGTCGGTCAGCAACAACTTATTTTTAACAGAATATCATTATTAAATCATGATCTCTCTCCGGTCGTGTCGGTTAGCCCATTTCAGTCCAGTTAGTAAGGGAATAGAGAGTGCCCATGTAATTGAACACATATTTGTGAATTATAAATGTCCCGCGCAGGCTAAGCTCCGTTGAGATTTCTGGAGGACACTATTATATGTAGTGAGTGGGTGTCCGATGGTCGAGTGGTTACTCAAGGTCAGGATTCCCAGTGGTGAGCTAAATATCGGCACAACAACGCCCACCTGTGCGCACACAGTTTATTCGTAGCATTTATCTATTGTGTGTGTCTAGTATTTTCAATTCTATCCAACCTTATATCCTACCTAGTGCGTAGGCGATTTGCACCGATTCTGCAAATAATATAATAATATTTATTCTTTACCGTCTTCGAGAAAAGGAGGTTATCCATTCGTCGGTCATTTCTTTGTAACGACCTATCAATTGGGCTCCTCCAAATGGCCGACGTCGACGTGGTAGGCCCAAACGGATATGGTGATGGAAACGGGTATGATGACCAGATCTCGTTTTGTAACGACTGGCCTGAAATTGCGTAAGACGGAAATTTGGATAACCAAGGTAGAGGCTTTTGCTCAGCAGTGATACACAGATAAAGGCTAGTTAAAAATAAATATGCATCTTACGCAATTTCGCCGTTGTCTGGGAGTTTTGGTAATCGACGGGATAGGCGCGGGACACGACAAACGACAGTTGTTCTAAAATTTCCCTAAAACCGGCAGGCAAAAAGTGCTTGTGGTGCGGAGTAGTTAGTATGTCCGGTGAAGACATGAAAGCCTGTCATTGCTTCACCTGCAAATAAAGATAAACGGTTAACGACAGGTTAACAAAAGATTTCAGACTCTTATGTGTAGAGACGACGGATTGTTCTTGACTCTTTTTGGGCCAAGAACAATCCGTCGTTTCAATCCGGCCTCCTCCAGTTTTGTTAGTTATTATATTATTTATTTTCTACATATTCGTATCAAAATATTTCGCATGTTATCAGTGTAATAACAGCAGGTTACTAAGTAACTCAATATTTATCGGCGTGTGATAAAACTGTGCTCTGAAAATATAATCGTGTCAACGACCCAACCATCCAACCTATGACACGAGCCGCTCGGGTTAGGCGTGGCCGCAACTAATCGAATTATTTTTCTACACAAAAGCATCAAGTATCTACGTGCGGTACTATAAAATAGTTAAAAACAATTACTTCTTTTAAGGTAGCATTAAAACCGAACTGTAATAAAATATGGAGTTAACGATAATGGCCTTGATTTCGACGTACACTAATTGAACATATTTTAATATATAATATGTATGTATGTATAAATCTCATTTTGTCAAAAGATTTTTTTCTATTAAACTTGTTGTCATAGTAAATACCTTATCCATTTATTACATGTTGTGTGATTGCTACGAACTAAATTGTTATTTTCTCTTCCATATTTACAGTATATTTAAATTCATTGAGCATGATTAAAATAATTGGAGCTTAGGTGTTAGTATAATTGAAAGTTATATGTGACAGTCTCACTTAGTTACATTAGACCTTGTGTTGGGACTTTCCTTAGATTCCTCTTCAAAGCGAGTCGATAGCAATCTAATCTTTAAGCGTAGCTTCCATCAGTTCTTTAAGCGTGCAGTTGTTAAGGCACGCGCGTCATGATAATTATAGGTTCAAAAATTATCAAAAATTATTTCCTTAGATTGATTTGTATTTTACTTAGATAATGGTATTTTTTATCTGCTCATTTTCATAGGTAGATAGTGCGCATTCAATTTCTTCCACTTTTTGTTACACCATGTATATTCATAATAATATATTCAGTCTTTTCGTTTAATAACTAAATAAAATATTCTTCTACCGTATTAAAATTAACAGTTTAGTCGTGAGATATACAGAATTGCGACCATTAATTAGTTTATGCAGATTGTTTCCGTGTTAATATTGTTTATGTTTATTTAATTGAGTAATTATAATGTTTCTGACACTCCTATCACGTTGTATTTTAATTGTAAAATGTAAAGTATTGTGCCTTGGGGACTGTTTACCGTTATGACAACAAAATGAATAAAAGAAATAAAATTGTTTATGTAACCCAAGGGAACTAACTACCTGTCCTGTTGGGATATAAATTGCTTTGTGTCCTTTTCAATGTCATGACTAGCCGTCTGTGAAACGATGAGATGTGATTATATTGTGATGAATACAGGGTGCAAACATGCTTCTGTAAAAATCTTTATACAATTAGTGCCATAGATATACAATTCATAAATAAGCTGTCAGTTCAGATTGGATTAGTCTGGTTGTTGCGGAGGGACTTACACCAAATAATACATTTTCTAAAATTATACTTTGTTGTTATAATTATTCTTTTAAAAGAAACATATATCCGGCTTCAAGTTTTCTCCATGTTAACAGATTTTAACTTAATTTATATGCGACCATTCTGATAGCTTACCCCAATTGGATAAAAAATTGTAAAAGAATAAAGAATTATGCTTATCGGTTCATAAACTTAGTGGAATTGCTAACCGCCTTCTTTACAAAAAAGAAGGTTTAGAAAGCCTTTAGCTCATTTCAATGCGTGTCTTTTACCGGTCCCTATATTATTGGCAAGGTTAACCATCTAGGAACGCTCTCTCTCTATAGATGGGTGACCGCTGTCTTAATATCTGACCGTGTCCGTGTTTCGGAGGGCACATTAAGCTGTCGATCCCGACTGTAGTCATAAGACGACAGTCGTTAAGCTACAGTACCTAAGTCAGAGACCTATATACGATACTATAAAGTAATTGAAATGGCTAGGCTCTCGTAATATATTATTTGGTAAATACTGTCTTAAAAGTCTTAAACAGCATCACACAAACCTGAAAATAAAATTTTTACTTAACCACTACAGCTGAGTGATACGAAAGTAACTTGTAAACTAAAAAATCCTATTTCAATTTCTTCTACACTAGAATATAATTGTAACTTTAGGCCATTATAGGCCAGTATTGCATTGCAAAAACTGTTCTGCTGCGCTACGTTAAATGAATAAGAAAAAAGCACAACCGGTCTGCGATGTACTTACTATCCTAATTGTAGAGTAGCTCTGCATATTACTTCGTAAACGTATTCTGAACTTGGAACCTGTTTCTAGTGCATATTAAAATGAGTTCCAATATTGCCCCCGATTCTATGCAATACCAATTAAACTAATTTCATAACATTTTATAAATATTCAACTCAACTAATTTGATCACCTTAATAAATACTCAACCCAACTAAACAAATTTGATTACTTTCATAAATACTCAACTCAACTAACTTGACCACTGTATTAATATTCAACTCAACGAAACTAATTTGATTACTTTCATAAATACTCGACCCGACAAAACTAATTTGATTACTTTCAGAAATACTCAACTAAACTAATTTGATTACTTTGATAAATACTCACCTCAAATAAAATTAATTTGATTACTTTCTAAAATACTCAACTCAATTAATTTGATTACTTTCATAAATACTCAACTATATGAATTTGATTTCTTTTTATTCATAAAGGAGTTCTCATAAGAAGGGCAGGGCAACTATCGTAATGGTGCGTGTATTATAAACAGTATTAGTAGTTTGACAGAGCTATATATGCCCTATTCTTTTCACACGGGCTGTATTAGAGAGATATGTAATGCCATTAAAATTAGTTTAACGGTGTTAAGGCAGAATCGCCAGCTTGGTGTTTGTATTTAAAAAATTTTAGTGTTCACTAATTATATATATTCGTTCTTTCTTTGGTAGCATTTACTATTACAATTTAATTTCGCTAATGTGTTTACATTAGTCTGATAAATAGAATTCTTGCCCCTTGTATAACAACCTTATTCGGCTTAAAGTTCCATTTAGGTCACTGCAGTGCAGGTAACTGCAATGACCGGTAGGAGATACTCTTTTGATGATCGATTCACAGAAGTTTCTGATGGCCATCCATAAATGCCCAAGAAGTCTACGAAGGATTTTCATCTGTATAAATCCGCACCCGTTACTATCTCCAGGCGGGTGTCCATATCGAATGGCACAAGTTAGAAAAAAAGAAGATGCTCCTGCTGAATAATATTTTGTTAGATCTCAGAATTTCCCTTTTTCTCTCGTGCGTACAGAGCTAAGTCTGCTATTATGTCTGTGGCTGTCAATAGTCAAATTATACTAGGTGACGGTCACAAGTTTAGGAGATTTATCATCTGTGTCCTCATTTTATTAGATAATACTTTAATTAATGGCATCTTCGACACGACTCTTTTCTCATTTCTTCCGAAGTTATGATTTGGTTTTTTAGGTTGGTTGATTGTAGATTTGTTGAATAGGCTAATGATTGACGGAGTTGTTTTAGGCAATTATACCGTTAAGTAAACACCTTTAGATAAACTGTGATAACTCTGGCGTATTGAGAACACTGGTTGAGCCCAAAACACGATTCGGCACGAAGGTGCTGTGAGTTACGTTTTGAAGCGATAAAAAATAAATGTTTAAAAAACCCGCGACTCGAAGAGGCGAGGCGACTGTCTTAGTCGCTGCGGACTGTCTTAGTCAATTTCATTTATATTTTGAAGAAACTTATTGGTTTCAAAACCATTATCGAGTGTTTTTTGGTGGTAGGAAAATAATCGCGAAAAATTACCACAAAATCTTTCTTTCTTCTTTTCTTTCATATAGTTTATTTTAGGGAAAACGGTTTAGATTTATTATAAAAGCTATAGTTGTCCTCAATTAATATTCTCGTTAGTTTATATCCTGTTATTTTTTCTCACAGCTATTAGTTTTATTTATACCTGGCGTAAGCACACTCGGGATTGGCGTGGAACAATAAAATCGGTCTTCGGCAAATCGGTCTCAGCGCCTTCATATAATAATATATTGAAATATGTGAATAGTTTACAGTTTATTATGATGCGGATCGATTTTAAACCACACTTCCGCTTAATTTAGATAATTGAAACACCGTAATCTTGGCCCGCGGGGTTTATAGTGGTGTGTTAAAGTTTATGGATTTCCGCTTTTGTCTGTTTGTCGACAATTACGAGATATAACACAGCGAGTCTACATAAACATTTCTAAATTATCTTCAACTTACTAACGTTGACTTTTCCTATTGCGTACTCGTGTAAGGGAGAGGGTACCAAAAACTTATACCTGCGTATAGGGGTTAAACAAATCGTTCTAGTATTGACCTGCCTGGTTGCCAGTTAACGTCAAAAATAATTATAGTTTAAAAAAAACATACAACAAACCTCTACTTTTCTATCTAGTAACCGATTTCAATAAAATTTATATGGGAAGATTGAGAAAGTATTTCATCAAATAAAAATAATTTTCAAAATCGGTTTACAAAAAACTGGGTAATCTCTTTGCATAACAATATTGAAAATAGAGAGTTGAATTGATGCGCTACCAAGGGCTCACGTCTAAGATTATCAGAGCTAAAGCTTACACACACGGTAGCTTCAGACTCATATGTTTATTAGGTCCTTGAATAGTTTTACTAATGTTTACAATATGTATAGCTTACGTAGGCAATTAAAGCAGTTTTCATAGTGCAAGTGTTTACATTAACTGCCATTGATCATGAACATATGTCTAACTGACATCAATAACATAGAATATCACAACCAGATATTACAATGCTAGGAAATACCGAAACATCTACTTAAAGCTTGGTGTGTTCGTTAAGCTGTCCTTTAAACCCTGTGTATATGTTTTGCCGGTTGTTAAAAGCACTCATGAGTTGGTTTGTGCATCTTATCTTGTTATGAGCTAAGTGGCCGTAGTGAACAAGTTATGTACCTATACCTAATACACAATACCTACTTGGCCGTCATTGTCCATTGTCACTTGGTCTACCCGTATGGGACGTAAGGAGTTATCGAGTGTACCTACAGACAGGGCTTGGCCAATTTGAGCGCAGGCGAAGGGGCGGGCGTTCACCTGGGTGAAACGTCAAATTTGTATGAAGGACAAATCGTTCTTTATTTGTTCACCATATAAATTTTAGGTTTCCGCACGTGATTCCCGTCCGATGGCTGCCCCGCGCTTCACAGTGCTCAAGTACTTAAATATACATCTAAATAAGTGCTTGCCCAAACTTGTTGGTGATTTGATTATGAATAAATGTGAGTATGTCTGCGAGACTATGATTGAAGGTTTTTTGCACACTAATACCGAAATAGGTATCGAACTAAAGGTATGTGTATACATATATTGTTTTGTATTGGAGTCGGCTGATAAACTTGAAGACATTATTTAAACCAAAAAA
Source organism: Pseudoips prasinana (assembly GCA_951640165.1). Classification (NCBI taxonomy): domain Eukaryota; kingdom Metazoa; phylum Arthropoda; class Insecta; order Lepidoptera; family Nolidae; genus Pseudoips; species Pseudoips prasinana. The sequence goes on from OX621249.1 coordinate 8,739,760, forward strand.
CATTAACGCACACCGGCACGGTCCGTTTTAATTAAAACATTTTGTAGCGTAAAGCAGAATTTCGTTGTGGTAATAACCGTTTTTTCTGGAAATACATACAATAAATATACCAACATTAAAATTTCAATCTGTAAATGGAAAGATAACGCGAAATCCGTGTAATTATTACGAATGAGAATGCTCGAAATTGCAAAATTGGAGGCCTTAAAACGCAATTTGGTTAAGTCTCCTGAGGGATTGGATTGTTAGTCTAAATACCAGTTTCTCTCTAATCACATTGTATAACCAGTATAACTTTGTTGGTACTTTGTGATGTGTAGTGATAAATATAGGTCGTTGGTACTCCTCTATAGTTAGGGATTCCTAAATGTAAACTCTGCTACTCTGGTTCTCGTCTATAATCAGTTATGTAACGGTGCCAGAAACATTAGATAGAGGAGGAGCGCAACATTGGTAGTCTGGTAGGTCGATACCTATACTAATATGTTAGTATGATAACTTTCAATCTAAAATAAAACTTTTTTTCGTCTAAATAAATTTATTTATTTAGTATTTTTTTCTGGACGCATTATGGGTACAGCCACTGGTCCGTAATGAACTGCCCATGATATACAAGATTTAACGTTTATAGTCATAGTAATTAAACAGAAAATCTTCCCATTCAAGAACAACGATCAGCTGATGCATTTTTTATGGGCACCAAAAAAAGTTTACGTACTTCTCAAACTGGTTTTGTTAATTTAATCTGTTCGGTTACATGGGTAGCTAGCGCTCCTCACGTTCACGTCTACTATTTATGTTACACCTTGTTGAATGGTAAGGTGAATACAGGTGCACTCTCTATGCACTCTAAAGTTCTATTTAAGCACTTATAATTGTCTAAACATCGTAAAGTTATACATGAAATCTTACGACAGAAATAAACCATATTGTTATTTATTAATTTATTGTTATTACTCTCCACGAAAGGGGCGGGATTAGGCCCAGCGATGACTACCTGAGGTCCGGGGCGCATAAATTGAACACTCCGAACTCTATGTGAGACCAGGTTTCCTTTTCTGCAGTTGAACAAGCTACCGTTAAACCAATGTAGCAATCAACCTTTACGTTGTGGGTGGTCTATTATACCTCCAAAGCCAAACAATCTCATGTTACCGTAGAGTTTTATTTTGCAATGAGTTTTACGTCCGTGTTTAATACACATGTGAGGGCTAGAACACCGAAAACTGATACCAGGGGTTCAGTACTAGTATCAGAATACATCGAAGATGGATTTTCATGAAAGCATATCGTTAACTATTGACCATAAACGATATATTAGCTATACTTTATGGGTTAGTAATGGCGAGCATTTATGAAGAATATAATGAAAGTAATCGAGGCAAAAGAGGTGTGTAAAGATCGTGACAAATGGAAATCCGTTGTGTCTACCTACCCCTCTAGGAAACAGGTGTGAGTCTATGTATGTATGTATGTTTGTAGTCTGCAGTTTAATATGTGTAGCTTAAAATTAAATTTTAAACTATACATATTAATTCCTACCTTATAACTTAATCTAATGTGCTATTCAAAGTACACTTAACTTTGTATCGAATTCCTATAACAAGTGGTCCTTCATAACAAAGTAGTTTTGTTTTTAACTACTTAACAAACGATACCATTGTATGGCCGGGGAACCCCTGTTATCACTTTTTGGTATGCTGATGCCTACACTACACATAATAGTCGGGTGCCAGTTGCCGAGTGTATTACTGGTAGTTAATTCCCAGTAAGGTTATAATTCTTCGTGTGTTATGTAATTTATATTTTGTTAGTAAAATCCTACTAATGTTATAAATGCGAAAGTTTGTGACTATGTATGTATGGATGTTTGTTGCTCTTTCACGCAAAATCTAGAAAACGGATTTTGATTAAACTTTGTAGTAATAATAATAAACAATTAATAATTAATAATAACAATGGTTTACATTACATAATAGATAACGAGATAGCCGCAAAAGTAAAAACTGTAGCGCAGCTATCAACGCCCGCCTCCATGCATAGTTCTTTATTTTATATAATTTGCATGCGAATTTAGAATACAATTTATAAATTGACCATTTGAAAAGCTACAATCGAATTTAATATTAATAATACTTATATACTAAACACAAAATTAGTATCATGGAAATCTGTGTGTGTAATATTCATTAGAAATAAATAATTTTAGTAAAAAATACATTACATACACTAATAAATAATATTAATCTGTACTCAGTTTTGACACTCAGTTTGTCATCTCTTAAAAAACTGAGTACATATTAATATTTTTGACAATAAAACCTTAATGGTCGAATTTCAAACAAGTGCGATCTCTACTCGAAATTATTCGACTTCAAAATATTAACATTGACGTTCGCTTGTATCGAAATGAGTAGGTGATTACATTAATCGGATGAATACTTTTGATCTGTATCTTTGTGGGGTTTTTCAATTATTCGCATTAAGCGAGTTCCGGCGCGGACATCCGTTCCGTCAGCGTATTATTTATTTATTTATTTACCGATCAACCGTGCTACTGTATAATTGGGTGAATGTTTCTGTGCTGTATTATGATGGCACGATTATTATTAATGAATATCGTTTTAGGATCTTTGTTTTGATGGGGTCCGGTCATACCCTTAGATACCTTTACTGCTCTGTAAGCCACCACGCGGCCAGATTAACAACTGCGAGTAGCTGTGTGGCGTTAGTTATTGTTAGTAGCGAATCAATGGCTAGAAATTAGCAGCGACCACGTTCAATAATTAGAATTACGCAACGACCACGTTCAATGATTAGAACTACACGACGACCACGTTCAATGTTAAGAACTACGCAACGACCATTTCCGATGATTAGAACTAAGCAACGACTACGTTCAATGTTTAGAACTACCCAGCGACCACTTCCCATGAATAGAACTATGCATCGACTATGTTCGATGATTAGATTAGAACTATGCAAAGTCTACGTTCAGTGCTTAGAACTACGCAGCGACCACTTTCAATGTTCAGAACTACGCAGCGACCACTTGTGATGATTAGAACTACGCAACCGACTACTTTCATTTATGTGAACTATGTAACGACCACTTTTATACGTCCGAAATTAACTGTCCTCAACGTTAAGTGGAAGAAGAGTATTTTATTAAAGCTTTAATGAGATGATAAAATATATCGTGCCATTCAGAATAAATGTCTATGAATCGCAATCTCTGTCCATATTTTATATTAATTTATAACTTGCGTAAGATAGATCACAGGATACCTACAGATTTTAATTACCCACAACTTTCAATAAATGTGTCTTATCTGCATTCACGTGCACTTAATTACCTACTTACCACAGATAACGAATAACTTTAGTTTTGTCCGACGTTGAACGACGCCTTCGGCAAATCGAGGCGATAAATCTCTGTACCAAACTACTTCGGTATACAATATGAAAGTGAAAATAATCACTTGCTCGTGGGTAACACGTCTAATTTCTATTTAACGGGTCGGTTGGCGTATGCCTTGCTTGCTTGCCTTTCACGCCACGTGTCGTGGGTTCGATACCCACCCAGGACATATATTTTCTGTTTGTAGAAAATTAGTAGATATATATAGTAAATCTGTTATCTGGTTTCCATAGTACAAGCACTGCTTAGTTAGGGATCAGATGGCCGTGTGTCAGTAATGTCCCAGGATATTTATAGTTTGTTAGCTATAGAGTCTCACCGAACCTGTTATTACGGTAATTACGTAGAAACTTGTTTAATTAACCTTCTTTAATGTTAATTTGTACTTTACTGCTCACATGAGTCGATATTAATGCAAATTTTGTGGCAAAATTGAATGTATTTTGGGTTTAACAGTGAACCCAATTTCTTTTCGTTTAATATAAAATATATTTTCAGTAAATAGTAAAGTAAAAAGTAGTTAGGTATTTCTTTGCCTATTAATAATATAAATAAAAACGTTTTATTATATTATTACGTGTAAAAATAGTACAAGAAATTAATTTGTCTATGAAAGTGAACAACATGTGGCACATCAACATGTGAAATATACAAAAAAAAAACTATGACTCCCCATATAAGAATAACGATTAGCTGATTATTGTCTATGGGGCGCCAAATTTTTGTTTCGTATTTTTCAAACTAGTTCAGCTTAATGGTTAAATAATGCTCCTTCAGTTGCTTCTACTATTGATGTTAAACCTTGTATAATAGATACTGCATTTATGTATTATTTTAAAATGGCGGTAATTATAACGCCAGAAAATTAAATATGATTCCACGTCTTGCTATAAAATTTCGTAAGCAAACTATTTGAATTGCTCTTCCCTAGCGAATAATTAGCCGACAGTTTCTAACGTGGCGTTTATTTTTTTCAGTTTCAGTAAGATGCGATTAAATTAAATGGACAGTACTAACAATTCCTTTCTTCTTTCTTAAGAAGCTTCGTAGAAAAATCTACCTTCTGCCCGCGGCTAGGCCCGCGCGATTTAGACCATCGAATAAATAGTCTCTGTTTATAGGGCTGTGGCAACTTTTGTGGAGCGGCGATTTCAATATATCGAAGAGACGACCGCCCCAAACCTTCCTATGTTTACACGTTCATTACATCGGGCCTATTGTACTGCGAACCCTGTAATAGGATATTTAGCCATAATTTGTTTTAGGCTGCCATTTTCGCTCTCACTGGAATTGACAAGGTTTGCCAGTAACGGATACATCAGGAAGACATCATCACAATGATTTTAGTCCTTAAAACATCAGCTGTTTGCCCGTGAAAAAACACGACGGAATCAATCCAGCCGTTTCGGAAACAGGCGATCAGCCTGACAAATAAGAAATTCGAAAAAGTTTTAACATATAAATTATAATAAATAAAATAAGCCTTTATTGCTGTTCCATAAATTTACAAAACATACATTTAGTTATTAATAATGATATTAATTTATAAACAGTGCGACTAAACGATCGGTTTCACATCACAGCTTGTCTTCTGACAAAGGCCTCCTCTAAACCTTTCCATTTTTGTCTCTCGCTGTTCTCGTCCATTCTGGACCCGCTACCTTTTTGAGGTCATCTTCCCATCTTTTTGTTTGACGCCCTTTATATTCCTATTCCTATTTATTCCTATTCTTATTCCTATATCCTTTATATTCCTATTTCCCATTCCTGGGATACCACTCTGTTATGGTTTTTGTCCATATTTTTACATAATATACATTTACAAAAAAAAAATCTTTATTTTAAACAGACATTTAAATTGTTGTGTATATATGCAATGAATCTAATATTCATTTTGTTGGTGCTGGTCGGAAACGGTGCCATTCTGACGTATAATAGGTATTAGTGTTAATTGATCAGAGTTACGCAAGCGACGTGCGTGACCGTGTCGGCGCATGCCGACCGGTTTAGTACATTCTCAAACGCGATACGAACAAAGGGGAGCACAACTCACACATTGCCATTGCGCTCACGGGTAATACCTCAATCGGTGTCATAATAAATCAATGTGAAAACTTGTATACACCCGCCAAGGACGCGACGCGGGACATACAAGTCGGTCAATACAGTATACATAACAAACAGGTATAGGTACGTCGCGTCGTACTTCGATTATAATGGCCACGAGGCGATCTTGTTTAACGTAATGCTACTTTGCAGTACCGGTCCATAGCGTTTCATATTATAAACTGGAAAAAGCGGTATTTAATCCAATTTTTCTCGTCAAATATAGTAAGTTCTGAACTTCTATTTATGTTTTTTTATTTTTAAAGTCCCTTATGTAGAGACGCCGGTACATCCAGGTATCCCTATATGTCAAATTTCTTTTATAGATTTTCAACATTATCACGTAAGCATAAGGTTCACTTTCAGTTAGGGAAATTTGACAAATTGAGGTAACTTGATGTGCTGGCGTCTGTACCTACTTTTAGAATTAGCTTTACACGATTGGATAATATTTTGTTAACTTTTGTAACTAAGAAATATAAGTCAACAACTGCTGATTAAATATAGTTTTATTTTCAATTTATAAGTTAACTAGGGTGAATTAATTGGCCTGTTGCTTTAGCGGTCGTGGGCTCGATCCCCACCCAGGACAAATCTTTATGAGATAAACACGATTATTTGTTCTGGCTGGAAGTGACTTATCAATGATATGGGTATATTTAGAAATGTATAAGTATGTTTTTTCAGTTATTTTGTTGCCATAGTAGAGGCTCTGCCTAGTTTGGAATCAAATGGCAGTGTGTTAGTTGTCCTAGGATATCTATTTATATTTATATCGTCAGTTATTTTACGATGTCTACTGTGACAATTTTTGCTGCGGGTATTCTAGTACTATTTTTGTATACATGACAAGTAGTCACTGGAGTATATGGACGCTTTTAATACCAGAGTTGCCACTTACACGTTCCAGACCTTTTAAAAACATTAATACACCTTTTTAAAAGGGTCCCATTCCTAAGTCTCTTGGCAAAACCGTAGCAGGAAGTTCATTCCACCGCCTCAGCGCACGTGACAGGAAGTTACGCTGAAACCGTATTATGCTCGTAATTAGGTATAATAAGTGTCACTAATTACCGCTGAATTGTTATGATGCTTAATGAGGAATAAATATCACACCCAGAAGAAAATGTACATACGCCAGCACATCAAGTTACCCCAATCTGTCAAATTTCCCCAGTTGAAAGTAAACCTTATGCTTTTATGATAAAGTTGATTGGGGTAGCTGGATGTGCTGGCATCTGTACCAACAAGCCGATAACAATTGATTTATAACCATAATGATTTAGTTAACTGTGCTTGAGTAATAACGGTGATATATTACATCATTATTTATAAATATTCGTAATTAACAAGCGATAAAAGGAAATGTAGAGATTCACTCAGACTAATTGGTTTTTACCACATGAAATACTTAAGTGACTAGAAATAACATAGGTATGTGAAGTTGGTGAAAGCCTTGCGCTTAAGCTAAGCATTAATTAACAGAAATACTTAACTTTACAGTATGGGTAGTTGACCAATCCTCAATAGGTCGAGCGGACCATGTTTGCGCGTGTTAATACGAGTATATTTTGACAGTTGCACAAAACGTCCCTAAAAACCGAACATCTCTTAGTTAAGAGAGAGTTTGTTTTTAATATAATATATCTAAGGATATTATTCACACACCGACATCTGATCCCAAACTAAGCAGAGCTTGTACTATGGAAACCAGATAACTGATATACTACGTATACTAGTTTTCTTTTTGAAAATACATAATTACATAGATAATTACACCCAGACTCAGGACAAACAGACATGTTCATGCAACCAAATGTTTGTCCTGGGTGGGAATCGAACCCAATACCTGCGGCGTGAAAAGCAAGCAAACCAAACACGCCACAGGCCCCTTTAGGGGACGGTATTTTGACGGTTTTATTCGCTTGAAGTATTGAGGCCGCTCGTCTCTATTGTCTGGTGACTAACAGTAAAAATTGTGTTTAAAGAATTCAGTTTTACTATCTCATTTTGAGAATATGTGATGTATACTCCTATTAGGATATTACACGTGTCGGAAAGAAATTGATATTTCTTAAAGTATTCAGAGAGTTGAAGCAAAACAGTTTCTAAAGAACTAGGTAGTTCCAACTGAATTAATTCTAAGAAAAAAGACAAGTCTACGAACCTATACGAAAATGTAGTATTATCTATCTATATGTATCCAGGTTGCGGATAAATAATGAGTTGGCAGACACTCAAATCTCGATACATAACGCTGTCAGCGTTTAGTTCTGTATCAAATGCGATTTCTGGTCTTAACGATTTTTAGAACAAGTCTTTTTTCGATAACTACACGTGGCGGATATTGTGGCGGGACGATGCTTGCCTACCCAACACATTCATCCCTTCTGCTGAACATCCTACCTGGACTCAAGTTGCCTATGTTAACCTGGAAGACTTTGAATAGATTCCGGGCCCTAGTTGATCGATGGGACCGTGTCAGGTGGGACTCCACCTTGGAGTACAATCCAGGCTCTCTTCTTCGAATTATGGGATACTAGATAACATGGTCCATTACCCTTAACAAAGATTGTAGGGACTAATGGGCGCTACTGACAACACTAATTTCTGGGTTGACTCAATTTAGATTTTCATCGACACGTTAAAAGTAATCGCTCTAATAAACATACCAGAAAAACGGTGAACATAAAATTTTGTTTTCCAGTTTATTTTCAATCAAACAACGCTGAGCAATCAATTTGAAGCGTAGACATTGATTAGCTAATTGTATATATTTATATTTTTGTGTCTTTTTAAGCTCATTGCACACAAACATTAAGCTATTTATTACTATCTTTATAAGGGTTAACAGATCAAGGTTTAATAGAAAAGTATACTCTTTAATTCATTGACTACAAATATATACCACAATGGGTGGTCTTATTGCATTAAGCGATTTACTCCAGACAACCTTTGGATGAATAGGAGCTGTTAGTAGTTTTAATAGAAGGTCTGCAATTTAAAAGGGAGCAGACTAGTTAAAGCAGAGATTATATACACCATAGTGTCTGGGTAAACTTTACCCTTCATCATCATCATCATCACCATCATGTCACGCAAGGCCCGATGACATTAATTGCTTAATAACGGCCTCCCTGAAAGTTTTCCACAATGGAGTTGTCCATCAATTGGAGGGTATGCCACACGGGTTGCCGTTCGTAGTATGATGTTCATAGTTCACAGAGAGACGCTGCTGTCTGTTCTTTGGGAGATATTCCCTCTGTACGGCTTCTAGGCAGCACACAGTATGAGATGTGGTGGTGGTATTCTTCGCCGCTGGCGACACAGAAATTTTACCTTTAGGATGTTGTTTTTGAAACATTGTATCCCACCAAAAACATAAATGTTAAAAAGGTGGGCCAAGTTCAATACAAAAATTAAGGCTTGGCTGTGGGTTTCGCCGCAAAAAGAATGTAGATCTAATTGAGTGCCAAGTTCTATGCAAAATCCAAATATGCATATAGGAAAAAAATAACATTATGAACAAGTATTAAACTCTATTTCTTTGCTTTATTGGATACCTATAACAATTGCTGTTATTTACAAAAAATGTGAGATTAAAGTAGGTTAGATTCGACTTGGCCAGTTTTTATCAGAATTAATATATATATTATGAAATAACTTTATAAAATTACTGATGTAATGAAAACTGGCCAATTCAAATCTAACCTACTTTAAGCTCTCACATTTTTTGTTCCTTTAATTGAACTTGGCTTGACAAGCTGCCGCGTGTCTAGATACGAGTATATAGACTTGTACTGTGTGTACTACTACATAAAACTGTATTAGTCACTCTTTTCTGGCGAACCATAATGAACTTCTAATCATTAATCATCCTTTATTATATTATATCGTGGAATCGAGTGAGTCATGTATCGGCTTTCTGGAATTTCTCGATGTAGATATTCGATGTATTAATTGTATTAATTAATCTGTTTCTATACGGCTATTAAATGTTATTGTATTTTCACTCATCTTGATGCTGTGGAATGTTTGTAACTGATTTTGTGAGGTCATTGCATGTCTTTCCGGACAATGATTTTACTAGTTTAACATAATAAAATTTAATTAATATTTTTCGGGTTCCGTTTCCAAAGGGTTCCAACGGAATCCTTTTACTATAATTCTTCCAGAGTACAGGCACACACAAATTGAACTAAGTGGCTGTGTGGTGACGGTATAGAATATCATCACCCCATCTCATCCCGTGGGGGGCGTAGAAATCGTCCGAGGGAATACTTACCAGAGAACGGGCAGCAGCGTTTTTCTGTGAACTATGACCATCAAACTGCGATCGTCAACCTGTCTGCCAAGCTTGGCGATTATAGCATATCCCCCCACTCTTTGGGGAGACTTTTGCCCAGCCGTGGACGTACTTTGACTGGTAGGTATATAAAAATTGAACTACCACTTGTCTGAAATACTATATATTTTATCCTTCTTAAACACAAATACAGTTTGTATTCTTATGTTCACATAGTTAAATCTGTCACACAAATGAGTAAGTGATGGGTATTTTATACGTATACAACACTCGTGATCTATTCTTGCCTGTAGCCACACGGGTCAAACAATTTAGTTTTACATTGCTTAGAATTTTAAAATTACTGTTAGTGTTTGTTAGGAATATTATATAAAAGCCAGTATTAGATATCAACTATCAAGTTTAACTCCCACCCACAATACTATCTATCTACCTTTTGTAAATACTGAAAATGTTTTCTGAGCTTAAAACCCATTATAGTTGCAAATAATAACGTATTTGCCTTCTATCTAGAAATTCTTTTGTAAATCGTTTTTTGTAGATCATTATTTGGTGTCATGTTTTTAGTTCATCCGTAGGCTAAAAGAGATACTTTTATTTATTTTTTGTACATACAAATCGTCAGGCAAAGTTTGACTACCCTCAGGCAATGGATTAGTTTACTCTCTATTTTGTTCATACGAGTAACTTTTGTACGAAAAATATATTTGCTTTGTGGAATGGTAGTGAATACTCGTAGCTGTCAATGCCTCGTGTTACAAAATAGATATGAATAATATTGAAATGTCTGCTGCAGACAATTATAGTGAAACGGTGTAACCGACACGTGAATTATAAACTAAAAGTGTCCTCCTGGTCGAATTTCGGCATGGCGATCAGTTTAAATGGAGATTAACCATCTGCGCGGGATATATTATTGTGGACACGAGCGGGAAGAGTTCAGGTACACGGCTGCTACTGTGAATCTTAGCAGAAATCTCCCTATATCACTTTTATTTGGATCGACCCAGGATTTGATTTGATATGTGCTGCGCTAACTGCCACTTCAGCGTGGTCATTCTTTACGCTATATTTCTTACTTTGGTTCGCCTTTCATTAAAATTTTAATATAATAACTACTAGATATTATAATGAAAATCGCACATTATTATGGTCCCATGACACAATTTCACGATACCAACCCTATTTTAAATGAATGTGTGTAGTACCGTATACAAAAACGCTACTAAATTAATTTCAAGGCACGCCTTTGTGTCTGGCGCGCCTAATTTTTGATTGCAATATGCTCAAATAGTGATCTTATTATACAGAGGTTGACCGAAAACCGTCACAGACTTAGTGTTTCAATATTTCTATTACTACTGTTTTTCTTCCACGAAAATATCTTGTTCTTTTGTATCATTTGGCACACAATTCAGATTAATACTTCGTGCATTTCAATACGTTTTCTCTTTGTTATTCAAACTCATTTTACATTAGAGCGTAGTAAACAAAAATTACTTCGGCTAATTTAAGTTAATAAGCAAAGGGAATTGTCTCTAGTAATATATTGGCTTAACTCTTGTTTGTCAGGATCATCAGTCGACAATAGCTCTCGTAACAATGATATTCAGGCAAGTCTCCCCACTAAGTATACATGTATCTCTCAACGTTTTATTCTCAAAGTTTTATCATAATGAAAGAACTTATTTCTTAAACATCTCTCATCAGTAATTGGCTATAAATATGTTTTAAAAAGTCTTGCACCACGGCCGTGGCTGTGCGGTTGTTACAGGTTACTGACGGGACATTAGCCTCATAAATGATTTTGATTGTTACAGGTACGACAAGTGGGACCGCGACCGGGGCGGGGGAGGGGGCGGTGGCGGCGCGACCGGCGGCTCGAGCGGTGCGTGGGCTGGCCGCGACCGCGAGCGGGACCGCGAGCGCGACCGCGAACGCGAGCGGCAGGCGCGCGCGCACCAAATGTCGCAGGCGCACGCCGCCGAGCCCGACGCCTCGTCGCTCTTCCCGGCGCCATTCAGGGTTAGTAAACAACCACCTACGCACACATACAAACTAACACAATGACACATACATTAGATACGTACCGTCGCAGACATCAATGTTGAAGGCTAGTCGTGTTTACTTTGACGTTGTTTCTGGCGTATCTGGTATTCTCCAGACACTATTAAGACTGTGCCGTACTATTGTTGCTAGTTACGCGCAGTCATAACATAAAGCAGCCTCCCAGTGGCCGAGGCCGAACTTAACAGTGTCCAAATGGTACTTGTTCAAACAAACAGACTTTGTCTATAGTCAAGACTTGAATACCCTTTAATTTACTTAAGAAAATGGTAGTTTTACTTTGTGATGAATATCCGTGTGTTTACTTTTATAATACTTGTAGATAGGTATAAGTACTTGTACCTAATAACTATGAAATTGGGTTTCGTGGATCAGTAATTGTAATTTCGGAGAAATTATTGAAGTGACTTAAACTTTTTTTAAACAACTAATGTGATTAAATTTATATGCACTTATTTACCCAAAAAGCATTTCCAACTCAATAAAATGATATACATTATCAAAATCGGTTCACAAACAACTGAGACAATCGATGGGTTAACATTCCTTCTTTTAGCTGTCGGTTAAGATTTTTTTTCTATACTTATCTATTATTAAAGTTGAATGAGAAATGGGAAACTGAGAGTATTGTTAAGTATACAATTCCAGATTTAATCAACTTTTGAATTAAAAAATGCGATCACAACTGCAAATAATCACAAGCGCCACTCAAGGCTTTAACACTCTTCTTTATTTATCGAGGTTAAATATCCTCGAATAAATTTCAACGATGCAATAAACCTCAAGATTGTGAGAAGGTCGGTCCGCCTCTGTCATACCATTTGAGTCAATATAGTCAGCTCGTAAAGATCCATATCATGCAGTCAATGATATTATTCTAGAACCAGGTTGGCCATCAGCGCTGCTAACTACGGTTTATTATTAAAGGATTCTCGCTAAATGTTGAATACTTGAAGCAATAATTAGACATTTGTTTGTATGAGCTATAGCTTCATAATATCCTGGGACATGGTTCACACACGGCCATCTGATCCCAAACTAAACAGAGCTTGTACTATGGAAACCAGATAAATTGCCAGTCAAATTGCCTCAGTGCAAAGTGAACCTTATGCGTATGTGATAAAGTTGAAAATCTATAAAAAAACTTTGACAGATTGTGGTAGCTGGATGTGCTGGCGTCTGTACAATCCGGAACACGTGACGTAATGCACATGTGAACTCGATAATCCACAATCGGATCCACGTGTGGTTTTCTAATCGGATTGATTATTACAGTTGCTGATAATACTCGCATTTTAATTGAGAGAGGCTAGGAGAATATTTGCGTTGGGCAATTGCTTTTGTTGGGCAATGAACTGTAATTACAGTTTTAGTCGTAAGCAATTGCACAAATTGGAGACGAATTACGCATGTCTCTTGGGTGGCATCTTCAGGCTCACAGGTGGTCGATGACTTTATATTATTTTAGTTATTGGATTTGTATTTAATCCAAATTGTAGTTAGTTAAATAACTAAATGTTTATTATTAGCTCTTTTTATATTCATATTTTCAAATCCAAATTCTTCATCTTTATTGCATGTAAATAGAATTTTATTGCTTGTAAATAGAATTTTATTGCATTATACGAAATGCAAACGTCTCGTTCTTAGCTTAACTTGGTGCTGGTTCGAGATCCATTGGGCGAGATTATATTTAGTTGTTCAAAGTTTTGAAATTCATCGTACCCGAAATTATTTCATATTAATCAAAAATTATTTTATGTAAGATGAGTAAATTTGTTTGTGGAACGTGAAAAAGAAGAGAAAATATTACAGGATTTAAACAAAAATAAATCTTTTTTCCATAATTATGTAATTTGTTCATGATAATATAATCGCTAACGTCGAAAACTAACTTTTAAAGTACAAAGGAATTAATATTAATAATAGTTGTATTCCAGCCTATACAAAGTATCGGTCAGATTATACGTTTTGTTTTGGTAAGGTCGATGTACATATTCTATGCATACCACCCGCAAAAAGTGTCTGCGGGTGGGTATGTAGGACTCGCACCGACTAAACGTAACCTGCCGTGAACTTGTCTTGGAAGCCCCGGGAACGTGGGTATGCTACTCCGGTGCCCCCCCTTTGCACCATTTCGCAGATGGTCGGGACTCGTAACCCGGGAGGGCTCTGGATTACCCTCGTGCCAGATCGGTCAGATTACACGTCTACAATATTTCCATACATTTCCTGTAATCATCTTAGCGAATGAAATATACCGAATAAACCGCAGACCACAAATTATGTTAATATAACTGCTCTTCCCTTACTGAAGTATCTATTCAACGCGATCTTTTAGCTCCAGCTTAGAATTGAAATCGTGACTCTCCCCAGTGTTCCTAAGAGCTATTTGTCGCTAACATAAACATACTTTCACATCAGTCCTTTTATGTTTAGCACAACAACCGTATAAAGTGCATGAAAACGAACCGACGAGTATTTTTGCGTTGTTTGTGTTTTACAAAAGAGACAGAGCTCTCATAGTAGCTAGATAATATATGTGAGCTTTTACTTGGTATATTGTTCACGTAGATCATATATGTAGGTAGTGGTTCATTTGTTATCCTCTGTTTCTGTGGTTTTCTGCAGCCAAACCCCATTAAATGCATGCACAATATCTGGACTGGATTTTAAAGTTTGGTTAATTCCTTTTTATTACCTACAAGCTGTGCCCCGCGGTTTTACCCGCGTTAACCCCGCCTATGTGTTATCTTAACTATAAAAATTAGCCTATGTTCTTTCTCAGGGTCTAGACCATCTGTATACCAAATTTCATTCAAATCCGTTCAGTAGTTTTGGCGTGAAAGAGTAACAGACAGACAGACAGACAGAGTTACTTTCGCATTTATAATATTAAGTTAGGATATTGTTTTGTGTATGTAGATAAATTAATGATCAGATATAATATGATATGTTTATAAATAGTTTAAATTTGGTACAAATAAGTACCTCGCTTTATTCACTTATTCTTTTTCTATTGATTTATTATTTGAAGGGCATGAAAAAAAAGCAAAATGATACTATGTTGTCAAGATTAAGTTAATATTAAAGATGATATCTCCCAACAAGATGGGCCGATGATCTTGCGAGGGTCGCTGGATGCCGCTGGATGTGGGTAGCGCAATATCGGCAATTGAAAAGACCTTTGGAGGCCTTTGTCTATTTGTAGGCGTCTTTCGGCTGATATGTTGATGAATATTGTCTGTGTCGACTAAGGCAATATTTCCATTGATACCTACAAAAAATTTCGTGCTTTTTACCAATTAAAACTTAGAACTTAATTGCCAATACCTAACTAATTAAATGACGTTATATGCAAATAACTATATCCATTAATTCCCATTACTTATAATCCATTGTCCATAATAACTAATTTGGAATGAATTCAATGGTCCTTCGAGCAATTTTTAGAAGTATAAAGATGCGTTGCGCCCATTTCTATATGTCTGATGTTCTATGGCGGATTGGCGACCTTATTCAAGTGCAGGAACATGATTCCAATAGGATTAACATAATAATGCTGTTTATTACCTGCAGCGTATTCTATAAGGCCGTACTTCTAGCTCATAGAGCATAAAACACTGTGCTCTACCGCGCTTGAGTTATGTCCGTCGTGGTTCCATATACCATAGATTTGCCACGAGCCGGCTATACGGTAAACTTTTCTATGGTGTCATAATAATATAACATTAAACACCTATGTCATTATAAACTCCGCGTCGCTTAATACGTAATATAAATTAATAGTAATGTATGAATATTTAATTAAAGTTATTCATCCATTAGCATTGAATAACAAGTTGCAAGGACTATATGTTTAGTTAACGGTGTGGGTGCCAAGTTTTGTGGAAATATACTTGCTGGAGTGTTCCACTTAGCAACATAAAAATATCTAATAATAACTTAACTAATAAATAATCTTTGCCGGTAAACTATAATACTCGCCTCCCTAATGCCTCGTTGGTCTAGCGGTAGCGAGCTTAACCTCAGATAATGAAGTCCTGGGTTCAAAGGACGGGTGTCAAGAAAATTTCTCAGTATCAGCCAAGTCTGGGTGCTGGCGGTATTACACCCCTGTACTTGGAAGAGCACGTAAAACTGTTGGTCCTTTACCTGATTACTTTCCGGTAGGTAGTGCCAGGTCTCCATCCCATTGGATAATTAGAAAGAGAGAGACTACAGAGTATATCTGTGTTTACTGAAGAACACTAGAATATGTCCCGCGCAGATAGTTAGTTTTCATTGAGACGGCGCTTATGGCCGAAATATGACAATGAGTACATTATTAAATAAAATACTTATAATCCTCTGCCTTATGTTTGGTAACTCATCTTGCAAAATTACCGCCACCTTTACGTTTAGAACTCTGTTCTACTCATGGCAATGTGTCTCTACCATAACTTTGATAGCCTAACTTTGCTATAGGCAACGTGCTAATATCCTGCCGTAACTTTGATAGTTCAACGTCGTTAGTGGCAGTATATATTCCAGTGTCATCTATAGTGCTTTGCCCTAATTTTTATAGCTCACCTCTGTTATTTGTAACGTGCTATATTCAAGGCTTTATCTGTGTATTGCCATCTCTACTTTAATGTTTATAGCACCGCACAACAACGTCATTGACGGTGCCCCAAATCCTGCCCCAATTTATCAGTGCCATCTCACAACTTTACTACAGGCAATAGGCTAATTTTCTACCTGGTCGAACAACTGACTTCTCTACCATAACTGTGGTTACTCAACTTTGACCCTGGCAGTGGCATCTATCTGTACCAAGTTAACGAAGAAGAAGGCAACCAAAATGTATCCAGTCGTTTATTCCACAGCGAAGCAGTATCAATTATTGCGACACTGATTATGAAAAACCAGATATATAATATACATAATTTATTTACATAATATACTGATAATATGCATATTAATAACGGAGGGGAGCTACGGTAATTAATATAAATCTGTACGTTAGTATTTATAATGTACAGAAAAGTTTGATTGACGTCATAAGCAATTAAGCTATTACGATAATATTGTGCTCAAATATAATGGAGAGCCATTTTGTAAGTAATACTCGTCTGATGGCTTTTTGCTAACCCACGTATTGGGGTTTACTTTGATTGACATCGTATTTGGAAAGTTTCCAATAGGTATACATTAGACCACTATTTACTCCACATGGTACTGTGTTTACTCACTGGACTGGCCTGAACGTATTCTACAGTTTGCTTATACGGAAATGTACATTTCACGTCATTTCAGTGGATACAACTGCACTACGGAAAGCACCCTTACTAACCTACTTTCGTAGTAGATAACATTTCATCATCGTTATTACTAACACCATCTAGGCGAATTTTTGTAAACAAGCATATCCATTACCAAAGATCTTTTGGTTCTTCGCGTCTTCATACCGTAGAGGGCTCAAATTGTATATCATGACTCCTTCGACACACGCTGATAAAACATACAGTTAAATAAATTCGACTATTAAATTAAAAATTGTTATGTATTTCAGATATTTTCTCGTGATGAGATAACAGCAACAAAGCAGAGAGATAGCCAAGAAATGGCTCTTTCGCTTTTTAGCTTTTACTAGATTTTATTCTTCTAATTATTTTCCTATTTATGATTTTATAATTATATAGAGGATTCATTTAATTAGAACTTGAAAAAATAAAGTACTCTATAAAAGCATATTAGCATTAGGTATGAAAAGAGATGAACGTATGTGAATTCTAATATTTGAATTCATTAATGTGGAACACGATTCGAAATTCGAAACAAATATGGCTGACCTTTCTTTGTTAATACGTCACCACGCGTAACTGTCTGTTGCTAATTTTGGATGTTTGCTCAATTCATCTATATGAGGCCGGACTTTTATAGAGTTGCTTAGTTGGTTAGATACGGAATCCTTATTTTTTCTGTAAGGGATAGAGAATATGAACATGCTCAAATTAAGTATTTAATATAAAGGAAGTATAAGCGCACGAGAGCGTCTTTGAAAATATTCCAAAATCGATGTATTGTTTGACATATTATTTCACGCTAAGGGTAATCTGGTAAGTTTTACTTTACGGATAACCCTTAATTTACAATTTAAGAAATATAATAATATAGTCAATGGGCTTGTACTCTTAATACTAACTTGTTTAAGAGTTTAAAAGTCTTTCCCTATACCACTTAATGTTTATAATGAAAAAAGAAATAATTATCTTTGAAATATGTTTCAACAATATTTATCCATAAAATAATAGTTGCAAGTAAATTACACAATGCTTTTTTTTTATTAAGGTCTCTTCTGGTTTTTTTTAAATGTAGGGAATACCTATAGTTTAAAATTTTCAGGTACTTTTACTTTTTTAACTCAATCGTACACTATTTACGCAAGAACATCGTTCAAGTTATTTTAAAATCCATTTATCAAGACATGCCTCGCATCAGGGTACCTAAGGGTAGTATGTCGGTATGTTGTACGCGAGAGATGTCAAATTATAATAAAATCATCCGTTTAAATCGAATCACACAATTCATACGTTGTATGAACACGTTTTATAAATTTGATTGTAAACTGTTCAAATACGTGTAAAGACGGTATACGCTTGAGTTGGAAGTTTTGTATTAGAAGTAATTTAAATATTTCTGAATCATTAGATCCTTTATCTGTGTCAAAATTGCGTAGGCTCATTTTGGAAGTTATTCCAAATATCATAATAATTGCAAAAAAGTTGGAGATGACACTAGGGCCTTTGTTTGTTTGGCCCTATACTCATTCACCCGCGAGTCTCTTGGTAAATACCCTTCCTTACTAAGTATATCATCAAGGCAGTAATTGCCCTAGTGTCAGAGTTGTTCAAGCTGCCCATTAAGACTCTGACATGGCTTAACGACCGCCTAATGGCTACAACCGGGACCGACAGCTTAACGTACCCTCCGAAGCACGGAGACGCTCAGAAATTAAACCACTTCGGCGGTCACCCATCTATGGACTGACCGCGAGTCTAGTTGCTTAACCTCGCCAATCACTTACGTATCGATGCGAGTATAATACCCTTGAAAACAAGGAACTGTTCGGATATGTAAATATCTGTGATACATGGACTAACCCCGCACTACAAGTCCGCCGTAATCCTAACGTTGTACATTGAGCTACCTTTAATGAAAAACCAGGCGGTGCTCATTAATATTTATGAGCTTTTACACCCTACAACCTGACACTTTTCAAAGAGATCAGAAAACATTTATTACCGAGGTGGGATAAAGTCAAACACAGGTTTTCGTCCGGAGCACCGTTGGACATCAGAAGACGGAATTGAACTAAACATTTTCAAATTACTACAGTCTTTAGTTGCAACGTTTATCGTCTTAATGCTTATTATTTCTTTGTATTCAACAATTGTTTTCGGTATCGCACTTAAATTATGTGCATACATTTGTGTTATACTGAGCTAACTATACTGTGTCTGGTTAGAACATTCCTTTGTTCTCGGAGGTACAATCACGTGTCGATCGGCCGGTGTTACGAACACGATGCAATGCTGCCAATGTCATAAGCACGAAACGCGGGCGACGAGGAATCCACGTGAAATATTGGAAACAACTTTTGATTTGCCGATTGTGTTTAAGTTCTTTTTTCTGTGGGTAGTTTTTGCAAGGACCGGCGATAGTGTTTTGTTTATGCAATTCTCCATTGAGAACGGATACGAGTAGTTATGTACATTTAAATATTCTGATTAATTGAATTAAAATTCTTGAGGTATATTTTCTAACATGAAAAGCCTAATGGTCTCACCGGTCCCTAAGTGATTGGCGAGGTTAAGCAACAAGGTTCGCAGCCAGTCCATAGATGGATTACCGCCAAAGTGATTTAATTTCTGAGCGTCTCGGTGCTTCGGAGGGCACATTAAGCTATGCCCATAAAGCCCGGTTGTAAGTAATAGTCTTTAAGCCAAGTCAGAGCCTAATGGGCGGCTTAGACAACTCTGACCACTGCACATACGACAAGTAAGTCCACGATCAGTAGCAAATTCATTTTTTTAACTGACTGGGACGCTTAAGTCTTTTTATGAAACCTTTTGAAGTGAAAACTTTATTCGACGCGTTTTTCGTGAGGAGTGAATGCAAGGTAGCCGTCACGCTCGGGTGCGTAACGCTAAATCGGATTTACTCGGCTCCACTCGACATCTAGCGTGCTAGGATTGGTGTCGCACTAAATCGTAGACGCGGTTTATGACGACTGTAGCCAAGACTTGCTATCATATATTTTTTTTATCGACACCCATACTTTTCTTTACACTTCATACTAATAAATGTTAGGAGCTAACTTCATACCCGGTTCAATGCCAAAACTAAAACGTGTGGTTCCATTTATCAGTACTGCAACAATTTTGAAGTCTAATAATACAAAAATACAAATCGTTGTTCAAGGAAGTACTCCAATAAAACTCGGTTTAATAAAAATGTTAAGTGGAAAGTCCCAAGTATTTGCCGCCGCAAACAAAAGATTCAACTTAATCTCATTTATCTCGAAGTCCGTAGACGAGTTAGACCATTGTAATGAACAAGAGATAATAGAGTCCACACATTCAAACACACGTAACTTAATCAGTTTTCCGGTGGGAGTCGAACTAAGCTAGGCATGTATCTTGGTCTGCCTTAACAGTGAAAATAAACTTAAGGTCCAGAATTTAGAGCATAGCTATCTTGCTGCCACATTTACATGTTTTATTTATATAAAATGATTGTATTTACTTTGAAAACATGTGCTTCAGTTGCGATAAGACCACTGTTCGTGATAATTTAAGTAAATTCATGTTACGATGTTATATTTTGATATGGTGCAAAAGTGTAACTACAATACTCCACTCTAAAGATTAAATACTTGACATCTGTCAAATCTATATTTTAGCGAAAAACCAAGTCCCTGTACGCACGGCTTCATATCAAGCTATACATTTCCAATATAAGCTGACCTGTCATTGTATGGAAATCCTATACAACGCGAGATCAGCTTATACTGGAAATGTATAGCTTGATGTGTAGCCGTGTGTACCAGTCTTCTAACTCAGATGATTGATTAACTCAGATTCTGAAAAAATGTGACAAAAAGTAAAATAGTGATTACTGTTTAAAAAAAACAAAGTTAGTTCACTAACAACGGATAAATCGCGAGTCATACATACACACAAAAGACTTACAGTAGACTTGATAACCTTCTTCTTTTAAAGTCGATTAAATAAATCAGTTCCAAGTGGAGACAAGTATGCTTCCATTGGTGACGCGTATATTTTTATTCCGTTTGGGGTCGTCCGTTGAAACTATGGACCCATTGGGGATCAGACACGCGAAAATTTGTTATGAAATGAAAATTTAAGCTTGTCCAGCCAACAGCTTGTCGAAACTTCTGGTGACCAAAGGGCGGGAGTGTACCTCGGCCAGCGTATCAGCTTGGCTGCACATTAACCGCAGATTGTGACTTAAATGCTATTTTTGTAAATCGTTTTCTTTTTAAGTAGAATTGTATCTAGAAAAACTCTTAACACAATTTACTCGTAATCGAGGCAGGTGCACAAATAACAGTCTGCAGTAAGTCCATCTAAATACGATATGGCTGTCTTTACATCGCGTGATCGGACGCAGTAAAAGTGAAGTATGTGGTTTACAGCCGCCGCAAGTCTCAGGATCTAGCTGGATACTAACAGTGCTAAAGTGATAGCTACTGCTGCCCATTTAACTTTGGTACCTGATAAGCGAATATCGGTGGAGACTAGTTTCATTAGCAACACTAAATGGCCACCTGAAGGACTGAGATCAATTGGTATTTTTTAAGACGCTGAAATTAACCCAATAGTTATGTTTCCATATGTTTTGACCAATAATACTATTCGGTTCGTCATCATCATGATCATATCAGCTGAAAGACAAGACAAACATCCTTGGGGGTAACCCAAGGATCTCCACAATGGCCGGTCTTTTGCTGCCAGCAAGCAGCGGTTTCTCGCGACTATTACTAGATCATCGGTTCACCTTGTAGGGAGCCTACCCACGCTGCGTCTTCCGTTTCCTGGTCGCCACTCCAGAACCTTTCTTCACCAGCGGCCGTCGGTTCTATGAGTTATTCCGTTCATTAATCACAAAACACGAGAAATTTCTTATCCTCGACGTAATATAGCCGTAAAGTTACATCTAGAAAAGGCTTAAACAAAAGAAATTCGAAAAAATTACTACTCGTTTTAAATGACTACCTACTTACTTTATTTTATGATCAGGAATTAAGTTATTTATTAAGTTTTTAAGCAACATTTTTGAACTCGGTTTTTAATAGGTTTCTGCACTCTCTATTTCGATTCGTACCTTTTATTTTAAACGGATTGGCAGTAAATGATAAAATTGGATGTTGCCAGCCAGTTGGTCGGAAGTAGGTCCGGAGCACGATATCAGGCGGTTCGAGGTCACTTGTTGTTTACATGACTGCTACTGTAATTACAGTGAGACTTACCTTCTTCGAGTACTTCGTAAATTGTTGCCAAAATGCTTTTTAAGTGCTCAATGGGTAAACAAAATTAAGATAATAGGACATCGTTTGCCTATTGCACGAACGTTTATTTGTATAAGCTAAAACGTAAAACTATTATTTGTGTAATCAGAGCCAGATGTTTCCACCGGTCCGTAAGTCATTGGTGAGGTTAAACAGCTAAGCGCGCAATGAATCCATAGATTGGTGACCGCCAAAGTGGTTTAATTTCTGAGCGAATGCTACTTCGAACGGTGTCGTTAGCTGTCGGTCCCGGTTGTAGCTATTAGGCAACAGTCGTTAAGCTATGTCAGAGGCCTAATGGACGGTTTGAACAATTTTGACGCTAGGGTAACCAGTGCCCAAACGATAATATTTTTACACACAGTTTTTGTGAGTTGTTATATTCATTAACGTGACAGAATCAATAAGCATTATAAAGTTGTAAAAATATTATATCTTTGTTATGCGAAATAAAAATTATAATTAAAATGTCATAATATAAGTTAGGACCACCAAAACTTAATTACGGAAACTTGTGTGAAGTGTTCTTAGAAAATTGTTTTTCATGAAATAATTTATATTTATTCAGCGGTTTTAGTGCTTAAGTACTTGTACTTTACAGATTCGCAATGTAAAATAAAATTTTAGGTAATCTAATACTGGAATTTCTGTGAGGCAGACCGACCGCAATTTTTTCTTAGATAATTACTATACTTCGGACTAAGATTTATATATATATACCTTATATACAAAATGAAATTTCCGGCCTAGAAAGAATAACAGGGCTACCAATTTTTCTACCAAATACCAGGGCGATTAAGGGATACACCAGGTAGTCGGGCAGCAGCGCCACCTGTGTACTAGCTTCACCTAACTGCGATCGCCAACTCGCATGCCAAGCGCGGTGACTACGGCATAACCCCAAATGGCAACGTTATAGAAACCTTTGGGGGAGGCCTATGTCCAGCAGTGGACGATTTCAGACTGATGAAAGATACAAAATTGAGGCAGATCCATTTAGTAGTTGAGACGCGTAGAATTAGCGACATATTTTCTGAATTATAATATGAGCATTTATATGAGATGTAGCACTGAAAACCACCGCTTTATCACCTTGTAGTTGCTTACGTTTATTTCTGACCCGCTGATTGGACATCATAATTTAAGTAAACCCGTGTTATATTTTAATATAACATGTCCTTATGCATTAACTAAATAATGTAAATGTCCTTATGGACTAACTAAATAATTGATGTAAAGGCGAAAAACGGAAGTTTATAAGTTTGTAAACGCGGTCGGCTTATCTGAGCGCTAGCGGGTGCGCTCACACGACCCACTTTATAACGTGCAGACATACATTTAGAAAGAGACAGATACGGATAAAACAGGTACACTATAATTAAAGCTGCCTTGTCACTCGAGCGTGCATAGATACGACAAAGGAAATGCACATTAGTTCTAAACGTAATTTAACATAACTATTTATGTGCACGTCTGTTACAGTCAACACAGTTTAGGTATAGTTTTGCGTCAAATACATTACTTCAAAGAGCAGATTAAGTCACTGGCAATACCCAATTTCTCGCCATATAAACTAACAACCTAAAATCGGACGGAAAGATACATAGACTACCACTTGTTTCCCTGAGGGGTGAAGGAGACAACGGATTTACATCTGTCACGATCTTTGCACACCTCTTTTGCCTCGTTTACTGTCATTATATTCTTCAAACATTAAGAAAGAATCCTTAATTATGGCAAGGTTGTACCTAAGCGTAAAATGCTATATGTATTTAATATATGTACGTGACTTTGTGATTTATTTCTATAGAGGATAAGTAGTTTAATTATGTTCTGGGATCAATGATGTTCATAGCTACACCGAACGACGGTCCGTCTAGCAAACACCCACCCTTGTCGTGGAGATCTACGAGTCCGTCGATTTTTAGGAACGATTTGTTCAAATATTGTCACATTGTCGTTTTACATGAATTCGTGAAAAGCCCGCCTGTTTTTTTTAAACACCGCCCGCACTAGGGATTCTAATCCCTGTGCTTTACAAACATATAATAGACGGACACAAATTACATCCAAACTCAGAACAACTAATTATGGGTCACACAAATAGTTGTCCGGGACGGGACTCGATCCCGTGACACGAAGCGGCGAGGCGACTGTCTTAGCCGCTGCGCCACATGTGCAGTCAATTGATTTAGGATCGGAGGGTGAATGTGTCGTTATAAATGTAAATTAATGGTGTTGGGCAGTAGTAACACTTACTTGATTAAGCTAGCCGTAAAGAGTTAGTCTGGGAGCCGATGCCAATAAAAACAAGAATAACCGATTTTTTTTAATCCTGTATAGAGCTAAACTGGAAAGAACATAGCTTTGTTTGTGGAAATAAGACTATAGTTGTTGGTATAGTTAAGTTAGTCATATTTGTATTAACAGCTGTATTTACAGTTTAATAGAGGTATATATGATAATACTGCCGGAACAAATTGTTCAAATGTCGGCGTTTAACTCCTTTTCATTATTAACGTTAT
The DNA here is from genome assembly GCA_951640165.1 of Pseudoips prasinana. NCBI lineage: Eukaryota > Metazoa > Arthropoda > Insecta > Lepidoptera > Nolidae > Pseudoips > Pseudoips prasinana. Next base: position 8,764,761 of record OX621249.1, read on the forward strand.
ACCAACGAGTTCCAAATAGTTTTCACTTTCAATAATCGCTACCTATTTGTACGTGTATTGTTTTATTCATATTTGTATTTAAACTAATGTATATGGCGTTTCTGCCCCAACGGCCGTGGGTACTACGAGCTGGAAACAGCTGGATGCGAATAGCGCAAGACCGGCAATCGTGGAGATCTTTGGGGGAGGCCTTTATTGAGCAGTGGACCTCTTGAGGCTGATGTGATGATATGACGTTTAACATAAATTATGGGGACACATACATGGAAAAAAAGGGGATTCCTATTCCTTGTAGCACAAGTTATTCAGTTTTATGGGCAAACTAAGCTCCTTAAGTTATGTCCACCACGAGATAACGGCAGCTTGTAATAGCTCTCAAACTTGCGAAATATCATATGGTTGCATAACGTTTATATGTTAAAACATTCATGTGTCAAAATATATAAATAGCAAAATATCTACATGTCAAAAGTCTTTAAGTTGCAACATGTTCAAGTCGCAAAATATCCATTTCTCATAATATTAAATACTTGATACGAGTGTTCCCGTCATAGGCTTCGGAAGCTGCTGCCCATCAGCCGTGTAAATATGCAATAAAACATATACCAGTTTTGCAACTTTGCTGTTTAAAAAATCTGATAGCGGGGTATTTACGCCTATTTGTGTTTATCTTTATACCACAGATATCAGTATATTGTACACCAATGATTCATAGAAAAGGCGTTTTTATAGCTCTGTCAAGGTTGTAAACATAGGGGTTTTGTGTGTTGTAAGTGCCCATATTATATAATAATATTGTAGCATATTTATCTCGGAATCGAAGGATTTATATAAACTTGAGTCGTTTAGACTCGATCACGATTCGATCGTGTAGAATGAAGAGATGAAAATATATGAAGAGATACAATGATGTAGGTTTTCCTTATACCATATTTCTTTTATTCTATATAATATTAGGAACTTGATTGACGTGTTACTGCATTTTGCCTAATTATGCTCTATTATCGCCAAATTAAACATATTATACCTCTTTCGGGAACAATTGTAAACTACGGTCTAATCATTACCCGTTTTACTACATGTTATCTTAATATTTTTACGTGTTAGTTGATGTAATTATGTTTTAAGGCCTAGTAAATGAGTATAATATTGCCAAAAGTATTGTTTTAACTTGTATAGAGTTTCACCATTTATAACTCGAGAACGGAGGACCGATTATCTTTGATTTGTTGGATTTGTCTCCGTGCGTAATTGCATAAGAATTATTATATATAGGTACTATTTATCCGCGATAAAAAAATATAAAGATCATTAATTTTGTCATATATTTCTATGAAACGGATTTTTAGATGATATCCCTAGCATCGATTGACTGATTTCGATGTTTTTTATTAGTTTAAATCAGCCTCGAGATGTTACTTCGCGCATAGGCAAACTAAGAAAATACAATCTCTCTGATATATGACAGTTATGACTGCAAGCACTTCTAAACGGCCGAAACTATTTAGATGTTTTTTTGTTGTTTTTGTTTAAGCGGGTAAGAAGAAAACAATTCACAATTGGTACTATATCTTCAGGGCAGGACAGCGTCTGCCCAGACCGCTAGTCTTTTTATTAATAAATATGTTGTTTTCGTGAACTTACGCATATGTGCCCAATATAGCCATCTCACAACACGCATTCGTATTGTAATTATGTCATTGCGCTCAGATCGCAGGCGGGGACATGCCCCATTTTTTTCGAGGTAAGCGCTTGACGCACTAGGTGCCGAATTCCATTTGGTTCGTGGATTCGATTCCCAAATTAATACAACACAAATTTTATAAAACACTAGATGTGCCCCGCGTATATACCCGCGTTAAATTTTATAACTTATCACAGCTCCTCCCCCGTAGGTGATTGCGTGATAATATGTAGCCTATATGTTGACCCGACTTCTTAGTAATATTCATGCAAATTTTGAAGTACATCCATGCAGTAAGTTTTTGAGTTTATCCCTATATATCTATTTATATAACAGACACACAGACAAAAAATCTAAAAACTATATTTCTTCGAGATCGATAGTAGATCACGCCCCAAGTATCCTTTTGAAAAAATATTCAATGTACAGTTTTGACTTTCCTACGATTTTATTATATGTAGAGATATTAATCTTGTCAGTCTACAAATTATCAATGTCTAACACCAAAGAAACGATGCGATGGAACACTCAGCCTGATTCCGTTCTGTAATATCTATTTCTGTGCGCTTTTATTTTTATACATTGTGTATTTTCTTTGTTAGTAAAGTTTTGCTACATCTGTTATGAAAATACGTGGTTTAATGTGATATGTTTCGCTCTTCGACAATAGCTACTGATTTGTTGCCTTTTTCATCTCGTCTGACCTCGCTTCCTATTGTAGTGGGTAAAAAATTGTTTTCGTGGAATGTGATTAGATGAATTGACCGGCTCTAGTGGTTAGTGTCCCTGACTGCTTAGCCGGTGGTAGTGAGTTCGATCCCGGACAGATATTTGTGTGCATGAACATGTCTGTTTGTCTTGAGTCTGTGTGTAATCTATATAAGTATGTATTTACAAAAGAAGAGTAGTATGTGTAGTGTATCAGTTATCTGGTTTCCATAGTACAAGCCCCGCTTAGTTTGTGATCATATGGCCGTGTGTCCATATTATTTTTATTATTGTTTTATTATTTTTATTTATGTTTTGAGCACGATTATTTTTCTGTGTCTGGGTGTTTATCAGTTGTCTTGTTTCCATACTAACAGCTATGCGTAGTTTGGGATCAGATGGCAGTGTTTAATTTATGCAAAGATATTTATTACTTAATTAAATTTATTGATAAGTATTCTCATAGTATATAATGCGCACACGATTTCATTATAATAATCAAATGTCTTGCGTGTTTGGCTTGTCTCCGTTGAGATAGGCCGTCGTAACTGAAATTATTTTAACTGCACGAATGGTTAGTGTATGCACGAAAGTAGTACCCTTCCGACCATGTGAACGCCCTCATGTTTCGGGGTACACGACTTCTAGAATATTATTGTTCTAATTAAAACTTTTCATATTCCACCTGTGATACATGCGCACTTAATTTATTCTCTCATTATTCATTAATGTAAACGATAAGTTAAGTGGTAGCATGTTGTGGAGTGAGTACAATAGGCGCTCGGTACAAATACAATGTAGTATTGCGGAGCGTCTAGACGCTGCCCTCATTACATCCCGCCCATCTCCGCCCGGGGGCGGGGGCGGGGGCCCCACCGCACTCACTCAAATCTCTAATGAAAATATTCCTTTTAATCGTACCGAAAATATAACGATATAAAGGTATACAATCTGTTGACTAACTGTAGGATATCCATAAATCTGTTTACCAGATTATGGCCGGGAGCTGCGTATAATGCCCTCCGTTCGAAAATCTGTGTTGGCAGAATTTCGGCCAGACTCAACGTAGGCTATATGTGCTGAAAATGTACGATCGTTGATCAGTTTCTACCGGTAATGAGGTCCTGGGATCAAGTCCCGGATTGAGGCCAAAAAATAAGTTCTGGCAAAAAAGAAAATTTTGCCGGAGTCTGGAAGGTGGCGGTGTCCACGCCCGTACTTCGGACAGCAGTTAAAATTGTCGGTCTTGGCGATCGCTGTGCTTAGTCTGACCTGTTTTTGAATCGCTTACAAGTCAGCGATACAAAAACAGTTCAGACTTTAAAATAGATACAACTAGGATTCAAAATCCGTGTTTGATACAGAAAGATATATATCATAGTTGTGCGTACTTTGAATAGTTAAGTAGATGGTGTTGCGATTGCTTACTGTTCAGTATGTCCTATCGTCTTACAGTTACAGATAATTTAGCCGCGCCTCCCAGATAATGTCAATGACACGAAATGGGTCGATGACTCGCCATAGTCACACGTTTTCAACATTATTCATTTCGACCCTGCCGAGTGCCAGGTGGTACTTATACGTATGTATTTTATCGTTATTGCACTACCACGATGTCTACAGTCTACCCCATCTTTACTAATAGAAGTAATAAAATACCACCCTAAAGAGAGCGTCCTTTTGCACCCTTCGTGTGAACTCAGGCCGTTGACTCGTCAATTTTTTTTTCGGTGTCGTATCGTAGAGTCGCTGTGTTTACAATAGTTACTGCCTACCTGTAATGGCTTCTTCTTTTACTTATAACTTGAATAGATAAACTTGTATTTTACTTTTTTTATGAACAATGTAGTTTAACTGCGTTCCGAAGTTTATTTTGTCGGTGAGTGCTCATTCTTACACATATGAAAGGAAATTATTATTTTATAATCAAATTGAAAAAAAAGAGGTTATTTCTTTAGATATGGATTTTTTTCTGTATAATTCCACATACATAGCGTTCAAACTGTTTCCCATATAGAAAATATGAAGTTTATGCGTGTTGTCAGAATGGGTCGGTCTATATTAAGGTACAAACGGCTACACATCAAACTATACACTTCCAGTATAAGCTGATCTCGCGTTGTATAGGATTTCCATACAATGACAGGTCAGTTTATATTGGAAATGTATAGCTTTATGTGTAGCCGTGTGTACTAATCACACTAATATTATAAAGGCGAAAGTTTATGAGTGTGTATATTTGTTACTCTTTCACGCAAAAACTACCAGACGGATTTTGATGGAACTTAGCAGTAATATACCTTATATATCCGAATAACGCACAGGCTATTATTTATAAAATTTAACGCGGGTATAACCGCGGGGTTAAGCTATTTCAATTTAAATACTATCATTGAATATCAAATAATACTATGCAACGTAGCAATAGTGAGAAAAACAGTTTTCCTGTGACATGCTGACGTCGTAATGTCATTTTCCTCTCTGTAGATATCGAAACGTGGAGACCGTCATGCGTCATTCTTCATCTCGGAAATTATTGTTGTATACACTCTTGTTCCAGGAAATGGCATAACAAACGTTGTTATAACTAATTACATCTGTAATGGATGTGATTAATATATACACTAACAGATTTATAGTCGAGTTATTATAAAACAAATCATGTTCTGACCATTCTCTACTATAAAATCATCAATAAAAACCTGTTAACGGATAGTGACAGCTATTGTATGTATTTTGATAAATCTCGAGGTGATTGGCGGTTATTGTCGAAATATTATTGCGTAGTGGGGTACAGATGTTTAATGGCCATGGACGGTGCTGATTACTTACCATCAGGTGACCCGCTTGTTCGATTTATAAATGCTCTCACCGGTCCGTAAGTATTCGGTGAGGTTAAGCAACTAGGCTCGCGGTCAGTCCATAGATGGGTGACCACAAAAGTGGTTTAATTACTCAGCGTCTCCGCACTTCGGAGGGCACGTTAAGCTGTCGGTCCCGGATGTAGTCATTAGGCAAGTAGCAACAGTCGTTAAGCCATGTCAGAGGCCTCCTGGGCGGCTTGAACACTAGGGTAACCACTATCCATACGATATGTAAGCAAACAATAAAAAAACAAGCTTTCAATTCAACTGTATGCTTTTTTTTTGTATCTAAGTTCCGTTATCTGGAAGAGATCATTGTAAGAGATAAGACCGTCTATAGTCCTTTCTTTTTAAATTATAAAATCAACGATGTTCTGCAAATAGTGTGCTTTAAAGTATATACCTATATCTTACCTTTCAATTGAAACATATGATAATAAAATTGTAATTTATGTGATCATCTCATAAAAGCTCTAAAAAATACAAAATCTTTCTTTTTAAATTATAAAATCAACGATGTTCTGCAAATAGTGTGCTTTAAAGTATATACCTATATCTTACCTTTCAATTGAAACATATGATAATAAAATTGTAATTTATGTGATCATCTCATAAAAGCTCTAAAAAATACAATACCTGTGAGGCTGATCGCAAGAAGAACTAATGAACTAAAAGAATATATATATCTTATCTTACGTGATGACTCCCTTGTTTGTTAACCGATATTAATAATTATTGTCTTATTTCTTTCCAAGTCGATAGGGAATGCTCTCCAGTACTAATTAAATTATATATTGATAAATAAGCCTTCCAACATATGAAATGTCGTTTCAAGTTGTTTGAGAAGATAAAGTGATTATTGTAATTATTGATTATTGTATTATTGTTCTTGATTCAATTGCATTAAAAAATTGAAACGCTTCAAATACTGCGGTTTCAAGGGCGGAATTTCCGACGCTCTTTTAATGTCGAAATATTTCGCAATTAAAATTTGGCGTTCTAGATACGCGTTGGTCAAGATAATTCAGAGATAAGAGAATTCCGTTGAATTTCCTTCGTGCGAATATATTTATTACTACAGATTTATATACAAAAATATACATATATTTGAGTGTTGTTTTAGATTATTATATAGATATTAGATGTTAGTTGTGGAGTTGTTAATTTAATGGTTACGGTGATGATGTGTTATTAAAAGTTACTGGTTAATATATCATCATCGGTCTGATCCCGTCCACTGCTGAACCTCAAAGGGCCTGAGGCCTCCTCCAAAGGTTTCCGCAACGTTGCCATTTGGAGGGGTTTGCCGTAGTCACTGCAGCTAGGTGGTAGCTAGTACGTCCATAGGTGGTGTTGCCCGACTATCTGGTGTATCCCTTAGTCGCCTATTGTTGATGATGGTGTGAGTTTCTACTGTTATTCTTCATAGAACGACAACTATATTAGTCAATTATACATAATTACCATGAGATTCAATATAGTATTCTTAAAATCTTAAATTAAGAGAGCGTTGTGGTGAGAAAGAGGATATAGTCGCAAAGATTGGAAACGGTATGCTAAGATAGTTTGGACATTTAGAAAGGATGAATGAAAGAAGATTGACAAAAGAAGTATACCTGGCCTGTGAATGGTACAACCGTAAGGAAGACCTTGTAGAACATTCTCTGACCAAATCGGAGACGTTCTCAAGAAATGCCAGGTCAGAAGTACCCTAAACCGGCGAGCATGTATGAAGAATATAATGACAGTAAATGAGGCGAAAGAGGTGTGCAAGGATCGACAAATGGAATTCCGTTGTCTCTGCCTACCCCTCTGGGAAACAGGCGTGAGTCTATGTATGTAAAATCTAAAATTTCATAATGTAATTTCTGATTGTCAGTAGTTGCGTTGTAAAACATTTAGTTTTTAGATTTTCGCGATGACTATATCGCAATATTGGCTCAATACTGACTTTCAGCCGTCAGCTTTTCGGTTAATTTTACGCTTGGTTGGTCACCTGTACCTATATAAAATCTTTGCTCTTTCTGTCCACACATTTAAACATTATGTCGGAGTAATAACGCGACTGATCTTAATTGCGATTTTCCCGATGTTACGACCGAGTTTCTTTGATCGTGGTCACGAACTGGCCGTCGCTACGATCAATGCATACAGTTTTATATTGAGATCAATATACTAACAGAGAAATATCAGAAATAACCAATTTTTACTCTAACATTACCAATATGAACTCTATTAAAATAGCTGCGCACTGCGGTGTTACCAGAGATTGAGTAAATTTTTTATTTTTTATTTATTTATTTATTTACCATAAAACTTATTCTATCCTTACAGGCGAGCCTAATGCGACAGAGAAGTTAAACTTATATCTATCTTATATCTATATAATACCTACGTACCTAATCTTACATTATTTTCCCTACAAACTAACATAACTTAAACTAAATTAGCTACTGCAAAGGCAATAGGCAGCCGTTGTGAATACGTTCAGTGGACATGTGAACAAATCTATCTGAGTAGATAGTGTGTTGAGCACATGCAGCGCCCGCACGAGCGGTGAGCGCTGCAGCAGGTTGGTGCGCGCGCGAGGAACATACAGCAGCGGCAATTTATTGTAGCCTATGTGATAATTGAGTGTAGGTATAATCTATCTCCTTTAAAATTTTCATCAATATCTGTCTGACCGTTTTTGATTGATTGAGTAATAAACTTACAAACTTTCACAATGATAATGTTAGTAGGAAGTAGGATAAGCAAAATCAACAAAGAATTCGTATTTGAAATTGTATTTTAGTCGCTTGTTATTTTTATATTTATTTCTAAAGTTTAGTGCAGATTCCTTTATTCTCTGATAATGAAACTCATAATTTTTTAATGTAAACTGTAAAACTACCCATATTTGTATGGGTAGTTTTCAGTTTCAGTTTTTCAGTTCTTACCATAGACAAAACATAGCGCACTGTATTTACCTTTAAGATCTGTATTTTTTTGTACCTTCCTATGTTTTACAAATAATAAATGATTGATTGATGAATTCTGTTAATCATTCCGTATATTAATCTACTATATAAAAATAAGTCGGGTTTTCCTTCCTGACGCTATAACTCCAGAACGCACGAACCGATTCCCACGGTTTTGAATTCGTTGGAAAGGTCTCGGGCTCCGTGAGGTTTAAAGCAAAGAAGAGTTTATGGAAAATTTATAAAATTTAACGCGGGTAACACCGCGGGGCACAGCTAGTATTATTGATATATTATTTCGTACTTAACAGAAATATACTACAGAAAGCCAAATTATAGGCCCCAACTTATAGGCACCGGTATAATATGCGATTTATTATAAAAAAATAACTAAATAAAAACTTAATGGACAAAATCATCAATCAATCAATTTAAATTATCAACATGAATAATAATTGAAGTATTACAAATTAACTATATATTAATTATAGGTACAAGTAGATCATCAGATCGTGATTTATATATCTTGATATATTTTACTACATCTTCTCCTAACGGTTCTGTCTATATTGATGTAAGAATTCAATATTAGTATTATTATGACGGACCTTGTGTTTATAGCGACGGTTGCGTTTAAATGCTACCACCGGATCCAATGAGCCCCAACTGAAAAGACCTAGAGAAACAAATTCATAAACGATTGTATTGTAAGCTGCATATCAACTTAATATAGAATTGTTTGTAAATAAGCCTCGACCTCGTAAATTATTATATCAAGGGAATCGGTAAGAATAATTTTTAGTCGATTAAAGTTAGTTATGTCTTTTTCTGTACCCCTGACAACTTGTGTGTAATGTTCAGGTGTGAAAACGGACAAACAAACTAACTCCCATTTGTATTTATAATATCATCATCAGCATCATATTAGCCGAAAGTCGCCCACAGCTGGACAAAGGCCTCCCCCAAAGATCTCCACAATTACTGGTTTTGCGCTACCCGGATCGAGCGACTTCCAGTATATGTATATTAGTTAGGATATAATTATTTAATATTAAAAATGGCACTATTAATCACACTTTGACCATAATATGTAACAGCTCCTGAAGTCCAGACGCCAGCACATGAAGCTACCCCAATCTGTCAAGTTTCCCCAATTGAAAGTGAACCTTATGTTTATATGATAAAGTTGAAAATCTATAAAAGAAATTTGCCAGATTGTGGTAGCTGGATGTGCTGGCGTTTGCTACGTTCTTTCGCCCGGGCGGCGTCGTGCGCCTTGTGGCCTACCGAGCGTTGACTCTTACTAAAGATTTATGATCCTTCCGAATAACATGTGGCGATGTTCACCTCCACACCTAAATTCCAAGATTTATATCGAAGTCTTCATACGATTCTTAATATAACTAGATGCTGTTGAAAGATGTTTGTAAAGGATTGACTTGTTGCTTTGGAGAGGAGATCATTTAACCGGCTTTTTTTAACATCTATTAATTAAATGCCCGTCAATTGTAAGATGAAGAAGAGAAGAGAAAACATGAAGCTTGTCGTCGAAGTCAGATAACAGAGGTGCGCGAAGGCTCAAGTCGTGTAGTTCAAATCGGAACCCGAAAATACTTACGTATCGTATGGACAGTGGTTACCCCAGTGTCAGAGTTATTCAAGTCGTCCCGTTGGCCTCTGGGTCATGGCTTAACGACTGTTGTCTAATGACTACAACCGGGACCGCCAGCTTAACGTGCCATCTGAAGCACGGAGACGCTCTTAAACCACTTTGGCGGTCACCCATCTATGGACTGACCGCGAGCCTAGTAACTTAACCTCGCCGTTCGCTTACGGACCGGTGAGCATCTAGCTATGACCAATAAGTACATAGGGTTTACAATTCCAGTGTAACATAATCATAGGTGGTAGTAGATATTATATTGTAGTTCAGTTGTTAGACTGAATGTTTTTATGGGCCTGTTGACCTACATCGCACCTCATCTGTGAACCATCGCACAAGAATAAACAGTTTTATGAAGTATACGATACTATTGTGTACAGTGCATGCATATTACTGCACATATTCAGAGTTCCTTCTGTAATAATGCGATTAGTTAAGCAGTACTGCCAATTATTTCTTCAGGATTATTATATGGAGGAATCGCGGCGAAGCCACGTCGTCACTGGGTACTTTTTGACAGCGTATAGAGAGAGATTAAAGGCTGTTTTCTTAGTATAAGTACATTTAATAATGGGGCATCCAACTCTTTCATTTGAGCCTATTTCCTAACTCCAGCAAAATGTATCTAAGTAATTTACATTACAATACCAAAAAAAAACCAAGATTTCATAATAAAATAATAATATGCACCTATCAAATTAAAACTGCTCATTTTTTTCATTACGTAGTGTCCATAAAATTGTACAAAGGCGGACTTAATGCCCAAGACATTTTTGCTGTATAATCTAAAGTAATGAAAATCTCAATTTTTGTTTACCTTATATTTAATTGCTTTTGATTAACCTTTAAACTTTATGTTCTATTTTAAGAGTGATTTGATAATCTTTATATAATTTATTAATAATAAAATGGTGTTTTCTTTGTATATACGGCATTTAAAATTTCCTGGGTAAGGACGTCCACAGCCGGTCCACTGCTGGACAAAGGCCTTCCCCAGAGATCTCCACATCAGTCGGTGACTTTTTAGTCATTACAAAATTATAAAAAGTACATTTCTGAAAAGTGCAATAATGATAAATTAGTGCAATAAAAAAAGTATCTAGATTTGCCTCAATATTCATAACTAGCTGTGCCCCGCGGTTTTACCCGCGTTAAACTTTATAATTATCACAGCTCCTCCATCGTAGGTGATAGCGTGATAATATGTAGCCTATATGTTGACCCAACCTCTTAGTATTATTCATTCAAAATTTTAAGTAAATCCATGCAGTACTTTGTGAGTTTAGCCCCGACATACATACAGACAAACAGACAAAAATTCTAAAATCTATATTTTTGGTTTCGATATCGATTTTAGATCACGCCCCAAGTATCCTTTTTGTAAAATATTCAATGTACAGTTTTGACTTTTCTACGATTTTATTATATGTATAGATAAAGCAGGCGGTTACTTGATGGTTGATTTTAATGTAGACTGTGCTTTTATTACGTAATCAGTAAGGACCTATGTTCATAGTGCACCTGTATCCTCAGAGGTTTCATCTACTGTACCAGTTGATACCCGCACCCGAATCGCGAGCTTTAACTAGAATTTCATCTCGGAAAAGGTCACTTTAGGCAAAAAGGTAACGAACGTACGCTAGTTGAATTCCAAAGACGTTGATCGGATGTGATTATATTAGAGCCGAAATCGAATTGAGCCTCAGAAAGATTCCAACGTAAGTAAAATGAAGATTAGTCTGCCGTATTTTAGGATTATGTGAATACAATACATAAATAAAACAGACGCAAAAGGTACTTTAGCAAATGGCCGCGCGGAAAATACTTCACTGAAACAGGTCTCGTAAATGATTTGCCGTTTCAATCAAATCTCGGTACGTTCCAGCGGCATACTCATACATTTTATTCGATTTGCAGCCCTGTTTCCATTGTAATAAAAACTTTTTGAATTAAAAAGTATTCGCTTTTCATTGATGGGCTATGGAATTGAATTGGATGTTCAGATTACACTGACGCAACTTGTTTGCGAAGATAGATAAATTTCGGTATTGTGCGGTCTATTATAATATTAGTCTGAATTTTACGTTTTTATTTTATGTTATTTTTAAACCGATAACGGAATTTACCGATATAAAATACAGGTTACAAAAATTTTAAGCGTGAGGTTACCGTATACCGTTTTCGAGCGGATGATTTTCGTGGAAATGTCAAATTACTAAACATTCAGTCTATTTCTTGAACTTAACTCTCTAGAAATATAACGGAATGCAAGAACTGCTAACTAGAAAGGCTAGGCTAGATCATATGTTTACGCATGAGATTTTAGCAATATTTTTTCCAGTTCTCAGCAGATTTTGAAGCTTTAAGAGAGGTAGGGCACAGCTTTAATTCACTTAAAGAGCTACCCGACTGGGGAAGTACCTACCTTCATTTTAAAGAATACATTCTTTAATAATAACTTAATTTCGCGTTTCTGCGTGTGAGTATGGTCGCCAGAGCTCACAGTGAAGAGGGAAGGTTCAGGAACACTTATTTGCTGATATGTTTCAAAAACCGCCAACGCACCTGCGACTCCTCTGATGTTGCGAGTGTACGTGGGCGGCGGTGATCACTTACAACGCAATTTACTGTCACCGATCCGAGACTGACGGCTAACTTTGACTTATCAGCAAAAAAAAAACAACATTTCAACAAGTCATTTTATAGTATAGTGGTTTAGACACCTTCGTCTTTTCGGGAGTTGGGAGAGGAAATGGCTAGTTTCCGTTGAGTCGAGCTGTCTTTGATATGGAAAGTAATATTATATCCATTGCTTGTTTAATACAAGATCGTTTATCTCTAGTGTTCTAGTTTGTGCATATCTACGACCACTTGCTCCAGTTTTTGAAATCTTGGCATTGACACAGAGTTGTTACGTCAGCCTTGTTCTAATTAAACTTAACACTTCATTATAAAGGGTGTCCTAGACTGGGTGTACATCTGCCTTATACTATCGGTAAATTCGACGACATAGAAAATGTGTTACCTTAATCGTTTGAACCTCTTGCCTGTGTTTCTGTCTGGTAGAACAGCTTTCAAAAGGATGGTACAATTTAAATATGGCCACCCTCATCACATATATCTATCAGAGAACGGGCAGCAGCGTCTCTTTGTGTAGGTACTTTGAGGACCATACTGCGATCGCCAACCCTTCTTCCAAGCACGGCAATTATGGCATATCATATGGGATTATATTCTGCTGTGTGGTGACGGCATACAATGTCATCACCTCACGGGAAGCCGTGGGGGCGTAGAAATTGAGATAGTACCTACTAGAGAACGGGCAGCAGCGTTTTTCTGTGAACTATGGCCATCAAACTGCGATCGCCAACCTGTCTGTCAAGCGTGGCGATTATGGCAGATCACCCTATCCTTTGGGGAGGCTTTGTCCAGCAGTGGACGTACTTTGGCTGACATGATGAGTCTGGAGATCCTTTGGGAAGCCTTTGTACAGCTGTGGACGTCGGTCGGCTAATATCTAAAGAGAAGACCGTAAATTGGATGATTTGTAGCTATTTACTATGAAAAGCTGTTCGGCCATTCTTAAGTTACTGCCGTTCTAGTTTGAATTGGAGTTAATGTTTAATATCAAAATATAGTCGAGTTGAAACGGCTACTTAATTTAATATCTAATGTGTTCACTACGTAAACCAACCACCGTATTCGCTGATTTTTGATGTTCCAAAAATCAAGTTTAGTTGAGATGTAGCATATATTACATTTTACTAACTAAAATATATACATTATCATTTAAAATCCCACATATAACACCAGTTTTTTTAAATAAAGGTATGCACGACTTTGGTTTTATGCACTATTCAAATAAGTTAATAAATCTTTTTGCATAATCAATTTAAATCCTGGTTTAATTGGAAGTTCTATGCTGTGTACTCCATTGAATCAACGTTCCCCTTCCGGAAAACTTTAAAATTTAAGTCAATAAAGACTGAAGTCCTACGATTAAATCAGGGTTAACCAATCCTCGGGATTGGGAACGATTGGAACGAACCGTTTGAGTGGTTTTAATTAATCATTTATTATTCTTGCCATAGGAACACAACTGCTGCCATTAGTTTAGCGAGTTCCAATCAATAACATGGTCATTTAGACAAATTGGTTTGATTAATTTTGTGTTATGGCTGCGAGGTTTTTAGTTTGCGAAAGTTTGTTACACAATCACGGCTAGATACCTAAACGGATATAGATGAAGCTATGCACGCGGATAGTGTATAACCTTGAACATAGGAATATGATAATATTCTGTCGATGCGGGGAGTAGAATCGTGTCTTTTGCTAGAGCTGGGCTGCAGCATAGAGGCGTATATAGTAAAAGGGACGAGTGACACTCAAGTTGTTACAAGAATCCATAAGCTGTTTAACATTAGCATGCCTGTATATCTATTTCGTTTTGTGTGATGTGTGGTCTGCTGTGTGGTGACGGACAAATATAAGAATCACAATATCATCACCCCATCTCGTCCCGTGGGGGGCGTAGAGGTCAACCCGAGGAAATATCTACCAGAGGACGGGCGATTATGGCATTTTCCCTCAAGGTAATTCTTGAGGATGGCTTGTCCAGCTATGGACTTATTTCAGCTGTAATGATGGAGGTGATGATGATATATATTTCGTTTTCAACCTAACTCACGCGTAGCTGATCCTCCCTCTCGCCCCGTCATGACCTCTTGTACAATAAAGCCAAAGAGCATAACATCCTAAAAATAATAAAATTCTGAAATCATATAACCTAGAGAACAGTAAAAACTTCTTTACAAAGAAATACATTAGCACTTACAGCACCCAATGAATATAGAACCTATTAAAATGTCCATCAAATCAACCGTAAAGCTTACAAAAGGCAATAGAATCACAAAGAGCGTATGTATCATTTGCCGCGCCATCTGTCGACGTAAATAAACCGGCTCACTGTCTCGGAAAGTGCCTAACATACCATGCCTGTACCCCCAATACATGCAAATATCGATATTTTCCATTATATTCCCTATAATAATATGACTGGGCTGTTGGTAGTTGGTAGTAGTGTTGTCGCTGACTGCTAAGCCCAAGGTCGTGGGTGCGATCCCCACCAGGACAAATATTTGTGTGATGAGCGCAATTGTTTGTCCTGTGTCTGGGTGTTAGTTATCTATAACTAGCTATTACCCGCGTTAAAGTAGTTTTGGCGTAAAAGAGTAACAAACATGCATCCATACATATGTATATACTCACAAACTTTCGCATTTATAATATTAGCAGGATATGTACGTCTAGCGGTTTTGGCAGTGCACGCCGGAATAGCTCGCAGATGGTAGATTTTTTCCTACTTACTTGACATTTATCGTCATATTTTGGACAATTCACATAATATCTTTATGAATTGTAGCCTATGTGTTATTCTGATGTATAAGATATATTATATCTGTATAAAATCCATTCAGTAGTTTTTACGTGAAAGAGTATAACAAACATCCATCCATCCATACTTACAAACTTTCGCGTTTATAATATTAGTAGGATATGTATGTATTTAGGAATATATTTATCAAGTATGTTTATCAGTTGTCTAGTTAGTTCAGGTTCTTCCTGTATGGTATACAGAGAGACGCTGCTGCTAGTTATGGTAGATTTTCCCTCGGAAAGAGTGCCACGCCCCCCAAGGAATGACATGAGGTGGTTAAATTATTTGCCATACCGTACCTAAATTCCTGATAAAGCATAATACCTTTCAAAATACTATAACATATATATGAATAAAGAATCGAACGTATTACCTTTTTATAATAATTTTATGTACACAACTGTCTGCAAACGAACAAAAGCTGTAAATCAAAAAAACATTGTTGAGTTTTATAATAAAAAATATGATTGTCTTTGACTGAAGAAAAACTGAATTGTTTGTCGGCGGGCTTAAGACTATATGATTATGGATAAAGGCATTTGAAGGAGATAAATGCAATATGGGTTAGGAGTCTTCCAGTGCACTGCAATATGTTTTATTTATTGATCGCCGAGGCTAAGCATCAAGGCAAGCGTTCGCCAAAGTGGTTTTTATATTGCTGCGTCTTCGTGC
Source organism: Pseudoips prasinana (assembly GCA_951640165.1). Taxonomy (NCBI): domain Eukaryota; kingdom Metazoa; phylum Arthropoda; class Insecta; order Lepidoptera; family Nolidae; genus Pseudoips; species Pseudoips prasinana. Next base: position 8,780,749 of record OX621249.1, read on the forward strand.
TTTGGAGTGCATTACGTGCCCTCCGAAGCGCGGAGCTGTTGATCCGAACTGAAGTCATTCGATTAGGATAAGTCGTTAAATCGATTGAATCGAATGAAACAAGTTAAATAGTTACAATCGTTTTGATATTTTTACAACTAGTAAACATACTACCACATTCTGTTCAACGAAATATTTTGTTGATAATGTTTGGTTACTACTATTGCCTCATTATGTGAAACCATTAATTATGTACTCATTATATTAATTAATTAAGCAGAAAATAGATGCCACCATGTTGCAAACTAATTGTGAAAGCATGTTATTGACATTTATGATCTAATTTGTATAACCGTTTGTATATCATTTGTAAGCCAAAATAAAATATAACACTTAAACTAGGATTAAGAATGTCCTCCCGGCTGACTTTCGGCCACGGCGGCTAGCGTCAATGGAAATTAGCCAATTGCGCAGGACATATTATAGTGCACAAGTGTGTGCGCAAACACGGGCACTTTCTATTCCAACTCCCTCCAATCCGATGGGGCCATAACTTTTCATAACTTTTTTTTTTACTGAATCACTGTATTCTGGTGCCAAATTCCATTTTTAAATAGACTCCAACAATACTTTAGAAAACACCCACTAAAGAATTCATCCTCAGGCTGTAGAACCGGCCTCCTATCTCCGAAGAGAAAGGCAAAAGAAAAAAAATAAGAACCATGCTGTAAAGTAAATTTAGCATATGGATACATTCATAACACTTTATTAACTGCATACATCGAAAATATGTTCATCAGTCACTTTATTGTCGAAGATCACTTAGGCTCCAGTGAAATGTATGTTAATAAGTCTTACTCTCGAATTGTACGAAGAGTCGAGGTTTTGGTGATTAATTTGAATTTTATCGTATACGAAACGACGTAACATATCATGATGGAAAAAGAAATTTGACAGCTCAGAGACCGTAGAGAGAAGTTGAAAAAGAGATAGGACTTTGTTACTTAGTGTACCTCAAATTGGTTACTTAGGATCTTTTTTATACGACGATATACCTAATAATAGTTGAATGTCTAGTCATATACCTATCCGCAGTAATATTATAAAGGCAAATATGAGTTTGTTTGTTACGCTTTCCATCCTTAACTATTCAACCTATAACCATGAAACTGTACACAGAGATTGGGCTGGATAGGCTATTCTTGGGGCCATATGGCTTTTGACAGCAGTGGACTTTTACAACTGTTATAATGATGGTAATGATGATGATATTGTACAATATCATCATTATATCAGCCAAATACGTCTACTGCTGGACAAAGGCATCATTTAAATGGGATATACATGCCATATGTAATACGCATGGCATATAGCTTGATGATTACAGTATGATGTTCATAGTACGCAGAGAGAGGCTGTTGCCCGTTCTCTGGATGATATTCACTCGGGACTTCTACGCCCCGCATCGAGAGAGTATTATAGTAATACGAATTACTCCAGGTTATGCACTATCTGCGTGCACAATTTCATGTATATCCGAGATATGTAGCCGTGATTCTCAGAGAGACACTACTTACCGTTGTATACTAGATATTCCAGCAAAACAACTTCTACGTCCCTCACGAAATGAGATAGGTTGATGATATTTGTTTACGAAATCTACTAATATTAACTTCACTATTACCCGTTAAAAGTTTAAAGTATCCAAAGAAATATCATACGGAACTGTGGCTTTATAAAACCGGGTTAACAAGAGAATAGAATATGTTCAAGGTTGGAAAACTAGGTTACAAATAGAGGGCAAAAAATTGGCGTTGTACTCTGTATCAGGCTGGTAAATGTAGGGTTCCACGGTCCTTCAGTACAGTATCGAAATTCGATTATACAATTACAATACAACATTCAATCGTTTTTTTTATAAATACGTCATTAAATCATTACTGTTTATGAAAAACATACCACCAACTTGAAATTTTCTTTATGTGTGTCTAAGTTGTAACATAAGTAGTGGACATAACTTAAGGAGCTTAATTTCTCTTAAGAAACTGAACCACGTGTATCACATTAACATGCAGAATACACAATAGAGAGCTTATCTTCCCATATAAGAAAAATGATAAGTGTATTTTGTATGGAGAGCCAAAAATTTAATTGTGTATACTACAAACCAGTTTTTTTATACGCTTGGGTAGATACCACTCCTTTAGTTAAATCCTCTATCTATATTACACCTTGTATATGTGATCATGTCGAAAGTATATCCAATTGATTAATACAATAATTGTCATAATGAGTTCACATACAACGGAAAAGACGCCTAACATAAATAAGGTGAAACCCTCTTAGACTAGATGTAAATACAATAAAATAAATGATAATTTATGCTTGACACCGCGCATGATTGTTCTGTGATCCTACTAATTGCTACATAAGAAAATATTCTTTGCACTTCACCATCCTTTAAGTAAAAGCTTTAAACCTTTTTTCAATAGAAACTAGCAGAAAATTGCTTCGATCACGTGTGATTGCAATCACTTGTGGCTCGGGATATCTCGTGTGTGCGTGCCAAGTCACGAAACTGGTGGCTTCAACCGTATTTGCTTTTGTAAAAGCTCACATACGACCCCAATTCTGGTGTACTTTATTCCTGTCTTGATAGCGTCTGATCTCTCTTCGATGTCGTGTCGGATAGCCGTCTCTTTGGATTGATTGGCAATGAAGGCTAGAGAGTGTGCACACATCTATGTACTCCGTAGTTGGCCAGTGTTCTTAAATATAGATAAATAAAATAAATATCCTGGGACCTTATTCACAAACGGCCATCTTATCCCAAATAAAAGCAAAGCTTGTACTATGGAAACCAGATAACCGATATACTACATATACTACTTTTCTTTTGTAAATACATACTTATATAGATAATTAGACCCAGACTCAGGACAAACAGACATGTTCATGTATGCATATGTGTCCTGGTTGGAAATCGAACCACGCCAACCGGCCCGTCAAAATGAAAGTGGCGAGCCGCTTTGTACAGGAAGATTTGTGTCTTATGGATATCTGGCATTAAGAACTTTGAGTACGGTCCTCTGTAGTTTGAAGTAATACTAAAAAACGTTTTGTATTTCAGGTGACAGGCAACAGGGATCGAGTGAGTCAGCAGATCCAGACGAAGCTTGGCGACTACCATCTCGCGCAGTCGTTCATCGAGGACCCCGCCAAGTCCATTGGCATTTGCGCTGAACCACCTAGCCCTGCGCCATGTAAGTACAACTTTCCTATATTTAGCATTATGAGTATCTATGTGGAAGAAGAGAAGACGACTGCTAGGCAGACTAATTCTATCAAATTCTACTTGATTAAGTACTGATTCGGTTTTTGAAAGTTGACCTCAATGCTTTAAGAAAAGGATGTCGCGTAAGGGTGTGGATCTTTCTATCGGAGTAGCGTCAATGTACCGAAACCAAAAATGAATTGTACACGTGACAGGTGTGAAAGATTAGAACGATGATTGATTTGTTCAAAATGTAGGTACTTCAACACGTTTAGTTTTGGTTCCACGTTTAAAACTGCCATTTTTCCGCTACTAATAGATATTAAATATAGCAATCGGACTGCTAAACAGCATACAAAGTAACAATACTGAAGTAGTTTGGTTCTCCAATATAGACAGAGAGAGAGAGAGAGACCAGATTTTCAGCAAATTTTCAAAAAAAAAAATTTGTCAATCACTATTTATTTGCTCAGAAAATGGCATTTTGATTCACCAATTTGACAATTGGTCATGAAGTGTTAGGGTCAATATGACATTTTGAAATAAACAACAACATTAACACTGGATAGATTAAAAAATTACAAGACAAGATTACAAAATGACAAGACTGAAGAAGTACCAGTTCCAGTTCTTCTGTATAGATAGAGAAAGACCGGATTGTAAGCAAATTGCTCATAATATGCTTCGTGAAATGCAGATTTTTTTTTGGCATAATCTGTCTAGTCTCGTTAAAATGCCTTTTTTTATTCACCAATTTAACAATTGTTCATGAAGTGTAAGAGTCAATATGACATTTCGACTTTTCATTACATATTAACAACGCGCGGTAAGTGAATACTTAAGAAAAAAGTATTTATTCGAAGACATATTTTCCCTGATAGTCGAGGGAACCGGAAAATTACACCTACATTTCTAAATCCACGGAAATTGAATGCAATGCGAATACGACGTATAGATGGCTTTTACTTCAGGTGACATCTCCATGTCGGCCGTATGTATTTTCCAACGAATTTCGTACTAAATCCTACCCTGTCGCTGTCTAGATGTTCAGTCTATTACAAACGAAATTGCTTTTGCTAAAACCTTTTTTGGCTACCATTATAAATAACAATGTTAACTTTGTTAAAATTAGTCGTTCTACGTGTATAAAGGATATTAATAAATTAAATTTTCGTTGAGCTTTTTATAGAAATCTTGAAACAACTTCCACAATGGGAGTGGTAAGTCTTTTCTTTTGCCAACTGATTGTAAAATAGTTTATATGGGACTATCGTGAAAGCATTTTAGTAATTACATTAAATTCAACGGAGAAATCGAGTAATATAAATACAAACAAAAACTTCAGTCGAATTGATAACCTACACCTTTTCATGTCGGTAAAAATAGGTAGACATAATCTTAAAAGCCTGCCCCAAGCTATCGTCCTTGATAAAATGTATGTATGTGTAGATTCCACATTACTTCTCTACATTTCGTAGTGTTTTTTGTATAGTCTGGTCTGGTGTTTGTATACGTGGAAGTCTAGCCGTATGAAGATGCCAAAGCGGAATGAGATGGGGTGTTGATATTCTACGCCGTTACACAACCTCAACCCCTAGCTGGTCTAAAAAAAATTATTCATTTTGTAGTTTAACTCTGTTAAACCGTATTTATCAAAGTTTTAAAGTATAAAGTGATCAAGAAATTTGCATAAAATCTGTTAATACCCATTTTGTACGCAGAAACTATAAACCTAACTCGACTCACTAAGTGTGAGTTTACTTGAAAAACTAAAACTAGTTCACTCTAAGCTCGGTAACAACTTTAAGCTCTGTACTTAAATACTTGAAAAGTTCACACATCGCCAATGGCACAGTCAAAGTTACATCAGTGGATAAAGTTGAACTACAAAAACGATCCTTACTACTTACGAATTAAAGATGTGTCAAAAGTCCACGCTTCGCGAATTGCAGAACATTTGTTTTTACGGTTATTCTCAAGGTTCAGAGATTTCCGAAGCGCATCTTTTGCCGAATTATTGAAGGCTTCGGGGCTCGGACAGCAAGCTCCATACCGTTTGATCATCTCGGAAAGGCCCACAAAGGCTTCAGAGCTTGCGAAGCCATTGATGTGGAAATTCCATTTAATTTTGTATAGATTTCCTTGTGACTCGTATTTTACTTGAAGCCTTCAAGGTACAATGGCGTTCTTTAGCAAGTATCTTTAGTTATTTGAACAGGGTTTTTAATATCCCATATTATTTTACGTATCCATTGTTTTAACAATGCCATACGTCGTTTTTGTATGTATAGTTTTTAGTGTTTTAAAACGATATTCGGAGGACGTATTCGATTTATGCGCGAACGTATAACTGTCATAATGTAAAATACTAGCTACCCGCATTTTTTCAAACTTAGCCCTGACATTTACAAACACATAGAAAAATAATCAGTTAAATCAGTCCAGCCGTTCTCAAGTAATGATTTTTCATGCTAGTACATGCAGCCATTGATTTATATTGCAAGTTTATATCGAGTTATAATGGTAATAGTTGTGGTAGTATCCTCACCGAATATCGGCTACAGCAGCTATTTAGAACAATAACCAACTACGCAGGACATATTGTGTGTGTGCTAACACGGGTGCACTCACTATACCCTCCCTTTCATAATCCGATGTGCCGGCTATGCGACTTGGGGAAATCAAGCACAGGATCGATAGCTTTCGTTCTGTGTAACTTACTTTCAGACTCCGGAGCGCTACTAGTGTTTTTTTGCACCGCCCCAGGATTTGAACTCTGAACCTTATTATTTGCGGTTGAACACTACCGGTAGACCAATGAAGTAGAGAACGTATGACCAACAAGATGGATACAGAAGTAGCCCATTTATTTTCCAAGAGTTCAATATATATTCATTCCTTGTTAACTTTCATCAAAATCAGTTCAGTTGTTTAGGCGTTAAAGCCGATCAGATAAAACCACAGGTAGACAGACTTTCGCATTAAAATTTAAATTAGTGTGGACGCCACAATTCCAAAATGTAAATCTCCCGTTAGTAGGCGTTTCAAAATAGCAATCAAATTAATATAAAATGGAATCGCGGATCCGGGTCAAGTTAACGAAATAAAAAGCCAAAAGGAAAACAAATCCTTTAAACGCACTGAAAGATTTTATTTCTCAAGATTATGCGCCGTACGGATAATTTGGGGGTGGACATTACCATAACAAAAGGGGATAAAGTTATTTGATACTCACCCTCCTTGCTACTTTAAGAGTATCTTCAATTCTTCAGGTGAGCCTGGTTACCCGATGCTTTTTTCGTTGGGCGCGGGATTAGGTTTGCATTATAGTTAATTTGCCTCAATTTGTATGCCTGTCCAGACCCTTATACATATAATACGGGAGAATTGGGAACCGAATTTTTGAGACATTCTTATTCATAGGTTTGTTTATTCATACTTCTATAATACTATTATAATGCCGAAAGTGCGTCTGTTTGTTTGTTTAATTTTGGTGCGCTCATAGCTAACTGGACTCATTGCTCCTTAAGCACGCACACGCGATCAGTATATGGTTAGCGATACATAGAGAACAGACTACCAAAATGTTTTGATTTGGGTTCGATCAGCACAAATCTTTGTGTGATGAGAGCTTTTTAGGGTTCCGTACCCAAAGGGTAAAAGGGGACCCTATTACTAAGATTACGCTGTCTGTCACCAGGCTGTATCTCATGAACCGTGGTAGTTAGACAGTTGAAATTTTCACAGATGATGTATTGTACAGGAATCTGTTGCCGCTTTAACAACAAATACTAAACAACAAAATAAAATAAATATTTAAGGGGGCTCCAATACAAAAGACGTGAATTATTTGCTTGTTTTTTTAGATAAATGGTTCGAAACCATTCGTGCGCGAGTCCGACACGCACTTGGTCGGTTTTTAGTTCTGGGTTTGGGTGTAATTAAGCTATAATATTGTATGTATTTAGAAATATATTTAATAAGTATGTTGATCAGCGCCACATGAGTAAACAAAATACACCTGTATAACGGTATTGTTGTTTTGTTTGTGATTGAGGGCTGATCAAACCACAGCGTAGTAATAAATGATTCAGTAGCTTCCACCAGTTTGGACGCGAGATCGTGGCCGACACTTTGTCACGGCGACGTCACCGCGACGTGCGTGACACTGTGACGTGTGAAACATCTAGGTAATGGCGCCACGCATTCCATGCCGCAAATCCTCGTAAGATAAATAAATATTTGATATAATTTACAACCTTCCTGTGTACATTTAACGCCACATCCGTGGATACACTTGCGGTATGTGAAACAGTCTTATTCTTTCGTAATAAAGAGGATTTGAATGTACGTCCCACCTCTTTAAATGACTATGTCTTGACGTGATAATTATGATAAGAATTTACATATATGTGGGGGACAAATGCTTCAGCTACAGCGATTTTTAATGTGATCCATGGATAGCGTTACACTTCCTCAGTCAAGGTACTCATAGAACGAAAGTACGCCATACGGGTCCGTGCTGTTTCTATAGACTAGCTAGCCATAAGCAGCCCTTATAAATTAGCACAACCAATGAAGTCAGTTTGGTCTCCAAGCCGATTCTTGCTTAAATAATGAACTATTTTCTGTCCGCGTAAATGTTTTGGCGGTCTAAAAGTACGCGGGGGATAGACTTTATAACAGCATCTTGCTGCCAGTGAAAGTTTTGCCAAAAAAAATCGATCCAACCATTTCGGATATTAGCCGGAACATACACACAGATTAAAAAGGAGTTCTGGTTATGATTAGGTACCGTATGTAGATTCGTATGTATTTAGTAGAAAACTGGTATTTTGACATTACAAACAGACACAATCCTTTAATATTATAAAGGCGAACGTTTGTGAGTGTGTATGTTTGTTACTTCTTCACGTCTAAACGGCTGGAGGGAAATTAATAAAATTTGGTGTGGAGTTAGCTGACACTCTGGATTAACACAAAGGCTATAATTATTAAAGTTTAATGCGTGTAAAACCGCGGGTCACAGCTAGTTATATATATTTGTAAAGATGTAGAAGTATTTCTCGTTACACACTCCACCGGCAATTCGATTCATAAGTCCTGGATTTATCCGATAGAATGAGCTGCTGCTATAAAAGGCTACCCCTATAAAAAGCAGTAATAATGATATTCTGCCAGGAGGAAATAATTGTAAGACATAGCGTAAAGCCGGGCCAACTATCGCCGAGTTTTACGATCATTCGGATACACCGGCCGCTAGCTCTTAAATCTTAATTAAACTGGTTAGAAGTAACTTACCTTATTCCGCTGTTTGATGCTCTATAAATTATACTACCTATACTATACCTGGTTTTCACTCATAACTCGCAATAATGAGTTTTCGTCGACCTAGAACTTAATGAGATCGATTTTTCGCCCCCGAATTATCGACATCCTGTTCGTTTAGACCAAATCTTTAACATCGTTTCCATAAATTTAAGACTGAAGCCCTCCGTCGGGAACGAAGTTCCTTGCAAAATTGCAGTAATGAGACGACGAATACGACACAACTAATGATTTAAGACAAAATCAAATAATAAATACATATAATAGAAGGAGACCGAGAGAGAGAAAGTCGCATGGAAGGGTATAATGATTTACCCTACGTGAAGATTTCTATCAAACTCCTACCGCAAGCCGCGCAAGGAAGAGTATATTGGCGTTATATTTCAAATGACAAATGATCAAAACATGTGTGTGCTATTTACCATGATGCGGATGCCTAATGCTTTGAAATTCTAACTAAATAATTACTTGGAGCTGGATATATTAATCCTGTATTCGACAAACTCCGAATTTAGTAGCTGTATCTGTTTAAAAACTAAGAACGTCGTCTTATTGAAACATAAACTTCGCAAAAATTTATACCAAAATATTTGCTTGGAGCTGGATATAATAATCCTGTATTCGACAAACGCCGAAACTCCGAATTGAGTAGCTGTTTCTGTTTAAAAACTAAGAACTTCGTCTACTTGAAACATAAACTTCGCAAAAAACCCTTTTCAATTGGTTCTTCACTAGAACAAATATTGACTTTAACTTGAGCTGATAACTGGTTTCGTAACTTACCTGTCGGAAAACTAGTAAATTGAATATGTTTATTGTATACCAATACAACTTTACATATATATGGAATTACAATGTGCCAAGGGCGATTTCTTATCGCTACCACGATTTCACTGAATCTACATCTTCTTCCTTATTCCGGAATAGTGTTTATTATTAACATTTAATTAATTTAATAAAGGTTATAGTAAATCTTATAGTAATCAGATAGACAAGTTCTCAATAAAATATATAATATTCTATTGGGGTCCCAGTTTCTTCCAACAACGAAACGTAGGATGGATTAGTGTAGGTCTAAAATGACAACTGGTAGTGTACCACCATGAGCTCTACAATTTGTTGCAATTCTAACGTAAATAATACCACATATTAGTGTAGGTGCATACATATTTTCATTTTATACATCATCATCATCATCATATCAGCCGAAAGACACCCACTGCTGGACAAAGGCCTCCCCAAAGATTACCGGTCTTGCGCTACCCGCATCGTTATTATACTTATTTTTACATATGTAAATAAGTATGATGAGCTTATGAAATAAATATAAATACGTTTAGGCATAACGCAAATTTAATAAATAATTAGTCAAGTAGAACGATTAAGTATTTTGGAGGGATTTTATAATTTGAGCACAGTGTTTTGGAAGTGGCAGAGCATTCCACAGTTGATTTGCTTCAACCGTAAAAGATTAATCTTAGAAATACTAACTCGCTACCTGTTGCGTATGCGGAATCTATGGCCGTACCTTATTCCAGGTTTTGATGCCTTGTAAATTATACATGTAAAACACGTACGCCAACAGTTGGTGGGAAAGTTCCAAGATAAATATGTGGCGACATCACTCACGCTCGCCTCCTTTCATGTACATATAAATGTTAATATTTACGCGACAAGTGCTATTCTGCAAATGCAGCCATTAGCCACAATATTATACTTCGGGCACATGCGACGAGTGCCAGTGTATGCATTGTGAAAGTCACTCCATTCTCCTAAGTATTATTTAAAACGCGTTCTCATGCAATGTGATTAGTTATGAAATTAACGTCCTATCATATGATTGTTATCTGCTTAATATCGACTCTTTATTGACCCTTGTCAATATCGTAATGGAATAGTGTATTGTCACGCGAGTGTTTTATAGAATACGTTGGATGATGATGGAAATCAATGGAACTACTGTAGTAATGTTGGGGTATCTTCGTTGTAAAGAATGACACAGTTTTTGCCTGGTTGGTAGATACACTGCCTTTCACGCCGCAGGTCGTGGGTTCGATTCCCACTCGAGACAAATATTTGTGTGCATGAACATGTCTGTTTGTCCTGAGTCTGGGTGTAAATTATCTATATAAGTATGTATTTACAAAAGAAAAATTTCCATAGTACAAGCTCTGCTTAGTTTGGGATCAGATGGCCGTGTGTGAATAATGTCCCAGGATATTATTATTATTCTAAGGGTAAGCGCAGGCAGAAGAGCGAAGCGGAGAGGACTCTATTAAGGCCCAAGAAAATCAACTTTAACTATTTAAAAAAATGGCATATTTTGACGAGCCTGTGCTCGTCAAAATATGCACTTTTTTGGGTGGTTGGTAAATGCTTGCTTTGCACGCCGCAGGTCGTGGTATCGATTTCCACCCGGGACAGATATTTGTGTGCACGAACATGTCTGTTTGTCCTGAGTCTGGGCGTCATTATCTATATATCAGTTGTCTGGTTTCCCTAGCACAAGCTCTGCTTAGTTTGCGATCAGATACATAAATTCTGCCTGTTTATTAATGATGTAGACGTATCATTAGTGTAGCATTAATTACAAACCTCAGTGGTTTACGAATGCTATAATACTTATTTTTAAGTATGTATTTCAAAATGTTAAATTAAAAAATAAAGATGAACGTGTGTGAATATTGTCCTAAGATATTATAATTATATATGCTTGAACTTGACAAAATATGCTCGCGCTGTCATATATTATGCCCGATATATATATATTCAAGCATCATCATCATGTCAGCCAAAGTACGTCCACTGCTGGACAAAAGCCTCTCAAAGAATACACCACGGCAGACGGGTTGGCGATCGCAGTTTGATGGTCATAGTTCACAGAAAAACGCTGCTGCCCGTTCTCTGGTAGGTATTCCCTCGGTCGATTTCCACGCCCCCCACGGGATGAGATGGGGTGATGATATTCGATGCCGTCACCACACAACAACATATTCAAGTATATATGCACTTTAATTCTAAAGTAGTATTTTTATTGCCTTAATAAAATGCTCTCCGCTGTGCTCCTCTATATGTGCTAACCCGAAACTGGTCGTCATATGAACAGGACACACCAGGAAATACCCAGACTCAGGACAAACGAGACATGTTCATGCACCCAAATATCCGTCCTGGGTCCCGCGGCGTGCAAAGCAAGCATTGACCAATCACGCCCGTCAAAATATGCACTTTATTTAAATAAGCTTAGAGTTGATTTTCTAATGCCTTAATAAAACTCTAAACCGGCCGCAATATGAAATAGCGTAAAGCAGGGTAAGCACGCGGTTGATAAATGATTCAAAAATCGCGACCGACGCATGTCGCGTGACAAACATTAGTAGGTGACGCGTTGTCGACGTGATGCGTTGTCACTGTTGTCAGCCGCAGACATGCACGGCTTCGACGCGCGACTGTGCGACACAATGACTGGACTGAAACAAAGCGCTTGTTTGTCAGTGACATGAACGTAAATGTTATCATATATGCGATAAGTAGCTGAGCCCCGCGGTTTTACCCGCGTTAAATTTTATAAATTATAGCCTATCAATCCAGGGTGTCAGCTAACACCATACCAAATTTTATTAAAATTTCTTCAGCCGTTTAGCCGTGAAGAAGTAACAATTTTTCTTTTTAAAATAGAAATCTCAAAATCACTTTTGGCCATACCCAGGATTTGAACCCTTTCCTTATTTATTAGCTTTCGCCTGCGGACATCATTTTTCCATCTAAAAATGTAATCTTTTGGGAAAAAAAATAATATGGATAGCTATCCATCCGTTACAGAGATAAACCGGAACCATGAGAGCCAAAAAAAGCGCTTATTGTTATTTAAAAGATTTTTGTTATATCACTATTAGTATATAAAATTATTCATACAAACAAACATTCGTTTTCGAGCTTAGAAAATAAAATGGCATGTATTTCGCTCTGGAATAGTCATTTCTACACCTCGCAATATTGTAAACTCTTCCGAGTAATACGGCCGATGAAGTCACCACTACTTTCAGCATGCAATATGTAAGTGCAATTAGTGGCACATACGTAGTTACAGTGGGGAACCTTAAATGTCAAACGATAAGTACCATTTTCAAATAAAAATGTGACTATTGATGTGACGTTGACTTTACGTAAACAATTAATGTCCGAAGAACAATGAAGGCACTCGTTAAAACATAATTCTCATTGTTACACCACATACAAACAGTAAGGAACTCAGGTCGGTCGCCTGATCACGTAAACCGATGGTTTATTGGCTTCGCTACTCCGTCACGCGATCGCCCTTATTTGGACTGCCCGGTGTATAATAATGTCATTTGGCTGTTGTTTGTTTAATTGGCGGTTATTTACAATTGTCTACTTAGGACATTATTCATACACGGTCATCTGATCCCAAACTAAGCAGAGCTTGTACTATCGAAACCAGATAACCGATATAATATAATAATATCTAGGGACAATTTCACACAGATCATCCTAACCCCAAACTAAGCAAAGCTTGTACTATGGGTGCCAGGCGACGATATACATACTTATATAGATAGATAAATACTTATATACATAGAAAACATCCATGACTCAGAAACAAATATTCGTACTCATCACACAAATATTTGCAATTACCGGGATTCGAACCCAGGACCACCAGCTTCGTAGGCGGGAGCACTACCAACTAGGTGATCGTCATGATTAGATTTGATAAACAATCGTGTTAGCAACCAAGCATATAGACCACCTGTTATTATGAGGTCACATCAACTCTCTTAGATACCTTAATTTGACTGGCCTGTCGTTCTAGAGGTTAGTAATGTGACTGCTTCGCTGGAGGTCGCGGGTTCGATACCCACATAGCAAAGATTTGTATCTTTGTATTTGGGTGTAATTTATCTATGTTTATGTAGTAAGAAATAATAGGTCTTTACCTATGAAATTGCCGTTTTGTATGAAAAAATTTAAACGAATTTTTTTCATGAATTTTTTTATTTGTATTAATCGAAGTAATCACCCATGCAATCAATGCATCTTTGCCATCGCAGTGGCAGTTTATTGATGCCCTTCTTAAAGAAATCAGCTGGACGGGAGGCAACAAATTCTTCAAAGGCATTTTGTACTGCCTCTCGGGTATTGAATTTTTTTCCCGCCAAGAAGTTATCCAAATTCTGGAAAAAGTAGTAGTCTGTAGGCGCAAGGTCTGGTGAGTAGGGCGGATGACGGAGAGCTTCCAACCCCAGTTCTTGCAACTTGGAGACCGTCTGCTGTGCAGTATGAGGTCGCGCGTTGTCGTGCAGGAGCAGCGGAGACGAGCGATTGACCAATGCTGGTTGGAGATGCGCCAGCTTCTCCATCATTGTGCTCAGTTCTTCACAGTACACATCTGCAGTAATGCTCACCCCGTTTGGTAAGAAGCTGTGATGAATCACACCGGCGCTAGACCACCAAACAGTGACCATCACTTTTCTAGGGGTAAGTTTTCGTTTAGGGCATTGTTTAGGTGCTGAACCAGGATCCAACCAACTTGCTGAGCGCTTGCGGTTATCAAACAGAATCCATTTTTCATCGCAGGTAACAATGCGGTTCAAAATTCCTTCATTTGTGTGTCTGTTGAGCAGTGCAAGGCACGTCTCGACGCGTACTTCGCGCTGGCGATCATTGAGTTCGTGGGGCACCCATTTGTCAAGCTTTTTTACCTTGCCAATTTGACGCAAATGGACCAATATTGTTTTGACGCTAACGTCGAAAGCTGCTGCTAATTCAGCCGTAGATTGTGTATCATCAGCTTCCACAACCGCCTTTAATTCGTCATTGTCGACCAAAGTCTTCGGACGACCGCGAGGTTCATTTTTCAGGTCGAAATTTCCAGAACGGAAGCGAGCAAACCAATAACAGGTGGTGCGTTGGTTTGTAGTGTTAGCTCCGTAAACGTCGTTGATGTTGCGTGCCGCTTGTGCCGCGTTGCTGCCACGACGGTACTCATATTCCATAATTACTCGAATTTTTAACGTATCCATGATGACGAAAAAGATTGAAATGCGATGAAAATGTAACACTAATCAATAAAGAAATGACTACTTTTGGAAAAAAGAATCCATGTTTTTAAAATAAAATTAATTTGAAATTAGAATTCTTAGCCAAACAAAAATTATTTTGATTTGAAATGGCCAGTACTGCAGAACGGCAATTTCATAGGTAAAGACCTAATATATAAGTATCTATTTTATCAGTTGTCTGGTTGCCATAGGCTCTGGCTGTTAGTTATCCTAAGATATATATTATTTATTTATTCATGTTCTTTCTTTAATGTTCTCGTGCTGTAGTCTCTTGAAAGTAACGTGGAAGGGACCTCGAAAACGCTATTGCCAGATAACAAATACTGTTACATAAGCTCGTAATAAACAGGCAAAGAACAAAGAACTCTATTCACTTAAAGGAAACATAATATATATTCTCTATGTATATTTTACGCTTCTCATAAGTTAGGAACAGAGAGAGAGAGAACTGCGTTACTGTTCCTAGAATTCCTAGTGAGTTATTGAAATGCAAGCGTGTATTCAGATTTCTCATATATTATTGCGATATATTGAGGTGGATTTGATTTACAGCCTGAAAACTAGCGAACTGCGAAGCTATAGGTCGAAATCAGAGTTCAATTTCAAATTGTCTTCATACAATAAATGTGTATACCAGTGGTTAAGGGTGTTGATAACACCATATCTGTCGGCTTGCCTTTTATAAAGCAGAGAATTACCTTTTCAAGTAACAAGTGATATGATAACATTTGATATTTCTTTATGTTGATTACACGTGTAATCGTAAACACTTGTAATCAACATAAAGAAATAAATGATATTTATTCAGCACTTGGGCACTTGTACATACATACACACGCACTACATATACTCATACTTAGATATACTTATCAGAATTGCAATGTAATGCTTGCAATACAAATAAATAGGTAGCTAACATAATTATTAAAAAATATGTTTTAATGGATAACCTGGTCTGTCTATCAGTTTCGGAAAGGTAGCTGATATACAAGAAGTCATGTAAATAATAGCGAACAAATAGAAAATTTCGATAAAACATCACCACTGCGTTTCTTACTTCTGGCGTGGTCTTTCAATTTAAATAGCATTGATAGACTAGATATTGTATATTTTTTGTAATGTTCCAACATTCAGTTTGGGGTAGAAGTGACTTATTTTGCTCAATGAATAGAACATCACTATAGGCTAATTCTTCATAATTCAAAGTCTGTATTTGACGTAACCAATATTCTACAAATATGTACCTATATTCAGATTACGAGTAATAAATGCGGCCATTCGCTTGCATCGTTTTTTATACTGTACGAACTTCACGTATTAAAAAGTTCTCACATCGTCGTCACTGCGATATGGAATAGTACCATGTACAACAGAACGAATGAAGTTTCTCATCTCGTCAAATGCATTGCATTCCACGTTAAAGCCATTTGTAGCGAGACCGATACGAAATTATTTACGTAATTTATCGAAGGTATTATAATATAATAATAATAATAAAATATTTATTTCAGCTCATAAAGGTATGTACAGTTTTGGTTAAATCTAGAATACAAAATATTCTTGACATTGAGGTAAGGGGTCCAGCAAACGCCCAGACATGCCCATCAAACACTGCGTCATGGAGAAAAGTTTTGGATTTACGTCTGTTATAATAACCAAGATGCATGATTGGACTGGCCAGTCTGATCGTCAGCCTCACAATGCAAGCACAAGCCTACAAAATGCTTGTTCAGATTATTTTACATAATATAAATATGGGCTTTGCTACTGCCTTGGCGCCTACCTCAGTATTTCGGGTTCGACACACACACTCACATACCCCCTCACTAATATACAAGCCAATACTCACCAACACACCCACACGCAAACACACATTCAAGTGAAACAAATATACGCGTGTTTAAACTGCGCATTTCCCTGCATAACTAATTTGTGAAGTGAACAACTTCATATATATCCCGCGAGGACTTGATTATACTGGCATTGCGATCTCATAAGCTTATGATTGGATGTGCATCCGTTTTATTCCGATAACGACTTATTCCGTTGAACATGTTTTGTCCATTACATTGTGATTTGATCTGCGGCTTGATAAATGATGGGCAACGTTGACAACCGTGGACAGACGCCCCGCAAATTGACCTGTCACTGCATCATTGTATGTAGCTAATATCCCGCTGAGCTTACTTATGGAAATGCGCTCACCCAGATGAAGATGTATTAGATGTGTACGGTTGTTGAATATTTGCTCATTTTCGGTAGCCGTCTTTGCGTTTATTCTGAAAGTCTTTGTTTGTGGAAGTGGCTTGGTGTGGAAGTATACATTTTGTGAGAGAAGCCGTGTAAAGAACAGCTGAATAAAAAATAACCGCTGTACAACCCGATGAAAGTACAATTTTATATTGAACAAACTAAATAAGGTGTTTACTTTCTTGTGTTAAAGCGTTAAACAATGTGTTTTACTGCTGATTAAAACTCCTTGAATTTTCTAGTTTAAAAATAGCGAATACTCAGATTGTCCATATATTGCATGCCTCTATACATTGTTATCAATGGAATACAATGTCAACAGCGTGTGAAAATTGGGTTCTCGCATTCAAATT
This sequence comes from Pseudoips prasinana, assembly GCA_951640165.1. Taxonomy (NCBI): domain Eukaryota; kingdom Metazoa; phylum Arthropoda; class Insecta; order Lepidoptera; family Nolidae; genus Pseudoips; species Pseudoips prasinana. Next base: position 8,798,016 of record OX621249.1, read on the forward strand.
TGTTACTTCCTTGCTGGGCTAATCTTACGGCGATTTTTTATACGATAGGATACTGTGATAGAACACATGTTATTGTCTTACATGAATTCTTTGCCACTGGTATGTGGCTATGTTCTTCCCTTAGTGTCTGAGCTATAAATTTTTATTACATTGTCAAAAGAGGATTCATATGAAGCAAATAAATATTAAAAGACACAACTCGTAGAACCGACGTGACCACGAACCGCAAAACGCAGTGTGGGCAAGGTGGACCGAGTATTTTACAAGGGTCGCGGGAAGCCGCTGGATGTAGGCACAAAACCGGCCATTGTGGGAGATCCTTGAGAAGCTTTTGTCCAGCAGTGGACGTCTTTTGGCTGAGATGATGATTAATATTACAAGTGATAGTTCTAACGAGCTGTACAGGTTCCGAATACTTAACTACGTTCACTTTTAAACTTTCGCGTATCATAACTATACAACATTATAGTTTTAGTGCGACTGGCGTTTAGGATTATTATTCTCCCGACGTTTCGACCCAGTTGCATTGATCGTGGTCACGGGCTAACTGGAGCAATGCTGCGATGGTGCTACTCCGTATTGGATGAATTTTGTGTCCGTCAATAGGTATTTTTAAAGTACCCCGCGACATAGGGATTAATTTCTATAGTGCAAGCGAAAATACACTTTTCCTTTAAGAGCGAATTACAATATTACATGTAAAGTTATGATTTAGTGGTTAACCTTGTAATCATGTCATTAGCGCTAATGTCACGTTTTTGTTCGGCGCCTAAAGAGCGAAGGTCGGAAGGTTACTGTTACAAACGTTAACTCAATCTTAATTGCTCATTATCAAGAAACTATCAGCAGACCCCTGTTAATAGGTTTTTGCTCGGTTTCGGTACGTTTAAGGCGTTCGTGTCTTGTGGATAAAGTGTCTATATAGAAGACGCCTGAGCGGACACTTTATATAGTGGTAGAAATAGAGGCGCCCGTAAATTTTATTGATCTATTCCTAAAACTGTAAATTGCCTATGACAAGAAGTGTTTCTTTTTTCTATCTGGTACTTCAAATTACTAGACGTTCTTATGTAATAACTAGGGAAATAAATCTATGTGTCGCGGGAGACTACATCCATACCACTCACGGGTACAAACCACCCTCTAAAACAAATACATATATGCATATAGGTCAAACAAATAGCCGTCCTGTGGGGGAATCAAAACTGAAAACACGAGGGCGGCGAGGACGTAGCAAGGCTACAACCTCTACCACGTGAAATTGCACCAGGAAAAGCGGAGGTTTTTGATGACTTTATAAGGCTTCGTAGTCCCTCAAGGAACCCTTATAGGGACGTCATGTCCGTTTGTTGGTAATGTTAAATTTGTATACCCGTTAAGTTGTAAAGTTAAGTTGAGCTAAGAAATATTAAGGTAGAAAATTTTAATTCTCAAATTGCTGTATCTTTTAATGGCTCATTTTGAAGTTTGCACTTAAAAAAACAAGATCAAGTTTATTTTTGTCTTTTTTCATCAAGTGTAATGAGTTCACTTTTCTAGTATATTGCTTATTGCTACTCATATATAAGTTTTTTAAATGTTTCCATTTTAGTTTTAATTAGTAATTCAATTAGTTTTATGTTAGAGAAATGACTTAACTGAATCAATTAAATAACTTTGACACAAAAATCTTCACTGTAACGGCTTACATTATTGTTCTAATGAATTAAAATTCAATTAACTGAATCCAAGAAGACCAGTTTAATAACATTATTTCTTCTATGGAACGGACTTAGGTTAGGTTAGGAATTTAACTGACAAATGAATCCATAATATATCATCATCATCATCATATCAGCCGAAAGACGTCCACTGCTGGGCAAAGGCCTCCCCCAAAGATCTCCACAATTGCCGGTCTTGCGCTATTCGCATCCAGCAGGTATATAATATTTACTTTTATGAAATTAATATCCACCCAGCGACAATGAGGTCCTTTGCGGCCAATGATAAAGTTTATTTATATTATATTATATATGTTTATATTATATTATATTGACATAGATTTTTATTATTTGAATTTATTTTTACACTCCATTCAATTGTTTATTGATATACTGTACTTCATTAAACAAATTGACCTAATTGAGTTCTTATAATGTTTGTTATTCAATTTTTATCAGTGACTGTAATTAATTGCATTAACTTGATATTCATTTCTTTTTGTTGTGCTACTCTTTAGTACATTGTATGAATAAGGCTTTAATAACGTCAACTCATTTATTGTTATGATTACTAAAGCATTGCCTCGTCCAATTGAAAAATCTATTACGGTATGTTTTGCGTACAAAAATATAGCGTCATCCAATTACAAAATCTGATTCGGTATGTTCTGCTGATATAAGTGTTGGCTCGTCCAATTAAATAAAAAAAAACATGTGGAGCAGTCTTTGGGAACTGCCGAAAGATGTGAAAACTATTATTTGTCATATTCGGAAAGTAGTAGGTACCTATAGTAGTTATACAGTAGCGAGTGGAATATGCTACTTCCCACCTTTGGGCGGTAAATACTCGTAGTAATTGCTTCCCAAAAAATGGTGAAAACAGTGAACGCAAGCTCACTGGGTCGGATTAAATTTAAAAATAAAACTACATTTGGTTAGGCACTCGGCTGTATAAAAACTAACATAATTAAGAAAAAAAGTGCCCAACGACACTAAAGAAGTTCTTACTTCAAAAATGTGCGGTCATGTCAGTGTATCAGCCAGTGTGAATTTAAAAAAAATGACCCAAGTTTAGTATTTTCGATTAGGTCACGTGTTCTGACGTGAGTTTAACATTTTTTACCCATCCCAAAAAGTGCACGCCGCTAAAGAAGTTTTCACTTCAAAAATCAAATTAGATAAGCTTTTCTTATGTACTGAAGTCTTGCTTCATCCAATTACAAAATTACTTTCGGTATGATTTGCGTCCAAGTATTTGGTTTTGTCCAATGACAAGAGCAGATTCTGTACGTTTTTCTTACATAACTGTTTCGTCCTATTACAAAGTGTTGTTTATGTTCTGAAAAATCTGCAAACCTAACTTCAATAAACTTCAAACACAAATTTGTATTGCCTAGAGATACGACACCTGCGGCCTCATCGCTCAACGGAACTACAACTATAAAGGGCTTGAATTCATACACTGACTTTGATCAGAACTTTGAAGACGGCAATTTAATAATCCTTGTCATAATTACAGCTATAGATCTAACGAAATCTTCAGACGGTAATTTGAAGAAGGTAATTTGAAGAAGTTGGTGTTTAGAGATAAAATATTAGACTAAAGGTCTGAAATTGAAAACTAGAGAAATATTATTAAGATGGGCCTGTTGCCGTGGTTGGCAATGCTTGCTTTTCACGCCGTTTAGGTGCGATTCCCACCGAGGACAGATATTTGTGTGCATGAACATGTCTGTTTGCCCCGAGTCTGGGTGTAATTATCTATATAAGTATGTATTTGCAAAAGAATAGTAATATATGTAGTTTAGGGAATTAAAAGGATTTTATTATAAAAGAGAGGTTTATTCACACTTCAGAATAAATAATTTAGAAATCAACAACAATTTTCTTATGACAAATCACTTATAACGACAAACAGTAATCACACTACACTTGGGCTTGAAATAAATCGTTACGTAATCCGGCAGAGTTTCCGCCCGCGTCGAAGTCTGGCCCCAAAAAAGAGAGAGAGCCACCGGTCAACTTGTCAAAAATCCTCACAGTAGTATATCAGTTATCTGGTTTCCAAGGTACAAGATCTGCTTAGTTTGGGATCAGATGGCCGTGTGTAAATAATGTCCCATAATATTACGTTATCGCACAATATTATGACGAAGTTCATCTCTCAAAAAGTAATTAAAATAAATAAATCTAAATACATAAAAATTGATCATATCGGTTGTTATAAGTAGTAGAACACGGTTCAGCACAGTAATTGTCATAGATAAATAGGTAGCGCAGTAAGTTCATAAATTAAATGTCACCGATACCTTGATATTTAGATACGGGACGTGAGAAATACGACACTGTCATACATAAACTACTTATGTTAATTACTTCATTAAAATGAGACATTATGCACCGTTCGCAGTTCGCTCGCGGCGGGTAAGTTCCCTATGTCATGCATATCACAGTTTCAAATGGACACCTACATTTCTATAATTATAATATGAATTCCTGGTACTGAAGTTAATAAAATATCCCTGTGCCTGCATCTAGAATTTAATGTTCAATATTAACAACTCTGGACAAATATTCGAAGAATTGTAGTTAAAGTAAATTAATGTACAATGAAAGGTTCTCGAGTGGCGACCACGGACCGGAAGACGCAGTGTGACCCGGCCCCCTACAAGATGGACCGATGATCTTGTGACTGTCGCTGGTAGTCGCTGGATACGGATAGCCCAAGACCGGCAATTGTGTAGGTCTTTGGGGGAGCCCTTTGTCCAGCTGTGGGCGTCTTTCGGCTGATATGTTGATGATGAATGTTTAATCAAATCTAGGAAATACTAAAAGGCAAATCCAGAACAAAGATTGTTTAAATTGTTATTCGATCTTGCATAAAGTTGTTAATAAATGATCATATACACGTAATTAACATAGCGTACCTCTGTAATTTTATTTAAAGGCGATACAGAAAAGCAGAATAAAGGCGTAAATATCTTTAGCATAATTTTAAAGCTCTCAAAAGTAGTGCAGTGCGGTAATAAACGAGAAACAAAATGTGAGGCAGTTATGAGCCGTTTCAGTGGCAACTTGTTTTATTTACTCGCGTTTGCGAACTCAGAAATTAAAGCCGGCAACCCACTAGGCTGCGGAAGACTCACTTTTTTGCATATCGGTATGGTTGCCGCAGCCTGGACTTATTTGTGGGTTAGTGGGCGGTCTTATGTCCGATTGGCTGTCGAAGCCAGCCCAGTAAGTTACCGCCTAAGGATTTCTATACAGTGGGTGGTGCGCGCAAGATACATTGATAATATAAAATAATAATGTTATTTGCAAACCATACGCGTCTTTGTAATTTATCACATGAATGTTTTCTTGTTTTTTTTTTATTCAACATGTCGGCAAACGAACTTATGGGCTGACTGATGATAATCTTAGTCCTATATATGCCAAGAATCACCTCCATATGCGCTCCGGCAAACATCGTAACATAATTAACAATAATAATGCTGTTAAATGATTATAGGCGTGATTGGTACAAATACTTACCCGTCACTCGGCAGGACATGGGTTAGATTCCCACCCAGGACAGATATTTGTGTGCATTAACGTGTCTGGGTGTAATAATTGTCTATATAAGTATGTATTTACAAGATAAAAGTAGTATATGTAGTATGTCAGTTATCTGGTTTCCATAGTACAAGCTCTGCTTAGTTTGGGATCAGATGTGTGTGAATAATGTCCCAGGAATAAGTCTGTGAAATAATCTCCATACCGTTGCCACACAACCAGGTCTCCACAAACCGCACTGTTGTTGATGTCCCGTAATAAATTATTAAAAGCTACTGCTTATTTCATTTTAATTGTCGCTATGTAATATATATTTGTAACATCATGTCAGCCAAAGTACGTCCACTTCTGGACAAAAGCCTCTCAAAGAATGGGGGATACGCCATAATCGCCACGCTTGGCAGAGGGGTTGGCGATCGCAGTTCGATGGTCATAGTTCACAGAAAAACGCTGGTGCCCGTTCTCTGGTAGGTATTCCCTCGGACGATTTCTACGCCCCAATGGAATGAGATGGGGTGATGATATTATATGCCGTTACCATACAGCTGTTGTTGATAACCTATAATAAATTAATAAAAAGTTGTGCTTATTTTAATTTTAATTGTAGCTATCTAATATGATCTATAACAATAATAATTAAACATGTTCAAACAGTAGGTACTAGTAAAGCGTACCTACTTATTGGTTAATACAACCTTGACTTGCGAACTGGGTCGAATACATAATGCATTCATGACGTTTTGTTTTAGCCTAAAAGCCCCATGAGTCATAGCCTTCATATTTAATGGTGGTTAGTCTTCTAATAGATTCCCACGCTTTCTACTATCGCCTTTTGTAGTGGTATGCGAGATGTTTATACGAAGAATGTGGCATGGTCATGTTTATATTTCGGGGACAAGGATCCGATCTTGTTCATCGGAGATAAGTGTGAAATAAATAATAAAATAAAAACTAAAAAAGGTTTTTATTCACGTAGACTTTATAAAAGCAGTTGTAAATAGTAATAAGATGTTTGTAGTAGTATAATTAAGATATATAATTATTTCTAGTTACATTGATATTTCGGTACACGGATTGTATGAAAACATTTATAAAATCTATTTTATAATCGTAATGATATTTAGCTAGCTTGTAATAAGTTATTGACTAAGAGATTATGTTTAGGTTTAATTAACGAAATTAATAGTTTTAGCTATATTTTACTACATATTGTCTGAAAGGTTCTATCTATGTGTTTATAACGACGGTCACGCTTTAATGCTACCACCGGATCCAATGCGCCCCACCCAGCTGAGAAGACTCAACGAAACGAACACAGCGGGTTCATCTACTACCAGTTTCAACACGGCCCAGTTGAGACGGTGCGGCGAAACATACTCAAGCGGGCATGAACACGGGATTTGACGGGAATGACAACATTATCTTTGATATAGAAGAGGTCTGTGAAGGGGGGGAAATAAGACAGGCAAATGGTAACTTAGTGAACCGCTGTGTAGAAACAGATGCCGTGTTTTTCCTAGTAGGTGGTAAGTGTCTCCACTAAAAGCCAAGCCAAGAATAGTAGAACTCAGCGTTTTATGCAAAATCGTCTGGCGGCCTTACATAATGCGCTACGGATAATGATGTATTATGATGACATTTGACTGTCGTGGTTTCAAATCCCGGGTCCTGCCAAAAAGTGTGTTTGACGAATTTTCTGTTAGAGAAAATTCTCAGAATCAACCTGAAGTCTGGGAGCTGGCGGTATCACACCCCCGTGTAAGAGAGAGCATGTAAACCCGTCGGTCCTGTATGTAGCTGTCTTCTTGTAAATACCTACTATATTATAGATAAATTACACTTAGACACAGAATGAAATAATAGTGTTCGTCTCACAAAGATTTGTCCTGGGTGGGGATCGAATCTACGACCTCTGACATAGCAGTGAGGGTCAGTATCAATCTGAACATTTAAAAATTGGAAGATTAAGTTGTTTTTTAGTTTTAAGAGAAGAGGAGAGGATCGTGTGAAATATATACATTTTAGTAAGCGGTAAAGCGGTCTTGTTCCAGATTCACATATATTATAGAAAATAAATATGCTAAACACGTAAGATTTATGGCAGTTTTGAAACTTGACGTATTACGACACAAGATAATATTTTTTTGTGGTTTTCCTCTCTATTTTCCGTATAAGTTTAGTTGACATAAGGATTAATTATTATTAAACATTCGTAATACTTGGAATATAATGTCAGTAATCGAGGCAAAAGAAGTATGCAAAGATCGTGACAAATGGAAATCCGTTGTCTCTGCCTACCCCTCTGGGAAACAGGCGTGAGTCTATGTATGTATGTATACTTGGAAATGTGGTTAATAATATTCGCTGGAAGGTATCGTTTACTGAATAAAAAACAAGTCTTGATGAGTTTTACTATTATTAGAACTTGTTTAATGAGATCATATTGATGTTGCATGTAAGATATTACTATTTAATAACTCCCTTCAAATTATATTATTCCAGACATGGCGATATGTGAAACAAAACTACTACAGGTTTACATAGCTTTTAATTTTAAAATGTTTCCAAATGTTTATGCTAAGAATAATAAATTTATCTATCTACTATATCAAAATAAGTCGGGTTTTCCTTCCTGACGCTATAACTCCAGAACGCACGTACCGATTTCCACGGTTTTGCATTCGTTGGAAAGGTCTCGGGCTCCGTGAGGTTTATAGCAAATAAAATTTATAAAACTTAACGCGGGTAACACCGCGGGGCACAGCTAGTCTACTATATAAAAATAAGTCGGGTTTTCCTTCCTGACGCTATAACTCCAGAACGCACGAACCGATTTCCACGGTTTTGCACTCGTTGGAAACGTCTCGGGCTCCGTGAGGTTTATAGCAAAGAAAATTTATAAAATTTAACGCGGGTAACACCGCGGGGCACAGCTAGTCTTCTATATAAAAATAAGTCGGGTTTTCCTTCGTGACGCTATAACTCCAGAACGCACGAACCGATTTATAAAGTGTAACGCCGGTAAAACCGCCGGGCACAGCTAGTTGTTTTATAATTGTACGTACATCATACATGTTTACTATTACTAGTATTTTTTGCTCTTTTGTAAGTACAACTTTAACCATATTTTCATAAACACAGTGAACTTAACAATTGATTCACTTGAACTTTGATGTAATCGACAGTGACGTAATCTCGCAACTTATACAATAAAAAATCTCGTACGTCAAGTTATGCGTATTTAAACCTTTTATACTAACGTCAAAGAAGACACAGTATTAAAGTTTCCACAGCAGCGACAATTGAACTTTCGTAACATTTTGCTATTACCGCGGCATTTCATTACAGTATGTAAATGATGTAACAATTTCACAGCTCACTATGAGCCAACAGCGAGCTGTGGCCTTTGATCCATCTCCTCTATCAGTCATCATTTGTGATCGGAGTAGGTAGAGCTATTTGGATCGAAAGACTACAAATGTATACATTAATATAGACATGACAACGGTATAAAGGCGCTTATAGCTAGATGCCGTTTGCGTGCTTCGGAGGGCACGTTGAGCTGTCGGGCCCGGTTGTAGTCATTAGAAAACAGTCGTTAAGCCATGTCAGAGGCCTACTGTGCGGCTTGAACAACTTTCTAACGGTATTCCGGGAAATCCTGAATTGTAGTAGTATCTACTTTCTGACTAAATAAAGATTGCATCATTAAAATTAATTTAGATTCTATCTGAAATAAACTTACCGACCTTTTTCACGTAAGTTTTTGCGGTAAAATTTCAGGTCACTATGTATGCACATATTCGCATGAGTTCCTCTGAAAATCATTAACAACGTTAACAATAAATGTATTATGTAATTCTCAGTGAACCCTGGGATCCTAAGCATGTCCATACTATTAAAACATGTCGCTAGTACCAAAAATCGCTCTGCCTATCATTATATCTATGGTCATCATTCACACATCCACAAGTGCGGATGTTTTATTTCAAAACGTGTTCTGTTCACCCTTGACATTCATTCTCATTCCCGGCTCTTATTACACGGCTCGCGAAAATATCATTTACATATGTAATCGAGATTACACTCTGCACGTTGTTGTAGTGGACTTAATATTTCGGTGTGTATATTAAACTAGCTTCTGCATGTTTTAAGAGGGCTCTTTCCATCCAGTTATTGAAAAATTGCGCTTTGAAAAAGGACCTAATGTCTATCAGTACACACGGCTATATATCAAGCTATACATTTTCAGCATAAGCTGATCCCGCGTTGTATAAGATTTCCATACAATACGAGGTCAGCTTATATTGGAAATGTACAGCTTAAAGGTTGTTATAAGGTCACAAAATGAATGATTATTATTATTATATCTAGTACGGGACTAAATACTGGTATCAGTATCAATACACGTCACTGTTAAAATTCAGGATTATTTTAATAAGTGGAGCATCAAAACTGTGGCGAACGTATAAATGATTTATGAAGGTAATTCTTTGGAGGTGGCAAAGCCGACGTGGATGCTGAATTACTCTTATTATTTGTGTTAGTTCATTTTTTATTTCACTTACTCCTTCGGTGTGAAATATGTATGTATGTGGAGATGATAAATGTACAAGAAGCTCTGTGGATTGTGTAGAAGTTGAGTTTGTACTGCGAACTGTCGTTTGTCATTCGCGGCGTGCTGGGCACGTCATTATGCTCTTATAACGGCTGTTAGAGGATTAAGCCTCATTAGTTCTTCATTCTTATTCGCCGACGTGTCGTAGTAAATAGTTTCTTATAAGCGCTTTGACATCTTTTAGACGACCGATTCGCCACACATGCATCGATACAATTAGAAAGAGGTAACGTTTGTGAGTTTGTGACGTTTTAAGGGGTAATCTCTGGATCTATTGAACCGATTTTCTAAATTATTTCACCAATAGAAAGCTACGTTATTGTAGAGTGTCATAGGTTATGAAAAAAAAAATACCGAACTTTTAACCCGAAGTATTACGCGGGACAAACGGACAGGCAGAAAAATATCCAGGAACGAAGTCCGCGGGGACTGCTAGTATGCTATAAGGTTGGATAGTAAGCGGTTAATGTAGCTTAGACGCGTATCGACCTGTCACCGATGAGCACTGGTGACCTTACTCACACACAGACACAATATTTACATTATTAATGTTATTACCTGTAATGTATTCTGAGTAAGAACGCTAAACTTTACCTCGCTAAGATGTTGTTACCGCTTCCCTAAGGATCATGTACTCGAGAGTACCTATGGTTGCGGTAGCATTTGATCCTTTAATCCACTTGTTACTAGAGTACTTTATAAGGGACAGCAGACTAGCTGAAGCAAAACTCATACTGTCTGTAATACCTAAGTTAATTATATGCATAATTCAAACAACGTGACCTATTTCCTTAGTATAGCCCACTTTTGTTCTGTACTGGCATGAGGCGGATCTCAGGGCACCGACATTAGGTATAGCACTCGGGGGACAGCCGGGAATTGATTTCGACGCCATGCGCCAGTCGGGAAAAATGAACAACACAAAATAATATATGTATAAATGGCAAACATATATCGGCGGGTTAGGAGCTGTAGCGACCATAAAGTAGCGTGTAGGTCGGGTTGTCGGCCGGCAGACAATTTATAGCCATTTGACACTGGACGCGTGTTTCGCGCATCGCTATCCCTCTCCCCACTTACCCACTTATAATCTATTTTTATTGTGCGAATTTGGGGAACGGCCGGAGTTGGTTGTTTTTATACATTTCGTTTACTACATAGGAGACTTTTACTACTGAAAATAAAATAAAAAAACAATTAAACTACAAACTAAGTATCCCGCGCCAGGGCACGTACTTATTAATAATAACCTGGGGACATTATTCACACACGGCCACCTAATCCCAAACTAAGCTTCCACTAAGCTTGTAATATGGAAATCATATATTTGATGTAGATACATATACTATCTACTTTTTTTACTCAGGAGAAACAGATAGCCAGATACAGATGTTCAGCAGTGGGCGTCTTTCGGCTGATATGATAATGATGATGAAACATATTAATATGCGAGCAAGATGGCAGAGAATTCAGACTTGGTGGTAGCGGAATACGTTTTCCTCATACGTTAATGTAAAGTCAGCGTGACGAAATATGGTAGCTGTAGGGAAGCTAATAGTTCAACGCATTTTTCAACTAATTTGTTAATATCTATGTGTCGTGACTGTACATCATCATGTCAACCAAATTACCTCTAGTGTTGGGCAAAAGCCTGCCCAAAGAATGGGGGATATGTCATAATCGCCACGCTTCGCAGACGGGTTGGCGATCGCAGTTTGATGGTCATAGTTCACAGAAAAACGCTGCTGCCCTTTCTCTGGTTGGTCCCTCGGGACGATTTTTACGCCACCCACGGGATGAGATGGGATGATGATATTCTTCGCCGTCACCACACAGCTACCGTACACTGTACAGCGACGTTGACTGTACACCACTCGTTTACTATTTTATTAAAAGAGATGTTCTACGTAACTTAAGCAATAACATTATAATAGTTACGAAATTCGAAAATCTGAAATATCTTGTGTTTAAGAAAGCGGTATCTCGTCAATATGTTAAATCTTGTAGTTATTTGTACTGGTACGTATACATATCAAGCTCTACATTTCCAATATAAGCTGACCTCTCATTGTATGGAAATCCTATACATTGCGAGATCAGCTTATACTGGAATATTATAACTTGATATGTAGCCGTGTGTACGTACGATTTCAATCGTGTGCTATAAACATTCGGAGCGGTGCCGCCGGAGGCTTTCTTTATCCAGGCAAGTGGAGAATATCGCTACCTGTATGCTACGGAAGGCTTCCATTAAAAATAATTACTGTTTTAATAAATATACAATAGATTTCAATTTTTTTTTAACATTCGGCTTGTACAAAATATATTCCATGTAAATAAATTTAATTCAATCGTCTATAAAAAGGATAGCCTATCGAGAACGCGAGTTTATATAAAAAAATATATACAAAAAGACGGCGGGTTGATAGATACTTGCCTTTCACGCCGCAGGACAGATATTTGTGTGCATGAACATGTCTGTTTGTCCTCTGTCTGAGTGTAATTATCTATATAAGAATGTAGTTCCAAAAGAAAAGTAGTATATCTAGTATATCAATTATCTGGTTTCTACAGTACAAGCTCTTCTTAATTTTGGATCAGATGGTCATGTATGAATAATATCCCAGGATATTATTATTACATTCGTTGAGGCGCTGAAAACTAGTCATTCTATAGATGAGTGATCGACGAAGGGGTTCAAATTTTGAGCATCTTCGTGCTTAGGAGGGCACGTGAAGGTATCGATATTGTATATGAATATTATATTATCGTAAGGTATCTATAACAGTCGTTAAACTATGTCAGGGGCCTATTCCCAAGCCCTCTCCATACGATAAAAGAGCATCCTTTTTCATGAAGACGGTTAAGTATAAGTACTAAACTTACATGTAAACGCTTGTTAGTGAGTTGTGTCAGAAATCCGCCAGTGTGTGGCGCGCATATAAATGGTTTGAGTACCAGCGACGGGCGTGCTCAGACAGACCTCGGATAGACGATGATTATATGGAAATTTCGAGACGTACTTGTGTTTTGTGTTTGATGGCCTTTTTGACTTCAACATTTGCTGGATTTTGCAATGTGTAAGCGACGTTGAACGCCAGTGTAATTTTATTTGTTATGTTGCCTACCATCACTGTCAATTGTAAGTTACCACATATGTTTGGTAACTCATTTGTCGGTAACGTTCAAAAGTGCATTAATGGATTAAAGTGAGATTCTTGGCAGTGTTTCTCGGTTGCTCATAGTCAGATCGATTTTTTACGACACATGAGAACTAGTTATATAATTTAATTACGCCAATAGCCGATGATTTTTATACAAACGTTTGAACCGGTTTTCCTAATCCAATTATATGTATATACATATTCCTGTGTACAACAATGTAGGAATATACATTGTTGTACACACATTATCTTCATTGTGGGTACTTTACACGCGAAGTGAAGTTGAGGAAAAAAGAGGATAGAAAGTATCTTTTGAAGTAGTAGTAGTAGTTTTAAGTAGAAGTATAATAAAATATACATTTACGTTCAAAATCGAATCGTGGCGAATATACAATAATAATCGTGTCGATTTGATTTTGAACGTAAATGTAAATTTATTATATTTCTTGATCTAAAAGGAACATACTTAGATCCAAAATGTGAATAACTGCTACTGGACTTAAGAACATGACTTTTTCGACTATTCAAACAAAAGAGTCTACATTTATTCATACACTAGTGCGGTTTGTTACACAAAAGTAATTTAATCAACTTCTATCTGATATTATTTGTGTTACATATTGTTTGCGACCTTTAACATTCGAACCGCAACATTTTGATTAGTAACGAAAATTAAACATGACTTGGGATTCGGACCTTTTGGTGGAACTACAACCGCAGATATTTGTGTCGGGTTCATTATGTGTGTCGTAAAAGATTATGACGAATGAGTATTTTGATAACAAGCACTTACAGTGAACAAGAACACAAACAGGTTAAGTGCTTCGTACCCAATCGGGAAGGAAATCGGGTTTATTTATTTGTTTGTTGTAGATAGGTTGGATGAAAGTCTTAAGGCGCCGTAGATGGCTAACGAAATCAGCAATGAGATGCAAATTATTGTAGATAAGTAAAGGATATGCTGTGTGGTGATGGCATAGAATATCATCACCCCATCTCATCCCGTGGGGGGTGTAGAAATCGACCGAGGGAATACGTACCAGAGAACGGGCAGCAGCGTTTTTCTGTGAACTATCAAACTGCGATCGCCAATTATGGCATATTGAATAAGAATGGGGGGATTCTTTGGGGAGGTTTTTGTCCAACAGTAGATGTATTTTGGCTGACATGATGATGAAAGGATATCAGAGAGTAAATGTCTAAGTGGCTGTACAACGTTTATTAGTACCTATTGAAGAAAGAAGCAGATGAACAAGATGTTTTTTTTTACTGATTATTGCTATACTGAAACTATGCTTATACCCACCCCACACAACAGTTATATTCTCAAGCTGATTCCGACAAACGATCTGGTCCATTATTATCCCCGCAAATATGTTCAACGCTATTTACGAATCAAATATTTAATCTAATAGAATGACCAGTCACTTTTCTTATTCATTTTATATATTTCGGACAATTCAGTTAAAACCCACAAAATTAAAGGATATTATACGTAAAATATTAAACATTTTACGTTATTTTCAACTTTGTTTCTATACTAAAAGTATTGGAGTGTAACCGGGTCTTATAAGCCTGTTTTATTATTTATTTGACACTTACGAGAACTGTTCGGGTTTGTTATGTGGTATTTACCTTTCTAAATTATTCAGTCAAAATAATTATTGTGCAAAATCCACGTATAAGTTTCATGTTTTATTTTTCCTGTCAACCTTTCCGGGGTAATTAATAATTAATTAGTGATATAAATATCACGATTTACCCGAACGAATACTTGCACAACCACGTGCGATTTTTTTTAAGACCAGCACTAGGTATAAACATCTCTATATCGCGGGTGACATTATAAAGATACAATTCACACCCAGACTCGGAAGAAATATGTATATACGAGTATAGGTGACGCTAACGATCTTCCAGAGGCTATAAAGAAAAGAGGTTGGATAAAAAGCGAAATGTACTAACAAGTTCGAGCACTCGACGGGTACGCGACTCTATAATTGTGGTGATAATTTTTGCCAATCACAATTATTCCCTTCAAGAGCGTCAACTCGCTTACACATGTCATTTTTTGTAGACTCGTACTAGGATCTTAGTACGGGGATTAAATACGTGGCCGCCGAGATAATAGCGAAGTGAACTTCAACTAATGCACGGGCTTAGATTTAAGTAAATAGGTTAGAAATAAACAAGGTCAATACACGATAATTTGACCCAAGAGATACTCATTTAGGGCACGACCAAAAGCAACCAAGTAAAACGATACCTTCGCGACAAATCAGGGGACGCGAAAGGCCTAAATCTAAATGAAGGTTACCTACGGATAATACCAAAACCTGTATAATAATATGTTGGTACAAGCAATATTCATTTAGGACACAACGTAAAACGTTCAGCGAGCGTAATTATGACTGGAGCTATCTCCTTTTTATGGAAGTACCTAAACAATTTTCGTACCAAGGGAATGAAATATGTTAGAACTAGGATCGAGTTGAAAGGAACTTAGTTATTTATCGAAGAGGAAATCGGGAGGGTGTAAGGTATTGCGAATTACCTCAAGATTACAAAAGTTTGTAAGAAAATGTTCTTTTCTAACTCGTTTAATCCGTGTAGATGGGATTGGGTGTACATCACCTTATATGATCGGTTCGTTTGGTCGTGTAACTTGTTTTAACTTTGTTCATTTTGTTGGACGTAATTTTTAGTGATGGGTGTTAGTTGTCTTTAGTAGGGGATAGAGTATGAGTTGTTGATGTTCGGATTTGTTGACAAAAACATAAAGCCAGGGTTTACTATGTCTATAGTACCTAAACATATAGAGTCAGTGCTGAAAGACGCAGCGTTAGTTTAGCCAACGGCTTACCAAATGGTCACCGTAACTTATGGACGCTTGTAGCACCAGCGGCATCATCGCGCTTTGCTGAATCCTTAAGAGACCTTATCACTACTTTTGTGAACGGCCCCATAATGCAGTCTTTTGGAAAAACAATCGCAGGGAGCTCATTCCATAGCCAAGCAAACGCGGGAAAAACATTACTTTGCTATGTAAAATCTTCATCTACTTAAAAATAATACAATAGTCCAAATAAAAATTCAGATTTTTATTCAGACTATTTGTCCTCTTTGATAAATTCAGATATTTCAGTGCTTAAGATTTTCAGCGGAATATTATTGTGTAACCTAACCATTATCTGGGTTACGACTCAATAGCCTATCATCAACTATTCACCGAGAAAAATATGTAAATACCTCTCAAAACCCGTATTGGCAACTAACAATAACATATTCGGGCGTTATTCAATGTAGAAAGTTTGATAACAAATGGTTATTTTTTTCTTTGAAAGGTCAAAACCGTTCAGACGGAACGTTCTCGACGCGGAAGTTCGCGTGATGCACCACGTATCTGTGCTGGACATCTTTATACGTCGCGCTGTATGCTTATTTAAATAAATTGACATGCTTTTCTTGGGTAACTAGATAAGACAGCAGGCTTTGCTGTATTATTTTTATTGTATTTGGATATTATTCTCGTTTGGAGGAAATTTTTTCAAACTGAAAAGATGTTACGAATGCTTATTATTACGAATCGGCCGTACTTTTAGTATAAAATAAATATTTATGTGTATTTAAGATATTTACTTACGAATTGTATTAATCGAAACCACAACTTTTAGTCAGGAGAACATACAGTAGGTACTCCTTGTAACTTTGCGGTTGCGAAAAATGTAAAAAGCACCTGAAAATGTAATTATTAACACAAGACTATTAATTTATCAAAGAATCCAAATAAAAAATCCTTCAATCAAAATTTGACCAAAAATAATGTAACAAACTATGTTGCTATGGCGTTTGATGACATTCCGTGAATATACGGATGTTTTTTAATGTCGCATATTCTACCGATCGTTTATATGAAATAGTACTCTTCACATTAGCCGGTTTATAACGTCAGTAAAAGGGTTATTTATATAATCGCGGTTGATATCGATGGAAATATATTTTAAATTTCTGTATTTATAATTTCTGCATTAATATAACAATAAATGCTTAAAAAACTACAAGATTAATTTAAAATTAAAATACAAAGCCAATTCATTTAATTATTTTAAAAATAGTCCAAACCGTAGTTTACCAAAATGAGAAACTAAAATCCCCACACTATATAGTTCAACACAATCGCTCACGTAAAATAGTCTATGGAAGCGAACTACAAGTGTGAATCCGAAAATGAAATAGAGTAGGGCCACTTGCAAAACTTCGTTTCAATATAGTTCGTTAACGAAGTTTCGATTCGGAGAAAGAGAGTAGGCCCCCTGGTGCGAGAGAGCGGGCCAGCTCTAACACTGTCCTGATGATGATCGCAGATCGATTGGATTGCCCCTATATCCAGCACTGCTCTCAAAGGCAAGTCATAAAGTGTGGGATATAGTCTTAATTTCAATCTTTCTAAATATAGCGTTATTTAATTTAACTATATGTATACTTATTTATTAATCAATTAGTATTGTGTGTGTGTTATTATTCATATTATATTCTTATTAATTTTTAATTTAGTTTTTGTATTTAATGTATATTCTTATTAATTTAGTTTTTGTATTTTATAGTTTTTGTATGTATTTTCTGTCTATGGGTCTCAATTAGTTACCCGAAATAAACATATTTTATTTTATTTTTTTATATCCGAATAACACATAGGCTATAATTTATAAAGATTAACGCGGGTAAAACCGAGGGGGACAGCTAGTAATTAATAATAATTGTCGGCAACACATTTTTCCAATAAGATACACATAACCAAACTTAAGATACACAAAATCTTGTAAAAACATGATCTTATATAACAACAGCTAAATACAACTGAATATACTATATTATTACAATAACAACTTTTTGTAAATACGAGAACCATGTTTTGTCCATCCATCAAGGGGGCATTCAATTTATTTTATGTCACCGTGCCCTAACAGGGTGTCATGTTGAAACTAATAATATTGTAATACTATTATCACTTGATTGCTAGAATTGCATTTAATTGAACTAACCACTAGATTAAGAAGCTGGTGGGTTTCAGATTCTGGAATTGGACAAATTATCATCATATCAGCCAAAAGACGTCCACTGCTGGACGAAGGCCTCCCCCAAAGATCTCCACAATTGCCGGTCTTGCGCTATTCGCATCCAGCTGTTTCCAGCGACCCGCACAAGATCATCGGTCCATTATACTATTTCTGTTAATGTCAAAAAAGCTGTTCTATAAAATTTGAGACTATTATTGTAAACAGGTGTTAATTCTTTTTTTTTACAAAGATAGTCTGAATTCAAACAAGATAGCGTAATTTTATACATGCGGATCCAATGTTCGGTTTAGAGGAGACTCCAAAAAAGGTGATTATTTTTTACAATACTTTTAAGAAGTTTGACCTAAAAAAATGATAAACAACCTTTAGCCGACCTTCCGATGTTAAGGGGCTACGGCCGACAACAAGACGAGGCAGTCAACATTTTTATAAATTGTTTATAATACGTGAGACGTTGTCGCCTCTGAATAAATCTTATTAACTTCCTTGTAGCGAAGGGAAAGGCCTCGAGACGTGTCGTCGCAGATCGCATTGACCCGCTTACGCTACGATTCGCGGTGCGGCCTCGAGCCGAACAAAGACCGTGCTCCGCATTCTACACATCATTTTAGACCATCATCCTTTATCACTGTGTTTATACTCCTAACCTTATGTTCCGCGCGTACAGATGGCGAACTTAACCAGATTATACCCAGCATTCTTCTCGCATTCTTTGCTGTGTGGTGACGGCCGCGAATATCAGAATATATTCACCCCATCTTATCCCGTTACCAGAGGACGGACAACAGCTTCTTTCTGAGTACTAAGTGTTTCTGAGTACTGCGATCGTCATCCCGTCTGCCAAGCGTAGCGATTGTGGCATATACCCCCAAGATAATTTTTCGGGGAGGCTTATGTCGAGCAGTGGACTACTTCGGCTAATATGGTGATTCTTGCCCTCTTTTTGCGTCGGGGGTTCAACATTTAATTTAATTTAAGCTGATGGTGCCAGTCAGTCCAACCGTCTTAGCGCATGAATGTTGTTCAATTCTTAAATAAAAATATAAATAACAACCTGCCACTACTTAATTTTAAATTGAATAAATTTAGAGATACCGAGCTAGTAGTGAGCGTAGAAAGCTCTCAACTAGTAGTTTGTTAATTTACGCAATGCATATGTTTACTGACTGCTACATCATGGACGTGTAACCAAGTACAGGAAACCTAAGGTTAGAAAGAACAATACAACGCAGAAATTAAACCAGGTTTCCGCCCTCTCTACTGAACCCTTCATCAGGCCTGACTTTCTCTTATTTCCATTGCCTATAGACCTTATATCAAAGTAATAAAGTTGAAATTAATGTGATCCCCCAGTCTGGTTATTTAACTTATGTTATACGCGAACTCGCGTACCGGTGACAAATATCTTACGTTTCATTTCTATAATAAATATGCAAATTACCGCTATAAGTTACGCTATGTTGCTTTATTAGCGTCTTTAATATTCAATTACGTTCAAAGAGTGGAACGGAACGTCAACATCGTTATCTGTCATCTTAGTTTGATACCCAGGGGAAAGTAATAAATATAGTTTATGACAATCTTTGTAAGGATTTAGCGTTCGTTTAGCAGAAATACGAGGAAAATTGGGAGGACGGGGTAGAATATCAGACATTACCATTGCACGCTTGGAGAAAAAGCGTTTTACAGTCAGCTTGTAGGAAAGACTAGCCAAGCACTAAATAAATATATGTTAGTTCTTTTGCCATAGACAAAACGTTCGCGTTTTCCCCAAAAGTTGGGACAATATATCATAATATTATTACGTGAAGCAAAAACTTTGTACTCATTTTTACGAAAAATGGGCGGACGGAGGAGTATGAAATTTGGAACAGTTAAAGTTCATATGGAGGGGAAGTGCAGAAAGCTAGTATTTATATGTAATAGGCATTAAAGGTAAATAAATTTAATAAAAAACCATTATACACGCTACCATGCTTTTGTCACACTGAGAAGAGAAGACAAACTGAGTGTCAAAACTGAGAACAGAATTAATATTATTTGTCTTTAATGTCTATATTATTTGACAATAGAGCGATAATGGTCTAATTTTAAACAAGCGTTCTCTGGTTATTAATATTACACAACAAATAGTACGCTTGGTGGTAGGAAGTAGGGATTCGCCTGGTTATACCACCCTGTTAGCATACGTAACAACGATTAAAACGCTGTGGATTGACGATAATTTTCTGATTGTATTTATTATTTGATCATGTCTATAATTCTTTCTATAATTTACACAAAACCTATAAATATATAGAAATTCCACAGATAAGTACTCGGTAATTTCTACATAACGCTGTATTTAATGTTAAACTTAAATTCACATCGTCGCTGCATATTCAGAATTTATGTTAATGAAGTCATTTAAATATTTATTGTAGAGATCAAACATCTTCAACGAAAGGATAAAAATATAGTCCCAAAATAAAGGCCTTTGCGCAATACAACATTTAATTTACACATACCTACTAATTACGAAAATAAATATTGTACTAATTGGTGTCATTATCTACAAAGCAGTGCGCGGGTGCACGGGCAGCGCATGCGCATGTGCTGCGCGCGCGCGTGTCATTGGCCGCAGGTGCACGTCATTGCCCACTTGTGCCATTGTTCGCAATTCTCGCTCCTTCCCCCCTCTCATATAAACTGCCATATGCCAATCTGGACTAGCAGCTGATAAATTCTTTATCTTGTTTTATTCAATACCTTAGTTTTATTTGATTGCATGTGTCAGATGCTTTACAAATTTACTTGCAGGTCTGAGACTTATATTCTATTAATGCTTTGCTCGTGTAAGAAGCATAGACAAGGTGTAACTTAACTAATGTACCCATTAAACTAAATAACATAAACGAAGCAAGTTTGTCAAATTAGAATAGTTATTTAATAGTTACTTCTGACTTGGCCTTTCTTGACAACGTCTCCGATTTGGTCAGATAATGTTGTAGGTACGAGGTCTTCCCCTTCCGGTTATACCTTTCACACAGGCCAGATATTTTAATAACAGACTTTTAAAAGATATTTAAGTGTCATTAACTCTAAATTAATAATGTAATACTTTGCATACAATCACTGTTTTTTTTTGGTTTCTACAAACCATCTCACCACTATTTTGAACCTATTTAATGATCTGTCAACCACCCACAACCAACGCGTAAGCACCGCGAACTGATTTCGCGCTGGAGTCAAAAACTTCGCGGTGTTACAAGGTCATGCCGTATAGGTTTTACAAGCGAACTCCTCAGATTGTATCGGAAAATTCTTCGGTGGCTATATTTTGTAGTAACTGCTTACCATGACCAGAATTTGACATATTTTATTACAAAAACATATCGTCCTAAATTTACTTTTTCTCAAATACAACCATTTTAAATACATGTAAAGGATTTGAATGCATTACTCGGCAATATCTTTGCCGATTAAGTTACAGTGAATTCCGTTAGGTTAGTTGTGGAAATTTAACTTAACCTTTCTAATAAACTCTACAGAGTATGTAGGCGCCATCTATCGGTATGGGTTAGAAATTACTGAACTGATACATCCGTAGGTACCTAAGTTCATACCAAATTGATTACATAATTAAAATTCAATTTATTTTTAAAGCTTTGGACGTATGCAGATTAAAGCAATTAATTAGATACTAACAAAGAGAGAGTCGCTCAACTTAACTATCCTAAAAAGCAGTAATTTTATTTTCCATCCAAATTTTCCGCAAGAGGTCGTGTCACAGACTTTTTGTACCAATAAAACAATAAACACATGTACGCACGTACGGTTTCTAATTATTAGATACGCTATTCTATCGAGAGTATTGTTGTCGTGACACACTATTTTGTTGTATCTAATAAACAAAATACTATCTATAGGCTCTCATAGCCAGATAGATACTCTCACTGGCTCTTAAGTGATTGGCGAGGTTAAGCAATTAGGCTCTCGGTCAGTCCATAGGTGGGTGTCCGTCAAAGTGGTTTAATTTCTGAGAGTCTCCGTGCTTCGGAGGGCACGTTAAGCTGTCGTTGGGTAGCCACTGGCCATACGATAAGTAAGTATCTATATCTGCTGTTCAAAACGTGTATTGTAATACCGAAGTTAAAATCAAGTTTTACTTGACGTAGGCCATCTTTTAAGTGAACACCGTGGATTGCCAGTAATTAAATTAGAAAATTGGGCCACTCGTGGTATATGGCTACCCACCTAACCTACTACCGTAGAAAGACACTTGCAATAACCGAAGCCTCCAGATTCTCGAGTTCTAAAACGAACGCCTATAGAAATCTTTTCACTCTATTTTGAAGAGGTTCATGCAGTAGTCTCTGAGAAAACCGCCACAGGCACCTTATTCTACGGTATAAACGTACGTGGGAAGAAGAAACACCTAACACAACATTCACTAAACCCCTCTTCTTGAGTTGAGGGTTATAAACAGTTGCTTACGAAAACCGATGTAGCCATATTTTAACAATAGGTTGGTCATAAAGCTTTCTCCGAAAAGAAGTTTTGATAGTGAAATTTTACGTGTATAAAATAAGTGTTGGATACGCGTGATGTAGTTTTCAGGTTTCAGGGATAAAACTACACCAAAATACCACACTGTTCACTGTACTGAGTTACCGTGATGGCCAGTCACCAAAAAGCTTTTTTACGCTATTGTAGATGGCATTTTAGTATGTCAGTTCACGGCAGCAATTTTATTTTTATTGGCGATAACTGTTGCTAGTCTAGTAGTTGCTAGGCTATAATAATTTTTATGTATGCTGTGTGGTGACGGCATAGAATATCATCACCCCATCTCATCCCGTGGGGGGCGTAGAAATCGTCCGAGGGAATACCTACCAAAGAACGGGCAGCATCGTTTTTCTGTGAACTATGACCGTCAAACTGCGATCGCCAACCCGTCTGCCAAGCGTGGCTATTATAGCATATCCCTCATTCTTTGGGGAGGCTTTTGTCCAGCTGTGGACGTACGTTGGCTGAGATGATGATATTTTGATTTAATAATTATCCTGAGCAAGCAATTTGGTGAGTAAGCATTACTTTAAAGCCCAGGATTATAATTTAAGACTTACAACGCTTTTACAAAAAGTTTTAAACAGGAAACAATATGCCGCGTTGGTTTTGAAGGCTTGTAGCTGATTCCAAACGGTAACCACTATAGCTCAACTTTTCTATCCTTTTCCTTTTGAATAAACTACCTGTGATTTATAAGATTCTTTTCAGTATATATTTATTTGACTAGCTTTTCTATGATTCAAGACGAATGCACCAGGTCTATAATGACTTCTTCGCTTTTCTTGGGGTGCAGTCGGAAGTGGATGGGTAGTCTTAGTTAGGATTGTGCCCTCAATAAAGGGGAAAAACGGTATATTTTTATTACACATTGAAGAACTTATTATCACCCATCAATTTATATTTATAATTTCAATCGTTTGCATATCAAATATTCTTTTTCCATATTTTGATGGGCGTATCTGAATATTAATTTTGCTACTAGAACAAATGCGTGACGTGGCAGCGGCCGGCGAGTGCCATACAAATTTATTTACACAAACAATCGCTTAAAAATAAATAGCAATGCGTTATGAACTTAAATTGCTGCTAACATTATAAAATTTTGAGATTATTAACTATTTCGCTGTGCAAACAGAATTTTTGCTTAGGATAAGGATTTTTTTGTAATACAAAAGAAAGATTTATGGTTTACAGTTCGGACGTAAGTTCTTTTATTTACTACTTTTTAGTATTAAAGGAGTAACCTCCTTTAATTCTTAACAGTTTTCCAAGACTAAAAATGGTTAACCTTAAAAATATGTTCCTTCGAAGACTTATCCGTGATATTATATAAAGACATATGTGAATATGGCTCTTAATGGAATCGTAAATTAGATAAGTCAGTACGAATCGTGCATGGCCTAACGGTTTAAGGCCTCTTGCTCTACTTAGGCAGAAGACGTGAGTTCAAATCTCGCTGAACGATAAAATTAACGATGTTTAAATTTATGAGCTTACATTAATCTAAGTCTGCGCTAATCAATATAACTAAATAGGTAGCATTTTAGGTGGTTCAAGTATTGATTATATTTAGTACTTTTAAATTAGGAGTCTACAATTTTGTAAGTTGAGGCTAATAAAAATAATTTTTATAAGTAATATTTTAAGATCTCCATGACTGAATTATATTTAGCTTACCAATTTAAATTTGTGATCTTACAATTTTGTAAGTCTACGCTAATCAATATTACTAAATAAGTAGGTGGAAATTTAGGTTGTTCAAGTATTAATAGTATTTAGCTTTCCGGTTCAAAGTGATGAGCTTACAATTTTGTAACTTTAAGCTAATGAAGATATTATGATAAATAAGATTTTAGGGTATTCGTGCATTAATTTTATCCAGCTTTCAAATTTGAATTTATATATGAGCTTTTAATTTAACAAGTATACACTAATGAGAGTAAATAAGTAAATAACATTATACGTTATTTAAGCGTTTACTGTATTCAGTGCTCCTTCTCCGATATATTATTGTGCAATGTTCCAACCTGGGCGCCGTCTAGCCTCCAATTGGCTGTAATCCGACCTCTGAAACTCAATTAATATAGCCACCGGTAACATTGGTCCTAAATCCTAACCAGCTGTCAAAACAGTAATAAAGGTCTGATATAATTTATATTGTACCTAGTAGTTCCATAACAATCTACAAGGATCTCTTATTTTATGCGCTTATTATATTGAACCGCAGCCATAAAAAAATGATTTCTTGACTGCACGTGTGGCGCAGCGGCTAATACAGTCGCCTCGCCGCTTCGTGTCACGGGTTCGAGTCCCCCGCCGGACAAGTATTTGTGTGACCCATAAATAGTTGTTCTGAGTCTGGATGTAATTTGTATCCGTCTATTATATGTTTGTAAAGTATATGTTGTAAAACAGGGATGTTTTTATTTTTTTACTTATTATTTACAAAGAATGTACATTATAATCACTATATTTTAAACCGGTGTCATAATGAGTCTCAGAAATCTAACTTACTTACTAACTACATAATATATACAAATAATAAGTTCGCAAAAGATAAATTTAAAAAGTACATTTCAATGTTTTCATTAAGATCATCACTCGATGGAAGCCAGAAAATATATCTCTAGTTTACTTTTTAAATTCGTATTTGTTAAATTACTTATTGGATACGCTAGTGCGGGCGGTAGCTGTAAAAAAAAGTATTTCACGTTTAGAAACAATACTAAATAAACTTTCCCACGATACTCCCTATAAAGCTAAATAAGGAGTTGTAATATCGGCCTCTGAAAAAATACAGGAAGTTTATTGCTGGGAGTCGTTCGAGCGGTCGTTTTGCCTTTAATCCTATATAAGGCGATAGGATTACAGTGATGCTTTGATCGAGTGGTTTTAAGGGTATAGTGGCGCTTTGTACTCTTCCGTGCTGTACAGCGTAGGTTCAGTGCCATAAAATAATCGCTTGTTTATTCAATAGCCAAGTTAATGCTTTGCCAGTCTATAATAGTCACGTCAATGATTTGTCAGGGTAGTGTTAATGTCGGAAAATGGTTACTTGTATTATAGACAAGGTAGTATCAATTTAAGGATATAATTGCTTCTATAATAGTCACGTTAATTTTTTCTACGATAACATCAACTATAAGAAATAGTTGCTTATCTGATATCCACGTACAAAGATGTTTTGCCAGATTAGTATCAAAGCTGGGAAATGTCTGGTTTGTATTAAATTCATTTCTTGTGATTTAGACATGGGACAATTATTTATTAAGGAAATAGTGTTATGTATAATTGCCACCTTAATGATTTGCCAGGGTAGTGTTAATGCCGGAAACGGTTACTTGTATTTTAGACAAATATCAAACCGGAAGACGCAGCGTGGGCAGGCCCCCTACAAGATGGACCGATGATCTTGTGCGGGTCGCTGGAAACTGCTGGATGCGAATAGCGCAAGACCGGCAATTGTGGAAATCTTTGGGGGAGGCCTTTGTCCAGCAGTGGACGTCTTTCGGCTGATATGATGATGATGATGATCAAATTAAGGATATAGTTGTTTCTATGATAGTCACGTTAATGATTTTCTACGATATATCTACTAGAAGAAATAGTTGCATAAATTTAATATCCACGTTCATGTTTTGCCAGGGTAGTATCAAAGCTGGGAAATATCTAGTGTATATTAGATTCGTCTTGTGATTTAGATGTACAATAATATTTATTATGTGAATTATTATTACAAAAGCATTACATTGTTATTTATTAGCTTTAAAGTAGGCTATAATGGAAATAAAAATTGGTTGCACGGTATTTTACTTCCCATTTTAAGTTTAATAATGTGGTGACTCAACAATTATTTAAAATCCGAGACCGAACCAGCCGCGTCGGATCGGTGGTTTGAAGCTCGATTATGGCGTAACGAAAATTAATAATCAAACGCGAAAAATAAGGCCTTATTTCTAGGTTGAGGTGGGACTTTTTTTAGTTTAGAGTACTTTTTTGTTTTAGACTTAAATGACTTGCCTGCTGGTCTAGCGGTTAGTGACCCTGACATCTAAGAGTCGTGGGTTCGATCCCCACCCAGGACAAATCTTTGTGTGATTTGCATAATTATTTGTTCTGTACCTGGATGTAATTTATCTATATGCATGTTTTTAGCCATATGTACAACATACGTAATTAACGCACACCCTCAAACACCCCAATTAGAATATTATGTTGTAATCATAATACGTACACTGAATTTTTTATTTAACATGTATATGCGTTGTTATTTACTAAATTAGTTTCATGGAATAAAGTTTATTTTTCTTTATTCTGTATTGAATTATGAAATTTGTATGAATACAAATAAAACTGCGATTTATAAGTCTTATTACTTTGACTTACGGTCCATTTCAATTGGTTTTGACTCTACAGGGTTGATATGACAATAATTTCCGTAGATTTAATTATTTTAGAATAAGAAATTGCCTATATTAAAAATGATATTAATCGATTCAGTAAACGATTCTGAACAAACTATTTTCAGGAAGTGCGTTAATTGCGTTACATCTTGTATAAGTATGTTTATGAGTTGTATGGTTGCCAAAGTACAGGCTTTGCTAGTTAGGGATCCGATTGCATTGACCGTTGTGTTAGTTGTCCCAAGATATTTATTTATTAATAATGATATAATCCTGAAATCAGAGCATATTTTCATATATTTAGCTTATGTGTAATATCTATTTAAAATAACATATACACTTTAAATTGGTTGTATAAACTCGTAAATAAAATTAATTATTAGTGGTATTTTTTTACCCTATCACGCTGTTCCGAACACACATTAAAAGCATTTAACATTTTTAGTTCTTTTTGCAATTTTAACTCGTTTTAAAGGCGGCATCAGCAACGCCTGCAAATACTTCCATCGTGGTAATAATTAATCTACGTAACCAAAATGCCGACTGCAAATCATGCCTCACTACAGCATTTGATCAATGAAATCACAGAAAATAGAATAAAAAACATCACACGTGTCTATGACTGCAAGCATATTATATTTTTTTTTTATTTAGTTCTATCTTTTTATTAATCTAGGCGTACACAATATAAAATAACAAAAATCAAATGTAAAATCATGAATAAGTGGCGCTCAAAAATTAAACCACTTTGGTGGTCACACATATATGGGCTGACCGCGAGCTTAGTTGCTTAACCTCGCCGATCGCTTAAGGTCCGGAGAGAGCTGAAAGATATTCTCCCTCTGATCCGCTACGGAGGTTTGCGAATCGCCTGTAACGAGACGGTGTATCGCTAAATGAGTTTTAGATACGGTTCTATAAGGTTAGTGGATATAAACCGGCAGGTGCAGCTAATGGAAAATGGTAAATTGACCAATCACATGACGATTACCTACGTGCGTAACCGTAATTGAACCAATCCTGTAGGATATACAAAAGTAGCCTGTAAGTTATGATGTTTATTGAATTACTTTAATAAAATTACTCGGTAGACTTGGTGGGATTCGCACAGACATGAGGCCTTGTGTTTTCAGAAATTTTAATAATAATAAAAAGAGAATTAATAGTCAATTTTTTTTGGAAATATTAAGAATGTTTCGCTTTTTTCTTTTATTGTTGTATTTCCACCGATGAAGGAGCTTAAGCACCTATGCCTAGTGATTAGTGGCCCGACTGCTAAGCCAGAGGTCGTGGCTTCGATCCCTACTGAGGATAAACCTATGTCTGATGAGCTTGATTATTTGGTCTGTGTGTGTCATTTATTTATAATATGTATGTATTTAGGAATATATTAGTATGAATGACAGTTGTATGGTTGCCATAGGCTGCTCCTAGTTTGGGACCAGATCAGTGTGTTAGTTGTGCCAGATATTTTATATTTTTTTAGTAGATATATATCTCCTTTTTTACTTAAATATTTGCGATGCTGCGGGTTAGGTAGTTATTAAAAAGCCTATAAAAATTATTCAATAAGTTTGTGATAGAAAATGCAAAGATGGCTATCTATTTAAAGGGCATATATATGGATCAGTGCGCAATCTAGGCGTCGTAACTTGGACTCCTTTGTCCTGATCGCAATCTCCATAAACCAGCTAAACACCTAGCCGAGATTCGCCTCACGCGAGTCCCGGGGGCCCACCCCGCACCCACCCCCTTTAGTTATACTGGAGTTAAAGTGCCTTATGATTTCGAGACTTTCCGCAAGGCGGTGTCGGTCTTTTATTAATCCATAAAAATCTCAGGTCGCCCTCGTAAACGGAGACAACAAACAATAATTACTTAGTCTCTCGCTCAGTTCTCTTCCGGTAGATATATTGAGTACTAAGTCTATTTAAAGTATGCTTTCAAAATATTTATACTACACTACCTATACTGCCCTTACTGCTTTAGTAATAAAGACGTTTTTGTGTGAAAGTGTATCTACCGACTTAAGTGTCGAATGTGATTATTTAGAATTACCTAATAGATAATTGTACTTATATTGCTGACCCACATTAGGAGGTGAATATATGTATGTATTACTCAAAAAATTAAACCTGTGTATTAGTTATTATATGTTATAGTCTGATCGTGCGCCTAGTTGCTTAAAATCATCAATTATTTTTAAAATTTAATTAATAATAATGAATTAACGGGAATATGAGAGAGCACTGGCTATGAGCGGCTTTTGGTAATTGATCAGTTTTTATTTTCAGTTCCCGTAATAAAAAGGCAGGTTTTAGGTTTTATATGTATGAAATGGC
Organism: Pseudoips prasinana; assembly: GCA_951640165.1. Lineage (NCBI taxonomy): Eukaryota > Metazoa > Arthropoda > Insecta > Lepidoptera > Nolidae > Pseudoips > Pseudoips prasinana. Next base: position 8,827,427 of record OX621249.1, read on the forward strand.
ATCACAAGGATGAGTCTGTTTCAATCCTGAGAATTATGTTTTAATATCTGTTGTGAATATATGTTATAATATTATAACCTAACTTATTTTCAATCCTATTACAATTTTGTGGTTCCATTGATTGCCTTGTTTTGTCTCCGGCCAGCTTCCAGAATCAAATCTGTATTGGCTTGAAAGAATCAGGTATACGTACACTTCATAACAAACAATTTAACTTAAGAATCATATTTGTTTTGTCGACAGGTCCACCTTCGCGCCGAGAGAGCGAATTCAAGAAGCCGGCTCACGCCCCGCAGAACGGCGTGCGCGTTCACCACCGCCCCCATATGCCGCACAACAAGGTAAAACACATTCCCCTTACGCACACACATAGCGATATTATAAATAAGTGCCTACGACACGTGTCTTGCCTCCAAACGACCAACCGTATAATATGCCTTATAGCGCTGCCTACCTCGACAGTTGAGAAAAATCGTTGTAACCACACAGCTTATCGGCGTACAATGCTTTTTATTATGACGTTGTACGTTCTACAAAGCATATCAACCAACAAAATGTGGTCTTTTCGAGAAACTTTTTAAATTTCCCCGCAAACTCCACTGCTAAAATATGCTTAACTGTGTTGACGATGGAACTTTCCGGTTGTGACTCTTTAACTATTAATAGGCATGAGATCCGGTGATAGTATGTGTACGCTCATGTATGTATATTCAAAATGCAATTTTTGTAAGTAATTTATAAATAGTGAAATACGCTTGTTTAGTAATGTTAACAGGCGTTATCTGCCTCTGGTTACATTCGACAAAACTAACATTCCGTTGTAAATGTATAAATACAATACACGGAAAATGCACTGTCCAAAACAAATAGATATACAAATATATATGAACACAAATATTTTGCTTGCTGGGATCCGCGACATTTGGATCAAGAAGCAGGTTCTAACGGCTCAGTCGTGAAGGTCATCATTAGATTTGAGTTCTATTTAAAATCTCTGCCAGGTGGTTGCTTATACAATATTGCCTGAAAATCAAATGAACGTAGTAAAAATAGCGCCGTCTCTTGTATAATACTTGCACCAGTTTTCTTATTCAAATTAATAAAATGAACTCTTATTATGTCATAAGAACCGGAGAAATGCTATAACAGAACCTCATCTTGGACAGTATGATTCCTGTTCAATGTTGCCAGATCGATTGATTTATAACATGTTATTTGAAACGACTGATGCTTTAAGACAAGTATATCTTGGACAACATCATTCCTGTTCAGTGTTGCAAGGTGGACAGATATATAGATATAACCTCTCATTTATAGCTCTTCATGCTGCAACAAAACGACACGATGTCGTTTAATTCCCGTTACCGTTTAACAGTTAAATTCCCGTTAAAGGGTTGTCAGCTCTGCGAAGTGTTTGCAAAAGATTTTTTACCTTCCTGGTTTTTTAGGGATTTCCATGTTTTTTCCAGATCTATTTGAGATGGAATTAACGTTACTGTTATTTGGTTGATAATTTATTATTTTTTAAGCAACTATTAAATATGGACCTTACACGTAATGGCTGCTTCTTTAGTATTTTCCCGCTGTTAAAACAAAAAATCTGTCAATTTTCATTTCATTTAATCATACCATAATAACGACAGGCCTGTTGGCGTGGTTGGCAAATGCTTGCTTTTCACGCCGGAGGTCTTGGGTTCGATTCCCACCCAGGACAGATATTTGTATGCAGGAACATGTCTGTTTGTCCTGAGTCTGGGTGTTATTATCTATATAAAATAATAATTATTGTTTCACAAATGGTTGCACTTTGAATAAGTATGTATTACTAGTTATCTGGTTTCCATAGTACAAGCTCTGCTTATTTTGGGGTCAGATGGCCGTGTGTAAATAATGTCCCAGGATATTATTATATTATTATATGTGGGCCTGGCAACACTCTTCCTATTTGAATTATTCATCAGCCGTACATTGTAATTAAGTTTAATGTAGTTAACTCCAAAACGGTGCCACAAACTTCGATCCCGCTGGAAACTCGTAACAGCCTAGTACAGTGTAGGTTGATGAATGCCGGTGTAGATTTGATTCAGTGGTGTTTCCAAGTTGACGAAACCAGAACCCTTACCCTTTTTGTGTGTGTAAATAATACACATGGAACTGTCGTTTTAGGTAGGCTGTCCAAGAATTTGGGAAGTTTCATTATGTGCAATCTAAGTTTGTCTATCTCTTACGTCTTTAAGATTTATGCGAAGGCATATCACGTAACACGATTTCCTCTTTACGATCAAGCGTGGGATCTTTATATTCTAAGCGCCGTCTCTCAATAGTACAGTCGACGCTACGTCAGTGGTAACACTTGAACTACAAAATCCGCCCTTACCGCACCATTAATAAGGTATTCATGTTAGTTTCAAGTGTATCCATTGGCGAGGCGTCCACTGTTCCTTGATCAATAGAAAACTCCAGTACTACGAGTATGTATTAACGGCACGAATAAGAGTCATTTGCATTTCAGCTGTACAGATACATGATTTTTTTTATGTTATTGTATAATCCATTGCTGTATCATTCGGATGTCAATGCATCCGAACTTGGTTATATCTGGTGTAACATTTACTGCACTAACAGATATCATCCAGCTATTTAAATGCTTTCAATGGTCTTCCACTACTATCGCAATCACAATAAGTTAAACTTTTGTCCCTTTATATAAGTATGGTTTACAGGAGTGTAAGCGTTCCAAGAATATCAATTCTATAGTGACCAATAACAGCAACTTTGGTTGTATAAAAAAAGTTATACGAGGTTGATTAAATTGGATTCAATCCTGAATGCCTTAAAATAAATAGATTCGCCAGTAAATTTATTTGTTTCAACATTTACTAGTAACAGGATCTAACGTTTCTTTAGTCAAACTTTAATAATTGTCTCGTTTCGCCAAAGAAAAATCCGCCTTTAATTTTATTTCATGTTAGCTAAGTTAGTTGAAGAAGTTCTCGTATTAAGTGCATTTCCAATCGTGATCACTCCATGCTAGTGTCTAACTTGAATTTAATTTAGCTAAGTAACTTCACATGTCACTTTAGACAATAAATAACTTTATCTGTCACTTGATACAATATATAATTATTCGGTATGATTCAGAAGAAGTTAATTCTTAAGTTTAGGTTATCCTATTAATGTTTTTAAATTTTCGCGATTTGTACACATTTTTATGTACTGTGGACACGGGTCTAAATCGCGATAAAGATATAGGCAAATCATTACTTTGGTTACCCGACGTTTCGGCATGGATTGCACCAGCCGTGGTCACGGGTCGACTGGTGTGGCTCGGCAGCGTCGTCTCCGTGAAGCTCAGGTTTCGGTATCTACCCTCGCATGGTCTTGATATTTTTCTTTTACGAAACTGTCGGTACACACGACACTAGTGACATCAGCGCCCGGGCGCACTACGTCGGTTACGCGACGATGGCACTTTTAGGTTATCCTCTCACGATACGATACGATGAAAACTGGGCATATAAGATAGCGGGTGGCAGCTCTGAAAGATATTATATGCGCGCTCTCAATCCTTTTGCTCTTCGACGGGACAACCCGCTAGACCGATTGGTTGACCATCAGCTTCTTAACCTTTCGGCATGACCCAGGAAGCCATGATTTTCTGCGCCTAAACATACCACCTTTAAAACAATAATGCAGGCTAACGATATCGAAACTAATATTACACACGGCTACATATCAAGCTATACTTTCCAGTATAAGCTGACCTGTCATTGTATGGAAATCCTATACAACGCGAGATCAGCTTATACTAGAAATGTATAGCTTGATATGTAGCCGTGTGTACAAACATATGTATGTGGACAAAAATTGGAACTGTTAATTTTCTAACTCCTCGTTTCTTTCTGATTAAATTCGTTGCGGGATCTATGACAGTTAGGCGATTCCCCGGGATATACCTGAGCCTCACCGCTCAGTGTCATTTCATTGAGTGCCACTGTTGATCCTGGCTTACAGGAGTTACAGTGATGGGTAAGCGGGAAGGTCTAGGCCCGATAAATTAAGAAAAAAAGAATGTTGAGAAAAAGCAAAAATTTCAATAAATTCAAAAGACTGTTTTTCTGTACAGAACGACGGTTCCAGTTCGACGGGTGCTCCATACAGACCGCCTCCAATACGGATATCAAACGGTATCCAATCACAGGTTAGTTAACTGCAATACTCCAAAGTATTCAGACCTCACGATTCATTCAAATAATTAAATCACCGTCGCATTTTATCATACTATCTATCAATTAAAGGTTAATTAGGATCAATACCCAGGGACCCAGGATTACGCCATAATAAATAATGTTTAGAAGAGAACTAACTATAAGATTAAATAGTATCTACTATATGGTGGATTAAATTAAAGCCTTTAGGTAAGTTAAATTATTGTCCTACTGATAATATAAATGCGAAAGGTTGTGAGTATAGATCTTTGTTACTCATTCACGCAAAAACTACCGAACGAATTTTGTCGACACTTTGTAGTAATATAGATTATATATCCGAATAACACATAGGTTATATTTTATAAAGTATAACTCGGGTAAAACCGCGGGGCTTTATCTTATCTTATCTTATCTTTGATGGGGTGTACTGGCGTACAGCACTTCGACCCTTCAGGATCTTTTGTACTATCCCCCACTGGTTTTATTCTATCCCTAAAGTCCTGAATGAAGTCTTCACATAATCCAGTACACTTCTTAGGGGTAGATCCTTGTAGTCTCCTGGTTCTGGATATACCAGCCCCAGGATGGCCATTCTGTGTCTTGCCAATGCATCGCATTTGCATATTATATGCAGCATTGTTTCCTGTTCTTCCCTACAGGTCCTGCAGATCGGGCTATTCGACAGTCCCAATTTGTGTAGGTGATAGTTGGTGCCATAGTGGCCCGTGAATACTGCTACTATCAGTCGTAGCTGGTTTCTGCTGTACTTCCAAAGTTTTTTGGACCAGCTTTTGTCTATTCCTTTAATGAGTTGCTTTGAGTGTTTTAATTCCTTGATTTTGGTCCACATTTGATTGTGTTTAGCTGTGGATTCATTTTTAAGGATTGCTCCTATTACATTTGGAGGAATCCCTACGCACGGTTCTGGTCCACAGAACTGACTTTCAGATCCCTTCCTAGCTAGTGCATCTGCTTTTTCGTTGCCTTCTATTCCTGTATGGCCTGGTACCCATACGAGTTTGACTTTGTTTTTAGTACCAAGTTTGTTCAGAGCCGTGATACAGTTCTGGATTAATTTTGATTCCGAAAACCGCGGGGCTAGTTAGGGTTATATTTCTAAAGAGTACTGCGCGTTGTGATTGTCCATCTATATGACAGATGGTATGGAGTTAAAGAGTAGTAGGCTTTAGTTAATTGGTGTTCACCCACATCATCATCATCACAGGCGGAAGACGTCGACTTCTGGACAAAGTCTCCTCCCCCCACACCCTCGAGATCTCCACAGACTCCACTCGAGATTTCCACTCTTTCGCTCACCACTCACCACCCATTTTATAGTACAGAGTTATTATTAGAAGTTTAATAACTGGAACTTAACAAGCTGCAACTTTGACTGCTGTACATAATTTCATAACATTGTCCATAAGAAGCTTTATATAACGCTTTTTATGTTTCCGAGAAAGGTTATAACACCTTTTTTGGGGTTCAGATAGTGTCTATACTTTTAACAACTGCTAAAATCAACTTTTTGGTATTTTTAGGTGTTATGGTTTCTGAAAAGAGTGATTATGACTCAATCGGGGTGATGATGCCTTTGTTTAAAAGTCCTTCACTGCCTCGTTGGTCAAGTGGTAGCGTATTCAACCGCAGATAATGTGCTTGGGCACAATCCCGGGTCGCCCCAAAAATTATTTTGGAATTTTTCTGAAATAAAAAATTACACTTCTGTGATTTGGCGAGCGCGTAAGGCCCAACATACAGGACCAATGATTTTTCCAAAAATGTGATATTAACAGTCCGGTCCGGTCGTTTCATGTAAATAAAGTGTGTTTTCGCACACATTTGTGCACTATAATATGTCTCGCACAGATGGCTAGACGTTATTGAGACTGGCCGCCATGGCCGAAATTCGATCAAGATGACTTAAAAGTCCTATAGCACGTAGATAGAGGTAAAAACGCTCTCTATCTTTTTTGTTGTCGTAGAAAATATGATCAATCATATATTACACTGACACAAATACCTCCTTTATGTATATTTGATCTAATAGTATAGATATTATATTTGTTCTTTTGTGTATTTGTTATTCACTCGAGCATTTTTTCCCGCGCACCTAAATACCCATAGAAGTCTAATTTGGGTAATCTGCCAAGTTTCTTTCAGTGGGAGTTGCGTAGTTTTGAAACGTGCCCAATAAAGCCTATTGATGGCAATAGGCCTACAAATATATTACGCCGTGTACACGTGTGGGAGTAATAAATACACCCACACACTTCCTGTGGGTGTATTAAACCAATAAACACACCCACCAATCAATGTAGAGGTGAGCTTCGCACAAAGAGTCCGTGGTTGCATTTTCCTACTTATATATTTTGTAACATTTTTGTACTTTTTAAGTTAGCGAATAAGCTTACTGCCGCCTGATGATAAGCGGTCACCGTAGCCTATACACGTTTGGTACAACTGAGACATATCTAGAACTGACGATCGATGTAAATTGAGTTGTGTGTATCTGAAGCATCGTAGCACCCAAGCGGCTGAATCTTTTTGATTTAGTTTTGTTTCTCTAAAACTCAACTTTAATCGAGGTGGTTATAAGCTATGATTAATTATAATCCGTCGATCTTATCAAAAGCAACGGCTGTTTTCTATTTTAAGTTGGTGGTTTATATCAGTTAGGTTAAGATTCCCTTTTTTAAAGGGTCACATGCTGTAGTCTCTTGGGAAAGCCTTAGCAGGGAGTTAATTCTACAGACTCACGTGGATAGAAATTTCGCTGAAACCTGAACTATAATGTTCTTTATATTATTTCTCAATTACATAGATATATTTTCACACAGCTTCGTGTTCATGTACATTGGGTTATTTGGGTTCAACTCGATTGCCACCCCGTTGTGAACTTAGGGGCTCGCGCCTACAACTCGCGTGGGTTGTAGTCACTGTAGGTTTTATCAAAGGGTACGTAGGTCAACAAGTGGGTGTAACAGACTTTCGGCTGCGCCACTTTTAAGTATTACCTACAAGATTTAATTTGTAGTTGTGTTTACTTTAAAGTGAGTGAATGAATTACTTAGAGTGCGCTTTTAAGCTATAGAACATGGTGTTTTCTAGTTGTATGTTAAGGGGAAACGTATTAGTTCTTTTTAAGCTGAAGATTAAGTATAGCTATGATAACCATTGTTTCCTATTGCCTCGTTTGTTTAGAGGTAGCGTTTTCAATCGCATATATTGATGCCTTGGCTTATAGCCCGCATGTTATACGTCCATACCTCAACGAGAAAATAAGCTTTGTGCCGCGCTTGATCTCTCTTCGGTGGCGGATAGCCGTGCCATCTGATTATGAAGGTATTGGATGCATCTATCTTGGAGTACAAGCTCCGGCACAGTTGGCTAGTATCCGTTGATATTGGCCGCCGGATCTGAAATTAAAAAGGGAGCAATATTATTTGTTTGGGGCGTACACTAATTCAGCGAATTGTTAAAGTTTATAGACTTTTTACATATCACCAAAGGTTTATCATCAGTTCCAAATTCAAAGGAGGCCATCATACTTAGGCCTGAGCAGCTAATTGAGAACTCGACTGTACATATATTTATACCTATTAAGTGATAAATCCGTTAGTAAGGGTATTTTTATGCTCTATTCAGCATCAAGGATGGGGGAAAGGTCGGCAACGCGTTAGTGATGATGCTGCCCGTTTAGCAAACGTCACACCAAGTCTCTTAAAACTTCTTACATTAACCGGTTATCGTCAAGTTGGCTGACTTGTTTTTATAAAAGATAAATTAAATAATCAACTAGTTATTCTGCAAATAACTGCCAGTGTACTTTAAGGTGCGAAACACAATAGATCACATCTGTTTCGCAAACAGGCCTAATTAATGTGCGCATTTACTGGTTATTGTATAGATTAACGAGCAATTGTACATAATTGTGAAATGAGGCAGCTTGTTAATGCAAGAATGTATTAAAATCGATATTCATTTATGATATAATGAGGATGGGGTCTATAGGGTTTGCGGTTCTCGAGTTACACACCACCTAAGTAACATATTTAAGTAAGGGTTATTATCTACCTTTAAACCTTAAACGTGAAAATAGAATAATGACCTCTGGCGCGGTTCACTTACTATGTAGACTTTTATTTGATTGACGGCTTGAGTCTCCGGTGAAAAGTAAAATTCGCCCCTTATAAATAAATAAAAATAAATAAAAAAAAAGATTGTGTGTACTTATGTACACGCGTTAGAAGTTATACTTCTTTGGCGTATGGAAAAAAATAACTAAAATGCAGTAGTGATTAACGATAAATATTAAAATTAATCAAAAAGTTTTTATTTAAATAAAAATACTAGAATATACAACTTGAACATAGTTATAAATTTTCATACCACCTAGAACTAACTTCATGCTGTTAAATTTAGGTGTCGGTGTGCGCGCGCATCGTAAAAATTCACTCTCATCTAGAACTAACTTCATGCTGTTAAATTTAGGTGTCGGTGTGCGCGCGCATCGTAAAAATTCACTCTCATCATTTTTCTCCATCGCGCCAAAAGAAGTATAACTTCAATAAAAAGTACTAAACGAAAAAACTATGAAATAACACCAAGCGGTGAGGGTCAGCCATGTCCTGAGGAATTGCTTCTATTGTCCAACAAATTTAATCAGATAAAACCAAGGAGGAATTGGAATTAAGTTGTTCCAATTCTGGCAAAACTAAAAAAGTCTAAACGACTGTTGTCGAATGGCTGCATCGTACAACGTTAAGTGTACGGCGACGCTCAGTAATGAAACCAAAAAGAAATTGGCGGGCACCCATCTAAAGAACCGACGTGTGCCTGAGCCACACCATGAGCACCAAATCCATGAAATGTACAAGGCTTATTCAAGTTGACGGTAATTTAATTCAACCAACATTTCAATAATAAGCCGTTAAAGTGCATATTACCTAGATAAACTTCAGATTAACAAGTCTGAGCAGATTGAGTCATAATTTCGTCTTCTATATAGCATTTCACTGTTTTCTTTTCCAAATACTTTATTTCAATAATGAAGATACTTCTAGTTTAGGATTTATGATACTGTTCATAAATCCTAAACTAGAAGTATCTTCAGAAAACAATCTTTAACTGTCCATGAATATTATCTTTGTTGGAACTATAACAATTCACAGTCAATACCGCGTAAATATGAAAAGGTCTATCAAATAGCAACCTTTCTCTCTCGCCTACATTTTTCCTAATACGCCAAAAGGAGACAGAAGTTACAAATTCAATATTCAAGGTTCCCCGGCAGATTCCATGAACAGCAACAATACTTTTATAACCGTAAACTCGTAAATCATATAACATAGGCGGCAGTAAACGGGCCCTAAATTTAATCGCCTTGCTACAGTGTAAGGGATAGCTTTACAAAAACTGATATTTACAGTTAGGTTAGGTTCGCAGCTCAGGGAAGACAGCGATCTGTTTGTGGCACAGTCGCTGTGCCGGACTGGCAGGAGTCGGTAATACGGGAGGGCAAACTAAAGCTCTTCCAGGGTACGTGTCCCAACCACCTGGCATATGGCGCAAAAAGGGGGGAACCGGAGCAGCATACTCGCGTTCCGGGGGCCCCTCCGAACAGGCACTAGAAGAAGTCTACGGCAGGTTAGGTTTTGTCGGTGCGAGTCCGACATACCCACCCGCAGATATAGCCCTCGCTTATCTACATTGTTAATTGCTGTTAAGACTAGAATCTAAGTAATTTGTGTCAGATGCCACCTCCTTTGGGTTCCGAAACTCGGCTCAGAATGGTTGGTTACTAAATCAAACCCATTGAGTAGAATTTACGTAGGTTATATTTAGAGATTGTTCAGTGTTGATGTACGCATTTTTGGAACGTAGTTCCTTATCGCGCGTTGTGAAAGGGGACTAGACGGAAAAAAATCTTACGAAAAGTTGTCACGACACTTTTTGCAGCTGTGCGGCGTGCGCATGTTTCTCTCTCTCTCGCTCTCTCTTATAGAAAGCAAGCCAGATATTTTCATTTCCATTTCGCATTGAACAGTGTGGTGTCGCGACGATTATTTTTGTAGAGTGTATACAGGTTTTCGTTCCATCCGGGTGTCCCTTGACACCTCTCAAATTTTTTATATTTATTGCAGTACTCGAGAGGTTCCGAATCATTATGATGCTCTGTTCCTCGTTACGCAGTCCCTAACATCATATATATTATAGTCCGCTAAAGATGCGTAATGTACTCTCATAAAAATAGTTCTGTCTTCTTTACTATGCTAAGAGCATTCTTTCTTAGTATAACTGCCGGTTTTATTCCTCAATTTAGCAGTTTGGGGGTCGCAAATATCTCCTATCTCTACCTGATTATTATTAATGTTTTCATACTTGTCATATGGGCAGTGGTTATACAATTCAGTAAATAAACATAGGATAGATTTCCACTTATTAAAATTTCTTTAGTTACCCTAGTGTTTTTATAAAAGATCTTTACAGTCTGCCTAGGAAGTCTTTTACTGCTTCACCGGACAATATAGGCGAGCGTACTGCTAGCTAAGTACCCGCACCGGATGGTTTCGGACCTTAATTCTGGGTGAATACTAATGTCGTGATAAGTTTGAGGGTCAGTTGTTTTTCCGGATGTTTTAAGTTGTCGCTCTACGTTAATACGCTAAAACCCGGAGCTCTAGTTTGATCGAAGAAGGCATTTCGTCGATAAAAATGCAAACAAAGGGCCATGGACGATTTCCCTGTCTTTTGAAAATTCAGAAACCGCGGGGTTACAAAACGAGTTCAGGTCATCACCTGAACTAAACTGAATTTGAAATTGACAGGGAAATCTGGTGTGATGACACCATCTCCGTTTGGGCCTACCACGTCGGCTATTTTGAGGAACCCAATTGGTTCAACAATATTTATTAATCATAATTATCATTGTGGTGGTTCGCATCCCATCCCGTATGGGACGTAAGTGTCGTCGTCAGGCAATATCTACCAGAGAACAGCAGCGTCTCTCTGGGGACTAGGACCATCGTACTGCGATTGCCCACCCGTCTGCCAAGCGTAGCATCCCCTTAAGATCCTTGAGGTAGGGTTTTGCCAAGCATTGGACGTCTATCGGCTGAAATGATGATGATGATGATGAAGGAAATTTACCTCATTCATTTTTCTATAATAATGTGTTACAGCTGATCTAATGACATTTTAAGAACTATGCTTTGTTGGCGGAGCTTCTTATATTCTTTCCTATATTCGGCAAGCGCTTTGAATTCTTGTTGCGATCTGACTTTCACTTTCTCGTGAAGCTGATAACCCTAAAAGCCGATTCGAAGAGGCGTAACTCTTTCGATTGTAACAAATGCCAATTGGATGTGTTATGAATGCCTTAGAATGAGAATTCTTGGAATGCGACGTGGTTATTATTGCATGATCCATAAAAGAGGAAGTCAATATGTGTAGCGTTATGTGGACTCTTCATCACCAAGAGTTATTCATGTTTGATCTGTAAAATAAAAGTAAGAAGATAACATTTTTAAATTATCACAAAATATGCGTAATACTTCATTTGTTTATACATATATATGTATAGCGTCTGAGGAGTATAACTACAACGCGGATACTGTCTTGTTCTATTGTTTTGTATTGTTGTGGTATACACAATCGATCTCTTATACACCACAAAAGTGGTCTGAATATACAGCTTTCTTTCTCTTTTAATTTTAATCCATTGATAGCGCTTGTAAATAGTGCGAATAACATTTATACAATTTACTGCACGTCTGGCGCAGCGGCTAAGACAGACGCCTCGCCGTTTGTTTCGCGCGTTCATGTCCCGCGCCGGACAACTATTTATGTGACCCATAAATTGTGTCTGTCTATTATATGTTTGTAAAGTACCCCGCGACACAGGGATTAGATTCCCTAGTGCGGGCGTTGGCTTTTTAGAACAATATTACTTACATAGAATTGCTTACGAGAAGTTTTGACATTAAACCTGAGATTTAGTTGAAGAAATTAAGCGTCAAAATAATATATATCTCAGGACAATGTCACACAGAACATCCTAGCCCCAAACTAAGCAAAGCTTGTACTATGGGTACCAGGCGACGATATACTCGTACATACTTATATAGATAGATAAATACTTATATACATAGAAAACATCCATGACTCAGAAACAAATATTCGTGCTCATCTCACAAATATTTGCACTTACCGGGATTCGAACCCAGGACCACCAGCTTCGTAGGCAGGAGCACTACCAACAAGGCTGCGGTGACCGTCCAAAAAATATATACATCATGCCGACAAAGATTTGAGAACAGTTTAATTTACGCAGTTCTTAGTTTAAACGAAAGTAGTTACTTTAAATAATGAAGTGGTCCGCAGCACCTTTGCTCCTTATCTAACGTGTTTGTGGGCGCGCTAACTACCCTCATTTTTCACCGGCGATAATTTATAAACCGTGAAACGTTAACGGGGACATCGCGCCGCGTCGCAATATTTCGCGTCCAAATATTTTTCCCCGCGGGTAATGTGGTTTTGGCTCGAATGTAAATGTTGTACGGAATCCGGGTACCAATTATATATTATATAGTCTTTTGTCTGCGCCCGACAACCAGACATGCCAACATACTATCGGAAATAAAATTGTAAATCAATGCTGAAAATACGTTTGTCCGATTTGTGGACCGTGGAACTGTGAATACGATATTAATGAAAAGCCAATTTCGTAACGAAATAAAGCTCCAAAAAAGACAGTAAGTTAATTTCTACTTATATATAAGATTCAAAAAAGGTAAACAGAACTGACAGGCCAGATGACGTGGCTGTAAATGCTTGCTTTTCACGCCGCAGGTCGTGGGTTCGATTCCCACCCAGGACAGATATTTGTGTGCACACTAATATTATAAAGGCGAAAATTTGTGAGGGTGTGGCTGTGTGAGTGTGTATGTTTATTACTTCTTCACGTCTAAACGTCTGGAGCGATTTTAATTGGTATGGAGATAGCTGACACCCTGGATGTAACACATAGGCTATAATTGATAAAGTTTAACGCGGGTAAAACCGTGGGGCACATATGATATAAGATTCTATGTATTTACCAAAGAAAAGTAGTATATGTAGTATATCAGCTATCTGATTACCATGGTACAAGCTCTGCTTAATCAGCTATCATATGGCTGATTTTGAATAATGTGCCTGAATATTTAAATCAGTGTATGGTTTTGATACTCTTTTTCTAAGTTGTATAATCTAATAATATAATTTTTATTAAACGTTATATTGTTTCCTTTGCAGAACGCTATTGATAGCAGTCAACCGCCAATACAAAGTATTTTAAAGGTACGTATACAATCAAAATACTGTATTATATTAAAGTAGAAAAATCTGAGGAGAAAGTTGGATCTTTTGGGCCACCTGGCTTTGTACAATCTTCACTATTACTTGAAAGACTTACATCCAAATGTATTATAGTCTTCAAAAAAAATGGTTTCGGAATCCACGTATTAACCTTTATTTTATTGACAAAAGCCATTCATTCTACCGTGTCGCGTCATCCTAATTCTAATGAGACTTACATATGTCAAATATGACAGTTGTTCAAATAGGGAAATAAAATCTTGTTACTTGTGTCTATGTACTTTGCTTTAATTAATTCTGCGCATTTTTATTACATAATCGAGCGAACTCCTCACTAGCAATGTATACTAAATATAACTTCTAGTACAAATACATACAGAGCATAATATACGCGGCAACTTATAGAACACAATTTTCAAAGTTGCCCAAATTTTACTTACGCTTTATTAAATTGATCGCTATAGATCATAGAACTTTCTTCTTCAGTATGCTTATTATTTGAAAATTAGTACCCTTAAAACAGTAAGCTCCTGTAATAATCGTCTGGCATGTTTTAGCATCTGTTTTGTCTGCTAGTGTCGCTGACTGCTAAGCCAGAGGTCGTGGGTTCGATCCTCATTAGGGACAAATCTTTGTGTAAGGAGCACGATTCTCTATAATGTGTATGTACCTGACCTCTTTCCGGTCGTGTCGCTAGTCGTCCCATCGGATCATGAGAGTGATGGAATAGATAGTGCCCTGTGTTATAGTGATGTAATAGATAGTGCCCTGTGTTATGAGTATGATAGTGCGCACACATATGTCCTGCCCAATTGGCTAATCTCCATTGAGAATGGCTGCCATGGCCGAAATTCGGCCGGGAAGACATCATCATCATCATCATCATGTATTTATAAACATATATACGTATGTAAGATGCCTGTTTGGCTCTGCCTAGTTTGGGATCATATGGACCGGCTTTTCTTCCAGACACGTTATAATAGGTTCTTTATCTAACAAATTGTGTCAAAGTGCTTTAATAACTGTTCAAATTGTTTGAGTACTATTATAATATTGTTTGTTTTAGGAGATGAAGTCGCTTCCGACGCCGTTGTCAGTGATAGCCGCAACGCCGAGGAAGGAATTAGAAAACAAGTTCATCTTCAACCCGTACACAAATAAGGTAAATATATTAGTAGTAATACGCCAGAATTCGATATTTCATCCATATCACCTGGATGAATGGTCATCTACCACCGTGCATTTCACAAGAAACTTTTTGCCGCGCACTACCGCTCTGTGGAATCAATTAGCTGCGGAGGTATTTCCGATCCGGTATGACATGGCAACCTTCAAGAAGCGAGCCTATTCTTTTCTTAAAGCCGGCAACGCACTTGCGGCTTTTCGAGTGTTACGAGTGTCCATGGGCGGCGGTGATCACTTACCATCTGGTGATCTGCTTACTTATTTGATATCCTATTTTATATATAAATAAAAATAGTAATATCACCTGGAGGAATGGTTGTATATCGTGGATTTCGGTACACTCTGTGAAATGATTTAGCTGCAGAGGTATTTCCGATCCGGTATGACATGGTGACCTTCAAGAAGGGAAACTATATCTTTCTTAAAAACCGGCAATACACGTGCTGATCCCCTGGTGTTGCGAGTGTCTATGGGCGGCGATGATCGATCACTTACCATCAAATGAACCGCTTGCTCTTTAGTCTTTAAAAAAAACTGTTTTATCTTAGACTTATTTTAACAATTGTCTTTAAGTGCCTTATGTTTAAATTGTGTTTTACAAACTTTGGTCTTATCGTATATGACAGTCGATTTTCCTCAACTTTGTGGTAGTTATAATAACACTACTTACTCGATAACGGCTGAAAATGTGCTGTTAATGACTTAGAAGGGAATACATATACAGTTTAAGCAGTATAATAGAAACATTTCTGTGAAGTTATCCATATAGTGTATGTATAAATTCACAGAAATGTTTTACTCTATTTTGTTATATTCCACACTATTAACAAAAATAATTGGGTTGCACCAGGCCTGTATCGCTCGGCATTTTAGACGCGACTGCTCAAATACATCGAGGTGACCGGCCTATCCGTACATTAGCGAGCGTAAAAGAGAATGAAAGTTCTTGCTATAGTCAGACCGAATTAAGCTGTCATGCGTAATGATTCGGTACATAATAGTCCGCACGTGTAATTTAAGTAAATATAATCATGCAGGGTAGATTGAACTTTATTCCGTCGCAGTGAAGGTGGTTTGTTATTTAACAGTCTTTATGAAATATTATTAATCTTTATTCGGTGATTACACTTGAATTTGTGAATACATATTACTAACATTATTTTAAGTTAAATATGGCGTAATAAAAGCCTGCCTTATTCATTACTTCCTATGAAGAACTTTGCATAGTTATTTACGGGAAAGGTTTATACGACAGTATTTACAGACGCCAGGACATTTAGTTGCCCCAATCTTGCAGATGCTTTTTATAGATTTTAAACTTTATCACATAAGCATAAGGTTCACTTTCAATTGGGGAAATTTGACAGATTGGGGTAGCTTGATGTGCTGGCGTCGTTACATAGTTCTCTATATAAATAAAGACTAGCAAAATATCAGAGATGTAGAGAGAACGTCGCAAATGATTGGTTTTGTTTTGATGTTAAACTTCTTTACGCGCTGGAGAATGCGTGACTAGAGCGTTACGAAAAGTGTAATCGGGCGAGGCGAACGGAAGTTGATAGGCAGATGTAAGTTAATGGAAATAGAAAGAGAGAGAGAGTTATGTTTCGTATTTTACTGTAGGGCTAAGAGAGGCAGTTGCGAGCACTCATTTTCTTTCTCTCTTTCTCTCATAGTGAGTTACGTTTGGTATATCTAAGTTGTACTTCAGTAATGTGGTTTAAAGCGCACTCGCTTTTTTAAGTTTTTATGTCACATACAGTTACATTTACTGCTTCACCGAACAGAGTACTAAGTGACGTATGCTACAGGAGACTGATAATAGGGTCAGAACTTCCACACAGGTTGATTACTGGAAGCGATTAAAGAGTTTGTTTATAGGGCCGTTTTGTGAACCCGCGAACCAGGCAATATGTCAGGCGACGGTGGTCCCGGTCCTGGGCCTGCGAGAACGCTATATTGAATTGAGTAGTGTCACGGAAGTTTATATTGGCCTTGACAAAAATGTTTGTGATAATTATATGCTGTGCATAGGTTCTAGAATATTGTTTGTAATGTTATCAACCATAACAATTCATTGCTACACATAATTTTACGGATTACGGTAATTACCAGAACCTCTGTACTTGGGCTCTTACTCATATCATAGATAAAATTATAAAATCCATCTCATAGCATGGGGGGTGTAATTGTTGTCCCGAGGGAATATCTACCGGGGAACGGGCAGCAGCGTCTCTCTGATTACTACAATCGCTAACTCGTCTGCCATACGTGATAATTATGGGGTATGATCTCCCCACAAATGATTTTTGGGGGAGGTATTGTTTGTCCAGCAGTGGACGTCTGTTGGCTGATATAATGAAATGACATATGAACAGGAATAGTACTAGCCGAAGCCTACGGACGCGTAGCTGTCAAAATTTACAAGTTGTAGCATAAATCGTTGAGGAATTTTGAGGAGAGTAATGTGCATCTTAATATATACAGAAATCACATAATGATATAAGAAAAACGAATATATGTCTCCCTATTGCAAATTTATTTATGCCTCTCCTTAACATCTATCATTACAGGTCTTGACCTAATGCGATAGTGTTGGTGTTAAAATTATAAAATCCTTATTGAACTAAATTTTAAACGAATTATTCATGTAACTTACTACATTTAACAGGATCTTTACGAATTCACTCAAATTACATGGGAATATATCCACTAAATTATTCAGCTAATCGATATTTATCCTGGAAACCAGATAACTGATATACTACTTTTCTTTTGTAAATACCTACTTATATAGATAATCTTTTGTATTATATATATTGTAAATACATACTTATATATTTAATTTTTATTTTGTAAGGAAAGTAAAATTTTATTTTGTTTATTTTGCAAAGGCTCAGGGTCGTTGCGTTTAGTCCACTATTTGTGGTACACCTTGTAAAATTGCATTATAAATTCATGAAATCCAACATCGCAACTTATTTATAAATAAACTGAACTGAAGTGTTTTCAAATTCAGCGTATAATGCATTAGAAATCCAATTTCTGAACGTACAAACGTAACATTATTGCATTAAGTTCTAACAATGTTCTATTTTTTATGAAAAGATCACAAACAAATTATCTCTTTCCCTATGCACTCTATTTCATAAGCGTATACAGAAATCTTTTGTTTAATTAAAATTTTATATCGCTCCTATTTTCCACTAGATCTCTATGCACTTGGTATTATGCTGTAGTTAATTTAATTTCGTGGCGTAATACTTAACATTTTAACTTAAAACTTGTTTGCTAGATGCTCTCACGGGTCCGTAAGGCTGCGTTTCCACTGAGGCGGAGTGGAGACGAGCTGTGCCGCATTCACCAATCACAGGGCTTGTAATCCACACCAGCGGAAAAGAGATGTGGATTCCAAGCCATGTGATTGGTGAACGCGGCACAGCTCGTCTCCGCTCCGCCTCAGTGGAAACGCAGCCTAAGCGATCGGCGATGTTAAGCAACTAGGCTCGCGGTCGGTCCATAGATGGGTGACCGCCAAAGTGGTTTAATTTCTGAGCGTCTCCGTGCTTCGGAGGGTCGTGCGTCGTTTAGCTGTCGGTCCCGGTTGTAGTAAAAAAACAACAGTCGCTAAGCCATGTCAGAGGCCTACTGGGCGGCTTGAATAACTCTAACTCTAGGGTAACCACTGTCCATAGGATAAGTAAGTAAGTATTTAATATACAGGATTTTGTCATAATATGTCCGTAATGATATTCAAAGTATTTTAGAGTGCAATACAGAATTGCTACCACTTTATTATGTTTTCAAGTTCATGACTGTAAAGCATTTGTTAGCATGCATTGCAAGGCTACAACGCCACAATGAAAATACGATCCAATAAAATGATTAATGGTGACAAAAGGCAATTGATGCGTCGCTTCGAATCGCCATGCGAATTTTCAACGTTGAGAATGTTCAACGGGTAGACAAAGAGAAATATTTTAATAGAGGACTGAAATTCAGTTTTATAAGAGATAAGAAGCAATATGAATATTGGTATTTTATAAGCGAACTAGCTATCCGCCTGCAGCTTCGACCGAATAGACTATATTTTTGGACTTGAGTTCAAGCGAAAGTAGCCCATGGACGTCCCCAGGGTTCAATCTACCTCCTTGCCAATTTTCAATTGAAATAATGAGTTACTTTCGCACTTATTTATGAGATAAAAATATCAGGAAAAAAATGTCAGCTTCACAAAATTTAAAAAAGAATTAACTAATGGAATATGATGCTTCAAATAGTTTTTTTTATGGCGTATGTGGAAACATTTAAGAATACATTGGAAATATTTTAATAATTGAATATATTGGAAATAGTTTAGCATATATTGGAAATATTTAAGAAAATATTGGAAATATTTTAAATTTTCGAAATATTATTTCTTTTGGCCATTAATCTGAATCTGTATTAAAACTTGATTTTAAACGAGAAACTCTATGGAACACATTAATTGAGACGTGACTTAATTAAGAAATGATATTTTAATATATATATGTAATCAATATATTTTTTAGTATGTTCTGTTACATTTTATAATCTATGTCCCAACATTTACGTCGGCATGCTCCTAACGGAGTATTTGTTTCTGTAGACGCAAACGTTATTTTGGTTCTAAGAGTAATATTATAGAGGTGGCACTTTTATTGAAAGTGCCAGACGACGTTGGTGATGCGTGTCGGTCGGAGTGAGGAAGGGATGACATTTGTGACGTGTCGTCGGGTTGATTTGCAATGGCATTCATATTGGCATTTTGTTTATACTGAGTGTGTTATATTTATATGTACAGTCGGGTACAAGAAGAAGGTACTTTATCGTATGGGTAGTGGTAGTATCGTAGTGTCAGAGTATTCCAGAGGAAGTGCAGCAGCCTCTTTCCGTGTATAATGACCATAATACTGCGATCACCAACCCGTCTGCCAAGCGATTTATGCGATTCTGGCATATCTCTCCCAAGATGATTCTTGATATCAAGCCAACTGATCGCGTTCGCTTTATTTCGCGCCGCTCCGCACCGCGTTTTGTCAAGTAGGACACTTCAGTAGGTTCCGACTGTTTGTTGATTTCGCGCCGCGCTCACGTCTAGATTGCCCACGCAGGACGTCGCCTAACGGACCAATTAGTGCAATTGACTATGACCAGATTTAAGAAGGATTTTACAAATTCCTTCGACTGTATGCTTCTTTGTTGTAAAAGCTTACATACAAAGAACTTAACGTGCAGAAGTTATAGCTCTTTTTCTTAATGTAGTCGGGTGTTGTCGACGGTTTGACTTTTCAGACCGCGCACAGTGTATAACTTCATATTGTAATAGTATTGATTAGTTCGAGCAGTTTTATCCGAAATTATTTTTTAATAATTTATTTTTTTAGTTTTTATTTGGAGGTAATAGGGTCAGAGCAAAACCATTTTTAATTTGTTTTTAAAGACAGAGGGATTAAATTCCCTAATGCGGGGGTTGCATTAGGGAATTTAATCCCTGTGTCGCGGGTAATTACAAACATATAAAAGACACAAATTACATCCAGACTCAGAACAACTATTTATGGGTCACACAAATAGTTGTCCGGCACGGGGCTCGAACCCGTGACACGAAGCGGCGAGGCGACTGTCTTAGCCGCTGCGCCACCCGTGCAGTCCAATTTTCGTTACATTAATTAATTTTGGTAGAGTCTGTTCTGCTTGTGATATTTCACCCTTCGCCACTTGAAGGTGATTGCTGATAGATGATCCAAGCTGACAGAAGATGTCGCTTTACTAAGTAGAAATTGGGGAGAATTAATACAATTATGTCCTTTATCTTAACATCCACTCCAACTTTTTAAACCAAGTGCAAGTTGTGACGCGCTCTGTTACGATTCAGTACATATAACATTGCAACGACCCGTGAAAAATAAACGCTATAAATTATGCAACATTTTAAAATTGTCGCTTTTAGCATTAGTTGTAATAATACTGGACAAAAATTTAAAAAAATAAAAATAGAAAAATGTACAAATTTTGATTTTGGATTACTTCTGAAATCATAGTTTTTTATGATTAACTATGATTTAAATATTTTTCTTTTAGCATTTTAAACGTGCTATACTGAAAACAAGTTTTAGACATATTTAAAATGACTTGTATAAATATAAGTTCGGGAGCGAAATGCGTAATTGCGTTAAGAAATATCGAATGGATTGTTTAATTCGAGTCTTAACACCATGGTGCGGTGGCGGAGCGGTTAACGCACATGAATGGTCAACGGTCAACGCCCGTGGTTGGTGGGTTCGAATTCGTTAAATTTATACAACTCATTTTAAAGATGTCTCGAACTAATTTTGATATTGTGACATTAATATTGCTCGTTATTTCTTTGGTTTTCAAGATAATCTATACATATATTAAAATCGTAGGAAAGTCAAAACTGTACATGTGTATTTTTAAAAAAGAGTACTTGGGGCGTGATCTGCAGTCGATGTCGAAGCGAAAAATAAAGTTTTTAGATTTTTTGTCTGTGTGTCTGTTTGTCTGTATGTATGTCTGGGCTAAACTCATAAAGTACTGCATGGATTTACTTCAAATTATGTATGAATATTACTAAGAGGTCGGGTCAACATATAGGCTACATATTATCACGCTATCACTTATGGGGGAGGAGCTGTGATAATTTACAAAATTTTACGCGGGTAATACCGCGGGGCACAGCTAGTAAACAATAACTCATATACTTTATTAATACTACTAGCTGTGCCCCGCGGTTTTACCTGCGTTAAATTTTACAGCTCCTCCCCCGTGAGTGATAGCGTAATAATATGTAGCCTATATGTTGACCCGACCTCTTAGTAACATTCATGCAAAATTTGAAGTAAATCCATGCAGTACTTTATGACTTTAGCCCGGACATACATACAGACAAACAGACACACAGACAAAAATTCTAAGAACTATATTTTTGGCTTCGATATCGAATGTAGATGACGCCCCAAGTATCCTTTTAAAAAAATATTCAATGTACAGTTTTGACTTTCCTACGATTTTATTATATGTATAGATTTATTGGTATGTATTCTCATAGTTTTCATGCATGAGACCCGCTCCTCTGATATCTGTTTAATTCAATTTTTTACTCAATACTCTGATCCTAGTGGACGTTCTACACAACATTTCTATATTTAAGATATGTAAGTCATTCCTTTACAAGTTAGCGAGCCTTAACACTAAGAGACAGATGGGTAACAGACTGATAGTAATACCTACACCCTACCAAAAAGACCTTCATTGTTCGGTGAAGCAGTGGAAGCTTATTAACCTAACTGTAAATGCGTCATGTTAAAAAAGGAGGCTCCGTTTAGTATATTGTGTGCGGAACACTAAAAATGCCAGTTTCAGAAGCCCATACTCCAGTAATTGGATTAAATTTTAAGTTTACCGAAAAAAGTTCAACTTACTTAATGATATTGTATGTGATCCTTGATAAAACTAATAATTTTATTCAAAGCGAGGCTGAAAATATACTAGGTAAAGCCGTAGGAGATTAGGCACTCTATTCAAGAGATTTCTAAGGACGCACTAAACCTATTTCAGGCAGTTTTCAGGTTGTTTTCAACAAACTTCAAAAGCAGGATATTATCAATTCTTATGTACGTGTTTTCCGGTATCTGAGCTGATTTTGATCATTGCTTTTTTATTCGATGCGTCCCATAATAATTTTGTACAAATCACTTGTGGAAAATTCAAAGCTAGTAGAACCTACTATGTTTTTAGGGTCCCGTACCCAAAGGGACTTCGCTGTCTGTCTGTCTCTCCGTCTGTCTCCAGGCTGTATCTCATGAACCGTAATAGTTCGACAGTTGAAATATTACAAAACAAACTAAAATAAATATTTAAGGGGGCTCCCATACAACAAGCGTGACGTTTATACAGATAGTCGTAAGGAAACTTTCGTGCGCGAGTCCGACTCGCACTTGGCCGGTTTTTTAAATCAGTAATTATTGAGTTTTAATATAATTAGTACTACTCTGCTCTTTTTTATCGTCAATACGTGCTTTGCTCTAAGTTTTTCGAAATAGTGTGTGTACAGTGTAATGTTGTTGATACGCCACGTGTAAAATTCTCCGAACAAGTCAGTGTTGATATTGATATTGATTTATATTGTTATTTGTGTGATCCATAAGTAGTTGTTCTGAGTCTGGGTGAATTATATGTTTGTAAAGTACCCAAGTAAGGGGATTTAATTCCCTAATCTTTAAAAACATCTCTAACCAGACAGGGCTTGAACATAGCTATTGATTTATAAACCATTATATTAGAAACAATTTACTCTTATACTGTTACAAATTGTATATAACCTATCACATATAAGACTGTACATATTGCATCAATTTTATTTACTTTATTTCTATACATCGATGTGCAATAAAGAACATTTGGACATTTTCCGTACTGCCACGCAAGTTAAATTGCTTGCCCGTAGCGTATTTTCCGTAATTAGTAATCAAGTCGGAGCTTAACGCTTATTTTTCCTTAATAAAAGTCGACTAAAGTAAATTGACGGATAGAAACGTCCAAATGTCTCTTTCAAACGGATCTTATTAGAATTAACTGCAATGGTACTCCTTCAGTATTACGCAGTTTAATTGAATTGGCTAAACTACGTGAAAAAGAGATTAATTTATATTTAAATTAGTTGCTTGTTGGTGAGAATCGGCAGCGATTCTCAACAATACTACCTAGAATAATTTTAATAATATTTCATACATAGAGAGAGAAAGTAAGCGCCACGTTACGATTTCTAAAGAAATGCCATCATCATCATCAACATCAACACCATCGTCATCGTATCAGTTAAAGACGTCCACTGCTGGAAAAAGATTTCCGCAATTGGCGGTATTGCGCTTCCCGCATCTATAATATTTCTTCCGAAATAATAGGCTTCTATCTTATAAGGGTCCTCGTCCGTCCTTTTTTTTTGTATAGTAGGATGACAAACGGGCAAGTGGTTCACCAGATGGTAAGTGATCACCGCCGCCCATGGACACTCGCAACACTTGAGGAGCTGCAAGTGCGTTGCCGGCCTTTAAGAAAAGAATAGGCTCGCTTCTTGAAGGTTGCCATGTCATACCGGATCGGAAATACCTCCGCAGCTAATTGATTCCACAGAGCGGTAGTGCGCGGCAAAAAGTTTCTTGTGAAACGCACAGTGGTAGATGACCATTCATCCAGGTGATAAGGAGTTGCCAAGCTAAATTGGCAGTGCCATGTTATGACATTTAAAATTGTTTAACTGTTTAAAATACAGAGTCAGAGAGCCAGCATTCTCTTTAAACTACAACTAAAATAAGTATATACATACATAAGGCTCACGTCTTTACACAAATTTCTTTCCGTTCTAAAGGTGCATTAAATGTTCACAGGTCCAAGAGAATCCTCAGTTGGCCAGCAACGATCTCAAAACTCCCCTTCCTAAACCCGGTAAGTGAAAATATCTTTATGCCATCGTCCATCTGTTCGAGCCGTACAATATACGTCGGATTTAGCGGCGGGATCTTTATATTTCAGTTTGTACAATTCCGTTCAACATATTATCAGCATCTGTGAGATTCTGATTCTGATGAGATTGTGGTGAGATTATAAAATTAATGGATGTATTCATTGATAAATAAATTCTTTATTGCCTTTTTTAGTATTCGGATGGTAATCATTCCATGAGGTATTATTAATAACTGATTTATATGAAGTGCGGATATCGGAGAAACTGTATTCAATCGATTCATGGAGTAACTATGATGATAACTTGCCACTGTGAAACCTTTCTTCTTAATAAATTTTATTATCCCTGTTATAGGCTTATTTACTTGTGAGGCATATAATATAAGGCATAAATAACCATATTTTATATTTCATAGATTTTTTTTATAACTAGAATAGGACTGCAGGTATTAGATATTAATTTCCACTTGACACTCCTTACGTTCTTAAGAAAAATAATCTTTCGCCAGACTGATAGACGGTCAGGCACACAGACAACGAAGCCACTATACAAGGGTTCCTGTTTTATTAAATCGATCGTTCCTTTAGGTGTTAGAGTGCCACATGCAGAGATATACACTCAGATATGCTTCGAATTTATAACATTCAAATTTTTGAGTCTGGTACCAACGTATATACGCTTACGAACTTGTCTGCACTTTCGGCAAAACGAAATCCCAACACATCCACATAGAGCATTGTGAGTTCGGTTTTAGAGGAATTCTTAGTGGCCGAGGTTATTTCATTGTCCGTGTTTACTCGTGAAGCAAAACATATAACTAAAATCGACGAAATCGAGGTTTTATCTTCTACTATTTTCTCCTCAATATCTGAACTGATTCCGTTTACAACTGAACTGATTTTGACTATTTGAAAGACAAATTACACTGCCATCTGATCCAAAACTAGGCAGAGGATTTACTATGGTAACCAGACGAATAATTCTAAACACATACATATTATAGATAAATTACATCCAGGTACAGGGGCTCTACCGGCTAAGGCGCCGAACATCGATTTCTTAAATGGCGTTCAAATAAATTAAGGTTACAAATGACTTAATCAATCGTTAAATCGGCTTTCATGAGCACATGGGACGTCATAAATGGTCCGGAATAGATTGTTAATGTTGAAGAAGAGTTAACGATTCATTAAGTAATTTTAATCGAATTGATTTGAACGCCATATAAGTAATCGATGTTCGGCGACGTAGGCGGTAGAGCCCCTGGTTTTGTCTAATTAAAAGACAAATTACACTGCCATCTGATCCAAAATTAGGCAAAGTATGTACTATGTTAACCAGACAACCGATTAACATATTTATATAATTCTAAACACATACATATTATAGATAAATTACATCCAGGCACAGGTCCTGGATGGGGATCAATCTCATGACCTTTATCTTAGTAGCCACAAGTGCCTCGACTAAGTTAACCACTATACCAGCAGGCTAGCCGTGGCAGATAAATTACATCCAGGCACAGGTCCTGGATGGGGATCAATCCCATGACCTCTATCTTAGTAGCCACAAGTGCCACGACTAAGTTAACCACTATACCAGCAGGCTAAGGCCGGGTTCCCACTATGCCGGACCGGTAGATCTGCCGCAAACCGGACACCGGACAGAGTGTTCACATTACACCGGATCCCTCAAGAAAATCGGACAAGCACCTCAGTTGAATTTGGACCTGTGCCCACAATGGACGACGAAATTGTTGTGTTGTGGTGGTGGTGATACAGAAGGCAAAATAAAAGAAGAAAGTATTGGGTACATCCTATTTATATCGGGGAACACGGGCCGGAAGTGGTTCATATTACTCCGGTCCGGTGATTTTGCCGGCATTTCGTAGTGACAAAACGCTCGGTAAAAATGCCGGGCTCGGCGAAAAAGCCAGACTCAGGATCATGTGAATAGCTTCATACAATTTGTACCGCCACTAGGCCTTCCGGCAATTTTACCGGACCGGGAGATCTGCCGGTCCGGCATAGTGGGAACGCAGCCTAACCGTGGCAGATAAATTACATCTAGGCACAGGTCCTGGATGGGGATCAATCCCATGACCTCTAGCTTAGTAGCCACAAGTGCCACCACTAAGTTAACCACTATACCAGCAGGCTAGCCGTGGCAGACATATTTATAGCGTCAAAAATATATTAATATAATCTTAAAATCTTGAATGAGGAATACATTTGTACAGGAAAACGGCAGCTATGCTGGCTATTAAAGTTTATGGATCCTCGAAAAGCCTTTGGTACCTTAAGCTATGCCCGGAAAAGAGGGCAGTGCGACTTACAATTGTTTATTGTCCCGATAACTTCTACTAGAATAGCTCCACCCACATGACTACGCCTAAAATACCAGTATTTCTACGATAAAAATCTTATTTTATCTTACCGACCGCTAATTGGCTCATAACTCCGGCGGCTCGTTCAGTGCGCAATGAAAGACTACTCGGGAAAAGTTAACTACCGACGGGTATTTGTTTTGTAAGTATAAGCTATTTTGTCTCGGAAGAAGATTTATCAGAATAATTAACTCTGAACTTGTAGAAAAATCTTACTAGATAGTAAACTTTTATATTAATACTAGCTGTGCCCCGCGGTTTTACCCGCGTTAAATTTTGTAGATTAACACAGCTCCTCCCCTGTAGGTGATAGCGTGATATAATGAATCCTATATTTTGACCCGACCTCTTAGTAATATTCATGCAAAATTTGAAGTAAATCCATGCAGTACTTTTTGAGTTTAGCCCGGACATACATACAAACAAACAGACACACAGACAAAAATTCTAATTTCTATATTTTTGGCTTCGATATCGATTGTAGATCACGCCCCAAGTAAACTTTTAAAAAAATATTCGATGTACAGTTTTGACTTTCCTACGATTTTATTATATGTATAGATAATATATAGATTAAGTAGAGTACCTACATATTTTAATACTATAGAGCCGGAAGGCCGTATGTTTATACAGCCCACCAGCTTTTAATAAGAGGTTATGGCGTTCACAGTACACAGCACGCCTAACAGTGGCCGTGATTTAGTGGCTAGATATTTGTGTGTATTAACATGTCTGTTTGTCCTGAGTCTGTGTAATTATCTATGTAAGTATGTATTTACAAAAAGAAAAGTGGTATATGTAGTATATCGTGGTCTGTTTCCATAGTACAAGCTCTGCTTCGTTTGGGATCAGATAGCCGTGTGAATAATGTCCCTTACCCTTAACCTTAAATACAAGGGTGCAGAGGCGAATAACTCAACCAATACAATAATGAATATAAATCTCTAAAGTCTAATTTAGTTTATGCACAATTTATTTTTCTATTATTGTTATCGATCGTTTTAACTCCGTTTCCTCATTATCCCCACGATGGTTATGATATGATTGCTTCGTTGCTAATGCTGTAATAGCAACGAAGCAATCATCTCCAACAGCAACACCTCAATAAATTACAACGGCTGCTAACAAAAAGCGCTGCACATATTTCCCGTAATGCTTTAAAATCATAAAAATTTTCCCGCCTAAAACAATACGCTCGACGCGCGATTCACGGTTGACTGCACCAAAATAAAATGTGGAATGAAATATTAAGAGCCAGTTTACACGTATCGCGGGCACAGATCGCCCGGCAGCGCCACCTGTCGGCGACGTGAATATATAAACTAAAAAAAAAAAAAAAAAAAAAAAAAAAAAAACAACAGAACACAGACGTGCAACCTGCACACATACCGACATTTACCGCGCTCACGTGATACAGCGAAAATATTTGCGCTAACTGAATAATAATGAAAGAGCGGACGTAACCGGAATTATTTCCATGTTATTTCTATTGCTATGCTTAAGTGAGTTGTGTTATTATACTTATTATACACGTAATTGATGTTTAATGTCCCGTCTTAAGACAATAGTGGCTTTATGATTGCATGTTTATGACAATAATTATTTTTTTTGTTGATTGTTCCTGCTTTAAGATATGATCGGCGTGGTTGGATATCATAGAAAGTGTTACGCTCGATTGTGAACTATAAGCCGTCATATAGCTAATAGATTCAGCGCTAAATCTACCTTATTTTAGATGCTAGAGATTACACTTGTTCGAAACTCGATCATTAAGTTTGTGTTGTCAAAGAGTATAGAGTAGTATAGACATGAAAGACAAATAATAATTCTTATTATTTATTGCACACAGAAATTAAATACATAAGTTAGAAGTTACAAAAAGAAAAGGCATGTTGTACATAGGCGAACTTAATTCATTATTGAATTTTCTTTCAGCAAAACATCAGGAATGTGAGATTTTTAAAATTATGGGTATAGGCAGTGTACAAAATGGTATTATAATTATGTTCCTTGTCGGGTAAAAATATTGATAAAATACACACTAATAATTACTTACGATACCTTATAAAATAAATACCTATTAATGAACTACATAAACCTACATACCTGATATATACGTAAGTTACAGAGATAAGAAGTGATTCTTAATTCGGCTCTTAAAAAAATTATAAAATAATATTAATATTATTATATAATGTTCCCAGTTGAAACTTAGTGTGTAAGTGTGTCAAAAGCATGGTTGTATGTTAAATATTTATTTCTTCTAATAACTTATTAAAAAAATATATATATAAGCTTTCTGTCCTCCTACTCCATATGAACTAAACTGAAAGTAACTGTTCCAAATTTCATACTCCTCCGTCGGCGCAATTGTTGTAAAAAGGGGTACAAAGTTATTGCTTCACGTAATAATAGTATGATGATGATAAGTGATTTAATTTATTATTAATGCATAATATACCTACTTATTGTAACAATGATTTATCATTCTTATTATATAAGTGTAATTGTTTATATAAATGTGAGATAATGCTCGATATTGTATACGTTCCTACAAGTGAAATCTTGACTTATCGTATGGATAGTGTTTACCCTTGTCTGGGTGGTTTGATTGCCTTGTTGGTCTTGAGGTAGCGTAAAATGCAGATAGTGAGGTCCTGGTTCGAGTCCCGGGTCGGGCCACAAAGTAATTTTTCTGATTTTTCTAATCTCGCCGATCACTTATGGACTGGTGAGAGCAGCTGGCTACACGGAAAAATAATAACTTTACTACAAATTAGGCTATATTCGATAGCGTATAGGTTTACTTCTAATAATCTTAGGATTTATTAGGAAAAGTTCAGAATATAATTAAGATATTTGAAAATATTCGCTAGCGCCGTGATATCATTCTCAAGTACAGTTCAAGAAGCTTAAAATTCATTCTAAATCAAATATATATATATATATATATATATATATAGTTATATCAATCCGTCAATTGTTGATCATGCGTGCTGTATCGCGAGCACTTTGTTGATCCGAAAACCTATGTTGATCCGGGTGGTTTTTGTTGATCCAATGTAATATTGTAATACAAATGTGGTTCCGGCCGGATCAACGATTTACTCCGTTGAAGTTTAGGAAACGCAACCGAAATGTTGATCCAATATACAAATCCACTCCGATAGCTGTTGATCCGATTCAAATGGGCCAATCAGAAGGCAGCAAGTCCTCCTACTGGACATACGTAAGGAATATGGATGGTTTAATTCCTATAATTTAT
This sequence comes from Pseudoips prasinana, assembly GCA_951640165.1. Classification (NCBI taxonomy): domain Eukaryota; kingdom Metazoa; phylum Arthropoda; class Insecta; order Lepidoptera; family Nolidae; genus Pseudoips; species Pseudoips prasinana. The sequence goes on from OX621249.1 coordinate 8,857,342, forward strand.
TGCAAGACCACCTAATCATTAACTTTTCTTTATTTGTTAAGTTTTTATGTTTATAGGTATCATATATATATCTAGAATAAATACATAATTAAAATGCGAGTTTAGGGAATGAGTAAGCGAGACGCAATAAGTGTTACGGGGGCGACGCACGTTGGCTATGCAGTGGCGGCACCCGCGATCGCGACTTGCATGCTTTGCGACTAGTTGAGACCAAGAGAACCGTCAACTTCTAGCGTGAGTGATGAAACAATAATAAGAAATAACTTCTTCATGACGAGAGTTGAAATTCGGATTTACTGTGATTGGGATGTGTGTTATTTGCTTCGAAGTTTTCTCTCGATAAAGATTTTTTTTCAATCGAGGATTAGCGTCGACTGATGTTTCAAAGTCTCCTTAAAATCTGATTAATCTACGGATACCAATCGCGCGCGCGTTGATACCAATGAAAATGTAATGGAAGAAATAATTTTTGTATAACGTTTCCCACGAATGTTACAGCACTACGCATAGCTTTTTCTATCGTCAAGCTGTTGCAGCCAAAACCTTGCCACAGGAATACAGCTAAGTTCTAAATAGGATTATAAAAATTGAAAATTCTGCTAAAGATTAGCTTTTCGGATCGTCTGTTTCAAAAATTTGTGAAGATATGGAGCGCTCTACCAAAATTTACTCTATCATTCAGAGGTTGGGTGGTTGTCAAGAGACAAAGTACAGCCAGCGTTTTGGAACTTCACGCTAAACTGTTATTGTATTTGCAGCAGGCCTAATCATAATTCTCCAAATACATTTGCAACCTTGTGACTAGCTTTTCCAATCTTTTGCGAATTCCCGTAGAGTCTCGAAGCCCCGTTATTACGAACATTGGATGCGCAAACATACCCCAATGGGGTGTTTTTTGAATGTTTAGCTTTAAGGTATCAACTAACAATAGTGTTTATTTAAGTTTATAAATTATTATTTATTTTAGTTTATTAATTATCTGAAATAAATTATTATTATTATTATTACTCCGCAAACAATGCCCTTCAACCCGGAACACCGTAGCGTTGATTAGCTTCTGCTTGGCCGTTGATTAACTGACATGACTGACTGAATATCAGACTGGCCCTCGCAAGAGTCCTACCAATACTAGATATAGTGGTATATAAGAACAATTGCTAATTGTTATTATAATGTTTAAATAGTATGGATACATACATTAATTAAAGTAATAATTGAAAGGCTATAAATGATCTTATCGCATCATATCAAAGTTGAGTTTAGATGACATGTAGAAAAAAAAAATGTTTTCAATCATATTTTTTTTTTATTATATTACATCTTTAATCCGTTAGAAATTACTAACATTTAGAAAATACATAGACTCACGCCTGTTTCCCAGAGGGGTAGGCAGAGACAACGGATTTCCATTTGTCACGATCTTTGCATACTTCTTTTGCCTCGATTACTGACATTATATTCTTCATACATGCTCGCCGGTTTAGGGTACTTCTGACCTGCCCTTTCTTGAGAACATCTCCAATTTGGTCAGAGAATGTTCGACGTGGTCTTCCCCTTCCGGTTGTCCCATTCACACAGGCCAGGTATACTTCTTTTGTCAATCTTCTTTCATTCATCCTTTCTAAATGGCCAAACCATCTCAGCATGCCTTTTTCAATCTTTGTGACTACATCCTCTTTCACACCACAACGCTCTCTTACATCAGTATTTCGAATTCTGTCTCTCAAAGTCACACCACACATACTTCTCAGAGCTCTCATTTCCACTGCATTTATTTTACTTTCATTCTTTTTCTGCCATACCCAACTTTCACTTCCATACATTAAAGTTGGCACTAACACTCCATCGTGCACGGCTAGTCGAGCCTTCTTTGATACTTGCCGGCTACTCATAAAGGCGTGTAGTGCCCCATTCACTCTATTCCCCGCATTTACTCTTCTAACAATATCTTTTTCATATTTCCCATCTCTCGTAAACAAAGTTCCCAAATATACAAACTCATTCACCTGTTCGACTTTCTCTCCTCCAATCACAATATCACACGTTGTCGTGTATTCATCCCTCTCAAATACCATTACTTTCGTCTTACCTACATTCATTTTCATCCCTTTCCTTTCAAAAGCTTCATGCATATTTGTTACCATCACCTGCAACTCGTCCGCAGATGATGCAAGTAGAACTTGATCATCAGCGTACAGCAGACATTTGATGAGTAACTCATTCATCCTTACACCGCATTCACTTTCTTTCAAATCTTTTAAACAGCTATCCATGAATAGGTTAAACAACCACGGTGACGCTACACATCCCTGTCTAACACCCTTTTGGATGCTAAACCACTCGGTGTATGACCCGTTAATCCTCACGCAAGCTCTGGAATCCCTATAAAGAGATTTTAGTGCTTGAACAAGGTTGTCGTTCAACCCATACATGGACAGTACCGACCATAGTTCACTCCTCAACACTCTATCGTAGGCCTTTTCTAAGTCTACGAAGGCACAGTAAACCTTTTGGTTTTTGCCCAAAAACTTCTCTACTATGCTTCGCTGAGAAAAGACCTGATCCGTGCATCCCATTCCTTTCCGAAAACCTGCCTGTGCATCCCATATTTTCGCATCGGTTTCTTTCACAACTCTTTCAACCAATACTTTTGCATACAACTTACCAACGACGCTGAGTAGACTAATGCCCCTATAGTTTTTACAGTCTTGCCGTGAGCCTTTCCCTTTGTAAAGAGGTACGATGACAGCCTTGCACCAATCACTTGGCACTTGGCCGGTGGTATAGCATAAATTGAATAGGCTGCACAGCTGACTCGCTATGACGCCATGTCCAGCCTTCAGCATCTCGGAAGTTATCCTGTCATACCCTGGTGACTTACCTGATTTCATACCCTTAATAGCTTTCACAATCTCATCCATACCAATGTCATCTTTACATTTGTTCTTGTCTATACTTAGTGAACTACGTTCACTCTCTGTTACACCTCTTTCATACAAACTTTCAAAATACTCCTTCCAACGTTTTAACACGCATTCTTCCCCTTTCACTATATTTCCATCTTGGTCTCGTATGGATTGCAGTTCTGAGGTTTGAGTTATGCCTCTTACTGATCTAACGGATTTCCAGAAAAACTTAATGTTCGTCTGAAAATCCTTAGACAACCTTCTATCAAAATTATCCTTTTGTTCATTTTTCTTTTCATTCACCACATCCTTTACAATTCCTTTCATTTTCCTATAATCATTCCAGGCCCTTTCTATATCCTCATTCGTCGCCTTATGCATTCGTTCGTTTGCTCTGGTGGCTAGCCAGTCTAACCACGCTTTCTTCTTTTCACATACAACTTTTTGTACACTTTTATCCCACCAAATATTCTTCATCTTTCTTCCTCTTCGTCTCTTTATTACACCACATACTTCACCAGCTACACTCACCACACCTTCTTTGACTACCTTCCATAGCTCTTCTACTTCTCTTATGTCTTCAGATCCCTCAAACTTCTCAACCAACTTACTTTTGTACTCATCTGCCACTTCTTCCTCTTGCAGTTCCTCTACTTTTATTCTCTCAAGTACACTTTTAGTCTCAGGGATTCGGTGGCGCCATCCTTTGAATAGACCACTTATTCGGCTCATTACCAGAAAGTGGTCTGTATGGATTGCGGTCCCACGATAGACTCTTGTGTCTAGAACATTCTTTCTCAGTCTTTCATCTACAATCACGAAGTCAATCATACTCTTTCTCACATTTTTCCTCTCTCGTGTAAACGTATGGATTCTTTTATGTTCAAACATAGTATTTGTAACACAAAGACCCCATTCCAAACATATCTCAAGCAGACTGTACCCATTCTCATTCTCACTTTCGTCACCGAATTGACCTAGTACTCTTTCAAAACCATCACGTTTTACCCCAACCCATCCATTAAAATCACCTAACATTATTACTCTTTCATTATACTGACTTAACCGCAACACATCTCTCAGGGTCTCCCAGAATGCCTTTCTTTCCTCTTGTTCTCGCTGTATTACAACTGCACCCATATCTACAGGAGCGTACACTCCTACTAGGAAATAATAAGAAAAAATATGTTCTCAATATGTTTATTAATTATATAACTTAAAAAATCTTCAAAATATTTATAATCAGTCAGTCAAAGATTATTAATTATTAAGATGTAGAAAAACAAATAGCATACCAAATATTCTTACTACTCATTCAATAGGTAGGTACTATCACTAAACTTTGTTAAACTTATAATTTTGACCATGCCTGTTTGTTCATTAATGCCACACATTTCTTTTATGGCACTTACAAAATTTGTAAGTGCCATAAAAGAAATCCTGAAAAATATGAAACATCTAATGTTTCATATTTTTCAGGATCAATCGCGTCAGTAAGATTTTCAATAGTTGTGTCTTTTTTCCGCAATAAAATTAAAAGAGTAGCATCCTTCATTTTGGAGCAAATCGCTTTACGACGAATCGCTTTTTGAACTTCGTCGTTCTTTTTTCTTTTTCAAGAGACGAGCACCGTATGCTATGATTCATGGATCATTTTTAATTACTAATGAAATTTCATCAGAACGTAGCTTTAGCACAATGGAAGCTTTCGCTGTATATGCCCTCGGATCAACGTTAGTGAGTAAGATTGCGCATGAGCATGAATATAAAACGGATGCACATTTGACTCGTCGGTATAATTTTTGCGACCGTTACGGATCAACAAAAACATTTTGTTTATGTATTTTTTGATGCCAAGTATGTTGCAAAGCGACCCATGCAGATCCCCAAACAACCCTTCCATTTCAAATTCGGATCAAAGTATATCAATTATACACTGCAAAAAGGTGGATCAACATTTATTTTAATATCCTACTGGATCAACCTTTACATAGAACGGTTAATTATATATATACATATATATATATATATATATATATACCTATTAGTACCATAAATCACCCCCTAGTAGTACATTTGGCACCAAATGAAAATAATGAATATCATGATTTTTTTTTTATTTATCATGATGTACAAATGTCAGTCTTTTCTTAAGATCTTTTTCAGACAAACGTAGGTATTGCAGTTTCGTTCTTCCTTTAAAATACATAACTTAAACGTCGTTTTCATATAAGCTAGCCAATAACTAAACGCAGTAAAGTGAACATGAGCTCGTCAGTTTTATTGTCGACATTCCTGTTATAATGGCTGAAAGTTGAGGTCTCGTTAAACCGTAGTGTGCATACAATCATATGCCAGCAAACTCACGTCAGACAACCCATTTGCTGTACAAAAACCGCTCTTAATACCTAAGTTATAAAGACACAGTCACGGCCGACGGTTTCAGCCGACGTGCCATCGATTCTACAGACGCCAGCACATCAAACTACCCCATTCTGTCAAATTTCCCCAATTGAAGTTAAACCTTATGCTTAAGTGATAAAGTTGAAAGTCTATTAAAGAAATTTGACAGATTTGGGGTAGCAGGATGTGCTGGCGTCCGTACAAATACTATAATACCAACATCACCTGCCAACGCAACGCTCGCGGGTCGACCGAAACTAAAATAAATAAAAACTACGAGAACTGCAGATTAAAATCGTACGCTGCCGTACGTTTTACGATAACAAGCATTTTGCAAACAACTTCGCTTTATAGCGACAGTTATACGAGTTATAGATATCTTAATTATTTTTATACTGTAATCTGATTGTGTAGTTTCTATATTAAAATCAGAAGGCAGGGACTTATCTATACATATAATAAAATCGTAGGAAAGTCAAAACTGTACATTGCATATTTCTTTTGAAGGATACTTGGGGTATGATCTACAATCGATATCGCAGCCAAAAATGTAATTTTTAGAATTTTTGTCTGATTGTCTGTATGTATGTCCGGGCTAAATTCAAAAAGTACTCCATGGATTTACTTAAAATTTTGCATGAATATTACTAAGAGGTCGGGTCAAGATATAGGCTACATATTATCACGCTATCACCTACGGGGGAGGAGCTGTGATATTTTATAAAGTTTAACGCGGGGCACAGCTATTAGATATAAAATGGAATATTTTAACAATTATAATAATATGCCTATTTCGACCACGGCGGCAAGTCACAAGTGTCTGCGCAAACACAGGGGCACTTTCTATTCCATCGGATCATGAGAGCGACTACCAGACTGAGAAATTATTTTAACAGAAAAATAATCACTTTTTAGCCCGACCCGGGTTTTGAATCCAGGAACTCATTATGTGCAGTTGAACACGCTACCGCTAGCCCAACGAGGCAAAAAGTAAATTGTGTTAGTATATATATACTAGTATGTGACATGTGTTCATACAACGACGTTGATAGTAGCCAGTAGTGAAAATGTAGGCCTATTGATACTGCAAGCGGACACGAATCAGGCCGACTCTGTGTGTGACACCCGACTCAGTTTAGTCAATTAGATTTCCTTTTTTATTCCATAAAACTGACGGAATTGTCTATTTTTGTCTGCAAATTGAACGGCCATGGACTAAACCCTATTCCTTTTTCGAGAAACTCTTTTCATTTACCGACTTCGTAAAGGACGAAGTTCTCGATTCGATAAGGTTTTTTGATATATATGTATATAATTTTTATTTCTTAATAAAATAAATATCTTGGGACAAACACACTGCTATCTCATGATCCTAAACTAGACAACTGATGAACATACGTAGGCATATATTTCAAAATAGAACCTTCATAGACCAAATAATTGTGCTCATGATACAAAGATTAGTCCTGGACGGAGATCGAACTCACGATCTCTAACTTAGCAATCAGTTATTAGTTGGTATCTACCAATGAGAATGGCAAATGAATATTCTGTTGGCACAAAATTCAAATGTTATAATTTAATTAATAGCTGAAAAAACAGGAATTTACAAACTTACTTATTTTAAAAATGTATTTTTTTATGAGGAAGTAATTTGTATAAAGTAATCTTAAGGATTTGACATAGTATCTCATTTATTTTAAGACGCTGACAGCAGCTGAATTGGATCTTTTCAATAAGTTTAAGCCACTACTACTCGGTTCACGTTGTTAAATAAAATATCTAATTATGATTCAAATACTGTTCCTCCGTAGAAATAAAAAATGGAAAATTAGCTTTTAAAGTTACGTATAAAGCAAAATAATCTGATGAAATATTATGCATGTATTGTTATTTTAAATGTAGTGTTTTTTATGATAAGGAATATCTTTGTTGTCTGAGATTTATAATTTAGTTTAATATATTTGCCACAATAATGGCTTGGTTTAAAATTGCCTCGTTACTTTAACTCGTTTTGTAAGTTTTCTGTTTGCTTGTACGGCAAACGTGTTACAATTGAACTGGGTTTTGTCAGCCTTTTAACGAGAGCACATATAATGCAGACACAGTTTAATAAGTAGCCAATTGAAAGTAACGGGTTGCTTAATAAAGGTCTAGACATAGTCTACTTATTTGTGTTTTATTGTACGTCTCAGTTGCTGGCATTCTTGATGAGGTTTGAATTGAGTGACTGCTTATTTTGCTTTATGGTTAAGCCGCTCGTTGCTATAATATTATATAAGAGGCAACAGACTAGCTAAAGCAAAAAATTATATTCTACTTGATCAAATATACTTGTGTGTGTGTACGATCGAATAATCTACTTGTACGTAAAATTAAATATCTATAGTTAATTTGTAATACTATTTATGTTTCGACTACTTACAAGCGATTTTTAAAGTCTATGATAATAAAAAACGTTTTATTTTATTTTAAAGCAGGGGTCATCCTGTCCTGTCGGTAGAATCTGGTTGACCCGCGTTCAATTCATAAATTTATATAATATAGCCTATTTGTAAAATAGCCTATTTGTTATGTTTGTATAAGGTATATTACTACAAAGTTTAATAAAAATCCGTTGGGTAGTTTTTGCGTGAAATTGTAACAAACATCCATAAATCTATCCATACTCACAGACTTTCGCATTTATAATATTAGTAGCATTTACAATGTACACTTAACATGCTTGTCACTTATACACTAGCGACAAGCGTGTTTAGTGTACATACGTACCTACGTACACAGAAAGTTTGTGAGTATGAATGGACGTATGGATGTTTATTACTCTTTCACGCAAAAACTGAGCTCTTTCCGGTCGTGTCACCCCATTGGATCATGAGAATAATACGACGAGAGTCTTAAGATATTACTATAATATGTCCCGACTTGACAATTAACAGAATAATGCTGTGCCCCGCGGTTTTACCCGCGCTAAACTTTATTAATTATAGACTATGTGTTAATCTAGGGTCCGTCTGTCAGCTAACTTCATACCAAATTTTATTAAAATGAGCAATTTTAGCCGCTTAGACGTGAAGAAGTAACAAACAGTGAGTGTGTGACTGTGTGAGTGTGTACTCACACACTCACAAACTTTTGCCTTTATAATATTAGTGTGATATACCATAGAAGAATTTGTTACATATGAATAACTAAAATTTTAAATTAACCTATTCCCAGTATTCTAGAAGGCGTGGGCTGCCTAAAGGCCATCCCTCCCACGGCAGCAATAATTAACATCTATTGTAGTAAATTCATGAATCATCTTACTATGTAGATTGTGTGGACGGTCGTACTCATTTATTTGAATTAGCCATTCAGTTGGATGGCTAGATTGTATCTGAACAGTCCAATTCAAATGTTAAAAATGTTTCAGCCAAATAAATGAATAACACGCTGTACTATTTGACAGTACCGGTAAAAAGTAAATCTGCAAATTAGTAACAAGGTACCTTAGTTAATGTATATTTTTGAATTGTTGTACACTAGTCAAGTAGGTAGTTGAAATATAAGAAATTAAAAAATGTACATAAACTAAGGTATATTGTTAAGAAGTATACCTGGCTTGTGTGAATGGGACAACCGGAAGGGGAAGACCACGTCGAACATTCTCTGACCAAATTGGAGATGTTCCCAAGAAAGGGCAGGTCAGAAGTACCCTAAACCGGCGAGCATGTGTGAAGAATATAATGACAGTAATAGAGGCAAAAGAAGTATGCAAAGATCGTGACAAATGGAAATCCGTTGTCTCTACCTACCCCTCTGGGAAACAGGCGTGAGTCTATGTATGTATATATATTGTTACATTTTAGTAATTTGCTAATTATATGTATATTTTTTTAAATAAAGGTCATTAAATTGTCTATGGTCATTCAAGTTTTAATATCTGATAACAATTAATATACCACTTTAAATATACTAGCAAACCCAATATGACGTAAATTATAATATAAACTTCAATTATGTTAAAATCTTAATAATGTCCGACTAACATTTTATAAGTTTGACTTATCTTCTAATTGCTATAATACAGCTACTACCCACTGTTTAATTTATCTATAATATTTCACTATTTAGGCAGATCTTAAAGTAAGTATCTATTTTGCTTTGAGGACAAAGGAATCGTACTGAAAATTATTTCTGAATATAATGATAACATAGAATTACCCGGAGTATTTGACTGTTAATCTCTTCTATAGCTTTGTTTATATATTATTGAAAGTAATATATCACTGGCATGTGAAACGTTTTCTTCGTTTCAATCAAAGGAGATTTTTAACGCCAATTTCCTCTTATCTGATACAACTGGTCGTTGATAGTATGTTTAGTTTTTTTAATTCGCATGCGCAGAAAGTAAGCGGGTAAATTGTATTACTTCACCATTACTAAGCGAGAATTTCTCGAGAAAAATAAACTGAGAAACCAAACTAACGATAATTTTCAGGCAGTATCTGGGGCGGTCTAAATCGAATTACAAGTTACCTGATATATCTATGTAAACCGTAATATTTATTTTGTAAACCTTTCTTACAATTATACAGAAATATGTGTAATTTAACTAAGTTAATTAGTACATTGTTTGGGTAGCTAAGTGAATTAGTTTATTGTTGGTCAGTTTGGAAGATGTTGCCAGATAAAATGCGATTCTCAATCGAATGAGCGACCGGCTGAACGGGGATTACCGTATAGCGACATTTGCATATAACGTGACTGAAAACCACGATGAGTTGACGGGCCGGTTTTTGGGTTCGATTGCCACCCAGGACAGATATTTGTATGCAGGAACAATGAACATGTCAGTTTGTCATGAGTCTGGGTGTAATTGTGTATATAAGTACTTACTTTTCTTTTACAAAAGAAAAGTAGTATATCAGTTATCTTAGTACAAAAGATCCTTAAGGGTCGAAGTGCTGTACGCAAGTCCACCCCAACAAAGATAAGATAAGATATCAGTTATCTGGTTTCCATAGTACAAGCTCTGCTTAGGTTGGAATGAGATGATGAGGGATTATAGTTGAACGCCGATTTGGCTACACAGTTTATAGAATTTGCGGTTTAGTTGCCTTGAGCGACAGCTCCTATTGTCCGATGATGCAGTGAAAGCCTCTTAGGCTGACTAGAAACGTATTAAAGAAAATTTTAAAGCATATTTGTGTAGGCCTACCCTCAATTTTCCGCTTCCCGATATGCTCGATTTTATGTTTTTTCCGATAGCTTTTACTCAAATTGTTAAATAAACATAATAGTTTTCATTAAACATACATTAAAGGCTTTTGCGGCTCTCTATTCAGCAGCGTTCCCTGGCTAGTTGATGAACGATGAATGAATGAGCGAGTGAATATTTTCAGTCTCGTATTTTTAAGGCACATCTTTATTTTATTTGCTTTTTCATTCAAAGTTAACGTGTCGTAAACTTTTGTATTAAAAGCCGATTGATGTTTTATAGGTGTACTAATGTACTTCATAGGGTGTAAGGGACAGCTTAAGGAAAAATTAATGACCGGTGTTAAATTTCATAATTTTGTATATTTTCCAGTGCTGTAAGTTAATCTCGAATGATAGTACTAGCTGTCGCCGATAAACGTTTTACTGCCTAAAAAATTGAAATAAAATCTGGAATATTACCGCAGCGTCACCTACCGGGTTCAATTGTAAATTTAAACCAACGAGAGAGCCACTAAAATGCATCCAAAAACATAATTTAAATCAGTCCAGTCGTTTAGAAAGGCGTGGTCTACTGTGTATCAGCGATGGCGTTGTTATTACTTTTTCTAATGTGCGTGGAATCTTCAAGAGGACGAAACCAAAAAAAAATATTAAAAAGCCGTTCCATGTAACAGAATAATAATAATATCCATGGACATTATTCACATACGGTCATAAGAATCCACAGCTCGTACTATGGAAACTAGATAACAGATATATTACATATACTTCTTTTGTAAATAAATACATACATATATAGATAATTACACTCAGCCTCAGGTCAAACAAGACATGTTTTTGCACACAAATATGTTTCCTGGGTGGGAATCGAACCCACGACTTATGGCGTGACAGGCAAGTATCTACCAACCACGCCAACAAGCCCGTGTCATCATTTTTGAGCAATTAATAAAGTTCTTAAAATATTATTTCGTTGTTTTAGTAGATCTTATGCTAGTCGGCTGCGCGCAGAGACAGATTCAACAAATCGAAGATCATAAACCGTCGACCCGGCTTAGTCGCTTATTATGTATTGATTCGCAATGTTACGAAACCTAATTGCATTACGGCTTCGTTGGAAAAGATTAGATGTTGTTGGTCGCCGCATTTTTAATAGTATAATACTCATACTTTATTATGTTGAGACGTGGTATCTTTAATCTGTGATAAAGGGTTTAGATTATTAGTTTAGCTAGTTAGGCCGTTCCTTTCACCCTCGACTTGCTTACTTTTCTTTGTTTCTATAGCAAAATAACTGATTTAATTTTAATTGAGATTTCTAAAGAATCTAGGTAGCTTTTCTTGGAAGAATACAGTTTTATAAACTGAGAAAATGATTTATTCTATCTCTAGTATAAGGTATTCAACGGAATTGTTTCGATGTTTTACGATTGTCGGGTCGTAAAAAAGGTTCCTCTGCGCATCTTTTCCTCTTACTCCCTCTTCCCCCCTATGAGTTATATGCTGGGTTCAGTGCTGATAAATAAATCAGTATTTAGGTCATTGAAGAGGTGTAACGTTTTATTGGACGGTATGTGTGCACCGCTATAAATAACAAACCATTATATGATTAAATACCGCTTTGTATGACAATGGCGGTCATTACTTTGTAAAATTACTGAATACCTTTTTATGTGATGGAAATTTTGGGGTTTTACCCGTTGTTAATTTAAGAACAGGATGCTCCTTATAAGTCTTCTCTCGACAATTAATTCTGCTATTTTGAGATGGAGGAAGATAATGTCGCTTGAGAGGGAAAACGACGTAGCAATTTATATATCTACAGGAAAAGAAAACTAACCGACCATTTTAATTATTTGTATTGACAAAATGCTGTATATACTTGATTGTCTTATTTCTATTTGATGTTGATCCGATGACGGGCCGGTTAGCGTGATTGGTAAATGCTTTCACGCCGCAGGTCGTGGTATCGATTCCCACCCAGGACAGATATTTGTGTGCATGAACATGTCTGTTTGTCCTGAGTCTGGGTGCAATTATCTATAAGTATGTATTTACAAAAGAAATGTAGTGTATGTAATATATCAGTTATCTGGTGTCTATTGTACAAGCTCTGCTTAGTTTGGGATCAGATGGCTGTATGTGACTAATGTCCCAGGATATTATATTTAGCGAACGTTCAATGAATTGTTAAAATTTAATAGATTGTTCATTTTTAATTATTTGCCGCCCATCTTTACAATACTTTTGTCGGCGCCATGTTAGCCACGCTGATATTAAACTCCTTCTTACATACGAGTATTTTCGAGTCACTGGGAATTCCTACCTTTCTAATGTTAAATGTGAAGTCTATCTAAATCTTAGGCGTATGCGCATGACATAGATACTATTGCTTAGTATTAGAAGGCCTAGTATTCAAATATTTATAGAACATTTAAGGTGCTTTACAATATATTAATAAAGTCGTTACTCAAATTCGTACTAAAATTACAGCTTCGTTCTGATTTGATTTATTAATACCAGTCTTATTGTGTAGTTACTATTAATAACAATGAATGAATAAAGATTTAGCTAACACTTATTACAAGTAAAAGTATCTAGGGCGAATCGTGAAAGTAGCGGTGAGAGAAGGTTATTGTGGCAATAATGTGGGTAGATATAGAGCTGATTTACAACCTACGCTTACCATTAGTTATGCTGTTTACTTAGATACGATTAATGTAGTCCTCTTTTATATTACTCTTTGTCTCTATACAACTACTTACCTACTTTTTATAGAAAGTTTATTAGTGACTAGCTGTGCCCCGCGGTTTTACCCGCGTTAAACTTTATAAATTATCACAACTCCTCCCCCGTAGGTGATAGCGTAATAATATGTAGCCTATATGTTGACCCGACCTTTTAGTATTATTCATGCAAAATTTGAAGTAAATCCATGCAGTACTTTTTGAGTTTAGCCCGGACATACATACAGACAAACAGACAAAAATTCTAAAAACTATATTTTTGGCTTCGATATCGATTGTAGACCACGTCCCAAGTATCTTTTTTTTAAATTATTCAGTGTACAGTTTTGACTTTCCTACGATTTTATTAATGTATATATATATATATATATATATATATATATTATATGTATACTCCTAAACAACCGTTATACGAATTTGCAACTATTTATATAGTAGGCTCTTGTTTTAAGTAGGTACCGATGGGTAGGTACTGTTAACAAAGCTTAAGTACACCGACAACTGCCTTCTTAATTAGCCACCTGGAAGAGATCACATGTTAGTGATAAAACCGCCATTTGTATACTTTTTAATTATATGCTCCTGTACTGTGTGATTTTACTATTGGTGTACAATAAAGAGTTAATCTATCTATGGTATATTCTAAAGTGACTAGTCTGGGTATAAAATATGTAAGCCTAAATATCACCTGTGTCACTCGGCGCATCCTTCGCTGGATCACATCCGAAAGGCAAATTTCAGAATGCTTATAAAAACAAAAAGAATGCAACTCCCGTGCCTATAACACGTGCCTGAGTTCCTGGAGAGACGTCATGACGGACTGTTGTCTCTTCGGATTATGAGAGTGAGGGAATATAGATTGCATCTGTGTTTTCGTATGTGGCTAGTCTTCGTTGAAATTACTCGCCGTAACCGAAATATGTCTAGGATAACTTATAAAAGTTACTCGAAGTAAAATCGCATCTTCTCTAAGTCATTAGTTATGCTAGATACGCTCTAATCAGTAATCTACGAGGTTTCTTGTATAGCATGTTAAGAAACACTTGGGAGGACAAATAATTACTTTTTATTACGATTGATTGTTAAGTTAGAAGAACCCGTACTATTTTTTTTATATAATAGTATTGATACCTATTATGCGTAAAACTCTATGCTCTGCCTCACATAATATATTAAAATTCTTAATTTCCACATCGAAATACTTTTGACTGTAGTCTTGTCCGGTTATAGGCACTGGCGGCAAGTTATACCAGGACTTACTTAAAGAGGTATATTCTTTAACATGCTGGCTTTTTAAACTATCTCCAATACACTTGGCGGAACACCTAAAAGTGCTTGACGCCGGATTTAAAAGAGAGCACGCACAAGAGAGCCATCTACTGTGACTTAGGAGTATATTGTTACGAGTTGGTGGTGCACAGAAACAAATGATCAATTAATTTAAATGAAAACAATTGTATTTGAAGAAATACAATAACATTTATTTATCACCCTCTCTCCTAGTCGTTCTAGAATTCGGCGTTTTCCAAAGGCTTCTATTCTCATCTCTTGTCTTGAACGATGGAGAACTTTCCGGAAAGCTCTAAAATTGCATTTGAGGTGAGCTAACATAGGTGGCATTAGTGAAATAAACACCTTACGTGACGACGCAATTCTTTAACGTTTTAATAGATGCCAAATTGAGAAAGGTATTTGGGAAACAGTAATGCTCTAGTTTGAAAACAAATGGTAGAAAGTTGGATCAGATCCCATTTCGCGACACGCCATTAGTAGATGTGTGATACAAAAGCAGGCTAAGTATGTCCACTGCTGGACAAAAGCCTTCCCAAAGAATGGGGAGATGTGCCATAATCGTCACGCCTGGCAGACGGGTTGGCGATCGCAGTTTGATGGTCATAGTTCACAGAAAAACGCTGCTGCCAGTTCTCTGGTAGGTATTCGCTCGGTCGAGTTCCACGTCCCCCACGGGATGAGATGGGGTGATGATATTCTATGCCGTCACCACACAGCAATGTACAACTATGCCCAGTCCTTATCACTTACTGTGTCTTAGCAGCATTTATAACACGCTTCGGCGTAAAACAAAGATATTATTAATCTGTGGTTTAACTACCGCAAAGGGGAGAAGTTTGACAAGCTCCGCACAACAAGCATTTCCTTCCGACCGCTTACGTACGCAACACACCGCAACTACTAAACCAAACATCAAGCCAATGTTACAATTATACCTACTAACCGATAACAGACAATATTACATAAGTGACATACCCTGGATCTTAGTGTAATAATAATATTAATGTCCTCCCGGCCGAATTTCGGCGACGTTCGGTCTCTTCTCAATGGAGACTATTATAGTGCACAAGTGTGTGCGCAAATACGGAGGCACTTTCTATTCCATTAATCTCATGGTCCGATGGGACGACCGGAAAGAGTTCAGCTCCGAAGCACGGGGGTGTTATACCGGGCATATACTTCGGGCAGTATCACTGAGAAATTTCATTTTACGGAAAAGTCCGAGCCGACCCGGGAGTGATTTCAGAACCACGTTATCTGCGGTTGAACACGTTTGGTGTCTTGGTGTGAATCTGATGAACCAAATAACCGACGCGGAGCGGTCTGTTCCTGTCATAGCGTTTTGTGCGCTCTTTGACAGTTTCCCTAACCAATCCGAATGCGATTGATAAAATTAAGTATGTCAAGTATTCCAGTAGCAGCGTGGGAACCAAGATGGACAGATAATCTGTGAGGTGCGCTGAAAGTCGCTGGATGTGGTTAGCGCAAAACCGAAGATATTTGGGGAGGCTATTGTCCAAAGTGGACGTGTTTCGGCAGATAGGATGATGAAGAATCCCAGACTATATAATATGTTATATGTTGTTGAAAAAATTCTGCTCTTAAAAATTATCTAAAATAGATTTTTTTTTAGAGCAGTGTTTTATATAAGTTAAGGTAGAGTTTTAAGTAAAGCTTTTTATGTAAGTTGAGACTTTTAATACACTTTTTCTGAACTTAGTTTTTAATATTCTTACGCCATGTAACCAATCAGGTGACGGTATATTAGTATGAAAGTAATATTCGCCGCTGCAGCATCAACTTTTATTATGTAAAGTTGGAACTTGCAAGTTGGTGCACTCGGCTCGTAGCGAAGTGTTAAAGTTAAGAATTTTCAATCGCTTCATCGATATTTTATTGCACTTGAATACTAAAATGTTCGCTCATGGTTAAACGAATTTCCTGAACTTGTTAAACATGAGCTCTGGTTCAAGTTTTAGAAATCCTAATTATGTTTTATAGGTATACAGTATTACATTTAGTTTATTGCCATTGGAGGCGTGTTGTGAAAAAGAGTGAGTGACATGGAAATCAAATTAGCCCTCCTCCCAAACAAGACATAGGTATAGAGTAACTTTTTGCTATAACTAAGTCAGTCAGATGATAGTATAAGTTTCCAAAAATCGAATTGATTCAAATATTTCAAAGGTTCAAAACTTCTTAAGTTTTACAGAAATGTTATTATGCGTCTGTTACGGCATTGCAAATTAGTTAGTTCTTCATTTAATATTTAAATTAAATTGGTATCGCGATTGTGACCCGTGTCTACAATATATAAAAAAAATATATAAATTTCATTTAAAACGATCCACCACAAGCACTGAAATAATGAATTAAATATAATGAAAAAAAAATCAGCACTTGAGTATTAACATACACTTGTACATGTCAATCTCACAATGCAAAGTAAGTATATAAGTATAGTCGAATTCAATATTAAAGTAACACATGAAAAAAAATTACTAGTCCGTCCGTGCGTTCTGTTTTATCACATTGTTTTTAATCCATAAATAAATATCAAATAACAATTAACTTAGCTACTATTTTACTACACTTGATAATTTACTAAATATTTAATTTACGGAGCTCTCGACGGGCATGATTGGTTACTGTCATGATGGCATGATAAATTTTGGCCAATCACATCGATCCCATCGTGACCTCGAATTTATTATTATTATTTATTTATTTCAGTCATTATACATCCATATAATTGTTAGTATTGTAATAACTTAAAACTATGTTAGTGTACTTATTAGAATTAAAATAATTTAAACATTTCCGTCCGCGTCCTGGTGCACCTGACACGCAGCAGTGTAAACGTGTCCAATGCCCCAGTAGTGGACAGTCAGTCTCTTGCAAATGATGCGATGGATGCTATTGGTGCTCCGTCGTATGCGACGCATCAGGGAGGCGGTCCTCTTGCGGATAATTGTTTCGAAAATATCAGTTGTCGCCTCCGCATGCATACCTGACGCGCTGCAAAAGCTTGGAAGCTTCAATAGCACCCTCAGCGCGTTATTGTATTGTATACTGAGTGCGTTATAGGCCCTCTGCGTATACCTGACCCACAGACTGCACGTGTAAAAGGTAATTTAGTAACGTAGTAAGCCTACTAATGATAAACTGTTTATATAATACTCTTTGCATCACTCACACTCCCTGATGAGCACTGGCAACCTTCTTGTGTTGAGCAAAACAACATTATAATATTTTTGACATAATAATACTATTAACCGCATCGTAGTCTGTATAGTCTGTGTCACATAGATAGTAGTATGGAACCTTGAACGGCAGCGAACATGTAACTTGTCGAACGATAATCCTCAATGCTCTATTTTCAAATCTAGAAACGTGAAGTAAATAAGTTTGCTTGTTAAATATATGATAGGAAACTTAAGGTTATTTGAATGTTACTGTTTGACTTTGAAAGTCGATTAGTGGCAAACATGAAATTCTTCACTTCAACTGTGTAGTAAATTTTAGCTTTTGCACGGTATTTCAATAGAAACTTTACCTAGAATTTTAAGACGTAACCTACCACAGTGAAACCTTTTCTGTTCTAGAGACTATTTATGTGAACAGTAGTTTCAATTTGAAAGCGTTAACATAAGAGATCTTAGGTAAAATCCGAGCTGTAATAAAAATATAGAGTTAACTTAAAGTTATTACAGTGAAATAAGTTCCGTGCTTTCGGAAGTTCTTGCTTGTGAAAGGATTTCTTGTCAGAATATTAATTTAAGGAAATAGCAACAATATTCACTGCAACAATAGGTACCTATTTATATCTTATTCCTTTAGCTGCGATCGCTCCAATAAAATGCCAAGCACCATTGTTTTGTGTGTGAGTTGCTTTGCATGTATATCGCTTAAATAAATAAAAAATGCATAAAAACTATTTATCTCAGATTTGCATCTATATTTTGTTAGTAATAAATATATATAACCTTATACACTAGTGTTAGTAAATTCACTTTTTTACTCGCTTCTTGAATGTTGCCATGCAACTGATTGATTCCACTGAGGTTCCATTCAAAACGCTGAAATGTGTGTATGTAGATTATATTTATTTTCTTAAAGAGTCCCTTTATTGATTGGATTATTTTTATTAATTCTTTCAACAACCATCAATGTTGATGTCCTCCATGGGGCTGGAGGTGCCAAGATAGCTACTCTTTTTTTATTGGGCGATTTGATGCCATATACATTGAATATATTATTGAAATTAAGAATACCGCTTTTTATCTAATTTATTCAGAGCTTAAAAAACTTATTAGAGAGGTTTATTGTGGTATTGTAGCCACGTGTAACAATTTAGGGTTTACTAGAGTCGAGATTTCATTTGGGGATGTTTACAAATAACTGGCGCAGTGTGTATGTACGGATTCACTCGTGGCTTCCTCCGGATGATATGACGAGATATGACTTGCATACGGTAAACTGTAAGATATTGGATTTGCGAAATGTGTTTGTCTGATTCTATTGATTGTTTAAGAACGTGGCTTATTGTCAATCTTGTTATATATATATATATAGTGACAGCGGTAGGTCAGAGATTAGATTTAGGAAGACAACTAGTGTTTGCAAACGGGGCCTTTATTGATGACGAGAGTGACAGTTGGTGCAATACTTAGATCACGGAACACACTACTCGCCCTTTAAGAGTCCCGGCGACAAGCACTGTGTGAGAGCTCAAACTTGGCGCACTTGCTGTCCCCACGACTACTGTGCGACAGTCCCGACGTACACGATACAGTTCTCACTTGCACTGAACACTTGGCACTCTTTACTTTCAACGATTGCTTGCACTTTACCACTTTTACCTCTTGAATCGCCTTCGATTTGACTTGAATTAACACTCACCGTCCGGTTGCGATGTACTGCTACATTGTGCCAAATTTCAAACATTTCGAAAGTCTTTATTTTCTTAAGTGAAAGATATTTGCAGCACCGTAACAATTATATATTCTATAAAGTGCAAGACAAGATGATTGCGTATATAACATAATATAATATATAACGTAATATATTTTTTTGGCTTGCAGTTACAAGTTGTTACATGCAATAACATAAGATGAGAATTATTAATTAGGTAAACCTACATTATACTCACAAATATATTTTTTATCGTCGTTTATTTAATCTTTATTAGTCCGATTCAGTTATTAATTTGTGCAATAAGTTTAGAGCCACGTAAAGAAGCCGCAGGCGGAGCTCATAAACTAACTTTTCGTTTGCCGTGCTCCTGGCACTAACGCTAAAAAGACGACGTCCGTTCACCAACTGGATTTGTTAATTTCTCCCTCTAGATATTTAAATGGACGTTTATTTATTCAATAACAGAGTTGTTTTATCTTTTGTAACTCTTAATTAACGCGTACAGCCACAGACTATCGTCGACTACGTTATTTTTAGCTAGCTAATTTATAGACGTGTAAATATAATTGATCGCTACTTATGCAAATGATAGTGCGATCAAATAAAAACTCGACGACTTTGGTTAATTTAGTATTCTCGTCTGCTTACGTTGACATCTGCAACGTTGTTTGCATATTTAGTAGCTTGATGACAATTTGTTAAAAACTTCGCTGTACAAACAGTATGACGTGCAATTAAGTATTCCACGTTCTACCCACCGCGGTGGACGAATTTGACAGTAAATAAAACAGTGGCGAGCATTTTACAATAAATAATATAGTACCGTTGGAAATAGTTCGCAAAGCCGTCCCCTAGCTTGAATTGAGGAGTTAAAGAAAAGTACGATTTGAAAACGAACGATACACTCGGCTCGGTCGAGACGACGGGAAATTGAAGGATTTCGCTATCATGAAACAGAATCTATTGCTCCTCGATAAACGTTATAGATCGTTATAGAAACTGGCCGACTTTATTTTTTTATTTCAATCGAAGAAATAATGTTTCATTTAGATCAGCGAGCTGAGTAAAGCTTGTATCCGATATGCCAATTTAATCTGGGGGCGCCATCTATCGCGGCCACAGGTAGGCAGGCACGGGGGGGTGAACAGGGGTGGGGCGCCACCCCGGCCTCGGCCGTGACGGCCATACTACGCGCTACTACGCTACGCTCTCGTAGCAAATATGCTACGACTATTTTGAGAGCACTCTAGTTTACTACTGAAGCTATTATTTTCTACACTAATCTATTCATGTGTACCGATTTAGATCATACTCGGCCGCATCATTTGAAATGGACAGCAACAGATCTAATGACATCCTTTAAGAACCACACTCTATCGTGGAACTGTAACGAAGTGTAAACAGGAGATTTTAAGCAATATCCTTTAATCCTTACGGAAGACAAATGACGATTGCAACACAAATTCAAGGTTCGGGCGATGTTTATGTCAAATACATTTATGCGAGGATTAATTTTGCAATATGTTGGAGACCATTTATTTCAGTACATTTGATTCAAATGTTATTGTAGTGGTAGGTATAACGCGTTCTTTTTTGGGCTAGAGTGATTTAAATGCTTTTATTGGTATCAGATAGAAGATAAAAGAGAGTGCGTAATACGCAATTCATCTGTAATTTATCTGTTTGTTAATTATTATTATACGCTGATAGTATCAATACCGCGAGCTGTCGTTACTCGAATAAATGAAGTCGAATGAAACCAGTTTAAGTAGACTGGAGTTATACTGTGGACACTGTCCACTAATGACAGTTTCTTTCTATTTTTTCTGCGTATTATACCCGGCTATAATGCTATTGCCTCTGACACTTGGTCCATGGTCTTGGTTACTGCTTCCCAATAAGTTCACATTTCCTATAGTAACCGGCCCGCGGTTTAGACTGGCAGCAATCTCACTGTTTAGCTACCATATTTCTATTTGGGTCCCAGGAGGACCTAGTGCCAAAAGAATAAATGGCGGTTTTATTGTTTCTGAATTTGCAGTAAAGTATTTGTTATCGAGCTTATATCTGCTGCCACATTCCGACACAGATCTTCTCGCCAAAAGTGGAAATTTCATCCTTACCACCTGGATGAATGGTCACCTACCACCGTGCCTTTCATAAGAAACTTTTTGCCTCGCACTACCGCTCTGTGTTACAATTAACTGCGGAGGTATTTCCGATCCGGTATGACATGGCAACCTTCTAGAAGCGAGCCTATTCCTTTATTAAAGACCGGCAACGCACTTGCGACTCCTCTGGTGTTGCGAGTGTCCATGGGCGGCTGTGATCATTTACCATCAGGCGACCCACTTGCTCGTTTGCCTCGATTTTGTATAAAAAGAAATATACATATAATGCGCATAGAATGACCGAAGTTCTTTTAGGATCAATAGCATAATAACCGGCATTCTCTGTACATACATTGTTACTCATTTCGGTGAATCTTAGAGAACAAAGGGATTGAAGAGGTAAAGTATGGAAGGTGCGGAGCAATGTTATGTTTTATGGGAGGGAGGTGATAAAACGCGTATCGTTATGTGGGTAGCTACTACGGGTTCTCGTTTATGCCTCGAGTTTATACTTTTAGTGAATATGCATTAACATGGTTACGTCAAAGTGCATAGTATAATATACGCCCACAGCTACATGTTTATTGAAATGAGTTCTTGTTGAGTTAATGTTGTATTGTAATGAAAGTCTTTCTCCCATACAACGTTTTCGCATGGAGATGATGTTATGTCTTATTTTTATTGCTCTGGCATTTTAAACGTAGAATCGAATAGTTTGATTTTTTTTTGAACTTCAATTTGAACTTCAAAACTTCATTTTGAACTTCAAAAAGGAGAAAGTTTCTCAATTCGTCCTGTTTATATTTATGTACGCCGGCGTTACTGAAAAGGTTTTGATAATTGATTTTTATTTCATACTTCTTAAACCATATTAGTCAAACAATGTCAGAATTTGTTTTCAGTTAGCATGCTAAAAGTAATACATGAAATCATAGAAATTATAAAACTATGATTTAAGATGTAAAAAATAATAATGGATAACTTAAAAAACCATCTGTTGGAATTGTCCGATCTCAGTATTGTCATTTTTAGCCAGCCGTTGTTAGCCGTTTTCGGTAAGATGGCGTTAAAAGCGTCTTAAATGCGTTAAGAAAATAACTAATGAATTGTATAAATTCGAGTCTGAGAACTACGGTGCGGTGGCGGAGCGATTAACGCACATGGGGCTGAATACTCCGTGGGTCGTGGGTTCGATTCCCACCCGCACTTAAATTTATACAATTGAGTATAAAAATGACGAATTTTAATTGTAGTTTATTACGTTTACCTTAGGATTTATAAGGAAATCACTAGTTGAACAATTGTGCCGATGAGATACGTGTTTAAACTTAGTTGTAGATAAGTTGAGCACAAATAATTTTACGTCACTCGTTGCTGGTTTGTTTTTAAAAACAGTTATTTTAAAACATTATAAAATAGAACTAGGTTCTATGGAATAAATATTATTTAACATGCCGTACTAAACAGCATTATCATTTTAGAATCTATTTTGGTAGGGTCCAAAATAGATTCTAAAATGATACGATAATAATACTAAAATGAAACGCGAGAGCTATTGAGTTTTATTTCATAGAACTTGGATTAGGAATTTGTGTATTCGTTTTCTCTGAAGTTTATTTAAGATGAAGGATGTTGATGGACTTTATTCATAATTCTTTTTAGTGGTAGGCACGTTTAAAGAATGTAGGGCAGACGTCTAGATTATGACCTGTATTCCAATTTTAGTTTAAATAAATTTCTATCGTGTTGAGAACAGATTAGAAGTTTATGACTGGTATTAGCTTAGTAAGTAATATTATTGCTGTTGAAGTTTTGTTTTATTAAAGAACTTGAAGTGTTTGAAACAGTTTTCTACCTAACAAACAAGTAGGACGGGGCGACCATAGATATACAATAAAATTGCTTACATTTTGGCTAATCTTAGGAACCATCATACACAAGCACTTATGTAAACTAATAAATTCTAGGTAAATTTATTTTCGCGAATTCTGATTGAAATGCCCACTTGGCTAGGGGGTAATTTTTTAAGGTATTTTCTTTCTTATATTTTGTTGCCTCTATTTCGTTCTCGGCTAAGTCTTACCCGTTGCAACCATCTGACAACCAGTAACCAAGATCCTTAGATATGTCAGATTCTATATTGACTACCTGTAACGATTATCATTGATGTTCTCATGTATGTCCAATTGCTCTCTGGGGCACAAACAACCAGTTGGCTCAACCTACCAGACCCCGAAACAGTTTCTTTTTGTATATGTGTTCGTTTCCATCGTCGTATGTGTACCGATTTTGATATTTTTGAGCCGTTATTATTAACAAAAGTTGAACGATTTTTCCAAAATGTTACCATTCGGTCATTATTGTAGTCGGGACCTCTCGTGCGCATCGCCCGAACGCGCGGTTCACACCTCTTGGCCACAAGAGGTCGTTCAATTAACACGTGAGCAGGCCGTGGGTAGACGCTTTCTAGAATTATACTTCTAATATTGTTTAGAAAGGATTTTGATTTAACTTCTGGCCATTAATATAACGCCTAAAATAACGGCTGTGTGTATAAACAAAGAGAATAATGAGTTTAACGTGTAATCGTATTGCGGTAGTAGGAGCTCGCCGAGGTCTAGGGATATAGGACGAACGGTGTTGCCAATTCCTATGACAAAACTTGGTGTTTGCATTTTTAATTATAATAAAAATTACTTATTTCAGTAGTTGTACTCTAATTGTGTACTCTAATAGTATCAAAGTCAGGAACATTTTATAGACAAACGTGTGATTTTCACAAACAACCAATTTCTGTGGCATTTCGTTGCTTCAACCGAACAAAAATATTCTCCGCTATAAAAGAATATGTATGCGTAAAATTCAACGTATTTATCAACCGCTACACTTTGAGTTAAGACTGATCCTTGGGACCTATACACCCATATAAATATACTCTTTTATATTTTTTTTAAATTTGGCCTTATGCTAGGTTATGATGACGTGCCGAGATATACCGACTAAAAATATTAATTTGTATTAATGTATGGCATAAATGACTGCTCCCAATAATGTCTCCGTAGTTTCTTATGTTAAAAGGGTTTTATTTGTAATATGACTAAATGATATTAAATCTTAGATAGTTGCTGAAAATTAACCATTTTAATACTTAATCTTCTAAACAAGTAAATGAATTTGTACATAGTTATGCGTGCGAGTTTGTCGCTTTGTTATTAAATCACAATCTAAAAAAGGAGATGAAAATAGAGAATCTAAAATAAGGAAATCGCCCTACAATTAATGAGATTTGGCAATATTGGACGAGGCATTAAAATGCAGCGTGCGTACCCCGCCGTCGTACACTTCCTCCCGCCCATCACTCCGTTACGCAATGTCCACACATTCGGTTTTAGATTTTTATCTATATATTTTTTTCTCATGCTACTGTTTTATAGCTTTCGTTTGAGGTTAATCGCTTCTGATGCTGCGAGTTGGCTCCGCGGTTCTCGGTATAGAAAAATATAAACGTAAGTTTTATTACATATTTCTGATTACACATCGCCATCTTACATGGGAAACGGACGATTTTATAGACGAATAACTCATAGAACTAAAATATGACCACAACAATTCATTAAAAGGTAAACAATAAATCATTTATTTTATTATTGATAATGGAATAATTTTAATTCTGAAAGAAAAAAAGCAAGACTATGCCCAATATTAAATGAAATAATTTAACTGGTACTTTGGTACTGTTATTTAGAGGTCGTGAGTTCGATTCCCACCCAAATTAAATCTTTGTGTGATAAGTACGATTATATGTTCTGGGGCACTACCGGCTAAGTCGCCGAACATCGATTTCTTAAATGGCGTTCAAATAAATAAAGGTTAACAACGACTTAATCAATCGTTAAATCGGCTTCCATGAGTACATGTGACGTCATAAATGGTCCGGAATCGATTGTTAACGTTGAAGCCGATTTAACGATTGATTAAGTCATTTTCAACCTTTATTAATTTGAACGCCATTTAAGAAATCGATGTTAGGTGACTTAGCCGGTAGAGCCCCTGGGTGTAATTTATCATATGTTTTCTGGTTGCCATAGTACAGGCACTGCAGCACTGCTCCCAATTTTTTTGTTTCCCAATAAATAAACATTAACATACAGCGTGGCAATGCTGCTAGTATTCTGGGAACGTTACCAACGACAATTTACTTATGCAAATATATTTTTATTTTTTAAACTATTATCATGTTACGTATGAAGAGTATCCTAGGATTTATGAATAAGTTCGTATCGGCGGTGGATACTCAAGTTTTAGAGTTGTTGAAGTCGCCGAGTAGAATATATACAGCTTATAGGTGTGCCCCGCGGTTTTACCCGCGTCAAACTTTTTATCTCGATCACCCATCCATAGATTAGATTGTGATGAAATAACTATTTAATGGGAAGTAACTATTGCGCTAATTAATGTGTATTACAATTGTTTGACATCCTTAAAGTACTTAATTTACCCATGATGCTGCCCAAATTGTAGAATAAGTTTGAAAAATACGCAAAAATTAATTGGAGGTGATTATTTTTTGCCTTTGTTCTATAAATGGATGTTTTTTTTAATAATTACACTACAATCTAATACATTAATTACTTATTACAAATAAAGCGGTTTTGGTTGATTAATTATTAGAACAGGAAAACACGTAGTCTTTTTCCGCTTCTAACTAAGGGCGCATATTGCTCGGGTCACCGGCATGTTTGCGTGAAGTTGTTACGCCCTTGTCTATGTTTAGTTAGTGTATTGAGTTTCTTAAATACTACACTATTTATATGTGGTAGCAGTGAAGAGGTACATTATATCATGAACAAAGAAAGCCCCGACGGCCCAAGATTCTCCAGAGATCACTTCGACATCGTTCTCTCGTGAAAAATTCACTATAACCAAAATTGCACAATCACTCTGTGCATTTTCCAATCTCTGTAAGCGCCAATATGAAAGACGATTCACATCACAAAGACGCCAATAGTCCTCTGAAATAAAATGTCTGAACTGCCCTTCCCTAGGAATCAATATACACTCTATTGTCTTTAACCAGAAACGACTACGGGCGAACCCCAAGTTTACACGCGGAAACGACTAAATCCAATATAATTTCAATGAAAATTCAACTCTAGGGTATCGTCTCAAAGTTTTATTTCCCATTAAAAAGATTTTGGGTCGTTAAGAAATATTTCCCAAGTTAATACCGGATGAAATAATGTCGTCTGAAGCTGAACGCGTCGCACTTTCTGTTTTCCAGCCGAGAGCGATGTTTTGCTTGTACAAGTTTTTCAGGGCTCTGCTTTTTAGGTGATTTTTGTTGCGTCTTTAAACGCTTGCGGTTCAGAACTCTCGCTCAAATGGAATTTTTAAAATGTTTGCTCACAATCCTCAGACATTTATGTAGTAGAATTACGTAGAACCGTTGTAGGACACTAATATATATCCCTTTTTGGGTGGCCCTTAGGGTGGCCCTGTTATTCTTTCTAGACCGGAAACCACACGGCTTATGATTCGCCTGTAACACTTTCAATGCATTTGATGTTCCGTGGCTTTCCGTGGCTGGTAGCGTAGGCCCTACCTAGGCTACAACAATGAATAACTTGTTGTAACTTATTGAAGTTATACTTCTTTTGGCGCGATGGAGAAAAATGATGAGAGTGAATTTTTACGATGCGCGCGCACACCGACACCAAAAAATTTAACAGCATGAAGTTAGTTCTAGGTGGTATGAGAGTGAATTTTTACGATGCGCGCGCATCGTAAAACTAACAGCATGAAGTTAGTTCTAGGTGGTATGAAGATGTATGAGAGTGAATTTTTACGATGCGCGCGCACGATGCGCGCGCATCGTAAAAATAACAGCATGACGTTAGTAGTTTAGGTGGTATGAAAATTGATAACTATGTTCAAGTTGTATATTAAGAAGTATAACTTCTAACGCGTGTACATAAGTACACACAAGTTTTTATTTTTATTTTATATATTTATTTTTATTTATTTGTTGAGGACAGCCAGTAATTGTTAAATTTTTCTTACAAATCAATAATACAAGGACACAAATCCTAATGCACATTTTTAAAGGCGTCACCGCATGCAATTATTATTAAAATAGTAACACTAGAATTAAAAAATACAACAGCTAGATATTAAAAACTAAACTAAAACTAATTAATTATATAGTTGGTAGTGCTCCTGCCTACGAAACTGGTGGTCCTGGGTTCGAATCCCGGTAAGTGCGAATATTTGTGTGATGAGCACGAATATTCGTTTCTGAGTCATGGATGTTTTCTATGTATATAAGTATTTATCTATCTATATAAGTATGTATATCGTCGCCTGGTACCCATAGTACAATCTTTGCTTAGATACTATAGAACTAGATAATTAAACATAATCTCTTGACAATAACTTGATACGAGCTAGCTAAATATCATTTCTGTAATAAAATAAATTTTATAAATGTTTTCATACAAGATGTACCTAAATATCTATGTTACTAGAAATAATATCTAATGTATACAACTATATTACTACAAACATGTTCTGACTATTTACAAGCGCTTTTTTAAAGTCTACGTGAATAAAAACCTTTTTTATTTTTATTTTATTTTATTTAGTTTGGGGCTAGGATGATCTATGTGACATTAGATATTATTATTATATACATTTTTTTTTGTCTTTTTTGTTACCTTATGCTGAGGTAGAGGCCTTTTCTTTGGCTGACAAAATGCAACTATGTATTTGCTTACTATGATCTCTACTTTATGTAGTATTTAGTCCTTTATAAAGTACTCTAGTAACAAGCAGGTTAAGGTAAGCATTTATAGCGAGAGATAACATATCGTCATATTGAACTCGCTAACCCAGACATACAAGAGAGAAAGAGTTCTGCTTTAGCTAGTCTGTTTTTAATTTTTAAATACTCTAATTACAAGCGGGGTAAGTTAAGTATCTAAAGTGAGCGATAATGGTCCCTTATAAAGTAAGTAGTCTAGTAAGCAGGCTAAGTTACACATCTAAAATATCCTCATATTATGTTCTCTGACTCAAACATAACGGACACCGAGAGCTCATTTTTTTAACAGACAAATCCCGCACTAGTGAAATTTATCCCTTTGTGTGTACTTTACAAACAATTAATCAATGGATACAAAGTACCTACATCCAGATTCAGAACAACTATTTATCGTCATACAAGTAGTAATTGTCCTGCACGGAACCGAACCCGGGACACAAAGTTACGTCTTTAGCTAGTCTATTATTAATTATAAAATATTCTCGTAACAAGCGGGTTCATAAAGACGCAGTATCCACCGATATGGCGCCGAGTGTACTTAAGAAATGAAAAAAATCTTATTATATTTTGATATCTGATTGAGTCTTTATGAAAGTAAAAGTATTTTGTTAGCGACGCGACTGTCGCCGCCATCAAAATGGGCCTTATATTGAATGTTCCCGTGATTTATTGCTCGTTGATTCGACTCGAGGCTCCGCCGTCGCCACAAGGGCTTTGTTTTAACTTTTTAAAGGAATTTTCGGGTCGTCCCTTATTTGAATTTCAACGTGCCTTATTTACTAAGTTTGTAAGTCATTCTCTGAATTTAATCCCGATCGATGTTCGGACGGCGTTCAGACGGAGGCGTCTGTTAACCCTTTGCTCACGATAAAAACGTTTATACAAGGTTTCGTATAAAGTGAACGGACTTAAGAGGCTTAATTGGGCTTTGAAACTAAATAATGTGTAGATAATTAATTTGCAAAATTATTAATGTTAGTTTTGCTGTGTGGAGACGGCATAGGTATCATCACCCATTTTGGCGTTTTTCTGTGAACTATGACCATCAAACTGCGATCGCCAACCCGTCTACCAAGCGTGTCGATTCTGGCATATCCCCCATTCTTTGGGGAGGATTTTGTCCAGCTGTGGAAGTACTTTGGCTGACGTGATGATGATTAGTTGTGTAAACAGTATGTGTGTGGCATAAAAAAATGCCTGCTGGAAAATATTTCTATTTTTTCCTAGCGGGCTTATTACGGTTTGTAATTGTGTGATAGCGAAAAATTTGCTACCGCTGGCTGCTATCGTACTGACCTCTATCGTCATACCTGTTTCCTGGGATATAATCTCTGTAGTTGTCGTGTAAAGGTAGTACACAAACAAAAACATTACTATTAGGTATTTTGTATATATAGGAACTGACCTTGATATCGCCCTTCCTGAGCACGATGAGGGCGTTAGTGCCTGATAATAATAACTCTATTGTTGTGCGCAATATATAGTGATAACATAGTGTTAAGCTTCATAGTAGTTAAATATATCTCGACCCAATTTTTTATTTACGTGCAAATTTGAATATATCAAATCAAGTAATTGCAAGCTATGGTGACAAATTACTTGTAAAAATTATAGACTAGTGGACTGCAATACTAGTTTATGCAGTAAAACATAACATAATTGAACTGTGGACTATATATAAAAGACTAAGTAAATGCGCGTGTCGTCGGTGCACCCGCGTCCGAGCGCCCCAGCCGATGCCAGCCGACGAGAGCCGATGATGCACGAACATACTTTTTTGTAAGAACCTAACTAACTGTAAGAATATAAGTTAATTATTATTTGCAATCGTAAATTATTATACACATTTTATAGTAACTATGAGTAGCTAAGCAATCAGGTAGGATAGGTCAATAGGATAATGAGTAATATTGGCTTAGCGAATTTACACAAAGAATATTTCTAGGAAATTTATTCCCCATATAAGCCGGGGTACGTAGATAACGCAACACCACCGTCTTGGCATTCGCATTTGCATTTATGACCCATCCGAACGCCGAGTTTTACCACTGTATAATATTTAACTATTGCTTGTTGCGTATGAACCATTAACAACTCTAGTCGTTCGCATCTAACCCATTTGAAGGGGAATGTTATTAACCGACCGATTTCAGTGAACCACTAACTAGTATATCCTTATATGTTGACACCGATTATCTTATTCTGCAAAGTTTGCGCGAGGGTCAGTGGCAATGTGACAAAGTTAGATATGCATATGAATTAGTGCTCGCCGCTTGGTACTCGTGTTCGTTTAATTTTCCAGCATGATATTAATTTTAGGGTAGTGATTTCGTAGCTGTATTCATTCGAGAACGACCCTTCTATTGTAGATGAGCGTTGATGATAATGTGGATCACTTTGTTATTAAATTGTTGTAATAATTTATGTTTAGTTGGGTTTCTCTGACTATGATACATACATACATTGTGTAGTTTTGCTAATTGGAAATCTCGTAATTTTATCTGAGAATTACCGTCATTTGATCTACCCACTCACTTATATTTTATATATACATATATGTGCGCTTTTGCTGTATAGCGAAATACCTAATATTTGTGTCTCTTTTATGTCTTTGTGTTTTAAAGTAAATGCATGCAATGTTCGTTACAAGTATGCATCGCTTGTTCAATTAATCGTTTTAGATAAGAATAAGCAGCACGCACAAGGAATGAGCGTATCGTACCCGACCGTAAATATAACTGAGGGTACACTAATGCCGAATAATTGTGAAAATTCGTTACAACCCCGCGCGGCTTTCTAGCGATTGATTCATTTAACAAGCTTAATAATCGATACTATATCATTTGAATAATTTTGCATTGATATAGCTTGGCTTCTGCAAGATCCGTTATAAGGATACATTAATCTGCTATTACCGATGACGTAGCCAATTGGTTCAGATACCCTTCAAATGGGTCTGAACTACACTCGGCCTACCTTTTTCAGTTATTTAAGCGATTAATTATGGAAACCATCAATCATGTTTAATGCTGAGCGTCAAATCCAGAAGTAGCAGTAATTTCCCCGTAACAAAAGTTTCCGCCCGACCGGTTGGTGCTCCTGAAATTGTGAAGTTAATCTGATCCTCATTTAAGATATTTATTTACGTAAGAAACCTTTGATAATTGCGCTCCTATAAGTATTAAAGTTCCAATCAAATGTTTTGAGAACCCTTTTAGTGTACATTATTTTTGTGGCCTTATACTGATATATTTATAGTTATTGTCCTTCCTTTTTTCGTTGAACCGTTCACACAGCCCAGGTATACTTTTGTGAATCTTCTTTCATTCATCCTTTCTAAATGTCCAAACCATCTAAGCATACCTTTTCAATCTTAAATAAATAAATAAAAATATATTAATGTCCCATTATGTACCCTACCGTTCAGTGCATATAACATAACCACTAC
This sequence comes from Pseudoips prasinana, assembly GCA_951640165.1. Taxonomy (NCBI): domain Eukaryota; kingdom Metazoa; phylum Arthropoda; class Insecta; order Lepidoptera; family Nolidae; genus Pseudoips; species Pseudoips prasinana. The sequence goes on from OX621249.1 coordinate 8,889,192, forward strand.
TTCAAATTCTACCAAATATCGCATTTCTGTGTCATTATCATATCGGCCGAAAAAAGGCCACTGTTGTACAAAGCCATCCGCAACCGGCGTTTGCCAGCGACCCACACAAGATCATCGGTCCATCTTGTAAGGGACCTGCTCACGTGGTTGCCACTCAAGAACAATTCTGCCCCAGCGCTGCAGCGGCTAGTTAGTTAATAATACTAAATATAACTCTTTTTGGACCGTCCAACAAATTCAATATCTGCGCTTAAATACGTAATTTTGGGTTATATTGTAAGGTTTCTACAACCCTATGATGGATGGATGTAACAGCAAGATTGCATAATTGAAATAACATATTTCTCCCAATTTGTTTTAAGGGCGATAAAAATAAATGAAACTGTAAAAGTAAAAGACATTTCAAATTTGTAAGCAAATCTTGAAGTTGTTGTGTTCTTTAGGAGGCTATATTTAATATTATGAAATTTGTAAGCAAATCTTGAAGTTGTTGCGATCTTTAGGTGGCTATAATTAATATTATGAAATTTAAAGGTTTTCCGAGGTAAGGGTTTTACGTCTACGTCATAATTATGATGACGTCTGAAGTAATTACGAAAGAATTACAAAATTATACAATCATTCCTTCATTATGAGGTCTGTATGTTGTTGTAATATCTGTTGTAAAAATGTAGAATCCACTTTGAACTTTCATTAATGGCAACTGACCAGCGGAAAGCAATTCCCAACGAATATACTATTATATTAGTTTGTAAACAAAAAAAAGAAATTGCGAAACATACAAAAAACATACAGTCCCTCTTTTTAGGACGGTTAAATGTACAACCACTTTTGTTTATGCCAAATTCATACCATTTTTTTTTATTTCCATAACTACCGATCTTCGCATAGCACACCTTGTCATAGTTCGGAACGCTTCAAGTCCTAGTCTTGATTTAAAAAAGCACAACCTAAAGTTTTCCGTATAGAATGTACCTAACATTACATATCCACCGACCACCTCACAGAATTCATGCAGCCATATTAATTTAATGTGGTATACCTGTGGTGAGTGATGTCCCCAGTGTTACAAGCGACGATAATCTACGTACACACGGCCACATATCAAGCTATACATTTCCAATATAAGCTGACCTGTCATTGTATGGAAATCCTATACAAGGCGGGATCAGCTTATATGTAGCCGTGTGTACCTACTTACTGTCAGTTGAGCATTACGCGATAGAAAACAGACATAACTAAAATTCTCAGTTGCCCTGAGACTAAAAAAGGCGGCGATACATCGCGAACTTCGGAGAATACTTGAAGACTTTGTTTATAACGCTGATAGCTCTTCGGTCATGTCATCATCATCTCATGATGGGATCATAAGAGCGTGCACCTGTGTTTGCCCACTGTAACGTTAATAATCTTTACCGAACCTGGTGCCACGGTCGAAATTGGACCAGCTTATCTAACATAGTTTTTTTTTTTTTTTTTTTTGTTTATTCTGCTTCATGGCGATCTGTTTGAAAAACAATAAGCCACTTTCTTGGTTGATAATTATCTGTTTAAAAAGTTATCTACGAGAGCCATCAACTGTTGAAAAATTTCTTTCCAGCAAACTCTCTCTTTGTCTCATTGTTAGAATCTTTTGGTGAGATTTGGGATGTCATGTCTTTTTAGCCGGGTATATTGGAGTCCACCGTTTCCACTCAGTGCCTGAGCAAGCTCGTTTACGTGAATTTTTAGCTTCTCCTGATACTTCAGGCTGCTTTGGACTATTTCCTGCCGAACAGTATTTATGCCGAGGTCTAGGTATATGTATTTATTGCTAATACACTGGGGGATACCGAACATTGTTCTAAGAGCTTTGCTCTGAAATCTTTCCAGTATATCAATGTTGTTATTGCTGGCATCAAACATAGTGACGAAGATTTGTCTATCAACAAGTGTTTATGTTTTTGTATAATTTCATGGGTAGAACGCTTTAAAGAGAAATAAGTCTTAGTGGCCATGCTAGGCTCCGCATGAGGACATTATTTAAAAAAAAAACATCATAGGGAATGCGGAGTAAAAGTTACGTTCTTTTGTCCTTCAAAATATAATTAAGGAATTCCTAAAATAAAAGCTTGTAATACAACCTTCGAAATTTCGATCCTTTTCCTTATAGAGACTGAAAATGTTTACAGTCTTGACGGAGTTTACGATAACTGGCGTTTTGAACTAATTACACAGTACAGGAAATAGTTAACCAAGTGGTTTTCTTGATATTTTTAAACTGTTGTCACCAATTTCTTAAATACAATCGTTTACAACGTATATACAAAGGGCGTTTTGTTTTATTTCGTACCCTTTAGCTGTCTTTAGACTTTGATAGCAAATATTTAAAGTACATTTCCCTGTTCATTCTTATACTAATACTGTTGCATCTGCTACGCGTTGTATTTGCGTTCAGTTTTCTAATTAACTACTTTATGTACTTTGTACTATGTATGATAAGCATCATCATCCTTATAGCTGAAAGACGTCCATTACTGGTCAAAGACTACTTGTGTCCATTATTTTGGAGAGGTTGATAATAAGAACAAGAAAAACAAAAGCAGTGCCCCGTGGTTTAACCCGCGTTAAACTTTATAAATTATAGCCTATATGTTAATCGAATTTATAAGCTATATAACTACATAGATCCATCAAAATCCGTTCGGTAGTTTTTGCGTGAAACAGTAACAAACATACATGCATCCATACTCACAAACGTTCGCTATTATAATATTAATAGGGTTTCTAAATCGATGTAAATTGCACAAGTCAAGATAATACAGCAGACCGCTATTGAAATAGCTTCACTTAAATATTTGTCTGGCACACGTTACGGAAATAGCCTGGGTTTGTCTGCGTGCGTATAGCGATATCCTGGCATACGAATGTGACTTGCTCCTGTCGATGCATTTAACGCCTGTTCTCTGGATGAAATATTTATATCGGCGGCGGGCGTCGCGACGCTCTGCTACTAACGCCCTCGTCGGCGATTTACAATAATATTACTACGCATTTATTATTTAAGTATACGTTTTTGTGTATTATATTGTCTTTGTAAACTGCTGATTTCGGAAGAACTGGTAAATATTTGCTGTTACTTACTCTGTTTCAAAGTAGTAGGTATATATAGTAGATCAGTTATCTGGTGTCTACAGTACTAGCTGTACTCAGTTTGGGATAAGATCGCCATGTGTGAATAATGTCCCAGGATATTCATTAAAAAAATATCATATATCATGAACAATCTTTACATTAAATCTTCATCCAAATGTAGGAAACATTTTTCGTAAAGTTTTAGAATTAGTGCCTTAGGTATTATGAACATATAGTAACGAGTAGGGGAGCTTGAGGATTTTTAACTCAGTTCGCATTATCTATAACTCCCTTTCTCTATCGTCCAGTGAAGCAGTGAAAAATTCTTAAACTAATTTTAAACATGAAATAAAAAAAAGCTTCTCAGTCAGTTTGTGGTACTTAGCAAGAAGTCAGTTCTCTTGTTTATACTTAAATAACTTTAAATAAGTATGCAGGAAGGTATGTTGTAACTAGCGTATATTCCTCCTTAACTTAACTATAATTAATTGAAAAGTAGTTTTATTTTGTTACTTAGAATGATGTCCGAATGACACCATCACAGCTAATTCCAAATAATAATAAACAAGTGTCGTAAATGTCCTTAATATTCTAACGACATAAGTGCAACGAATGACGTGCGTCCGAAACCCGCGCGCGGTCAGTACTCTCTTGCGCGCCGGCGCGTCGCGACGTCCTGCCGAAGCGCGTCGAACGCACCTACCCACGTGCTAGACAAAAATAAATAAACGCGACGCGTGCTCGCCACCTTTGCGGCAGCCTTATCTCACTTAGCGCTCGTCATACAATATGCTACAATCATTATAAACCTATCGGTAATAACTCGAAACCATTATATTTTTGTAATCGAAATGCTTCGTTAGCGTCCTTAGTCGAAATCGATGAAATGCAAACATGTTGATGTGCGAATAATCAAACCCCGATTGAACCACCCTCGTACGATGCGAGTAATAATAGCGATGGGGTGCGGGTGGCCGTGCACCCGCTCACGTACACCTCTCTCGGTGCATGCATGCACTTGGCTGTCCCAACCGAATAACCCAAGTTATAAGGCTTTTGGTATCATCGAAAAGTGGTGCTGAAACCTAATGGTCAAATCTTTTTACCGGATCGATTGGTAGCCGCCGTTTACATCAGATTACCAAGTTAAAAATTATAAAATCATTATCCATTATAGTCTTATTAAACATTCTACTGTTTTAAAATAATTGTATTTTAACACAAAATATCAATTTAATAATTACTTTAAATGCTTAGTCCGATGGTCGAAATTAACTTAAGCTCGTGAACTAGTCGGGCCACGAATAGTCAAGCTTTATTTAATAGAGGGGAAGTAGGGCTCTTTGTCACCACCTGTCCGTTGTAATAGCTTTCGGAAGACGCAACGTAACGCAGTCGTAAGCAGCGCGTGGCACGAGTGCATCTGTCTTGAGTTTCGCGCCAAAACAACATGTGTGTATACAAAGATTAAACAATGGATATTTTGTATAATATACTTGGAATACGTGTTTGGTTAGAGGTTTAAATGAGATATAGTTTATATATGCAAAGTTTGTTCGTGCAGTGTGTTGTGAATAAAATGTAAAAATGTTGGGATTGCTCACTTCGGATTTCGGTTACCAGAACCGACTCACCCTCCTGCAGCAGCTCATAGAATGTGGAGATGTCCTGTTAGGAACAGAATTAGTTTACGGTAAGTTTATAATTGATAAGGCTTATGACTTGCTCCGTAACTATATATAATATCTAGATTAGAACGAAGAAGTTTGTTGTTATCTATACCCTAGGTAATGATAACAAAAGTCAAGTTAGTGACGAGTATACGACAAGTAAATTTATAAGCAGATTTTCAATAGTTGTAATTATCAATAACGTAACTAACATTCTATCATAAAACTGTTTAGGTAGTTAGATAAAATGAATAGTTACAAAGTAATTAAATAAAAACAATCTTGGATATATTCAAGCCAAAATGGTTTTCATAAAAACAGTCAACTTCAGCCACTTAACCTTGGTAATATTTAATTAACTTGGTAAACGAATATATTAATAATATAAGTAAATTATTACTCACCATTTGTATTTATTATGAATACACTAACTCTTAAAATTGTTAAGTTTTAAGGAACTATAATAACGCAGATATATTATAATCATAATTATAAAATGAATAAAATAGAGAAACATAGTTGTAGTTCTTATTTTATAGCAAGACAAATTTTAACCTCGAATTTGGTGAACAGGATGCAATAACCACCATAATAAACGCTTTGTACACGAATACTAAATAAACACATAAATAAACATGGTTTAACGAGTATACAAGTTCCACAGCTATTAAAAATAAATGGAAAATAAACAACTATCAATTTTCCTTGTACATCGTCGTAACGCAAGCGTGTAACAGATAATGGTCCGTTTTCCTACAGCCTTAGCGCTTTTTTATTGAATATATTTTTTATTATTTGCGCTTAACAAAATAATTGTACTTCCTACACGTGGATGAGATAATGATTTACGTTTAGGGCTAATCTCGAGTATTATTTACCTGCCGTAAAATAAATGTTTGAGTGGACTCTAAAACTGAGAACTACATAACTTTGGGGTTAAACTTTTCTCTAAAATGAATTATATTGTGTCACGATGTTTTCTGCTTCATGTGACCTTTGCCATTTCTGGCCACATTTTTAGAATATCAAATTATATCAAATTTCAGAATAATCGTAAAATCTACAGATCAGATGCGTCTAGTACACAACCCAATGTATAATCATACTAGTTTATTAAATTATAATCACAAGATTTTCCTTAAAATACGGTCTAAATGTAAGCCCATTGTATAATATAATACATATACTACCCTGTTAGGTAATTAATAGTTTTTTTATTGTCATAGACATAAGATGTACAGAATCCTTAGATCAAATTAATAAAACATATTTTTTCGTTTAAATAGTTTTAGGCTTGTCAGTTTCCAGGTTTAAATACGACCTAAAGTGAGATAAGTCAGTTAAAAATAAATCATTCAATAAAAAATACATACACAACAAAATAACAAAATTCATTCTACTGGGACGGATAAATTTATGAAATATTCTTTAAACATATCTTAATAAATATCTTTCCTTTTCACGAATGTATGAATAATAATATGCCTAATGATTTTATTTATATGGTCGGGGAAGGGGACGTCTAATATATGAATAAAAATAAATCCTTAAATATTCAATTTATATAATTTTAATGCTATGCAAGTTGCTCGTATACCGAAGGCTAACTTCAAATATTATAATTGGGAAGCTCATGAATTTTATTATTATTTAAACATGATATTAACATCGAATAAGGTCTTCATGTCAACGGCTCCAAAACAATTAAAATAATAGTAGGTAAATAATCTTTTTTAGAGTGTTATTTTACACTGTGAGGAAATAGCAATGTAGCATTCGGAGACATTAGAACTTGTAGAAAAAAGGATAAATAAACTTTAGAACGCGGATTATACTAAATAATTTCTGACGTTACTAGAAATAATGAATTTGTCGCATCGTCGTTTAGTCCGCAATTCCCCTACTTCATTAAAAGTGTAATTAATTATTGCATAAATATAATAAATTAAGTTATAATAAGTTAAGTTGTAATGAAGATGATACCTATATTATATGATCTTCTTACAACTTAACTTTTATGGATCAAATATTGAACTTAAAGCTTATTATTATAATTTATAATTAATTTTATGAAACTTAACGAGCAATTGTGATTTATAGCACTGTCCAACGCTTTACACTTAAACATTTTGTTGAAAATACAGACATGTTCGGTGTTATTGCCATTTTATTACCTTTAAAACACGGAAAATTAAATTTCGATGATGATATTTGCTATTTATGAGTTTTGACACACATTTAATAGTATTCCTAATTCTACTAATATTATAAATGCTAAAGTTTATGAGTATGGAATGTTTCGTACTGTTTCACGCAAAAAGAACGGAACGGATTTTGATGAAACTTTGTACTAATATATCTTATATTATATATCCAAATAACTCATAGGCTATAATTGAATTAGTTTAACGCGGGTGATATCGCGGGGCACAGCTAGTTAATAAAATAATTGAGTACGTACGTGATTTTTAAAACGTTTCTACCGGATATGTGCTGTCTTTGTTGCCCTTTTTAATAATATAGTGGTGTCTTAACATTTTATTTACTAAGACATGGGGACCCACCTGCCTTCCCCTTCACCCTGTGTGCCATGTGTTATGGAGAGCACCTGCTAGGATATGCCGATTTAACGTATTACCCTTGTGCATAACATAAGTTTAGCTAGTTATTCTGTATTATAACAAAATATAATAATATCCTGGGACATTATTCACACACGGACATCATACTACATATATTACTTTTGTTTCGTAAATAAATATCTATATATGATAATTACACCCAGACGCAGGACAAACAGTTCATGTTCATGAACACAAATATCTGTCCTGGGTGGAAATCGAACCCAGGACTTACGGCTTAAAAGGCAAGCGTCTACCAACCACGCCAACGGGCTCCTTAATGTCATCTCCAAAAATTAAAGAGAAGTACGTGTTTTTTTGTGGCATCATAACTTCCAAATGGAAAGATTTATTTCAACACTGTTTAGTCCATGTGAAAGCTAGTCTAATCAGGATGGCCTTAGCTATGTTTTATGTTCATATGTATACCCGTTCAAAAGTTACAGCACTTTTTCTAGTTGGAGTGGGGTGTTTAGGAAGAATATTTCAGAGTTGCTGTGAAGATTTTTAGAAAATTAAATTAACAGCTTAGTTTCATATTCCGTTCCGTTCAAAGGGATCGAAATTTTTAAATGACTTTAAAAGAAGGGGGTTATCAATTTAACTCTGTGCCTTTGTTTTTGTATTTATGTTGCGCGAATTCTCCGTTGATTGTTTAAAATCTTAAGTTAAAGTCTGTTGAAGTTTTTTTTTTTAATTAATAACTTGATTACTTAATTCATATCATGGGCGACTTAATATTTGACTGAAACGCCATTAAGAATTGCGTATTATGTTGTCTTCTGACGTAAATTTTTCAATTGATGAACTTCACAATTACCTAACGGGTTCCGTGGAAGAAGGCAAAAAATTTGAATGGCGGGATTATTTCTGTCCCGCATTTTGTAACTAATTGGTTGCAGTAAACAATGAGAACCCAAAAAAAGTCCCTCTCAGTAAATATTTCGCCCCTTTTTGCGCAACTTAACCCGATTTCTAAGGACGGCACATTTCTTTATGGCTATTTACGTTTATGAGATTGTTTTTAATGTTTATGTTTTCTTTTATTTGAAGTTTATTATAACTCTTTCGAATTCATACACAAAAGGGGCTTGACAGAGCCGTAGGAATATAATAATACCACGGAACAGATGCCGTGAAGACACCCAGGTCAGACAGAGGTCTTTTCTATGACGGGTGTCCGTTAGTTATTTCCTAAAAAAATCTATAACTACGGTTGTTAGTTCTGCATGTTCCGCTATCCGAAGTTTAACAGAAGAACTAACTATCACACAACTGACTATCACATCCTCAACTGAAAAGAAACTTTTCTTTCGTTGTGTCAAAGCTGAGATATGGTATTAAATTATGCGGTAATAGTCATAATTACAATATTCATTTAGTATTCGCTCTAAAACATACCGAGTCATGCAAGCTATGAATTTTGAGGTACCGTGTCTATATATTTATGTGTTATTGACAAGTTTTGTTAAACATTTTAACAAATGTTTTTGAATAAATCTTTTCTTTCGTTTCAAATTTGCGACTGATATGGAACGATAGCTGAGCGAGCGTACTCCTTGGAAAAACTTACCTTTTACAATACAAGCCAAATTGAATGTGATTCGGCATAGTTCCAGAGTAGAATTTTCCTTCTTATATAACAAGCTGCCAATAGAATTAAAAGAAATGCTAATCCATTTAAAAACGAATGGCATACATATTTATTGAAGAAGCCTATTATAGTATCGATGAGTTCATATATGATAATAAACAAGAAATGTATTAATAACTTTTATGTACGATGGATAATAGTTTTATATTAAATTTCTATGTAATGTTAGCATCTTACTGTATAAACTAGTATGACTAATTTTCGACACAATGTAAATTGTTAAGAAATAAATGACTTTTGTTATATATAAGTTATGATGTATAGAAGAGAATTATTTATTTTACTAGAATCCACTAGTGATATAAATCTATTTTATAGTAGCAAGGCCACTATCTTAATACTGTGCTACTAGAGTATTACGTTTAACGTTCGTTATTTAGAGTTTTCATTATTTTAGTATAGTCGACGCTACGATAGTATACACTTGTGCTACGAAATCCGCACTTACTTCATAAAGTCGCTGTTATTGTCAAAGTGTGATGCGCGGCATCATCTGTACATTGGAGTAAAATAATTGGTATTTGTGTTACAATGTCCGCTACGTCTTCTAACATAAAATACCAGATTCTGTCTTTCAGCAAATAAATACATTTTATTGTCATTGCATCTCTTTCTGTCTAAATTCTTATGAAAAGGACTAGATATTTTTCTAGCTATATCAATTTAATTGATTCGTGTATTAAAATCGTGTGTCGGCCATCGGGACGGCCATGGAAACACTTTCCTGGGGACTCGGGAAAGTGTCGGGTTTATTTCTGTGTTTCGGAGTCCACGTAATTTCGGTTTTAAAACTGGTCTCTCTTTAACGATATTGAAGAGAGGCTGTAACTGTAATTCCCTCTCATAATTATGAACTACGAACAAGAAGAACAAACGAGAATATAAAAAATAATTTTTAAAATTATCTTGCCAAATTTCGGTTACTCCCAACAGAATAGACTAGCTGATACTGGAAACTGGATAACTGAACTTCGTTCCATAATCCGAAGTGCGTAGATACTATAGTCGAAATTCGAACTTGGATGCCTAGCCATTATATTAGCAATAAATGTAATGAACTAACGACATTAAAATTAGTTTGTGGAATACAGAATTGGCACTATAAATTGTTATTTAAAATATAAAACGTACGAGAACACGAAACAATTATCTTGACATATCCTTGTAATGACCTTAAAAACATTATATTCTTCACGACGATCTAACATGCACTCGTCCTTGAAATTCTCTTTGTGACCAGATAATTACTTTTCTGCGTCGGCCATTAAACTGTTTAGAATTTATTGTGGCGATAGCAGTGGCGTCCGGTTCACATAACACGGTTCATCACGGCTTACATTAACTAAATAAACCATTCATTATATAGTCATTAACCCTTATTTCGCTAGAGTACTTTAAAAAGGTCAGCAGATCAGCTACAGCAAAGCTTGTGGCGTCCGTAATATCTTAGTTATATAAATATAGAGGGTTCTCAATTTGAGGATAGCATGTCATTCAGTATGGACACTTGGCTTACGTAAACATAGAATTAGCTCAATTTGAGGAAACGTTGTCATTCTGTATAGACGCAAAGCCTATGTTAACATAGAATGAGCTCAATTTGAGGATGCGTTGTCATTCAGTACGGACACTTAATTTAGGTTAACATAGAATTTGCCCAATTTGAGGATGCGTTGTCATTCTGTATAGACAAATAGCTTATGTTAACATAGTTATAGCTCAATTTGAGGATGCATTGTCATTCTGTATAGACACATAGCTTATGTTAACATAGTATTAGCTCAATTTGAGGATGCGTTGTCATTCAGTACGGACACTTAATTTAGGTTAACGTAGAATTTGCCCAATTTGAGGATGTGTTGTCATTCAGTACGGACACTTAATTTAGGTTAACATAGAATTTGCCCAATTTGAGGATGTGTTGTCATTCAGTACGGACACTTACATAGAATTAGCCCATTTTGAGGATAGGTTGTTATTTAATATCGATACATAGCCTATGGTAAAATAGAATTAACTCAATTTGAGGATGCGTTGTCATTCTGTATAGACACATAGCTTATTTTAACATAGAATTAGCTCAATTTGAGAATAGGATGTCATTCAGTATGGAAACAAAACATAGAGTGTGCTCAATTTGAGGTCAGTTTGTCATTCAGTATGCCCTTAGCTTATAAAAATATCTGTAGGTGGTTTTTTTTAATCAGTTAAACTGTTTTTGATTTTTATATCTATTCTAATTAAACAAACTAAGTAACATACAAAAACTCTTATTATCATTTCTCTTTATAATATTGTAGATCAGATAAAAGCTATAGATGTTTTTTGTTACACACGCCGTTTGCATTAAATTTTGCCGTAAGATTCTGAATAACCAATGTAATGCGTGGGACGCTAATTAATTACTTATAACCCCTTGACTTATTTATTACACTTCGTTCTCGATACCGAACTGTCATTCCAATTACCACAGGGATATCATTATAATATTCCCCGCGACAATTTAAATTAAAGGTATCGATATATTTAATTTAACATATTTGCAATATTAGGCCAATTTTACCGAATCAGTGATCCCCCCATGCCTTGCCAATTAAGCTGCGGTGAATCCCATTATTATTCAGTTTAACCCTAAGATTGTAAATTCAAATACTGCCGGTGATATAAGTTTATTATGATCGGAATAAAATTAGGTATCGATATGTTTACTCACTAAGCTTGTAACAAATTCTCAGAAGAAGATTCGTCTTAATTACGTTAAGATAATTGTAGAATGGATGGTGGCGGTGGCGGAGCGGTTAACGCACATCGGGCCGCATAACACGTGGTTCGTGGGTTCGATTCCCAGCCGTACAACGTAAATTTAAAGATGTCTAAAAATTCTAAGAAGTTCTCTTAGTTCTAACTTAACAGTATTGGAGCTTTCCTACCATTTCTTCACGTGTAGACGCTTCGGGTTCGGGTGTTTTAAGTTGGGTCCCCTATGTATATATAAAGTTGTTCTGGGTTTAGTTCTGCTTTGAGTGCGTGAATTGCACGTTTGTAAAGTCGCCTGCGATGTTATTATTTAGTTCCATAGTGCGGGAACTGTCTTTCATCAATTTGAAGTCATGAAAGATGAGACTGAATGTCAATGCGTGCTCTGCTGTTTCTTGCAATATATATAGTATGTAGTAGTACATAGTTATACTGACGCGAAAGTTTCCCTGCTGCTATGCTTTTTGCGATGTTTCACTTCTTACTTCCATTTAAAATTACATAGATTATTTTTAAACCATCAGTATTATTTTAATTATTTTATTGAACTCTAATATTTTTTTTCTCATGATGGTCGTCAACTTCTCTTTGTTTTGTATTTATCAAACTTATGGTCTACGAATTGTTTTATTTTTCAAACTGGTGGTCTACATTTAGTTTTTTTTTTGCGTGTATGACAAGTTCACTTTTTGATTGTTGTGTTATTCTCAAATTATTTTATTTTCGTATTTTAATATCTACTGCTGGTCTACTATATTTTTTTTTTCATATTTTTCAAACTGATACGAATTGTTTGTTTCATTATTCTCTAATTGATGGTTTACAAATTGGTTTTAGACCTAAAAACAATAAATTTCTCACATATGTTCCTCAATGTGTCACCTATGTACACGAACACTAATGATTTTTAAGTATAGGTAATAAGGATTCATTCTATTTAACAAATTTCTATGTTATTTGAGTGACAAGAGACGCCCGCTGGTCGTACCAGTACACCTTGCTTAAAGTAATAAGTAGATAAACATAAACACAACCAGTAAATACATAAACAAATAAACACGGCGAGTGGACCATAACGTGTCCGCTACCTCAACCGTAGCAGTCTTTGTGTGCGATTGGTAACGCATGCTGGACGTTAGTCAGGCCGGCCACACACTTGGGGAACTAATAAATAGGACGATTTACATACGTGGACTTACTACCTTTTCTGTTTATTTTTTGTCGATGGAACGTCAGTCGACACACTTGCACTGCAAGAACCGCCTTTACTGTTTAGGTAATAAAGCGTCGATTGTACAACAATGCCTTGGAAAATTGACGCGACGTTGGTGGCTTCCACTTTGACATTGACACCGTCTTTATTATGTATACGGTAAGAGTGGTTTTCGTCGCGCAAGTGTTTCTACTGATGTGGCGTCGACTGTACCTCCCACACAAGCGAATGCTCCCTGTAAGTAGAATTGTTAGGGTTCAATGTTTATTTGTATTCTTCATTTTTTACATATAACTTGAATCCTATTCCTAGTATTTGATTTTGTTTTGTGTTTGCCACTTATATTTATATTATTTTTATTAATCTGACGTTTATAGTTATCGAAGGAGGCTTCAACTGTTTTACCTACTGTCTCGCAAATAAAACTACAAACTAATTATCCGGGCCGAATTAAAACTACAAACTAAGTATCCGGGCCGGAAGTTACCACCTTCGGGATTCGAACCTGTACGCTGGGCGTTCTTCTTATCGTGTCGATGATGGTAAGAATTAACCTTCTTACCATCGTAGTGAAAGGATCAGCCAATCTGCGTAACCGACTAACTGTCCTCGCAGATTGCCCAGGGTGCGCCGGAAGCATAAGAAATATTAATGCTTCACTCGGGGAGGCTCCTTTCGTGCACCCCAATTTAAGTCAGTAAACGCCACTGGGCGTTTACTGACGGGGACATGCATGGGAGGGTCATTGTTTTAGGGAAGTTTTTGTAACTGTCACTCTATGCCAATACACGAAGACGCGGGCTCTACTCCGGCAGGGTCTCAAGTAATGACCCCTTGGGATATTGAACTTCAACTCAGGGCAGCTACTGACCTGATGTTGTATGAGTGGGTTTTTTGTAGCTCTTCCTTAACCCTTAACTAGGCTTTGCTATATATTTTTTTCATTGTTTTTGCACATTATTCAAAGTGATTAGGTTGAAATCGATATGGTCTAGAGGACTAGAACATATTGATTTCAAACTAATCACTTTCAATTTTCTCGATCCTACATCGGTCGAGCGGCCTGCATCGATTTAGTATCGAGCTCTTTAATCGATACGATTGCAAACTAAAGTTCATGGAGGCCGATGGTGGTCGCGAATCGTTCACGGTCAGCGAGTAAGATAGCATAAATTTGCATTGATAGCAGTCAAAATCCTATATGGATTGTGACTTTTATCAATACTTAGGTAACTTTAGGTACAAAAATAATAGTATACGAGAAGAAGCGAGCCTATTCCTCTTCTTCAAGGTCGGCAACGCATTTACGTCTCCTTTGGTGTTACGAGTGTCCATGGGCGGCCGTGATCACTTACCATCGGGTGACACACTTGCCTGTTTGCCGTCCTCTTTTATAAATAAAAAGTATGAGTTCAAAACAATAGTATCAGTAATTGCAGAAATGTAGTATTAAGATAGCTTAATAATTGTAAATAAATACTTAAATATTATAATCATTTAAGTTAATGTTAGTTGAATAAGTTTGGCGTATAATATGTTATGAACCATTCTAACTTAAATGTGAATAAATAATTAAAAGTTACTTAAATTAAGTTTTGCGCACCAATACACTCGTAGTACACGTTACACTTCGTGTAAAACATACTAAGTGGCTTGCACAAGTCACCGGATGTTGTGCTAAGGTCAGCGTGACCAATATAACAAAGGATATCGATATGTTTACCGTTTTCTTTCAAAACAATAAGCCGATACGTGCTTCAAACCGTAATCTTATAATAATCATGTGTTTAAACTTCTGTTTAGCAGAAAGATGTTATAAAAATAAAATTCCAATCAAAGATCTAATATCGATTTTTATATTGAAATCAAAATCTAATCTCGATTCCATTAAAAAAACTAATTTTATATTTTAATTATTCTCATCATAGTGACGAATAAATGTTAACTATATGGCCTGCTTTTTGTTAACCGATTTCCAAAAAGAAGGAGGAAGCAATTCGAATGTATGTATTGTTTTTGTATGTATGCTGAGCGATGTCGCCTTTGTTTGTTAATCGATTTAGAAGATTATATTATTTTTGGGTAGGAAATGCTTCCGGTTGAAGAGACAGAACATTTGAAATCTTCTGGTTTCATAAAACCAATATAATTATTCTTTTAAAAACCATAGTTTTTAAAAGAATAATTATATTGGAACTTACTTATGTTTTATTTTCTGTGAAATGTAAAGAATGGGTGCTTCCCGAGAAAAAAAAACATTCGTAGGTTGAGGAGAAACACCATCAAGTCACGTTACAACCTGAGCGACTGACTTCCGTTTAGGAACACAGTTGCTCATGTTATTTAGCATTAAAACTTAATTAGAACCTAAATTGAAAGAGTACTTCGAGACGTCTAATTTAGTCTGCGAGTATGGAACGATATAATAAGATAATAAAATCGTAAGAAAGTCAAAACTGTACATTGAAGTTTTTTTCAAATGATATGAGCCAAAAATATAGTTTTTAGAATTTTTGTCTATTTGTCTGTGTGGATGTCCGGGATAAACTCAAAAAATACTGCATGTATTTACTTCAAATTTTGCATGATTATTACTAAGAAGACGGGTCAACATATAGTCTACATATCACCTACGGGGGAGGAGCTGTGATGATTTATAAAGTTTAACGCGGGTAAAACCGCGGGGCATAGCTAGTATAGAATAAGAAGAGAACAGAGGAATCCCTGTTCTCTTCTCTCTGCCGGTTCCTACGGGGAGTATCGCAAATTATTGTGCTAAAAACTGAACTGAACTAAAAGACCTGATTGTATAAATAATTGTATTAGTACAGAATTAAATTGATTGAGAACTCGTTTCGCGAGCAGCCATTGTAGCGTGACGGATTACTGCGTATTTATATATAAAAAGTCATCCGAGTTGCGATACTATAGAAAATCAGTTATATGCAATTTTAATGGTAATATCTTTAGCAATTTTTATGATGAACGCGCTCACCGTAACGTATTAATAATACAATAGGGTGTGTGAAATAACTAATTGCAATTATTTAAAATACCCAGGATACCATAGGTACTTGTTGTTTGAGGTATTATTTATTTAGCAAGTCGTGATATAATATTTTCGGGTCGCTAGAAATCGCTGTATGCGGATAACGTAAGACGGGCATTTGTGGAGAGAGATCAGTGGGCGTCTTTCATGATGGTGATGATGATGAATTAATATTTGTGTAGCCCTAGTTAGACAGGAGGTGGCCACCTTTATGGCCGAGCGGAGTAAATGGTCTGTTAGAACTTTGTGCTGGGAAGTAGCGGGTTCGATTTTAACAGAAAACTTTTATGTAGACAAATACAGAACTTATTCGTGTATGAAGATTTGGGTCTGCTTGAGATCCTTCCTCGGAGAGGCAAGCCGTCGGTACCGAATGTCATAATATGATATATATTAAGAATAACTAACTACGAAGGTAGACACTAATTATCTAAACTACCTATTATCACAAATACACACGATAAACAACTTTAAAACGTAGTAATAGAATAGTGTTTTTAAGGCATAGGATGCATGTACCTAATGACATTCTGTAGCAATTTTGATGAAATTCAACACACTTTTTCGTTAAGTGTTCTTGTGGATGAAAAGTGAATTTAGTAGGTAGATTAGGTTTTTACTTAGTTTTTATTTACTTTAAAGCTAAATTTTGCGTGTTTTATTTCACACAGTTATTAGACATTGACTCGACACCTTAGATATTTAAAATTTAACTCAATATTTGGTACCTACTTTATAATTTACTGAGTCCGCGACTTCGTATGTACCTTTTGTAATGACGCCATTATGTTACATCAGAATATCTATAATATTTTGTCTCTTGTCGCAAACTTATAAAAAATTCACATAAATATCCATAAAGTTTCATCACCTATATTGTTATTTTACACCCTTGAGGGTAAAATTTTCAGAAAATTTGAATGGCATATTTATTTATATCGCATCAATAGCAAAAAATTAGCTTCTAGCTCTAAAAATGACGATTTTTTCATACAACTTTGAACCCCTTACAATCCTTTTTTCGCATTAAAAAGTAGCCTATGTCCTTTCTCAGGCTCTAGACTATATGTGTTCCAAATTTCATTTACATCGGTTCAGTAGTTTTGGCGTGAAAGAGCGACATGCGACATACAGAGTTACTTTCGCATATATAATATTAGTAGAGATTGACTCCTCACCTTTGATTTTTTAAATTTAACTCAATATTAGGGACCTACTTTACAATTTATTTTGCAAAATTTATTAATACATAATAAATAAATATTAATGGAAGATCGCGTCCCAGTTCAGTTGCAAACGTGCGCGCAGCCTTACCGCGTGGGTGGCCGCACTGGCCGCTACCCATTACCCAGTTAGAGCACTTCGGATCCAGGAGCGTCGCGGCTTCCGTGTCAGGTAGTGAGCCATGACGTCATCGCTTGTGTACTACCATTACAGTGACGTGGCCCACTCAAGTATTTTACGGCTTTGTTTTGATCCGTACCTTACGTAATAATGCTATAAATCAATGAATACGTCGTCATTTACTAAGATGTTGATAGCGATGCATTTACTTAATTAACTTTTAGTAGTTTTTTAAATATCTTTCCGTGTTTCAATTACAAATTTACAATACGCATAACGAATTTAAAGAATATAATCGGAATCGGAAACCAATATTTTTATGTTTTTATGCATGAAAAATCATGCAAAATATTGGTTTTAACTGTCTTTGTTTGTATGTGGATATATTCCTCTGAAACTCTCTGACACTTAAACATGCCAAATTACATCAATTTCTGGTTATTTTTGCAATAAGTTTTGCATTTGTATCGATAAAATACCCTCTGCGATCCTTATTATAAGCGATAAGCGGCACAAAACGTCCCTAAAAATCGAGGTGTCTGTAGCCGCCCCAAGTGAAGGTTCGAACCCGAAAGGGGTTACATAGTTTTATTTTGTTAGGCGGCTTGACTCGCTCACCTTTATTGTCTGGCAGATTAATAATGTAATTTAAAATATTTTCTATGTTTCTAGCTTTATAGAAGCCACGTGGGTAATAATATGGTCACTTTTGTTTGAATAAGTTTATTTGCAATTAAATATGAATACCTACATATATTTTTGAATTTATTTAAGAACCGCATTCTCATATAATGTACAGAGGCGGACTTAATACCGTAGGCATTTTCTACTTCTCTAGTCCTCGCACAACAATTCCCTGTGTTCCTTCCAAATTTGGCAACATTCGTCATAATATTTGTTCGATACAGCCGAATGTGTTATCATACAAAAGTCTATTACGTGAATGGCAGTCACAGAAACGATACAATTTCTTTCAAGTTCATGAACTAAACTCAAGTTCAAAGGTCTAGGATAAAATGGCCTATTTAATTCAGAGTTAGTAGCCTAAGCAGCTTCGTCTGACACTGAAGTCACCGCAACCCTACAGGTCGTTGACCTCCAAGGACTGTCGGTCATAGCCCGCTGTCTTTGCTTACGTCACACGTCTATACACAGGGTGTTCGGGTGTCCAGCCAATATGGTTGAACGTACAATATAGATTGACAGCATAAGCTGGGAAAGAATTTGATAGATTTGATTCACATATAGGGAATATAAAATGTTTTTATTTAAACGGATTTTATAAGGATTTCCGTAATAAAATATATAAGTCTTGAAAGTATTATTTTGATAAAAGTATAGTTTGTCACCACATATATTGAAAATAAATACGTTATTTCCATTTTTTTAAGCCCCCATTCGAAAATAGGGATGTTGAAGTTTAAAGACTTTGTGTCTTGCAAAGTCTTGTTCCATCATTAGAGTTCCTCAATTTCCGTGCGGTATTTTTTTTATGTAAGCTTTTTTTATTCGAGATTTTTTCAGTAATGTTTTGTGAAATGTTTTACCTTTCAATAATTATAGTTCTTTCTAATAAAGTTATGTTTGATAAAATGTTTGAGCTTGACCACAATGATCATAACCGTACATGCTATTAAGAAGAATAATATTAAAATAATATTCACTCCGACCTTGAATAAGCTGATGATAGACGCTTTGATTAATATACGTACTAGTTTTTATTAAATACCACGGACCATTCTAGGTACTGAAGTAGCCTAACTCCTTCCACAGGCTTGATCTGTCTAGTTGCCAAGTTTCATAAATAAATAAATATCCGGGACATTACACAGTGCCATCTAGGCAAAACCAAGTAAAACATTGTACTAGAACACGTAACGAAATAGTTATTTACTTATTATTTCCCAAATATATACATAAAATACACAGAAAACACCTAGATCAGGGCAAATAGAAATGTTCATAAATACAAGTATTTGTCTTGGGCGAGGATCGAATCCGCAACCTTTTGTTTAAAGGCAAGTTCACCACCAACCGAGATACTGTAGTGATCTAGATCAGTTTGTATTTATTATATTTCCATGAATAGTATGAATCATTATCTAAATAAATCTGATTGTTAATACCTCTTTTATAAATGTGTTTTTAAGATATTTGGCGGTCATTTTATAAATAAATCCGAAGGCGAAGACGGTGTCGAAGACCGAAAAATACGTTTACATGCATAAATTCAATGCACTACTAAAGTATTCAATATGTAGCACGAACTTTCAAATCACTCGAGTATTTCTACTGCTCTCCGTGAGAAAATTAATGTTTACACAAACCATACTCGTATTTAATTATGTTCACCGAGTTCAAAGCACTTTTATATATTGGTTGGAGTAGGATAGGCATCGAACTCGCACTGTACTGGGAGATGTTTACATTTCGGTACGCCTAAGTAAACATGCGCTCCCTACCTCTCGGTGTATTTACACACCGTGTTAGAGGCAAATTATGCAATTCGACACTTAACAATGTTTTTAGAAGTAGTTAGTCTTGAGTTTATTGCGTTGTAGTTACGCCATACTTTCTTGAGAGTCAAGTATATGGACTAGTTAAAAGAAAGATACGTAAAAAAACAATAAAAAAAGAAAGTTAAGTCAAGTAAATAGTATTATGCCATTTATTAGGCCTTACTGTTAATGTTACTTATAACGATTGAAGCCAGTTATATCTTTATGAAGCATCTAACTTAATTAGTTTACTTAAAAAAAAGTAAATTAAAATTTATTATATTTCGTTCAATTGGACATTGAGACCAAAATAAGATTCAACCTTTTTCAATGTAAAGGAAATTTTGCAGTCACGTTGATTAATTAAAAACTATATGAAAAATATAAATATAAAATATAGTAAGTCATTGCTTGGTTAGGAAAAAATAATAATTAGTTGATTTTTTCGCTTTAATTTATCTGTTTTAATTTAATCCATTTTTTACAAAAAGTTTTGCTTCTCTTGACTCTTTTTTTACCTTGTACTGTACATAGTATATATGGTCAATAAATCTACCAAAATTTGAGGTATTGGACGTTTAAAATTAATAAACTATACGATAAAACGCACATTATATTATAATAGTTTTTTTATAAATTAATTATACCCGGTGTTTTCAAATGCATCGATTAATTTACATTTAAATTAAATTATGATATATTTTACTGTGGAGTATCAATCTAAACTTCTGCTATAACTGTTTTTATTTTATTAGTATTATAAATAAATATTATTTATAAATATTATTTATCTAAATAAATATTATTTATCTTAAGCTGTAGTTTCGATGTAGGAAGCAGGTATGAAATTTGCTCAAACAGAATTTATTTGGAATATTTTGCTCTAATGTACTTTACATAAGCGTATTATACAAGTCAGTAATAACTTAAATGTATATGAAATGCTGATTGACAAAATTATACAATATGTATAGTTGATTCCAAGTGTGATTGAAGGTTAACAACTGATAAAGATCTATGTAATTACCTTGCTAAGTTGTCATGCACCAAACTACGTCATATTCGTTGTTTCGTATGTGTTCCGAATACATTAGCATAATTGACAGCTATTTAATTTGTATGAGTAAGTAATTAAGCTATCATTTGGGTTCGAATTGTATCACAATTTTGTATATCACACTAAATATTATAAAGGCGAAGTTTGTGAGTGTATGTTTGAAACTTCTTCACGTCTAAATGGCTGGATCGATTTTAATAAAATGTGGTATGGAGTTAGCTGACACCTTGAATTAACACATAGGCTATAATTTATAAAGTTTAACACGGGGCAAAACCGCGGGGCACACCTAGTAATTTATAAAGTTTAACGCGTGTAAAACCCCGGGGCACAGCTCTTTTAATATTATTTTTCATATTTATTTGAAACTTTAAATGAATAATATTGCTAAAATGATTCTTAAAGTGTTTTCCAGAATCCAAAAAAAGAACATTGAATTCGTTTGACGATTCTATTGTATACGTATTACGATTTTCCGGTACCTATTTGTGAATAAACTTTGACATTTGTTTTGGTGCCATATATTTTTTGTCGGATGATAATCATAAGCAAATTAACTGCTGAAAAATACTAAACTGGGACTCTACCGGCTAAGCCGCCGAACATCGATTTCTTTAATGGCGTTCAAATAAATAAAGGTTAAAAATGACTTAATCAATCGTTAAATCGGCTTTCCATGAGCACATGTGACGTCATAAATGGTCCGGAATTGATTTTCGACGTTGAAGCCGATTTAAAGATTGATTAAGTCATGTTTAACCCTTATTTATTTGAATGCCATTTAAGAAATCGATGTTCGGTGACTTAGCCGGTAGAGCCCCAGGCTCTAATGATTTTTTATATTAATAATGTATTCAACCGACGGTCACCGTAGCCTAGTTGGTAGTGCTCCTGCCTACGAAGCTGGTGGTCCTGGGTTCGAATCCCGGTAAGTGCAAATATTTGCGTGATGAGCACGAATATTTGTTTCTGAGTCATGGATGTTTTCTATGTATTTAAGTATTTATCTATCGATATAAGTATGTATATCGTCGCCTGGTACCCATAGTACAAGCTTTGCTTAGTTTGGGGCTAGGATGATCTGTGTGACATTGTCCTTTTTGCAAAGAAGTTGAATAGATCATAAACTTTTATATCCTGAGACCTTTAATATCCTGGGAGATTAATCACACACGGTCATCTGAGCCCAAACTAAGCAAAGCTAAGGAAACCAGATAACTGATATACTACATATACTAATTTTATTTTGTAAACAAATACCTACTTATATACAAAATTACACCCAGACTCAGGACAAACAGACATGTTCATGCACATAAATATTTGTCCTGGGTGAATCTAACCCACGACCTGCGACGTGAAAAGCAAGCATTTACCAATCACCTTTCGCGTTAGCCGAGGTTTGAACCTCAACGTTATTGATAAACGGCTTGTGTCTATTGTCCTTTGAAACAGTGAAAGCCTCCTAACTGTAAACTGTATTATCTAAACTGTGAACTATAATCTGTAAAGTGTAAACTGAAATCTGTAAACGGTAATATGTAATCTGTAAACTTTTGTTTACAGTTTACATATTGCAGTTTACAGAATACTGTAAACTGCAATATGTAAACTGTAAACAAGTTAAAAATGATGTGTACTACTGAAAACTCCCAGCTCGCATCGTATACTTTTTGGACGTCCAACGAAACATTTTTTTGACTTAGTTAGCCGTTTAGACTTGTGTCCAATTTATTATTATGACTGCGGCACTGACATTTATTATGCATAGGGTTATTTGTGAGCATTGTCGTGGCTAATGAATACTCGCTGCGGATTCTATGTATGCTACAGTTTCTAGAGTAGGCACTTTTCCTTTAAACTGGTACGCCTTATATTTAACAGACTTAAAAAGGCCTTCATCGATTCATATTATTTTTATGTATGTTAGCAGATTTTTCCGGTATTTGTGAACCGATTTGGATCATTCTTTTTTATAGGTAATGTTTTCGAAATTGTCCCATATAAGTTATGTCCCTATCGATCCGTACTATGTTTTTTTAGACTAATAATTGTAGAGGTAGAACATTTGACAACAAAGTACTGTTTAAAAAATATAAAACCAACTACTACAATGTATTCCCTAACGATAAAAAAAATAAAAAAATAAAAATCTGTTAACAAACAACGTAGCGTAATATTCACACAAACACAAGCCAAAAACACGGATATTCTCCGTAACAAATCCGTTGGAGATTCTCCAACGCAATTGTTAACCGACTACTTACAGTTATTTTACTACTCTGCATATTTTTTTGGATTTGAGTTGAAATAATTACAAAGATATATGAAATTCGACGCTCGATTATTATTATTTAACAATAAGTAAACAAAATACAGATAAAGTTATTGTTGATATTTCGTATTTAAAGTTACAAACGCCTAGATTAATAACTTCTAATACTAAGTTACACGATTGAGCGGCCTTGGACATCGGCGACAGGAACCTTCGAACGGTTTATGGCTATGTCAGTTAAACAAACGATTACAACTTGCAGACATTCCGCTAATTAAACCACTTTAATCACTTACTACTATGTGTAACAGACTTGGTAGTCATACTTTAGAAGTTAATAGAATTAGTAAGTTGTAGAACTTCAGTTTCCGAGATACATTAAATCTCACCAATTTATGTTACATGAATGACACGAATATATTATGTAAATGAAGAAATTACATTATTTTTATTTCTTTTAATATATATAAATATTATATAAAATTCAACGTATCTTCATATAGTATAAGTTATCTTATAAGATTTAACCTATTAAGAAGGTTATTTCTACGTGTTAATCTAATTAATGAAATAACATTTCACATTTCTGAGTATTGAAATGTTTTAAATACCTATTTGTATGTCATATGCAATTGGTGACAAGGTATTTAAGAAAAACATCTTGCTAATATTCTATGGCATGGTACAATTGAAAGGATTTCCCCGCGTTATATGAACACATTCATTTCCATCATATATACAGGGTTACAGGTTAAGTCGACCTAGATCCTTTAAGAGGTGATAGTTTCCATAATTCCCGACTGATTTGTCTATGAAACACCGTACCCCAAACTTAACCGTTTTCAAGATATTGGACTTTGAAGCTTTTTTGAAATAAAAAACGTTTTTACATCTATTGGCCTATATTTTTTTGGGTTTTTTGCCTCTAATTTATTTGTGTTTCCGATTTTGTGTAGTAGATAAGTTGCTTTATTATTCTCAACACTAAAATAGCAGTTCACTGAACTGACTGGGTCGTAGTAGACGATTGATAGTTATAAATTGAAATAAATTCGTAAAAAATAATTTTTCTTTCTGTAATAATAAAAAAAAAGTCTATGACAGTTATGCTGCAGATGTGCTTAAAAATATCTACATTTCATCAGCTATCCAACAAGGTATAACAAGCTAGGGTATTATTATAATTCTTAGAAAAAAACTTCGATGAAAGGCTCTCGGGTAGTAGTAGTAGTAAAGATAACGTGTTTCCTTGCGTTACTTGTTGCGCCTATTGTTCTTCATGGGACTGCGGTGCGTGCAAGCGAGATATCATACAATGTAATTAGGTGTGAGCGAGAAAAAAAAACCACAGCCATTTTGTTGTTATTGTTTGGTTAGTCTGCTTACGCGATTCGTCTGTAGTAGATGCGATTCTTAGTGCTCTTGGTTTTTCATTCGACTTGGCTTGGATTTCTGGACTGTTTCTTTCAAATCGTGACTGTGCTTGCAAACTGGACTATTGATTTGTGCTTCTGATTTGGAACTGTTGAAGATGACGACCTACACGAACGAGGAATATGCTGATATTTTGATTTGTTATGGGTACTGCAATTGTGTATCCGCACGAGCTCGTGATGAATACATATCACGTTACCCAGGCCGCCGAGTACCGGATGTTAGTGTCTTTGACGGAGTTTACCGACGACTTCGAGAGACTGGCTCTGTTTCGAGGCGACGAACAGACTTGGGTAGACCACGTGTCAATGATGATGATGAAGAGCAAGACAATGAAATAGTTCGACGGTTTAGATTGGATCCAACTACTTCGACCAATATTGTTGCCCGAGAACTTGGACACTCGCAGTGGAAAGTAAGGTTTACGGTGAATACTGCCGGCCTCTATCCTTATCATTACACGCCGGTACACACCATCGAAGAAGGAGATCCTGTGAGGAGGTTGGATTTCTGCAGATTCATGCTCAATGCAGATTTAGAAGATCCATCATTTTTTAAAAAGATCTTGTGGACAGACGAGTCCAAATTTGATAAAGACGGCATAACCAATTACCACAATGTTCATTATTGGGCCCCAAAAGTTCAAAGAAATCCCAATAAGAAGTGGCCAAAGGCATCACAAAGACGATTCAGTTTGAATGTATGGATGGGAATCATATCAAACCATTTGATTGGGCCTTACTTTCTTCCCGACAATTTAAATGGAGAACATTATGAAAACTTTTTAAGAGAAGATTTATCCGACTTACTAGACGACGTACCAGTCTATCTCATTCGTGATATGTGGTTTCAACATGACGGTTGTCCTGCACACTACAGGAGAAGTGTCAGAGAATGGCTAGACACTAATTATCCTAATAAGTGGATCGGAAGAGGTGGACCCATACCGTGGCCAGCTAGAAGTCGAGACCTGACCCCCATGGATTTTTATGTGTGGGGACACATGAAGAGTTTGGTGTACAACGAACCTAATCCAATCACATCTGTTGATGTTTTGAGACAGAGAATAATCGATGCGGCAAATGAAATAAGAAGGGGTTTAACAACTGGTGTAGTAAAGAGTGGATTAAGACACAGAATGAGAATATGTGTGCGAAACAGAGGCGGCCATGTGGAACATGAATCATGACTTTCTGTAAAAATAGCAGTAATAGATGTCATTTTGTACCTATTTGGATTGTTTTATTTTGTTTTCTGACCCGTGATAAATTAGTACTGTTATCTTTACTACTACCCGAGAGCCTTTCATCGAAGTTTTTTACTAAGAATTCTGATAATAACCTAGCTTGTTATACCTTGTTGGATAGCTGATGAAATGTAGATATTTTAAGCACATCTGCAGCATAACTGTCATAGACTTTTCTTTTATTATTTCAGAAAGAAAAAATATTTTTTGACGAATTTATTTCAATTTATAACTATCAATCGTCTACTACGACCCAGTCAGTTCAGTGAACTGCTATTTTAGTGTTGAGAATAATAAAACAACTTATCTACTACACAAAAATTGCAAACACACGCAGTTAGAGGCAAAACCCTCAAAAAAATATAGGCCAATAGTCATAAAACCGAATTTATCTCAAAAAACCTTCAAAGTCCAGTATTTTGAAAACAGTTAAGTTTGGGGTATGGTGTTTTATAGACAAATCAGTCAGAAATTATAGAAACTACAACCTCTTAAAGGATCTAGGTCGACTTAACCTGTAAGCCTGTATATATGACTACACATATGTCAAGTCTTAGAATAGTGTCAACGTACTCCACATAAGTCACTATTTACAGCCTGGAAGAGATCGCACTTAGCGATAAGGCCGCCATTTGTACAATCTTAACATACTCATAGTTCTTTTTATGTATTATTTTTTGGTGTACAATAAAGAGTTACTTACTAAAGAGTTACTTACTTATTTACAGAATTATTCATTACATAAATTTATCGTTAAATTACACATAATTGTTTAATTTATAACTGTGTTACACAATTTATTTTCAATTCTGTGAGGTTTTATTTACAATTTATGTAGTTTTAAATAATTTTATCGTTTATATGTGACCTTATTAACGGTAATTGTCTGTTGTTTCAGGTCTTGACAACCGGATATCAAACTCAAGAAGTTCGGTGTCGCCGTGAGTATACTTTTATTTTACATTTTAACTACTTTCACATGTCATGTATATATTTAAGACACATCCAATTTACAAATTAAACTAAATATAAAATGGAAGGATGAACATTTACTATATGCAAACCAATAGACGCTCCTCATGTGCATCAAAGAGTAGCGTGCCCAGAACACTAGCAATACTAAATAAATAAACATCTTGGGAAAACTAACACGCTGCTATCTGAGCCCAAACTCTGTGGTCTCTTGATAGTAAATGATAAACATACTTATTAAATATATTTCTAAATACATACATATCTTAGACAAATCACATCAGAATATCATCGAAGTCGTCTCGCGGGAATATCTACCAGAGGACGGGGAGCAGCGTCTGTCTGTGTATTATGACCATCACACTGCGATCGCCAACCCGTCTGCTAAGCGTGGCGATTATGGCATATCCTCCTAAGATGATTCTTGAGGGAGGCTTTTGTCCAGCAGTAGACTTTTTACAGCTGTTATGAGTGACACAAAACAAATAATCGTGTTCATCACACAAAGATTTATCCTGGGTAGGGATAGTGAGGGTTGCTAATGGTTAGACCAATAGTCCAGTTAAGTCGCGTTGCCTCGTCGTATGATATATGCCGCTTTTTAGCTTGATTGGACTACTTGGAAGGTGCTTGCGGTGAAATATTAGTATTTGACAAAAATTACGGTTGCCGTTACTGTTATTTTGTTACTGATATCGCGGTATTAAAGGCTTGATTTAAAAATCTCTACTAGCGAGAAGAGAAGAAAAGAAAAAAATACTGAAATCGACTAAATCCAGTTTCGTACTCCTCCATTTCGCACTTAAAAGACACGAAAATAAACTGTATATCTGACAAAAAAATCTGGAAACTTGACACATTTAGTCTAAAATGTGTCAAGTTTCCAGATTTTTTTGTCAGATATACAGTTCGAAATAGGATTTTATTGATATTATGGGGCAGATATCGGTATTTAATAAAAAATGGAGTAGGTAAATAGATTTATATACCGACACTGCCATGCTATAGATACCTACCGCAGGAATGCCATGGTGGTCTAGACATACTAGACTGGTCTACTGGGGATGACAAATGAAACCACTAAGTGCAATGGGTAATTTTCAGCGTTTTGATTGGTCAATCGCATTGGAGGTTCTCGAGTGGCGACCACAAACCGGAAGACGCAGCGTGGGCAGGCCCCTGCAAGATGAACTGATGATCTTGTGCGTGGTGCCGGAAACCGCTGGATGCGAATAACGCTGGACCAGCAATTGTGGAGATCTTTTGGCGTGGCCTGTGTCCAGCAGAATCGCATTGGATAGACTTATATCTACTTGGGCAAGCAAATGGAGCTGATATATAACCTAATGAGACCGTAATTACTTTATTTTCAGTTGTAACGTGGTGAATAAAGACCTCGGCTTATCGGAGAGCGATGACGAGGTACCCAACACACACGTCATAGGGCCGTAAGTAACATTACAAGTACAACTTTCTGTTATTAACATAGATCGGAGTAGGTAGAGCGATTAAGGGTTTAATACTTCAAATGTATACATTAATATGGCCATGAAACCGGTATTACAGGAATCCTGAATTGTAGTAGTGCATACTTTGTGACTAAATAAAGATTGCATCAATAAAATCGATTTCGATTTCAACTGTCATAATGTATGTAAAAAATATACCTAACTTATCTACCTTTTCCAAATAAGTTTAGGCATAATATAATTTTAAGCCGTCAAATCTCAGTTCATCTTGTATGCACACATTCGCATCAGAGCCTCTAAAATTTTTTATCAAAGTTAACAATAAGTATATAATGTAAATCCCAATGAATCCTGGGATCCGTGGGATCCTCTGGGAAGGAATCTGGGCATGTCCATTATTGTCCATACTATTATAACATGTCGCAAGTACCAAAAATCGCTCTGCCTACTCCGATCTATGTAAGTATAATATGAAATCCAAAGTACCCCATTTTGATACTTAGAGACTTAATGAATACGTATAAACCAATAACTTAGACGGATAGTCTGCGAAGAAAACCATCAGCTTCGATGATGAGTAGCTATGAGAACGACCTAAATTGTACATCCCTATGCAATTTCTAATAGAGACATATTTATTTCCATAATAGTATTTAAGTTTCTCACGCCTATTATCTTGATCTAACGGAGGAACAACTTGATAAACTAAGCGCTTTCAAAACTAAAAAAATAAATAAAGATTAGTTGGGTATTGTGTAAATTTCTACAAGTTGTTAACTTTTACGCACAGTTATACTCTTCTATATTATTTCCCGCAATTTATATTTATAGTTGTACGAACAGAAGTAGTTCCTAGGATATTATTATAAATGTATTAAGACAAGAGTCGCCATGATGGAGGAATCAAATTAACTTCTGTTTAGCAAAAATCGTTTTGCTGTAAAAACTAACATATGTTGGTTTTTCGGGTAGTTTAGTTAATCACTTATTACAGACATTGTATAGAGTTAGATATGCATTTCTATGAATTAAAAGTGTTACCTAGTATTTTATATTTACTCCCCGATATAAAATCAATCACATTCACACGATTTCACAAAATAATAAATAACAGTTGAGAAATCTTATCGAACTAGTACATTAATATATATGACATCTTAATTTCGTTTCGGACTATGGTAGACTTTAGTCCAAAGTCCAAAGCAGTAAATCGGGCTGCAAACATTCTCATTGACGATCCTTAATGTTGATAAAGATGTAAAACGCGATCGAATGATAAGTAGATACAAAATTGAAGACCATATTGTGTGTTTATGCAAGACAAGGTATATACGTCCCAAACTAGCTTATCTTATTGCAAACAACTAAAAATATTATAATTTTTCCACAGGCCCATCTCCCCTCTCGGGTCGGGTAGCCCGAGCTCGGGCAGCTCCTCCCCCTCCGAGGACTCGGAAAGCGAGTCCTCATCCGCGGAGTCGACGGCCCCGGCGCCCGCGCCCGCGAGCACGCCCGCTCCCGCCAGCGTGCCCGCGCCCGCGCCCGCTCAGCGCTCTTCATGGAGCCTGTCCAACTTCGCGCCGCCTCCGCCGCAACTGCCCGACCAGAACTACGAATCGGGAAAGGATGTCAGAAATGCCCTCGCCGATATCAAAGGAAAGCCGGTGAGTAAAATTATTAATCATTAGCCTCGCTCGATCTGAATTACTACATATCCTAGTTCTATTCGTTTCCGGTAACATTCTGTTAATATTACATACATACATACATAGACTCACGCCTGTCTCCCAGAGGGGTAGGCAGAGACAACGGACTTCCATTTGTCACGATCCTTGCACACCTCTTTCGCTTCGTTTGCTGACATTATATTCTTCATACATGCTCGCTGGTTTAGGGTACTTCTGACCTGACCTTTCTTAAGTACGTCTCCGATTTGATCAGAGAATGTTCTACGAGGTCTTCCCCTTACGGCTGTACCATTCACACAGGCCAGGTATAATGTGTTAATGTTGACACGAAATAAAAAAACCTTCCTAAATCTCATCCATTTGGATCAAGCTAACATGTTTCAAATGTTAAAATCTTTTCAATAAGACGTTTAGGTGCAGTTAACGTAGGAGGTTTCATTGCTCTAATAGACTATTCCTTTATCGTTATCTTCATGAAAGTTTTAAGTTTATTATTAGTTCCATTTCACCTTGAACGCAGTCGTAACTGCAATTTGTAGTAAATGCAGAGGTTCAAATAACCAGCGCTTGAGTTGACTATATTGCACGTCCAACTGAGTAAAGAAACTTGTCAAAAATGTAAGGCTTACGTCTTTTTATGATAAATGGCATATTTGGGGAAAATATATTACAATTCCTTGAAAAAATCCTAAATAAAGTAAAGGCACTTCTCAGAAAATTATACAAATCACCGATCCCATTTTTATACAGATGTAAAATAAAAACGACATTTCTTAGAAGTGCCTTCATTTTAATATAATAATACACCGATTTCGACGTAGATTTGGCTTTCTACTACTCGTTGAAAATATAGTAATTGTTTCGTCGTATTGCTATCCTCCACTTTTATACATTATAGTTGAGTTTAAGGACGGGAGCTGAGCAGAAGTGCTACAAAAACATTGAATGTCATCGTTCAAAATATTGAACAAAAGTCAAAATGATCCATCATGAATTCGTCATATGATATTTAAAGGTAAACAAGTGGTTTTCACCTTATAGTTTCTTAAAAGAACCCTTTTCGCCGAAGTGTTTCTTGTTCTGGTAAAATTGTTTACTATCATTACGTTATATGAAAAATAAACGAACAAATACGGAGAAATGTACCTACCTAGTGATGTTGAAGAGATCGAACCCGCAACCTTTAGATCAGACCACGGCGGTCCTCTTAGCTCTTGTCAGCTTCTTAAGTACCTCGTTCGCTAATTCTATAACATCCTTATAATAGGTATAATATCATCGCCTATTGATGCTTAGCAATAGAGTATATTTAATCCACAACACAAGTTTCAAGGTGTTGTATTCCAAGATAAACATTTCTCAGTCAAGGAGTACTTAGTAAGCGTTCGTTACAATCTAACATGCTTATACGGTGCCGAACGTGCGAATGATTCTGTGTTTTCTCGTGTTTTGATTTCGAGGAATGGCTTGTAACTATATCCCCTTGTGAAACTAATGGATATGTTTTGCTTACATGCAGTGTAAGTATAGATTTTGTGTGGACTAGTTCGAGAGGTTATTAATAAGACTTGAATATCAAATTAATATCATCATTTAAATGGAGCCTCATTTCGATTTGTTCATTAACTGTCTGCGGCTTTTAATGAATGAACGGGAAGGAAATGTTCGAGAGAAGTGGATAGAGTTAGCTATCTTAAAGTGTAATCTTCGCTGTGGCTTGTTGAGTTTTGAGCAGAGGTTGAAAAGCTATGTGTCTGATGATAGGAAGACTATGTTGGATGAGTTCTATAGATTAAAGGATGTTTTGTGGCAAGCGGTCGGTGCTTTACACGGGAGCTTAGCGTCGAGGACGTCTGGTATTGAGGTTAGTGTTGTTATGTTGGATTGTATGGTCGTGTACCAACACACCGGTCCACAAGAAACTTTTTACCGCGAACTATCACCATGTCGTATCAATTAACTGCGAAGATATTTCCTATCCTGTATTGCATACGATATGGGAACCTTCAATAAACGAGCCAATTCTTTTATTTGAAACCGGCAACTTGCATGTGTAGCGAATACATTTTTGTTTTAAAACGTTTGCTTAACACCTCAGTCACTACACACTCCATAAGGATGTCCTTATCCAACTTGGTTTTACAGAAATTTGGTTTCTACGAACTATTTTTATAGAGACGCTTCCTACTTGCTTTCACTTTTTTAATAATACTTTGTATCCAAAAGTAGTGAGATAACAATTATGTTTTATTTCTAAGCTAAGATAATATAACAAAAAAGTTGTGATAGAAATTAATTATGAACATAGCTTTCGGCGCTAATCTGTAATTAATGTTATAAGTAACTAGATATTAGTATTAAAATACTGTTTAGAAGTTAAGTTAGTCTACTAAATGTGTATGTTATATGTGAATGATGTTTGCAGAGTCCGATATCGGACATGTCGGACTCGGAGACGTCATCAGTGTCGCCGGGCGCCCGGCGGCGTCGTTCCATTCCCGCGCGAATGTCCGCCGCGTCCAGCGACGACGAAGCGCCGCGAAATACGGTAAGAGACATGTATAGAAACAGCTTCCTTGTATCATTCAGGATCAGGAGCAAGGTGCCCTCAACGCCCGTAAAGATCGACACACACACGTTAGAGGGCATGTTAAGCCATGTCGGAGGCCTGGACGGCTTTACGGCCCTGTCACAAGGTGACGTACCGTACGAATAATGAATATAAGTTCCACTTCAGGTTGTCCGTATAGGCAATGGATACCCGTATAAGAGTTGCTCGACTCGCTCAAGGGACGTAAAATGGCTTTATATTATTTTCTAATGATAGTGGCCCGTATCGACAAAGTTATTTTTACTTTTATTTTTTTACTGCTATTTACTATGGATTATCTTTATTTTACTTTCCTCTTACTGATAATTTTAAACCGATAGCACAGAATAAAAAGTACTCACGCCAATAGTGTAAACCTTAGAATTATATCGTCAGAAGATAGTTTTCACTGCAGCATCATTTTACAGTAAATGTGCAACTATTCAGAGCCTATTTGTACAGTCCCAGGCTATAAAGCCCTTGCATGATACTTCTTTTAATAACACTTAAATGATCCACATCATTGATATATATTTTTCTTGTCTTCCAGTCGTCGGAGCGTGTCTCTGCGCCTACAGCGGGCGCAAAGCGCGGCCGGCCCCCCAAACCTCGCGTGTCGGAAGAGCGTCCCGCCAAGAAGAAGCGAGGGCGCCCGCGCAAGCCTCGCGTACCGTCTCCCCCGCCGCCCGACAGCGAGCCCGAGCCCGACCCCCCACCGCACCCCGCCGTCACCGACACAAAGACCCAGATCTTCCGGAGGGTGAGTCTTGTTCAAATCGCTGGGAATTTACCTAATAACGATAGATATTGTATCCTAGTGTTCGGCTGTCCAACAAGTAAGCCTTACTGTGGTGAATATGAGTTAATACGGATTATTATTGGGGTCCTAATCCGCTTTTCATTACAGGTTTTTACTCCGCGGAAGGCGGACGATTTCGGGGGTAAGGGAGGCAAGGGCGGGAAGGGGAAAGGAGGAAAGGGCAAAGCCCAGGTCACCATCATCGAGAGGTCTGAGGTAGATGAGGAAGAACGACGCCAGCGCGCTTCCGCCGAGAGACGTGTTGAGGCGCTGGCCAGGGTGTCTCCGCCCAGAGAACCCGTAAGGGAAGACATTCGGGAACGGCGCCGAGATGAACGTGGCCACGATCGCGCGAGCCACGACCGCTCCAGCCTCGACCGCTCTAGCCATGACCGTTCCAGTCACGACCGCTCCAGTCACGACCGTTCCAGCCATGACCGCTCCAGCCACGATCGCGTCAGCTACGACCGTGCGTCTACGGACAGAATCACCACCGAGCGCACTTCCAACGACCGGATAGCTGACCGACTGTCCGACAGGGCCTCCACGGAACGCTCGTCCGCCGATCGGTCGTCCGACCGCTCGTCATCCGCAAGCGAACGCCTGTCAGACCGCCGTTCCGATGAGCGGCCGCCCGACAAATCAACCTCCGAGAGAATATCCCGCGACCGACTATCTGTAGATAAAATCTCGCACGAACGGATACAGAGTGAGAAACTCCACGAACGTCTTCCCGAGTCCAAAATGGCGGCTCCACGGTTATCGGACACAAAGATGTCTGTCGATCGGGTGTCAGAAAACAAAATGTCAATCGACCGGCTCACAGATAATAAAATGTCTATAGACCGGCTCACGGATAGTAAAATACCAATAGACCGACTGACGGATAGCAAAATGACAATAGACCGGTTAACGGACAGCAAAATGTCAATAGACCGGTTGACAGAGAACAAAATGTCAATAGACAGAATGACAGAGAACAAAATGTCGATTGACCGGTTGACGGAGAACAAAATGTCTATAGACCGGTTAACGGATAACAAAATGTCAATAGATCGCTTAACAGATAACAAAATGTCAATTGATCGGTTGTCAGACAATAAAATGTCAATCGATCGGTTATCGGATAGCAAGATGGCCATCGATCGGTTGACAGATAGCAAGATGACGGTGGACCGATTGTCGGACAGGTCGGTAGATAAGCCGTCAGATCGTATTTACGTGCGGGCCGAGGCTGACGTGGGATCTGGACTCAAATCAGGTCGTGGCTCTGAAAGGGGAGAGGAAGCATCTTCCAACGGTAAGCATAAAATTTTATATTACAATAATATAGCAATATCAGGAAGGAAGGCTTTTGCGAATTTAATTTAGATAAAAGCAGAAGTTTATGTCCACGTGATTTATATATCAAGTTATTAAAGGCTTTTGACATGTTTAATCATAGACTTCATTTAGGGCTGTAACGTTAGCTCCATGTTTGGATCTGTCGATCTGTATTTAGTTGATATAAATCCTAAGTCTTTAGTAAAACATACTTCATAAGAAGCTATACATATTCACTCCGAATAGTGCCATTTGGTGTACCCCAAGGCTGATACATAGGACCTGTTTTATTCGTAATTTATAAGACCGACTAAGACTTGGTGCTCTTAATGGATGGCTTAATTACTATGGCCTATTTTCTCCTAAAACATGGGCAAAGTCAGCTACAGCTACAGTATAGGTTAAACAGTTTTTGTGGCCTCTAAAATTATATCAGTATGAATTTATAACTTAAGAAATATTTAATACACGAGGTTGGATTAATTTTAACTGTATTAGGAAACGTTCAAACCCTGTTTCTAACTTATCTTATATAGAACTATACGAAAGCCTTTCTTTTCTATTCTTTCATAACTTAAGAAACCTGGGCCCGGTATCAACTAAAACCCCCGACATATTATTATGTCGAATTATGACGGGCGTTATGCGAACCTGTTATACGTCAAAGCCCGCGCTATCTTGTGGGTATATTTGAGACTTCGGAAAATATAGATAAGAAAGTCTTCCGGATGAGTATATCTATCTGGTCAACGGACTTGTGGTGAGATTCGCCTACCCCAGGCACTTCTCAACGTTCTATACGTTCTATACCTTTATTTTTATGGCGTCCGGTATATGCTGGTTTTATTTTTTCATGGGCATGTATATTTTTCGAGTGCTTTCCAAATACATATCAAAATGCAACTTCGATATTAGTTATTTTTGACCCGCAAGAGGGTTGATAGAATTCTATCTAATGAGTAATATGTGGTGTCGCAGTGGGCCCCCGCCGCGGGCGCGTGCTGGTGCGCGTGTCGCTGGCGCGCCTGCGCCCCGACACCGTGCGCGCGCTGCAGCGCCCGCGCCGCGCGCCGCCCGCGCACGCGCAGCCGCACGGCGACCAGGTACGCTCTATCGTTACATAATGCTTTATTCAGACACGTTTTACATTTTCTTAATAGAGATAAGCTAGTGCTACTCAGCTAGTCAGCGACACCGACAAATTGGTCTATTTCCCAACTTTGGCAAAGGCCTCTTCCGTTTCTTTCCAATCTTCCGTATTTATTTCTTTCCTGATCCATGTTTTCCCTGCTGTGATCTTAATTTCAACGTCCCATCTTCGGAACTGTCCACATCGTTTCCTTTTTCCATTTCTAGGGTACCAAAGTATTGTGGCTTTATGATAACCAAATATTGATTTCGCATATTTTACAAACTGATGTTCAAGTTCATGAATAAATTGTGATTATCTTCAACATTCCAGGGTGGTGAAGTAGCAGCTACAAACCACGAGCGGACGGACGCGTACGCGGGACAGACGCCCATCTACTTCTCGTACTTCGAGAGGTTGCCTGCCGACGCGCTCTCCGACGAGGAGAGGGACCACAAGTATGTGTCATCTTCTGTCTATATAATTTCTTCTGATACAGATTATTATTAAAATCTTTACTTATTACAATATTATGGAACCATTTACCAAAAAATCGATATAAAAATGATTTCTTGGTCCTCTATTATGGAAATATTTACCAAAAAATCGATATAAAAGGATTTCTCATTCCTATCAGCGTTATATCACACGGTGTGCCAGGTCAACGTACAAACAAGTCCGAACATACTGGGCTATGATTAGTTACTGATGTAATGGCATAATGGAAAGATATTGCAGCTAGTGCTAAAACCGCACTACACAACTATTGACTTTCGACTGCACGTGTACCGCAGCGGTTAAGGCAATAGCCGCGCCACTTGGAGTGGCGGGTTTGATTCCTGCGCCGAATAACTATTTGTGTGACCCATAAATAGTTATTCTGAGTCTGGATGAACTGAGGAGGAGTTCCCCAAGGTTCCGTCCTTGCCCCGCTCCTATTCTCGCTCTACACAAGCGAGATCCCCAAACCCAAAAAGGGCCAGCTAGCCCTCTTCGCCGACGACACAGCTCTCTACTACTCCGGTAGGAGCCCATCCGCCATTCACATAGAACTCCAATCCTCCGCCAAAGCCCTAGGCGAATGGTTCAGGAAATGGAGAATTGAACCCGACCAAGAGCCTCCCCGCCAGTAACCGCCCAGAGTAGAGTTTCGAACCCCAAAGGGGGTGCCCTGACCCAAACGATGGCCGGCGCGGGTACTTAGTTTGTAGTTTTGTTTTGCTAGACGGTTAGAGCCCACGCTCACCTCTATAATCCGGTGAAGCAGTGAAAGCCGTAAGCCTAACTGCATACGTCATGTTAAAATAAAAGAAAATCATGTCCATCAATAATATGTGTTTGAAAATTACCTCGCAATACAGGGAATAATTTGCCTAGGGTGGTAGAGGTCTTAATTATGAATATTAATATGCCACCAAACACTTAATTTTATTAGTAAATATTGTTCACCCCCCGCAGATACTACCTGGTAGAGGCCACCCGCCTCCGCGCGGCCGCCGAGAGCGAGCAGGAGCCGCTCCCGCGCGTGATGCTGTACCTGGAGTCGGTGCTGTGCTTCGTGCTGACGGGCCGCGTGCTGGAGCTGGAGCACGACACCAAGGGCGCCTTCACCATCTACCGCGAGACCATCGAGTACATCAAGTCCATCCACTCCATGCCGCAGCGGTTCCGCGCCTCGCCGCACGACACCTTCAACAAGCTCGACATACTCAGGTACTGTACCTAGCAGTCAAGCTGTTCATCATGACCTGGAGTCATTGTTGTACTGAAGCTTTCTATTTGTTGTTTGCCAAACAGTTAAACTGGTAATAATGAAATGCTTAGTTTTATTTGAATTTATATAATTTATTTTAGTATCCAATGGTTCTATAATAAGTTAAATAAATTTATATCTATATATATAATAAAATCGTAGAAAAATCAAGACTGTACATTAAACATTTTTTAAAAAGGATACTTGGGGCGTGATAAACAATCGATATCAAAGCTAAAAATATAGGTTTTAGAATTTTTGTCTGTTAGTCTGTATGTATGTCCGGGTTAAACTCAAAAAGTACTGCATGGATTTACTTAAAATTAAAAAAAATCATGAATATTACTAAGATTTCGGGTCAACATATAGGCTACATATTGTCATCCTATCGCCTACGGGGGAGGAGACTGTGATTATTTATAAAATTTAACGCGGGCAAAGCCGCGGGGCACAGCTAATAACTTATATTAGTATCCTATGGTACTAAAATAAGTTATATAAATATGTATTCCCTTCTTATTTTATAATTTCTTATTAACGTATTTTTTATGAAAAGGATAGGACATTTTAAGACCTAAAAATTATCACTTTGGAGCCAGTTCATAATTTATTGGCTCCGAACAAGCTGGTTTGTTTATTTGGCAGTTCAAAGTATGCCCTACCCCTTTCCTACAATCTGTAATAAAAAGAAATGTATTGACATTAAAATAGTAGTCATGAAGCCTGTTCTAAGATTCAACAGCAAAAGGCGTTCAATAAATGCAAACCATCAATATAAAGGGAATTTTTATTAAGTACGCGTGAATGGCCAAATGCCAATCTATAGACTTCGATTTGACTTACTTAAAATAATTTCCCTTTCATATCCATTAATGTCGGTTTAGTTTTGCCAATATTGACCCCGGAGCTCCTTTCAGTACTTTTCAATATTTCTAAGGAGAGCTGTCAAAAACTATGGAAATTAACCACGGAACTTATTTAAGAAAAATCGTCGATATGTAACATTAAAACTGCATTAATCGATTATTCAATTTTTTTTGGTCTTAACTCGTTCCCATTAACTTTGATAAATTAAAACACTTAACACACAAAACACTAACCGATTTAAAGAAAATTAATATATTATTAACAATTTGAAACACAGCCAAAATTTATACTGTTTCTGTACCAGCCAAATATAAAAGGATAAAATTCTGTGAAATAATAATCTTTTCAAAGATTGTTATTATTACACAGAATTCGATCCTTCCAAGAAACACCAATTGTGTTTCTTGGAAGGATCGAACTGGTACAGAAACAAGTGTGTTTCAAAATGATCATATATCAATTTTGTTTAAATCGATTTTTAATCATTGAAGTTTATATAAAACAGTAACACTGCATTGACAATTACAGCCTACGAGTCCAAGCCCTGCTGTACTTGCGCATGTTCAAGATGTACAACCGCGAAGTGAAGGAGTACAACAAGATTGTCCAAGAGTACCAACAGAAGGTTCGTACGGATGTCTGTATCATTGTCTTCTTATTATTTACTTACTAACATTCGCTATTGGTAGGGCTAACGATTGGTTGTGGGTTTTGTATGGCTAGATAGGTATCTGCTAGAAAACTGTGGACGTTAACTACTTAGTTCACGTCAAATCATGAGCCTCATATTGTCCACTGCTGGATATAGGCATCCTCCAAAGGTTTCTATAACCCTGCCATTTGCAGTCA
The DNA here is from genome assembly GCA_951640165.1 of Pseudoips prasinana. Lineage (NCBI taxonomy): Eukaryota > Metazoa > Arthropoda > Insecta > Lepidoptera > Nolidae > Pseudoips > Pseudoips prasinana. The sequence goes on from OX621249.1 coordinate 8,928,563, forward strand.
CCGCGCTTGGCATCCGAGTTGGCGACCGCAGTTAGGTGGTAGCTAGTACACAGGTTTCGCTGCTGCCCGACTGCCTGGTGTATCCCTTAGTCGCCCTTTACGGCCCCCACGGGGTGGTATGGGATGACCCTGTTATTCTTTCTGGGCCGGAAACCAGACAGAAACTATTTACAAACTACCTTACTTATTGTATGGGCAGTGGTTACCCCCAATAGGCCTCTAACATAGCTTAACTATATTGCCAATGGCTATAACCGGGACCGGGACCGGCATGGAGCTGCTCAGTAATTAAACCACTTTGGCGGTCTATGAATTGATTGCGAGCCTTTCATTCGATTGTTGCAATTCGCCATTTTTCCGCGCAAAGTACAATTTGACCCAATAACAAAAATATTAATACATGACACAGACGGACAGATGTCAGTCAGACAAACAGATGCCATGTGCGGGGATCGTACCCAAAAACGTGTGCGCCAAGGTAGGTGACTACCATAACTGCTGATTGACGTGCAGTCACAATTTAAAAAACCAACTGTTCCCAATACTCCACAGTTTTCTAGCAGATATATAAAACTACCATTAATATTTTGCTAATAGCGACTTTATTATACATTAATTCTTCTTGCCTAACGAATGTTTCTTAAGTTTTTAATAGAGTTTACGTACAGAGTGCAAGAGATAACGTAAGGACCTGACACTGTTGTTGCAGTCTCACCCTAAGATAATATCATTTATTAGTAAAGATAAAATATTCTTTATTCTTAATCGAACAATGGTATAATAGTTAACACTTAATTTAGAACTTTATCATGTTGTAATAAGAGCGAAAACCCATGAATTAAGAATAAACACTATGGACAATTAAGGGTTACTTGTAAAACACCAGCAACCTTGCAGCACTAAATAGCTAACACCATAAGCAACAACTTTTGTTCTACAACTTTTGATAATTTGATAGATTTATTTTTCGTACAAAAAGTATTAATATAATTTCCCGCCTGAATGTTTATAACTCTACGCGCATCGCAGAGATTACTGCCGCCAATAAGGAACAAAGTTTCCAAATCTGGCTACACCAAGCAGTGAACTTAACTAGATAAATGTAAAGCGAAGAAAGCCTTATTATTGTTAAGCGTCGTATGAATTAAACAGCTACTAATATCACGCCAGTACAATAAAACACACACGCGAGCTTATCGAGCGAGCGTGTTATGCGAGTTATGCGAGCGTCTTTCGCGCGTCGTTCTTTTGTTTATGAATGAAACATAGACCTACAAATTTCACGACAGTACTACAAAATGCTTTCATGCTTTGAGTTATGGCCGAACTGTTTTAACAAAAGTTGTTGCTGATGATCTCAGCTATCTAGTCGTACGAGGTTGTTGGTGTTTTACAAGTAACACTATATACAGGACGGCCGAGGAGTTGACGTTCAAACCCCAAGTTTAGATACTTTATGATGAGGAGTATCCGAATCACCCCCATGTATGTTCTACGATTTTGCGTAGTTTTCGAGATAGAATTTTTAATGAATGTTTCGTTAATTTCACCTAATATCATTTTTCGATTGTTTTCTCGTTCTGTTGAATATTTCTGGTTCAGTTTTTTCTGTGATAACTAATTAGTATAGTTTAACCTAACACCCTAAAAGTATGGTTTATCTAATCGTTGCAGAATTGACTTAGAATTTATTATAAAGTTCAAAATTAGGGTTTGAGTTCAGGTCTCATAAATTTTCAAAGTATCAAAAATAGCGCAAACTTGTAGAACATACACGGAGGTGATTCAGATACTCGAACTATGGTGAGTCGCAGTACAGTTTTGTCGCATAAGCGTTCATCGCACATCCATTTGTCGATCTCACGTAGTACACTCTACTTTATAATGAAGAGTATAGAGTGTACTACGTGAGATCGACAAATGGATGTGCGATGAACGCTTATGCGACAAAACTGTACTGCGACTCACCATAGTTCGAGTTCACGCTAGTGCGAGACACTGAAGATCGGCATCTAAACTACTAAACGATCAATAGGTTTAAGTTTGATTCGGTTAGCTTAGAACATGACAAAACAAGGCACGAGCCGAGCGAGCGAAGCGAGCGTGCCGCGGTACCGGCCGGCGAAGTGCCAGAAAGTCAATCGCATTTTTACGAGATGTCGATCTTCAGTGTGTCGCACTAGCGTGCATTCGAACTATAGTGAGTAGCAGTACAGTTTTGTCGCATAAGCGTTTATCGCACATCCATTTGTCGAGCTCACGTAGTACACTTCATAAAGTATCTAAATTTTGCGTTTAAACATCAACTGCTAGGCCACCCTGTATATATTGAAAGACATCGACGTAATTTTGTCACTACTGTTATAATCATGTATTGTTACATGTACGCTATCTCTTATAGCCTGTATGGTATTGATTAGAAGGTGGAGTTCAAGACCCTCCCGACCTTAACCTTATTTTCTGGTACTTAGTGCAACAAAATCTCATAAAATGTAAGTTATCGTATCAAGGCAGACAGAACTAACATTAATTATTGATTAATTAGTAATTAACATTAGTTATTGGACGTTAATGTTAGTTATGTCTGCTTTGATGTGATAAGTTACATTAAGACGTTTAATATTACAAAATTATATATAAGGTGTAACTTATGAATCGCTATCTATCCAGGAAACAGAAATCTTTAAACATGTATCAATTTATTGACGGGCCTGTTGGCGTGGTTGGCAAATGCTTGCTTTTCACACCGGAGGTCGTGGGTTCGATTCCCACACAGGGGTTCTACCGGCTAAGTCGCCGAACATCGATTTCTTAAATGGCGTTCTAATAAATAAAGGTTAAAAAAATGACTTAATCAATCGTTAAATCGGCTACAACGTTGACAATCGATTCCGGACCATTTATGACGTCACATGTGCTCATGGAAGCCGATTTAAGGATTGATTAAGTCATTTTTTAACTTTATCTATTCGAACGCCATTTCAGAAATCGATTTTCGGTGACTTAGCCGGTAGAGCCCCAGAACAGATATTCGTGTGCATGAACATATCTGTTTCTCCTGAGTCTGGGTGTAATTATCTATATAAGTATGTATGTATATACAAAAGAAAAAGTCGTATATGTAGTATATCAGTTATCTGGTTTCCATATAGTACAAGGTAAGTCTCCTTAGTTTGGGATCAGATGGCCGTGTGTAAATAATGTCCCAGGATATTATTATTATTTAACACGAAAATATATTTTTGGCGTCCCATATAAAATGCATCAGCTTCTTGTATGAAGGACTTAAGTTAAGGATGCAAATTATATAAATATAGAGTAACTTGTTAATATATTTTACGTGTAATTTGCATACTTAACTTACGTCTACTATTCATGTTACACCTTGTATATAAAACAAACGACTTCAAATAAGAACACACAATGCAATAAACAAAACTAATTACGCACACGGTACCTTTTTCACGTGCAGAAGTAACGGGCGCGCCCGTTATCTGCGTTGTCACATATATTATGACACAATTGCGTCCGCTCCCGCGTATAAAATGTGAACATCTTCTAAGATTCCTGGTGATCCGGATTTTCTAAAGCAAACAAAGAGAAAGCTTAACAAAAAGAATAATCGTATAACCACTAATCAGTACATATTTGTCTATTACAATTTGTTATATTTTTATTAAGTCCTAAACCAGGAATTATACACAGAGAACCTCTGATGTCCGATGCCCAGTACTTATATAGAATACATTGTGTGCTTAAATTTTGAAAGTTAATACTATTTGAGAAAGCAATTATTTGTGAAACTCAAATAAAAATAACACTTAAGATTTTTTGACATAGTAATGTTCGAAAATAATATTATAATCCATTTGGATTGTGTGTTTATGTTTTTGTTCAAATATTTTTTTAATAAGGGATATACGATACATATAGTATCTTTTTGGAAAATGTTTGAACTCCCGGCCAGTTGGTATCTATACAAAGTGAGCCCAGGCTAACCGTGCCGTCGCCCGCAGCCGGCGCTGGCCGAGTCGGTGTCGCCGCTGTCGCCCACGCCGTCGCCGGCCGGCTCGGTGGGGTCGGTGGGCTCGGGCTCCGCGTCGTCGGGCTACTGCTCGCTGGCGCACTCGGTGCCGGCGCACGCGCACCAGGCGCTGCTGCTGCTCAACAAGTACTACGCCTTCCTGTACGTGGCGCACGACCTGTGGGAGCAGGCCGACTCGCTGTGCCGCCTGCGCGCCAACAGAGGTCAGCATTCGTACTTACTTATCGCGTGGCCAGTGGTTACCCCAGTGTCAGGCGCCCTCTAACATGGCTTAACGACTGTTGCCTAGTGACTGAAACCGGGACCGACAGCTTAACGTGCCCACCGAAGCACGGAGACGCTCAGACATTAAACCACTTTGATGGTCACTCATCTATGAACTGACCGCGAACCTAGTTGGTTAACCTCACCGGTCAGTGAGTACTGACCGGTGAGAGTATCTAGCTATAAGCGCCTCAAAAACCATTATTTTCACAATTATCAAATCTGCGTATATATATATTAATTTTTGCAATGGTTGCCTCCCTTTCTCAGGCAATAGGGATGTGGTTGCCACCATATGTTGAACCCTATTGGCTTGTGATAAAGTCCAAAACCAATGAAGTAGAAATATACCTATTTCTTTATTAAAGTTTAACGTGTCAAAAGTTTTCTAATACAGTTGCTTAAATTATAATAATTTAATACTATTACTTAACTTAATTGTTTGGGCAGTGGTTGACCTTCTGTCAGAGTTGTTCACACTCTGACATAACTTATTAATTGTTTTTTAACGTCACAACCGGGAGTCACAGCTTAACGTGCTCTCCGAAGTATAGAGATGCTCATGAATTAATCACTTTTGGGGTATCCTATCTACAGACTTACTTAACCTCGCCGATCGCTTCAGGGCAATTGGTATGAGTGCCAATCTATCAAATTTTCCCAATTGAAAGTGAAACTTATGCTTTTGTGATAAAGTTGAAAATCTATAAAAGAAATTTGATAATTCAGACAGAGTATTCACAAAATTATAACACTTTTTTTTATTTGTATGTGTTACGAAACTCGTTAGTTATGAGTATGGAAGGTTAAATTACAGCTTTATGTTTTTTTTGATGTGAAACATCTATAGCCGCACGTATAAAGATTTCTGGGGAAGCGACGCGTCGCCACGTTTTTTTTTTGATGTGAAACAAAACAATCGCCTGTGCGATTATTAATCGTAATATTTTATTTTATCATTATGACATATTTAGTTCATATCAAAATATGTTCTTTTCTGCATATTAATTTTAAAAAATAATGTCGATGTTACACTTCTGCCAGGCATCCCGTGACGGCTCACAATTTTTTTCTTTACATTCTATGCATTTATTCAGCAAAAATACTGTTGCATTTGTTTTTCGCAAAACTAGCTAAGTCTTCACTCCATAAACATACAAAAGTATACTGTATGTTTTCAGAGTTTTCTAGAAAAGCGTTTATTAAAAAAAAAAAAATATACATATATATTGCATCTGAACGCGTAACTATATTAAGAAAATAAATCAAAAATATTTCGTTTGATTTCAGATCTGTTCATCGCGGTGGACCGCAAGTGCGGGCCGCTGTCCCTCTCTTCAACGTTCCGCCACCTCGTGCAGTACGTGCGACACGCCATCTCGCTACTCAAGAACGTGCCGCGCGAGTAGTGCGCCCTCCGCCACTGTGCCCGCGTTGTGCACATTATCATAAGGGAATGTGACACACTATGTCACTGTACTGTACTATGTACGTTATGAAATCACAAGTGAACGTCACTAAGATTACAGTGAAATTACAAAATAAAATATTGGTGATGATACCTGTGCCACATGACGGATACGTCAGAATTTTCTGTTATACGTTAAGCATCACAATAGTAAAACTATGTAATTTGCAATATTTTGGTTGATTGCTGTTAAAGGGTTGAGACAATCTCTATATTGAATTTCCGGTTTTTTTTTAGACTAATTCAGATATTTAAGATTAATTATATTAAGGAAATTCGAAGAACGCACGTATCCAAGTGAAAAAATTAAAGAAACCTATGTATTATTTAATTAATCATAAATGGAAGTGAAGAATTAATGATTTTCCTTCCCATCCTACATAAGGCATCAGCGATATTTATCGATTCTAATTAAATCATTTTTTGTGCATCTTATGATTTCTTCACGTTGTTTAGTTCAAATTAAAGTAATTATGTTTCGTCATATTAATATTATTACACCTTGTAATTATGTGATTTTATGATTGAACTACATACGAAACTTTAGTAGTAGTAGTAATCAATTTCAACTGCTTTGGCAGTTTTATAAATGAGACTGGAATATTTCGGTCGTTTAATTTTTGTATCTGTGTTGCAGAGAAGTTAATCACCAATAATTTTGTAATTAAACTTAATCTTAATTACGCTCATAATATATTACTAATGCAATCTAAGTTTAAAAGGTCTTGTCTGATTCTTATATGTTGGCTGAAGAGGACAAGATTGATCTACCTACTGTTCTCAATCTTAATCCATCTAAAATATCATATTTGCCGTCGCAAAACACTCAAGTGATATAAGTTCAATTAACATGTGTATATTTTGGGATAAATTAAACATTGGGAAAAGTAAGTGAAACTTACGAGAATATTAGTGAGTCCATAGACAATAGTGGTTCATACTGTGACGTCATATATATTAGTTATGGTTATTAATTAATCATAATTGGAAATCACGAAGGTCTGAACAGGTCATGTTGTGAACAAGTTTGATTTTAATAATTAGGGTACTTGACTATTTTACTTTGACGTATCTAAATGATAAATAAATCAAATGTTTTTACTTTAGTTTTTTTACCATTTTATGGTAATAAAATCGTATCTGTAAATATTTTGACGAAAGTGATCTATTTGATCTTGATTGAGTGTGTAAAGTAAATTGAATTATACAAAAATGATGCACAAGTATGGTGACATGTTAGCCTGGTCAGACTTCACGAAGACTATTTACAGAGGAGTATTGCTGTGCTGGGTTGGGTTGGTTATTTACGAACTTCAAGCTTTGGTTTATGGCCGGCAAAATATTCGTTTATATATGTGGTTTAACATAAAAATAGTGGAGAAATATTCATGCTGCTTTGTTCGGTCACAAACCTTTCGCCAAAAGTGAAAATTTCAACCATATCTCCTGTATCCATGGTCATTTAACACCGTGCGTTTCTCGAGAAACTTTTACCGCACACTACCACTCTGTGGTATCAATTAACTGCAGAATGTCATACTTTTACCGCACACTACCACTCTGTGGAAGCAATTAACTGCAGAATGTCATGTTAACTTTCGAGAAGCGAGTCTATTCCTTTCTTAAGAGGCCGGCTTCCCACTTGCGGACCCTCGGGTGTTATGACTGTCCATGGGCGGCGGTGCTCACTTACCATCAGGCAACCCATTTGCTCTTATGCCTCGCTAATATCTAAATTAAAAAAAATTAGGTACCGCGCAGTCACAGGAAATAAAAATTAAAGAAATCCAGGTTTTAAAATACAGAAAATTGATTTTTGCAACCCCATAGTCATTTTTGTACTGGAAATTGTATTTTGTGAATGTTATAGGCAACTTAAGCCCTAAGCCTAAAGCCAAGTTTCGTCCTCTATTTATGTTACAACTTGTATATGTATAAATCTTGAGAATTCATTATTTAGTTAAAATTCAGTAAAACAAATTATCAATTCAGGCGAAAATTATGACACGTACATATTCTGTCGTATTTTTATGAATGCTTGCTTTCATTCATTCTTATGGATGCATTAGTAAACCTCTAGCATGGCTTATTTACTGTTATCTAATGACTACAGCGGGGACCTTTTCCCTCTAAAGTACGAAGAGGTTGTGAAAATTACCAACTTTTACAGTCAGCAATCTAGAGTGACTGCGCGCGCGCGCCTAGTATCTTAACCACATTTTTTGTTCGGATCGGTGACGAAGATTTTTTGTTGATCCATGTCAGTTCTTTTTAATTCACCATATAAAAAAAAATTATACAAAATATAATCATAATTATTTTTACATATATACATATATATATCGAATATTGGGAACCACCGTAAACTAAAACTTATAACAGAGCGCCAATAAATACAGAAGAACGAAAGAGTTGTCTGTAATCACGCGGCAGATTCCACGCCCAAACATGATCCTGCAGACACGGTTGCTTGCTTATCGTGTTGTTCTCAACTGCTTACGTCACTATAAATCTGCTATTTTATACTAAATCGACGCTCGCTATTGGTCGAGACGGTCTGACGTACGCAGTTGCAGCAACACCACGTAACCAAAATACATAACCTCGAAACGGTTTCGTAACAACAATGTCTTCGCATTTTCTCTTCCCAAATCGATGACCAAAAAGCAAATGTAAAAAAGTAAAACGAAAAATTGTATATATGTATCGTTGCCTAGCAACCGGCGGACGAAAATTTCAATAATGATTCTGTATAATAATTAAGTGATAGATTAATCATATCTTAAGTGTTTTACGTTGTAGTTACTTCCCTACCATGGAAATGTTTTACTGTCGGGAACATATACGAATTGCTCGTTTCTTAGTCTAATGGGAGTTATACGAGAAAAAAATAATATTTTGATCGCATGTGGGCCAATCGAGTATATTAATATATCTCAATATGTAAGGGATCACTTGTAGGTCTTCGCAATAATTTACAGATTTATACTTTTGCTGTGTTTAGTTACGCGTGGAGTATGTGCATTGGTTTATAATTTTAGTTTAGAGTTAGTACTCGACGGCGCAAACTGAACGGCGTAAGATGGAATGGATAGAAATTTAACACTTTCGACGCCCAGTACCCACCTGGTCGGTTGAGCGATAATTTATTCAAGCGCCCAGCGATACGTGTCTATACGTACAGTAGGCGCAATTTAATAGATCACATTTGACATGTGTCACATTTGACATCTGTCATCTGTCAAGTACATAAAAAAAATTAAGATAATTTGCAGTTCCAACTACGAATAAATAAATAATATTCTATGCCCGCCGGTTAAGGTTACGTTGTTGAATTCTGATGAAGTCTCAAATGTGATCTATTAATTTGGACCTACTATAGCTATAGAAGACACATTGCTTTGCCCCCCACACGGCTAGCGGGTGCATATGGCGAAAACACCAATAAAAAACACCAATTACTTAATTTTGCGATAGTTAAATGTGCACAGTTGAGGCGGGTTCCGTATGTTAACGTGAAGAGAATAGTTTATATTGACACTTAGATAGAACTTTGATTACTAAAAGTATGGGAATCTCCAACTACCACTTGTAATGACCTTAACTCAATAAAGTAATATGTATAAGGGTATCACGACATATAGTGCGTTTTAAATTTGCATATACAGTGGATGCCGTTTATTGTGACACCTATTGGAATGGATTGATTACTAACTTGTCCAACTACCGCTAAAAATGACCTTAACTCAATAAAGTATTATGTATAAGGGCGCGTGTTAAAGCTAAACAGTGAATGCTGCTTGTTTTGACACCGATCGGAATGGAAGACAGTTTATTATAAGCTTGTTGTGGGGATATTTGGTTTCCGTGAATACTTAAGTGACAATAATGTACTTCATTAGCTTAATTTTATTACTTAATATATTTAAAAAAATAAGCCGAACAGTATAAACAATATTATAGTTAGTTTTAATTTAACGAGTTTATGAGCATATGAATATACTTGGCGACGTCACTAGCTGCTTACCATACAAGTTCCATGTTATAATGGATTCGCATAAAAAGACGGAGCCTCCCCACTTTTCGCTTACCACAAAGTTTAAACGTTCAAATCTCGGGAATTTGGGACACTATTTTTTTACAATTACTGTTTTAATCTTATTTTAAATCATTTCCGTATATTAAAATAATATTTTGCTTCGGAATTGTAACCGTAAAACTATTTAATAATGTGTAGTTAAAATCTGTGTCTTGGTATGAAAAAGCTTGTTCTATTAATATTGAAGCCCTTTGATGTCATTATAAACGGCATACACAGTAACTTATTTCGACGCACTATTTAGAGTCGAGGTGGTCTTTTGGATGACAGCCCATAATGAGCAAAGTGCCTCTAATAATTCAACATTATAATAAATATTACTTTCGAGGCATTGGTGAGTTAAATAAAGTGATAATTATTCTACCTCAAAAACACGTTAAGATTGTGACAAAAATTACACTTAACCTGTTAAGTATATGCATTCAATGACATCCATTGATAAGAAATTAGGACAAGAGTCAAATGCTAGCAGATGATAGAACAGCCTCAACGATAGGTTAAACTACGTATTTATAAATTTGTCTCTCAATCTACGCAACTTCTTGAGTATAGACATACGGGATCCCCACTGTACATCGGGGAATGGCGCGTATTATAGGTAAAAAAACATATCACGCTTGGTGACAGGATCTTATAAACTCCAAGCAGTTGAACTATGTTCCATCATGAGAGATCATCGAATTTACGTGCTCCGTCTTTTAATCCCTATCTCAGCTTACCATGAGGCTATACAAGAAGACGTATTAATATGGCACACGGATTGTGAGATAGCTTGTTTATATAATCATTTGTCTCGCCCCAACAGTGCACAAGTAAAGCAACGCTTAGCGAACAACATACTCCGGGGAATATGTTCCTATACATCGCATATATTGAATAGTTACTGAACAATGATCGAGCAAACCCTTTCGATAATCATGTCTTATATACTATTAACATTTTTTCGTATACATATCAAATTATTTGGGGACAAATCAGATCGATGTAATTAAATGTCGTTTATATTAATTTAGTATGCTTAGAAATGATTAAATAACGCAATTATTCACATTTTTGGAGTGACAATAAAATACTCTCTTAGGGGAACTAGATTCGTTTAAATATAAATTCCATACTGCCCTTCGACGCAACGATTACAATTGGACAAAACTTGAATATTACTTTTTATACTATTGAGATTCGATCGTCAAGTGCAGTTCAGAACAAATCAACATAAATCTTCCTTTCATTTAACAATAAAAAAGAAGTTCAAATATTTTTTAATTAATACTTTTATAGAGTACAATATAATGCTTGACATGAACAGATGTGACTCTGAAACAAAATCTCCGAAACACCAATACATATAAATATTATCTATTTCTCTCGGTTGTTTATCAAATTTATGTTGTGATGTATATACATAATATTATATTATACATTTTGTAATGAATATACATGTTAGTGCCAGATAGGTTTTTGTATGGACGTTTATATTGAGTGGCGCGCGACGTCGGCGCTACGGGACGCTTCGACAAGCGACTTGATGCCTTGTACATACTATATTGTAAGAAATGTGTAGTTTTCACTCTATATTTTAATTTATATTATGTAAACTATATTTATAGCTAAGCGGACGAGGAGAAATTAACATAATAATTAATAAAAGTTTGTATATTGCGCGTGTACAAGTCGAGGCCTGACAGTGAAGAGCGCGACGGGATTCCGGTTATAATAAGACACCATTTGTTTATTTTATAGTAAGTGGATATTGTAAATGTTTGTACATGAGCTTGCAGCGTTCAGTTATTAGTGTACTAGGTTAGGTGTTACGCGTTCGGTCCCGGTCCTATCCCCTCTGCCGATACATTATTACCGACGCTAGTTAGCCATTAGCACGAACGAGCCAGCGCATACCGCAACTACTATTCACATGTCTCAATCTCTTCGTTCAGGAGACGTCGGTTAATACAACTATGTTCGCTATCAACCAGTATACGGTACCGTCGATGGTCTATCAAGCAATAAATAACACAAACTAATCACCATCGATCTATCGTATATTGGTCGCGATGCTTTAGTACAAACTTGACTTGCGTAGGTAGTATGAAGTGCCGTTAAACTTTTGAAATACATCACATAATAATACCGGAATAGGATAAGTTATATAGTTGTAGGATTCATAAATAAGTCTGCTAGGATTGTTACATCGTGGTGCAGTGACACACGATATTGAAATCTATCATGTTAGTATCGATAGAATTCGCATTTGACATTTTGATATTAAGGGATTTGAGCCAGATGGGAATAGTGTCCTACCATGAGAAAGGATGCAATATCTGGATATCAGTTTACTTTGATATAAGAGCATTTATCGAACATAGTTATATGATTGACGCGCACTGGTATGATGTGTAAGGGATGTACGTCGCACACTTTCAATTTATATTATCCATTTGGGGAAAGGAAACCTGAACTTAGTGATTATTTATTCGTTAATTGCGGTCTTATACCTTGCAGCAATATTTAATCTTGACGTTACAAATCGGTACTTACCAGCACAAAATGTTAATTGTAAAATTTTAGTTGATTTTATTTTATTTATTGTATTACTTATAATTTTATTACTGCACACGAAGCGAAGTTTACTTAAATTTTAGTATATGCGAGGCGATTTGAATAAAGATCTGGTGAAAGTCTTGCAAACAATTGGCTATTTATTATCACATTTGACATGTTAATTTTTAAATTTCTTATTATTATTATTTTACAAATTTTAATTAATTACAATTAGCAGATCTTTTCAATATTAAATCCATTAAAAAATAGAATATTTTTTTAAATGCAACTATATAGGCATTTTTTGTATGAAGGACATAACCAACAGCGCCTCTGGCGGTGACCGGACTTAATTAATTCATAACGATCTATCGACTTTTTTGTAACTACCCAGCGCAAATAACAGCTGTCATTTTTATACAAAAATGCGATGATAACATTAAATTGGATTCAAATTGGGATTTTTTTATGTTTTAAATTAATGTAGATGGACTTAATATTGTGAAGGATCGCATAATTATGTATCTCGTCGGAAACTCGCGTATGTACTTGGTTTTTGTTATCGTTCTTAGTTCATAATGCTTTATGATGATTTACGATATTTTTGTTTTGTTGCTTATTTTTTATTAAGCTATTATTTTGGCCTAATTATTTAAATTACCTCGTGATTATATAAAAAAATCTACAAACCAAAATTCCATTTTAACAATAAATTAAATTATGTTTTTATTATAGAATTTCTTAATATTAAATTGGATTAAATCATGAATAATCTCTGACTACTAATCAATTAAAATGTATATTTATAATAGAATACTGCAGTGTGTGAACTGCACCAAAGTTCTGATCTATTTAATGCATTAAGTTTTGTAAAGTAGTGCTCTTGTTTACTTTTAGCTAGTGTTGGGTTGTATAAATATAGCCCACACATGGTTCTGACAGTAATTTTGAGGTGAAACCCATATCATGAATGATCCCTAAAATTTAAACCAAATTGACAATTATATCCTAAGTTGATGATCATGTGAGCGCTGGTTAGAAATCATTAGAAGATTGTTTTAGGAAATTGTAAAATACTGTTTTCTTTTTTTAATAGCATCTTGTGTTGATAGCATGTATAATTTGTTTTTTTTTATTCGCGTTAAGAATTATGTATAAATTTGTTTTCCTCTAATTTTATTATTTGTGTAACTATACCTTATGTTATTGATAATAGAATACATTAATTTTTATGTATGGATTTATATTTGTTTCTTTATTTTACCTTTATTTCCTTATTTTTTCCGAAGGGCGTGGATTTAGAATAGTCAATTCATATTCATAGTCGTAAAGGGATTGAAGCTGTGTCATAAAGTTTGCAACGTTTTTATATGATACGGTCGCTTAAATTAAGTGTTAGTTGTAATAATAATTGCCTTCGTCAATTTGCCATAGAAACGCCAGGGAGCCAGCAGGTTCCCGTGTACACTGTACAAGCTACTATCGCAATATAATTCAGTGGATGTGATCATCAGTAATGCCTTAAAGCGAGTGTCTTTATCAGCTGCCGATTTAGAGTTATAAAGAGTACATAACAATATTATAGTCAACGTGGATTCAGTGGAATTAGTTTGAGTCGATCTTTATGAGATGGATGTAACGCTAGACATTTAATCTGTCGTGTAGATTTAAATAAGTAGTTCATACATTCAATTGTACCTGTTTGAGAACACCAATTATTCTCTCAACTATTTAATCATCAAAGTAGGAATTTGAGTACAAGAAATACATATATTCTAATTCCAAACAACAGTTACATCATACACCATTTAGAATACATATTAAGTATTTCTCTTTTAAGTTTAATATGTTCTAGAAATATTTTTGTAAAGTTAATAAATATATATTAATTTGATAACGCCTTTTTTATAAAGGCGTTGAATTCATACAAAATAACTAATAATTCGAAATTGAGTTTAAAGGTCATTGGGCAACTAAGTATGGAACCTATACCCACGGCCTACAGAAAAAAAATAGGTAGTATGTTTAGATAAACGTCTCTAGTTTACGAATATATATGTCGCATTAACGCAGACAACGGGAAAAAAACATAAATCTAAAAAATAAAAATACAATAATAAGGTTTATTATAACAAGGCTTAGTACATTTTATTGGTTTTTTGATAGTAAACATGATTTTAAAAATAAAACATGTAAAATAAAACTAAGTATAGAAGAGTTTTTAAGTTTTATTCGACATGATCAATGTCTACAGGAATAATTGTATCGTCTAAAAACGCCGCAGGCGCATCAATTTGATTTTGATGTCGGGCCCAAGACAAAAAATATACTATGCTATAGCAGATTTGAACATCACTAACTCTTATAGCGCTCAAACGTTTATTTTGTTTATTTATTTAACAGAATGCTTCACTGGAATTGTTTTATCAATACATTTATTACCTATTTTTTATTTATCTTTAACATTTTATTCCCATGGTTTAAAAAAAATAACTATCTAAATTTTAATGTAGGTTAATACTTAACAATTTAAAACTAATTTGGTTTTTGTAGGAAAACTATCGTTAACTGGGTCAGATTTCGCCCAATGACCTTTATGAATAATTATTATTTTTATGACGATCCACAATATTATGCATTTGAGAATTTGTAGTGTTGTTTTTTTATATAGATATTTGCCATGGTAAATAGACATATAATATTTGTGGATTACAAATACATACAATGTATCCACGGCAGTACAGCTGTGCGTAATCTTGAATTGATTTGGAACAAATATCACAATATATAGAAACATACATACTTTACAAAATATGAAATTTACATCTTAGGTGCCTATTTTACTATATGATTTTATATAGTTTATGAAGTCTTTAAATGCGGTCAGTTAACAGTCCAAGTATGTTATATCTGGAACAATTGCTAAGCGTGCAATGGAAAGGAATCTAATAATTCGACGTATTAAGGAATGCCAAAAGGTAATGTTTAACTGCCTCCGACAATTCTATTACACTGAATCCACGTTGAACCAAATACCAGTTTGCCAAGATTATATCAATTAAAGGCTAAAGAAGCCAGTGTTGTATGTAACGTCTGTGTCGTCTGTAGCTCGGTGTCGAACTGCTGCAAGCTCCGCGCGCCCCGCCACGTGCGCGTGCGCTCCGCAACGCGCTTTTGTATACGATAGATAGTAATAGTTTGCGATAATATGTTTACGCAGCAATCGATATAAATGATAAATTAGATACCTACTTACCTATTTATAGAGATTCACTTGCACATATTTATAGTTTACTTATTTTAATTGGATGTGTTTACGTGTTTGTTTAGGCGTTAGGTACTTTATGAGGCTAGGCATTCACTAATAAGGAACAGACAAATCCAAAGCAGTTTCTCCGAAAGGAAAGGAAAGTATTGAGCAATATAACTCCATTGCACGCGCCACACAGGAGTAGAAAATAATATAAATAATAGCGAAATATTTGAATAATGAAAAGGTATCCCACTCTTAATAAAATATTGAGGGACTGTTTGTCATTCAAATGCTATTTTATAATCGATCCATTGAAGCAATTCGTTTCTTAACCAGATCTCCATACTTTACAAGTTAATGTCTGCCTTAAAGCTAAAGCTTGTTTTACCCCTAGCTTACAGAAATAATGCTGGCAACACTGTGTTTTACACCACTAAACAATTTGAATGTCACATCTCTTTCTAATATACCTCGTATGAAAAGAACAGAGCATACATAGAATTTGCAAATAACTAAATCTGCGCACGTACACGCGCACGGGCACATAACTAGTCGACACGTCCTAACGTGTAGCTAAAGATGTCCTGTTCCTTTCATAAGAACTATGTTAGAATGAAATGGAATGATATTAAAATTAGTTTATTGGTGTAAAAGACTGAATCGCATGGAATGGAACATTTCTCAAGTTGATCATTGAGAAATGTTCCAATGGCACGTAAATGACATTTAAATGACAACCAGTAAATATGTCAGGTCGCTATTGACGACCAAAACTCAGACTCGGTTAAGAACCATTCCAGCTGCTTATACATTATTTAGTTAACGACATAAAGTAGAATCTTTTTAAATAAAAAAGCAGAATACAAATGAAACTATAGATACAGTTTTTATTCCATTGTGGTGATGTAGTGCCTGAAAAAAGGTTCTTGACGCAATAATTCAATGAAGAATAAAAATCAAAGTGATCTAACTATTATAAATTTGCTATACTTTTTGTAAAGTTTGATGTCATTTCTTGCATAACGCAAATACTAATAGATAATAATTACATTGCATCAAAAGCTAGAAACTTTTATACATAGTAATTAAAATATAAGTACCAATAAGCGAACCATTTTCAACAATTAATATCGTATATTCTAAACGATCGACGCAATTCTAAACTATGTTATATTAAAGAAAGCATTATAGGTCTACATTCACATTGAATATTTTTGCAGTAATTTTGATATACGTCTGTCAATCTGTAAGGTGTGAAGTACTGATTGCTGTAGGTGTCCGCACGGGGCGGCAGCACTGCGCCCGCGCCCGCACTCGACGCGTCAGTGCAGCGTACGCGGCGCGACGACGTTCTCACAGTCTTCGACGTGAGAAGGGGAATTGAATTCGTTTATTTTAGAATTAAATAAAGTTCAAAATGGGAAATTTAAATTGTGCCTTAGTGATAAAATTTAGCCTCCAATTTCGTTTGGAATCTCTCAATGATGAGACGCGGATAAGAGGTGTGTACATTATTTGTCATCGATGTCGATTTGAAGTATTAACTTCGCAGTATTCCTGGTACTCACGAGCACTGTACACTACGCACTTATTGTAAAGAGATTATACAGCGGTTTAACTGATAACCCCTTCCGAGTTATAGTTGAACTAAATTAATGCAATAATATTTTAACAATATTTTGTTTTATTGGATGTTGTGATTGATTATATTTACAATTATATATTATACGTAGAGCGGTATGTATATGTCGTAGCAATAACTTAAGTGTGGCAATAAGTCTAGTGCATTTGCTTTTGTGTCTCTCGAGTAAATTATTCATACTATGTATATGTATAGAGAACCCTGTCCCCCTAGTCTACAGACGCTGTACACTGCTTACCACATCATGTACGTACAATAAGTTCAAATTCTTGACGTTTTAAAGTATATTTATATTTTATAATATATTCAAGTGAAAGTACATAAAATAATTAGTTCGTAGTAGTCGAGTTGTATCGAGTATTGTGTGTCTGATCAATGTTCACACTGTTCTTGTTATGTTTTGACACGCACGCGACTTATTTTCTTATAAGCTGTTGTACTTCTCAATGTCACACATGGTAGCATTTCATTTAAGTCTTTCAATCTAAGCTAAAACTGTCGTCTTTGCTGTGCACCAAGTTTTCTACTGTCTATCTCTTGAGTTACGTTAATCTCCGAGAAAAAATATTAGCGTAAGTGAAAGTGCCAAGAGTCGCGAATCCTTTCCTAAGTGCAATTCCTTCTCAATTACTCTGTACCTCTATGTGTAAAGTGTTTCATGATGAAGCTTACTTAGTTTCCCTATTACAGCATGTGCTCTGTCGCTTCGCCAAACGTATTCACTTTGGGATATAACTTAAACACCAATGTAAAAGCTCTATGCAAGTGTCCCAGCTTCACTAAGCCCGCTTGCATGTGAAAACTGTTAAGACTGTCGTTCGTCTTCAATTTCCTTCCTTCCCCCACTTCCTTCTTATTGAAAGTGTCCCGCGAGTTAAAGTGACAAAATAATAGTGTATAAATTAACGAAACCATGTAACTTAACGATAATAGCATCTAATGTTAATGTTATTCTAAATTATGTTTTGTAGTGGATGTTTTATTCTCGATAGCGTAAAGTGCGGAGGTTGTCTTCGTATGTTAACAAATATTAGAACAAATGTGAGCCCTGGCGCTTTGGGCTCGGCCGGTACGGGTCGGTGAGGCCAGTCCAGGCGGAGGGCAGGCTCCAGCTGCGATACTGTGACATATCGCAGCGCTAGGGCGACGTCGGGCCTTCGCGGAACACACGGGCGGGCCGATGTAACGTACATTTGTAACGAGTAGAACGCGTGTATTAAAATAAGAGACAAACAAATTATAGTATAAAATTGTTTACCAGACGCTCCCTATCGGGCGTTAGACGAATATATTATTTTTCTTAGATCACATTATATTGTAATAAAATGGTATAGAAGTATGTGTTAGCCGGTCGCGTGGGCGGTCGCGGCGCGAGCGCACGGTCGGATTAAAAAATGATATTTTTTTACGAGCGCGGCGAGCGCGAGCGGCCACGGCGCCGCTACTCCTCATATTTGTTATGTTTAAGAGGAAATATCTATTGTCTATTCCAAGGGTTGAATAACTACCAACACTTTTTTATATTACAATAATTATAGAAATTATTATTGAAATGATGTTTTTGTTACTCCTGACTTCCTAAATATACCTTTTACTATAAGGAAACATTTACAATTAATAGTATACAAAACTATCAACAGTATCCTTGCTTGTGGGGTCCGTAACGTAGTAGCGAGAGTCATATGTCCGATGAACCGAAAGTCGACTGGAAGATTGTACGAAGGGAATTTATTGCGAAACAACCTTTTCTCGCCAAACGCTGCTTCGACTGTTGTCCGGTCCAATCCAAGGTTACAAAAATTCCCATTAGGCTGAAAATTGGTAGGATCGTTCATTATAAGATAATGTAAAAAGTCATCATCGATCCTGTACATGCAAAAAAAGTTACTCGGGGTCAAAGGTCAGACAATTGTTCGCAAATAACGACAATATAGTCCATACTGTCCGTACAATACTAAGTAGTACTAATGCGGTGCTTAAAATGCAAATCAAGTTTTATAGAAACGATAGAATCTTCCAATAATTATAATAATATAATTTATAAAGTTTAACGAGGGTAAAACCGCGGGGCATAGCTAGTCTATCTATAATATGTAGGTATGTATTCCAGTCGGGGTTTCACGATTTTCAGCAGAACGGTAAGTTTTATCATAAAATTTTCTCAGACAAAAATTTAGATTAGTTAATTTTCTATAAAAAAATGTCTTCCATATCATTTTTTAGATAATTATAACGATTCAAAAAGTTGAAAGAGTTGTATTCGTCAATAATATGCACACATCTCCACGCCACCTTTGATGTAGCGAAGAATCGTTCAGTCGAAGCACCGTTTGGCGAGAAAAGGTTGTTTCGCAATAAATTCTTTTCGAACAATCGTTCAGTCGACTTTCCGTTCATCGAACATATGACTCTCGAAACTGCGTTACGGGCCGTTGCTTGAGGGGGATACAGAAACACATAGGCGTAGTCATAATCGAATTAGGAGAATTATAAATTTAGACCACGTATAGGAATTGAACCTGAATTATCTGGGTACTTCCTCCAAATGCTTTGCCAATAAACATACGGTGGGTACCCTACGCTTTTCGAAATATATTATTCTACTTCTTACATATTATCGTGAAAAATAATCAATAATCATTAGTGTACCTAGTAGTTATTTGAATTTAGCACGAAAAATATAAAAAAATTATTTAATAAATAAAAAACCCAACTGCGTAAATATTGAACCAAACTACGTACATAAACAAAGAACTAAAAAGAAAAAAACAAGCACATAGATGGCTGGTGGTCTAAAATTATATAATGTACTATTGAATGAAAACGCGCCATTTTTGAAATATTAGCGTAGAACCTAAAATTGAGGTCTTTGTCCCCCTCCCCTTCCTCAAAGTAAAAGCAAACAAAGTGCTTGTATTATGAGTTATATCTGGTATGACATTAATATAGAAAAGAAAAAAGAGTCCATGCTTATTTACGAGATAGTCCGATTGGCAATATTTAATTAGAGTTCCACTTTCCAGAGTGGCATTTTTTTTACTGTTTTCTTTTTAATCTATATTTTTAAATCTGTGATATGATAATGAATAAATAAACATCCGGGCCAAATATCACGTTAATACAAGCAGCTCTTTAAGCTGAGAGATAAGTCAGTCATTGATATTGTTATATGACTGCAAATTTCGCAATCTCGTGATTTCATTGAGATATTTGATATCATGAGGATTGTTTAGTAGCTTGCGGTGGTACAGAGTACTAATAATTAAACCATCTAAAGACTTAACCGGGCTTTATGAAAAATTCAATTCAATTCAAAATTAAAATGCACGAACTGAGATCGACAACGGCTCGATTCAAAGTTGTCCCTTGCAACTTGTGTACAGTTACTCCCCAACATAATATTAAAGGTAACATTTTTCTTTAAATTTTACCTTGTCCACAAGCGCATGAAAATCGGTTGTTGATAGTTCGATTCTCACACCAACCAAAGGGACGTTGTTCTTTATATCTTTGTCATTGCATTTAAAGCAATTCGATTTCGGTAGGCACCTACCTATATACCTATAGTTTTTCAAGTGAAGTTAAGTACTAAATCGTATGAAGTTGGAGATGGGTGACGGTGTTATACATTAGATACTTTAGGTAGTCCAATATACCTAATAGATACTTTAGTATATGTCTATCAACACTCACACGCACAGTCATACGAAGTTTTAGTCTTTTGAACGTAAATTTCTACTGTTTTAAAACCTATATGTGAGA
The DNA here is from genome assembly GCA_951640165.1 of Pseudoips prasinana. Classification (NCBI taxonomy): domain Eukaryota; kingdom Metazoa; phylum Arthropoda; class Insecta; order Lepidoptera; family Nolidae; genus Pseudoips; species Pseudoips prasinana. Next base: position 8,949,634 of record OX621249.1, read on the forward strand.
ATAGTTGTTACGCAACTTTAAATCGATATAGCTCCTAAACGGCCGGTCAAATCGAAAAATGTTGAAAGAAAACTAAAAATGTTTTTTAAATACCTATTCAACGATACCCCACATGACATAGTTTGTTGACTTTAATTTTTTAAATTTTCACAATATGGCGTCCGGTAGTCGCCATATTGAATTTTCACTAACGTCATGTCGTTAGTGACACTTTCCGGACTGAAAGGAATCGATTGACGTGCGAATCATCAAAATCGGTCCAGGCGTTTGGTCTGTATAGTGCTTCAAAGGAACATACATACATACATAGCCTGATAAACACATTACCCTTTGCGTCCCGCAGTCGGGTAATGACAAGAACTAGGGTCGTAACACACATATCAAAACGGAAAGGGATCTCGGCGTCAAACAGTCGTCCACTTCACGTTACCACGTAACGTAAGCGGATTAGCGTAAGAGAAGCTCCGCCCCGTCGACTCAGCTACAGCTAGGCGACGCCGCGCTTACGACTAGCCGACCGCTGTTTGAGTTTAATCATTTCTTTTTGTATTTTGGTTTAAAATAAAATGAATAACACTTTTTTTACGAGTGTACATGCGCGAACGTTCGCAAAGGCTAACTTCACGGTCTCTCGTGAATCGTACAGCACGTGCGGCAACGCAGATCGCGCGGGCGAAGAGTGGACGAAGATACGTAAGCTAGCGTACGGAGAGCCGTAAGCGAGGGTACGGAAAGCCGACAGCAAGTCGACCGCGCACTGCACCGCGGTTCGTGAGCTTGCCCGAGGTGATCCGATTCCGATTAGTGTGCGTTGCAGTAAGGAGTTTCATACAAATAATACTGAACGGCTCGAGTTGATACGGTGACGATCCCTTTCCGTTTCGATATGTGTGCTACGACCCTAAATCCTCCAAATGCTTTGCCAATTAACATACGGTGGGTACCCTACGCTTTTCGAAATGTATTGTTCTACTTCTTACATATTCTCCTGAGAAATGATCATTAGTGAACCTAGTAGTTATTTGAATTTAGCACGAAAAATATAAATGACAAGAACTACTTGCGACAATATTATTACTGGCAGCCGGACCCATTTCTATAAAAAGGATTTTACTAAATGAACATATAAGCATAGATAAAAAAATATTTAATAAATAAAAAACCCGACTGCGTAAATAATGAACCAAACTACGTACATAGCTAAAGAACTGAAAAGAAAAAAACAAGCACATAGATGGCTGGTGGTCTAAAATTATATAATGTAATATTGAATGAATACTATTGAAGAAAATAAAATATATTCTAATAATGGAACATAACAACTGAACAGTCGGGATCCATTGACAAATTAGATTGGCTGTCGACTAATGGATCCCGACTGTTTTATTAAATATTTTTTTATTTTGTACTTTTTAGTTATGAGTTCCTGGCTAGTTTCAAAAATAAGTTAACCACATTAAGTATATATTATAATTTTTGTTCTTAATATTTATGGTATTTTTTATATTTTTATCATTCATTATCTAGATTTATATTAAATATTATTCATTCATTTACTTATTTCACTAAAATAGAGTACAGTGGTGGTCTTACTATTAGGTTAGTCTCATCAATTTTACTCATAAACAGCATGCAAAATGTGTGATTGTTATATGTCAAATTTTACACAAATAATATAATTAATTAAATAAATCACAGTTTTTTTTTTTAAAGACAAACTTTGCAATATGGAATCTAATCCCTGTGTTGCAGGGTACTTAACAACATATAATAAACGGACACAAATTACATCCAGACTCAGAACAACTATTTATGGGTCACACAAGTAGTTGTCCGGCGCGGGACTCGAACCCGCGACACGAAGCGGCAACGCGACTGCCTTAGCCGTTGCGCCTCACGTGCAGTCAAAAAATTGATTTGATTGAATAGAATGATTTTTCTAGGAGCCACAGTCTGAGTTGGTTTTTGAACTTTGCCGCTGAAAAATGTCTAATACTTTGCGGCAAAGCATTATACACTTTCATACATACAGCATAGGAACTTTTTCGTTGTATTAGTTATCATGTTGCGAGGAAAAACATCTTTAGCTCTAGTAAATACTGTGGCTGCATTGTCACAAATACACCATTTAAAAAATGTACAAACACACTAGTCATAATTTTTAGTCCTTTTAACAATGATTTACATGAGACAAACGGAGGAGTACATGTAATTGCTTTAACGCATTTTTTTCACAATAGAAATGCTCTCGATTTATCTGTTGAATTGCCCCATAGTACCATACGTCGGGTAACCAAGGTAATGATTTGCCTATATATTTATCGCGATTGAGACCCGTGTCCACAGTATATAAAAAAAATGTGTACAAATCGCGAAAGTTTAAAAACATTAAAAGATACCATACCTCAGGATAGAACCAAAGTACCCGAGAGATGCCATCAATATCGATTGGTAATAAGGCTGTTTTGCAAAGTCGTGACAAAACGTATACAAACCTATTGATTCTGATGCATTTTTGATCAATGTGCAATTTCCAGTCACAATAACGATGAACTGTTATTAGTCCGATTAAGGAATGACTCAAAGGAGGGTATAGAGTGCGTGAGCGGGAACCTAAGGGATATTTTCAGAAACTTGTTCAGAGTACTTAGAGGGAAAACATACTAAAAGTCCTGACGTCTAGGAGGTTAGGCGGAGGGAGGAGGGGGGAGGGGGGACAAAGACCTCAATTTTACGTTTTTTGCTAATATCTTTAAAAAGTTGCGTTTTAGCAAAAAATATTTCAAGATAAAATTAAAGCTTACAAAATTCACACTATAACTTTGATCTCATATACTTTTTCATATTTCCATTCGTTTATGAGCTACATGCTCCAGAAATATACAAAATTTAAGTTATTCAACGGAACTCTTACAGATGCCTTGAGAAGTTTAGGAGACCTGATATGCTTTTGGAGGGAGGTGTGCTGGATGGAGTGAAGGCCGTCATGGCTTACATACAATGGTCCTCATCGGGACTAAGTGCGGAATTCAAACCCACTAGCATATTAGTGGAAACAATATGATGATGAGTTATTCAGCGTGATGACCATTACCTGATGCCCGAATTATCTCTAAATTTATTTTAACATAAGCTGGGAGTACCTCCAAACAGTAAGATATCGCGTTTTTTGTAACAGCAGATAACTGAGCTTAGGCGGAAAAAACATCATGAAGATTGCTTTTCGCTCAATGCTCACTGTAGGAAACGCAACCTTACTGGCTAAAACTGAAAAATGACGATGAATGAATGAATGACAAAAAATGAGATGCAATAGCATGGATATGAACACATCCTCTTCTTACACTCATTTACCGGCTACGATACAACATCAGCAACGTTTAGAAGAAGCAAGGTGGGTTTCTGTAAATTGTATTTAAATTGGGAAATGATTAAGGAAGCAGCAAAGATCTTTTACAACCCAAGCTCCAGCCATAGTGATGTTGCAGAAGCTGGGAAAGTGTGCTTCCTGAAATGGTATGGGACACCAGCAAAAATGACCCTTCTCAATGTAATTCTTCAAGAGGGTTTTATCGCCCTTTTTGAAGAAGAGCACCACCACACCTCTGTGCTATGCTTGTGGCGTTTGACCTTCTAGTATGTTAAATAACTTCTGAAGGGCACGTAGGATTGGTGTACCACCTGCCTTCAGAAGCTCTGCCGTAACTCCATCATCACCAGGCGCCTTGTTGTTCTTAAGCTGTTCGAGAGCCATTCTAATCTCGCACAGGCTGACGTCCGGGATGTCATCGGTAAGTGTTGGGTTAGTCGTGCTCTGGGATCTGAGGCACAACTATCGACAGGTGATTGGGTTTTCGTATACAGCTGTCCGTAGAACCTCACCATGTCTCCCAGCAACTCAGGTCTAGACGTGACGATTCTGCCATCCTCAGTCTTCAGCTTCGTCGGTTGGCTCTGTCTAACAGAAAGTTCTCTTGCAAACACTTTGGAGCCTTTGTTCCGCTCAATAGCTTCTTTAATACAATTTGTGTCAAATTGACGCGTGTCGCAAGTCAAAGACTTTAAGATCTGTCGGTTGAGCTGTCGGTATCTGGTAGCATCATCAAAGGATGTCAGAACCATTTTCCGTCTTTCGTCCATAAGCTGCAGGGTATAGTCAGACATCTTTTTGGTTCTGTTTGTACGGTGGGCCTTGAAGACCTTAGACCCAGCCGTATGGACAGCTTCTACGAGCCTGTCGTGGTATGAGTCCACTTCCTCGCAATCTGCTAGGCATTCGAAACGGTTTTGCAGTTCGAGCTGAAAGGGTTCAGGGTTTTGGATGTAGATGGGTAAAAGTCGGAGCGTAGACTTTATCAGTCGGAACCTCTGGAGCTTGACATTAAGGTTCAATGAGCCTCTCACCAGTCGGTGATCGCTCCCGGTTTTAACCGTATTGATTACTGAGACGTCATTGAACATCTGTCTACTCATCGACAAGATAAAGTCTATCTCGTTTTTTTTTCCCCGTCGGGGCTTACCCAGGTCCATTTGCGGTTTTCCGGCTTCTTGAAAGAGGAGTTCATCATAAAGAGACCCTCCTTCTCCATGAAGTCGGCCAACATTTGGCCCCGTGGATTCCGGTCTCCAGTTCCAAATTGCCCCACTCTCAGCTCATTCCCGAATCGTTAAACCAGCTTCGCGTTAAAGCCCCCCATGACCACAGTGAAATAAGAGTTCGAGGTATGTATGTCTCTAGAAACATCCTCATACATGACCTCAACCTCATTGTCGAAGTGCGTCGAAGTCGGCGCGTAAACCTGTATGGCCTTCAACGAATACCGCTTGGTAATTCTGAGTATAAGGTACGCAACCCTAGTCGACACACTCCCGATTTTCAGTATGTTGTGGACGAGGGACTTGTGTACTATGAACCCAACACCACCTTGGGACAGTTGGTCGCCCTCCCGGAAATAGAGCAGATTCCCGGATTTCAGGATTATTGTGTCCTCCCCCTCTCTTCGAACTTCAGATAATCCTATTATGTCCCAATGTAACCTGCTCAATTCTTCCTCCAGTTCGATCATCTTCTCGTCGGTCCGCAGTGTGCGTGTGTTGTATGTTCCCAGGGCCAGAAGTCGGTTTTGGTAACGCGGAATCTGCCGGGGATTCTTAGCACCCCCTGCCCTGCCGTAATCACGACTGGGGCCACGGTTTAATTGTGTCCTTAATTTGAGGGGATCTGCCATAAGTTAGCCGTTAGATACTTTAGGTAGTCCAATATACCTAATAGGTACTTTAGTATATGTCCATCAACACTCACACGCACAGTCATACGAAGTTTTCGTCTTTTCATCGTAAATATCTACTGTTTTAAAACCTACATGTGAGAATAGTTGTTACGCAACTTTAAATAGATATAGCTCCTAAACGGCCGGTCAAAACGAAAAATGTTGAAAGAAAACTAAAAATGTTTTTTAAATACCTATTCAACGATACCCCACATGACATAGTTTGATGAATTTAATTTTTTTAATTTTCACAATATGGCGTCCAGTAGTCGCCATATTGAATTTTCACTAACGTCATGTCTTTAGTGACACTTTCCGGACTGAAAGGAATCGATTGACGTGCGAATCATTAAAATCGGTCCAGGCGTTTGGTCTGTATAGTGCTTCAAAGGAACATACATACATAGCCTGATAAACACATAACCCTTTGCGTCCCGCAGTCGGGTAAAAACTACATAAATATATCGTGGGTGAAGAGTGAAGGCTAACACTAATGACTTAAAATACGACCAAAACCACTATTAATATATGTTACTAGCGGTGAGACGCGGTTTTACCCGCGTGAAATAAATTGATAAATGTGGATTATATGAATGTAGAGTTTCCCCAGTAAATCCTACAAATATTATAAATACTCTTTCACACAAAAGCTACCGAATAGATTTTGGCAAAAACTTGTATTTATATAGCTTATTTATAGTTTCACGCGGGTAAACCCGCGGGCCACAGTAATACCATAAGTTAATAATGGACTAAATAGGATAAACTATAATTTTATATCTACACATCAATCTACAAATCCTCCAACGTTTGTAATGTTAAAATAATGCTACGTTTTTACAAGGGTAAAGCAAACAATGCATAGTGTATACGAACATTTTATTACATTATATAATACTAGTTCCGGACATGTTTCTTTTTCTTCTTCTTCTTGTTGGCGTGTGACTCTATCAGGTCGTCTATTTCCTTGCTATCATCACCCGGACGCTTCTCGCCGCTGAAAATATAAAAATACGTGGTTACATTTTCGACCTATTCTCGTTCAGTTACGGACTTCTGAAGTAAAAGTCTTTATGAACACTTTACTTGGGGAGCTGGTTAATGCTTAAAGCTAGTTAAAGCTTGAGGAGAGCGTTACGGAAATCAGATCGGGCGACGCGGACTGAAGTTGAGAAGATTTAAGTTAGTGAATATAGAAAGACAAAGAGAGAGAGAGAGAGAGTTATGTTTCGAATATAACTGTAGGGGCAAGAGAGAGAGATGTGAGCACACATTTTTTTAACCCTTTCTCTCATAGCCATTTACGTTTCGTATAATATCTTAGTTATTCTTCAGTGGTATGGCCAGAACCACAGTTGTTTTTTAAAGTAAGTTGTCTTAATCTTAAGTCACAAATCACCTGGTCAATTCGTTGTTATATAGTTGAAACATAAACTCAACATGCCTGTTTCATTCGTGGTTCTTCCGTTTCGTGGTAGCCCTTCTCTCTAAAACCTTCCCACCCAAGCAGCCGTCGGTTCTAAGAGCTATTTGCCCTGCCCACTGCCACTTCAGCTTGGCAATTCTTCGGGCAAAATCGGCTACTTTGGTTCGCCTGCAGATCTCAACATTTCTGATTCGATCTCGCAGGGAAACTCCAAGCATAACCTTCTCCATTGCTCTTCAAGCGAACCTGAGTGCTCTGAAATTTTATTAAATAAAAATGACGAATTATCATACCTTTTGACGGATATGAGGTGTTTCTGCTTGGCGCCTGCCAACGCCTGTCCCCAGTCCATGTCGCTGCCCTTGATACGGTACTGTGCCAGGTCCTCGCCCATCAGCCGCGACAACTCTTTCCGCTGTTTACGCTCCAAATCCTACGTACATAAACATTTCACTCGTAATGTGTGGTTTTTCTATCATACTTCAACTCTACATATTCATTTATTTCTATTTTATATTAATATTAGTGGTTCAAGCAGCCCAGTAAGTCTCCGACTTGATTGTTGTGACTACAGCAGAGACCAACAGCTTAACATACCTTCCGAAGCAAGGATACCCTTAGAAACTAAAGCACTTTTGCTGTATCCCATCTTTCCTTCCCTCGTCAATTGTTTTTGAATCGCTCAGGATATTTGGTGCTAACACTATAATCATACAATACTTAAAGTCTTTATTTCTTTAAGAATGTTGTACGTAAGATAAATCTTAAAACATCCACAATATTTTTCATCAACGTAAGGACGCGAACTATATCTAAGTGCAACCATTTATGAAACAATAAATTTTTATTTTATTTTATTTACTACTAGAATTGCTTGGAGTAATCTACCTCATCGTAAGTTCAATATACGCAGATATGATTAAGTCTTTGATTTTATTAAGCTAAAGCTCGCGTAAGTTATAGGAAATGTAACATATTCCTCACGAGTTTCTTTTGTACTTGTAGCTTTAGATTAAAAGTGTCGAGTGCGTCAGGCCTATCCCTTGCGCGTTTGCCGGCACTCCTGAGGTTTCGAGGTTAGTCCATTTGTAAGACGTTGGTATGGCGCAAGGTAGGTTTTGAAACTCATTCTGACATTGGAACGAATTTATTTTATTAGCCTAGGGTTTAACTGAGATTTCTCAGGAATATGTGCGGTGTGGGAGGGGAATCAGCATCCAAAACACAACATATGTGAGTCTAGAAATAAGGGCAAGCAGTCGGTATGGTTGTAGTAATTAGACAACAGTCGTTAAGCCATGTCAAGAGGCCTACTGGGCGGTCTGAACAACTCTAACACCAGGGTAACTACTGCCCATCAATGGTTGCAATTGACTCTCTTCACTACCAAAGCGGCCATATCGCCCTTAGAGACAGTCTAAATTTACTAGACCTAGCTATCCAACGAAAAGAAAAAATAAAAGGCCACAATTAACACTTACAATAATTACCATTTATTTCTAAACCAGAGAACTGCAGCAAAAGTTAAAAATCCACAACTAATTACCTTCGCCGCTTTCGACAACTCATCCTGAAGACTCTGTTTCACTGGTCCCATGGTGACATCTTCTGTCGTCTTATCGTCTATGCCTATTTCTTTGGCTACGGTGTCTTCTAGAACGGCGTTGAATGTGGCGTTGATCTTCTTGCAGGCTTCGAAGAACTTGGCCAGGATTTGGGAGCCGGGCAGACCGAGTTCTGACGCTATGTCGTCGACGTCTTTCATTTGGAAACCCATCGCAATGAAGATGACCTGTGATAATAATGGTGGTTAATGATGTTTCAAAAAGCATACAAGCCACTTCAATCTCTTTTCGAACAAAAGATTTGAAAAAGAATTGATAAGGGACCATTGGAAAGCATTATCTGTAGAATAAATTATCAACATTGGTTTACATCCAACGGAAAAATCGCGTAACGTACAGACGCCAGCACATCAAGCTACCTCAATCTCTAAAATTTTCCTAATTGAAAGTGAACTTATGCTTTTGTGATAAAGTTGAAAATCTCTAAAAGGAATTTGACAGATTGGGGTAGCTGGATGTGCAGACGTCTGTCCATGAAAAAGACGAGTGTGTTTTAGACTAACTGAAGTAAAACTTCAAACGCAACTGGCTATGAGAGCAAGACAGAAAGAAAATGTGTGCTCTCACTTCTCTCTCTTGCACCTCTACTAATACAAAAACGTAAATCTCTCTCTTTCTATTTTCGCTAACTTATATCTCGGCTATGAAAGAAAGAAAAAAGAAAATATGTGCTCTCTCCTCTGACCTCTTACGTATATACGTTTCAATTTCTTTTTCTATCTTCACTAACTTATATATCCCTCTCAACTTCCGTTCGCGACACTCGATCACACTTCCTGCTCTCGACACACATTCACTAGCTTACTAAGTCAAGCTTAATTCAACAATCGATATATTTATAGGAGAGACAAGTACTTCATTGTTATAAGAGTGATAATAGGTGGTCCTGGCCGAATTTTAGTTACGACGGTTAATCTACTAGCCACGATATATTACGATATTCAAGTGTTATGTATGTGCTAATACAGGTATTCTCAACTCTCTCACTCTCATAAACGAATGGACCAGCGATGCGAGACGACCGCCGAGCGATCATGTCTCAAATCTCAATAGTTTATTATACTCCATAATATATAGCAGGTAATGGCTTAGAATAAATGTCACAATACCATACACATTGGGACACCAACATTGATAAATAAGACAACTGTTTGTGCGATACATTAATAGTTGTTCTGAGTCTGGATGTACTTTGTGTCCGTCAATTTATAAAGTACCCCGCGACACAAGGATTAATTTACCTAGGTAAATTAATCCTTGTGTCGCGGGGTCCTTTTTTTAACAAAGAAGAACGCCTACACTAGTGTAGGCGTTCTTCTTTGTTAAAAAAAGGAGCGACGAAGACATGCTGGTTGTTATTTTTAAAGTGGAACTATAAGGTATATATAAGTCCCCGCACCTAGCTTTGCTTACTTTTCTCAGCATGGGGATGTAAAATCGGCAACTTCATATCGGTATCTGCTACTGGACCTACTTATCACATGGTTGAACACTTTACTGCCAAAATGGAATAGGTAGAAGCCTACTTGTTGTATGGCGTCGAGCCTGGCGTTGGTGTGGGCGAGGAACAGCAGGTGCGCCAGCGGGGCCAGCAGGTCGGTGACGAGGCGGTAGTCGGCCTGCTGCCGCCCGTACGCCTCCAGCCGCGCCAGGTCGTGGCCCGACAAATGCTGCTCTATTAGCTGCTTCGTTAATTCTGGAACCAAATACCACAATGTACAGACACCAGCACATCCAACTACACGAATCTGTCAAATTCCTTTTATAGATTTTTTACTTTATCACATAAGGATAAGGTTCACTTTCAATTGGGGAAGTCTGACAAAGGCTGGCGTCTGTAAATATGTATTAAAGTTGGTAGGCATTTTCTGAGTGGTATGACAGCCCTATACTAAGTCACTAGGTGGCTAAAGTAATAGGCGCTGCTTGATTTCATTTTAGATTATTAATATTTACTAACATAGGATATAAGACCGCTTACTAATAAAATATGGATTCATTTACAATCTGAAATAGGTGTTTTATTATTATTATTATAATAAGGTCAATCAATTGTGGACCCTGTAGGGTATGTACAAAGTACAGTTCATTGACATAAACGAGCGCGCAGTCAGCAATTCCACGCTGCGCACTGACCCAAATCTTTAGTTTTAATATTTAAATTGTTATAATGTTAGTTGACGAACAGCCACCAACCGAGCCGCGTTAACTCAACCATTACCATTTTTATAGTTTAATATACAGTGTATTTTCTATACCATCGTATTTTATTATTATTTGTTGGAGCTACGCCCAACAAATTGGTCCTTCGAGCCGGATTTGAACCAGCGACCTATGGTTGGTCCTTCGAACCTTCGGAAAGGTGGGATCTATCGCGTTGTGGACCTTGTAACGTGTTAGTGACTATCTTTCTGTAACCAACCAGTGAACAGACTTACTCTTTTTACCAATATTGAACCAACCAGACAAGTGACCATATAGTGATAAGTGATACAGGGAATAAAGTAAGATTGGAATCGCCGTCCATCTATTACTCACCAGTTACCACAGTTAACCAGTAACCAAGACATAACCAAGTAAGATCATTCCATTTTTTTTGTTTACCAATTACCAAGATGTCTACCATTGCCGATTTATTTGCGTCTCAGAGGGAGATCATGGAAAATATGAATAAGCTGTATATTAATTTTAAGAAAGAAGGAAAGGAGCGAAAGACTGCGGATAGTATTAAACTTTGCCTACAATCTTTAGAGGAGTTGTGGAAAGACTTCTCACGTAACCATGATAAGTTAGTGACTCTGTGTGATGAAACTGAAGATAATGGATATTTCGGTGATGACTCGTACATCAAAACTAAAACATTTTATGGCGATGTTAGGATTCATTTGTTGAGAATTCTTAAGCAATTAACTACTCGTGCTCCATCACCAAGGAACCAACTACCACCACCGTCATCGCAATCACCGACCGCACCACAGCCTAGCACATCAGCCTCCGGTTTACCACTCGCAGATAACTTACCCAAAACAGTTTTACCATTACCAAGATTCGTTTTCCATGACGTCGAAAAACCATATAAAATTGAGGAAATGATGAGAAAACTACAAAGTAATTTTAAAGCTTTTGCCCGAACAATTTCTCATATCAATCTCAATGTTTTGACTGAGAAGTGGGAGTTCCAAGATATTCTAAAGCATATCGAATCGCGCTGGACTGCGATCGATACATTGCATTGGGAAATTGACAGTCATCTGCAAGTAGAAGATAAGAACTACGCCGATCTGTTTAATAGTTACGAGAATGAATATTGCGAAATTAAAAAATCTATTAACCAAAGAATGTGGGACGTCAAGCACAGAGAAAATTCTACACCAAAAATAGATATACCGATTTTCAATGGAAATAAACAGCACAGATTTAGGAGAAAAGAGGAAGAGTGTATTAATTATAAATGATGCTTAAATCTTATGTAGTCATTTATTTGAGTACTCACCGCTTATTTCTACTGGCAATTTACTTCGCGTGAGCATATATGACAAGTAAGTATATATAAATAAGTTGGTACAATTAACACACTGGCGTGGTCAGGCTCCCTACAAGATAGATCGATGATCTTGATAAGATCGCAGGAAACCACTAGATGCCGATAGCGCATGATTGGCTATTGTTAGATCTTTAGGGAGGCCTTTGACCAGCAGTGGACGTCTTTCGGCTGATATGATGATGATGAATTATGATGAACGGCTGACCCAAAAAGTAGATGACGCTAGTCTTAAAAGGTACCTAGTTATCTTAATATACGTACTCGGTTTGTCAATGTTGACGGCGTCATTAACCAGCGTGGTGAGCGCCAGCGCGGCGGGCAGCTTGCGCAGGCCGCGCGCCAGCAGGCGCGACAGGCGCGCGCGGAAGTCGGCGCTGTAGGCGGGCAGCCAGCCCGCGCCGCGCAGCGCCCGCAGCATGATGCACGAGTGCTCGCCCGTCAGCTCGTTCGCCTTTTGACTGCCACACAAAAATAACAATAATATTATCGTTTATTTCCCTCAAAAAGGGTACAAATAAAAGTATATTCCATGTAAAATTAAGAGTACAAAAAACCAGCCAAGTGTGAGTCAGATTCGCACACGAAGGGTCCCGTACCATTATCTATAAAAACGAGCAAAACATTCACGTTTGTTGTATGAGAGCACCCTCAAATATTTATTTTATTTTTTGTGTATTTGTTGTTATAGCGGCAACAGAAATCCATCAACTGTCTAACTATCACGGTTCATAGATACAGCCTAGTGACAAACGGACAGACAGACAGCGAAGTCTTAGTAATAGGGTCCCGTTTTACCCTTTGATAAATTAAATATCGATAAAATAAATATAACGATAAAATAAACTAAAACGTATTTTGTACAGACAACAAAATTAACACAAAAGGAAAGAAACTATTATCGCCTTCTACTCGTATTATTTCAGACTACTTAACTGATAGTGGCAATATAGTTGCCAACATATTTTGAACTTTCTCCCTTTGTAATAAAATTCAAAATCAATTGATTGTAAATATTCTTACTACCAATTAAAAGGTTACAATGATTGCACAGAGTATTTGTAGTAATTGAACGTGGGGTTCCCGGCTCAGAAAGAATAACAGGCTACCCCATACAATCTCGTGGGTATCGTAAGAGGCTACTAAGGGATACACCAGGTAGTAGGGCCACCTGTGTATTATCTACCATCTAATTGCAGTCGCCAACTCGCATGCCCGGCAAACCCCCAATTGGCAACCTTGTTGGAACCTTTGGGGAAGTCCTATGTCTAGTAATGGATGATATCGGGATAATGATGATGATTGTACAGACGACTGTAATAAAGTCCCTGTCGAAGTCGAGGTTGTAAAACTCACCTTAAATACACCGGTACATATTTCTGCGATTTCCAGAATTTGAGAAGTTCCTCTGTTAGCCCGAAGCTGGTGCCGAGGTAGTCCAAATGTTCCGCTTGTACTTCCGTCAGTCTTTTAAGCAGTGTTGGAGGTTTGGCTCTGTCAAAGTTTTTTTAGTTATATAAGGTCTCGGAAAAAATCCTCCTATTTATCTGGCTTTTTTGGCTGCCTATTGTAGCGTTTCTGCAAGGTCGCCACGGAAAAAGTTCTGGATGTTGCAAGCGTTCATAGGCTATAATTTTGTTTACCATGGATAATTTAGTCTTAGTAGTAGATACTAAGACTATATAACAGAAACAAACACAAATATAGATTAAAGTTTTGAAATATTATTATGAGTTTTGATGAAAACTTGTTCATTGGAATAGAATATCCACCAACATTTTCGTTCAAATACCCCACAGTATGTCTGTCAGAATTACTGTGGGCATCAAATCAATAAATTCCTCTGACTCAACCCATTATAACGCCGGAAGAACACGTAAGAAGACAGATTGTGGCGTTCAATACTGCTTTTGAGCAACAGTTACATATATGTGTAAAAAATCAGCTGAAATCCTAGGTCAGACTAGAATCTAATAATGGGATTATTGTGCTGAAATCAAAAGCTTAAGAATAATCACGCTCAGCTTCACGAAGTAACAGAGCTTATCAAATTACAGTATTCATGCATACTGTGTGATTGACGGCAAAAAATATCGACACCCCATTGAAGTCGAACCGAGGGAATATCTCCAGAGACCGGGTAGCAGCATCTCTATGTGTACTATGACTATGCTATTGAGATCACCAACCCGTCTGCCAAGCGGGGCGATTATGACATATCGCTCCAAATGACGGATACAATTCTGTTGTGAAAATCTTTTGGGGAGGCCTTTTTCCAGCAGTGGACGTCATTCGGATGACATAATGATATCACTGTTTACGTTTTCTATTAAACTTCGTCCTCTTTAGTTATTTATTTTTGAAGATAACACACTACTGAAAAATCCATCGACAGCATTTGTAGAACTAATTGCAGGTGAAAAGGCATGCCAGTATAGAGTGAACATTTTCTGTAAATACTTTTTGTGTTCCATACCTCGGCACAATATGTTCCGTGTGCAAGGTGCCGCTGTTAGCATTGCTGCTGGGCTCGTCGTCCGAGGGCTCCTCGTCGAGGCAGGGCACGTCCCCGCTGTAGTACGCGGCTAGTTGTTGCAGCGCTCGCTTGCCGTACCCCATCTATATCAAATTTTCCACAAAATTAGATAGGTAATTACTATTTGAAGATAGCGCAGCGCTTAGTTATTCCCCAAAAACAATTTTATAACGAAGAAACTATTCTGAATTTTGTTGTGAAACATCTATAGCCGCACGTAAAACAGATTTCTAGCGTGGCGACGCGTGCCGTGGCGAAGCTTGTACTATGGGTACCAGGCGACGATATACACACTTATATAGATAGATAAATACTTAAATACATAGAAAACATCCATGACTCAGAAACAAATACTCGTGCTCATCACACAAATATTTGCACTTACCGGGATTCGAACCCAGGACCACCAGCTTCGTAGGCAGGAGCACTACCAACTAGGCTACGGTGACCGTCATAATGTCCCAGGATATACTTTAATTTGAGGAAATGGACGATTATATAATATTATCTAATTTGTATAGCTGTATAATATTATATAGCTTTTACTATTATTATATAATAGTACAAGCTTTGCTTAGTTTGAGGCTAGATGATCTGTGTGACATTGTCCCTAGATATTATTATTATTATTATTGTCGATGTGAAACATCTATAGCCGCACTTAAAACCGATTTCTGGCGTGGCGACGCGTCGCCACGCTATACGATAGTAGTGTGTACGGTGTGGCGACGCGTCGCCATGCGCAATCGACTTTATATTTTATCATTATGACATACTTAGTTCCTATCACAATATGTTCTTTTCTGCATATTACTTTTACAAAATAATGTCGATGTTTCACATCTGCCAGGCGTCCCGTGACGGCTTGTTTTTTTTAATAATGTAATATGTCACTCCGTCTGTCAAGAACTTCATTACTTGAATAAATAACAGTTGTCGTTACGACACAATAAGAAAACAATTTACTTCGCTTTTGTATCAATAATATTCCCTCTCCGATCCTCAATCAGGCGAGCTGCTTCGCGTAATAACGTTGAACGATAGTGGCAAATAAAAAACATCCCTAATTAGACTCTTTCATACGTCAATCCGTCAGTAACCGCCCTGAGCAGAGGTTCGAACCTCAAAATGGGTGTTCCTCTTAAGCTTCTTCGTAATTTTATTTTGCATGATTGTCCGGTCTTGTTTTGATATAACCTTTTGATATTAAAGTTATGCGTATACTTTCATTCGCTGCTTAGTCATACGCAGTCAGTTAACAAATAATGCATATCACTGATTGAAAAAGATAAAGAAAGAAAAAAGATTAATTCCCAACAACCACAGATAATACATAGCTTAACATAGCTTATTTCAAAGTCAATATAACTAATTACGTCAAGTTTACATAGGAGTTCATTTGGACGCATGCAACATTATCAATTCAAGATAGGCATGGCGTCTACCTCAGCAAATTATTACTGAAACGCTGGTTTTTCGATAGCGCATAAAACGACGAAAACGACATTGTGTTTCTGTTAATTAGTATACATATACTCATGCATACCTGTAGTAGCGTCTATTTGCGACCCCAACCACTATAAGTGTCATCAAAGAGAATATAACTATTACTGCGAGTATATGCGCATATATATTATGAAAAATATGCGCTCACCGTATTATATATATGTTTTTAGACCAATACACTTATAAGTATGTCAACTCACCCGTTGGTACGAAGGATGCGTAGCTATCCTCACGATACGGGCTCCGGACAGCTTGGGGAAATCTTTGTCTCCAAACTGCTCGCATATGTTCCACGGGATCAAGTCGCCTGCCGCCTTGCGACCGCGGCCCAGGCTATCACGAACTGACCTGAAAAAGTTCAACACATCATTGAAGATAGACATAACAGGACATAAAACAAACATTATAATTTTATTTAGACTATGCCGTCTCAATGTTGGGCAAAGGACTGTGAAAAATGAATTGTTTAAATTTAAGTGCGGGTGGGAATCAAATCCACGACCACGGGGTATCCGGCCCCATGTGCGTTAACCACTCCGCCACCGCACCGTGGTACTGACACTTCGAATTTATACAATCCATTGGATATTTCTTAACGCATTTAAGGCTAATAAAACAAAATGTTATCAGTATAGCAAATTTAAAATTAAAAAAAAATAAAATGTATTGAATATGAATAATTTATTTGGTAAAGTAACAGGACTCATTTTGTTAGTAAAAACCTATGTTAGTAATATGCTTAGCTCATACTTAATTCTAAAACACATATGTAGTACACAGACCAATACATCTATTTGCACATCGAGCGACCCCTCACATGCGTACCCCTGCTATAAACAAATTACGGACGTTGACAACTTACAGCAGCGGCCCACATACAAGCAGTCTAGTCTACTGGCTATACATTTAAGAATAGTGTTGGGACTGTCCCGCACACGGCGCACCATGGATGCACATCTTTTTCGCATCGTTGCATAAAAACAATCTACACGGCCTTCAGCAAACATCCCTGATGCGCTGCAATACCGGGGCAGCCCCACCAACGCTCGGAACGCGTTATTGTATTGTACACGAAGGGCACTGTACGATTTTTGAACATAGTTTGCCCACAGGCTGCAGGTATAGAAGGAGGTGCAGTATGCACGGAATAGAGTTTTCTTCACATCTGTAGAACATCGTGCAAACCTGCGAGCTATCATGTTAGCTCTAACCGACAGCGCCCTTCGCTCTCTTTCAATATCGGCATCATCCTTCAGGTCGGCGGTCAAAATATGTCCTAGATATTTCGCTGTAGACACTCTATCAAGAGGCACACCATTCAATTTAACTGGCGGCACAGAGCCTGGACACTGACCACCGGCCTGAAAGACCATGACCACACTTTTTTTGTCATTATAGACCAGTCCGTGTTATTCACACACACTCCATCAATGTAACAGCCAACTCTCTCCTTGCTGAGCGCCTCAATTAGCTCATTAATGTATAAATTAAAGAGTGTAGGTGAACTCAACCCCCCCTGCCTCACACCACATTCTAAAACATACGGTTCCGAGAGTTTTCCAGCCCATCGAACGTGATTGATCTGATTTCCATACCAGTACTTGAAGGTACTTATTAGCTCAGGAGGCACTCCAGATGTCTCCAACTTCTTCCAAAGAATACCGTAGGAAACCAGATCAAACGCTTTGGAAAGGTCGAGGAAGCAAGCATATATCGGAGTTTTACGATCAGTGTAGTATTTGACCGCCCACTTCAAACACAAGTGCACTCTCAGTAGATCCGGGTCTAAATCCGAATTGATTGTCGTGTAGGTGAATATATTTGTCAAGTTGTGTGTTAAGTAGGCTGTCAAACACTTTCGCTATTACCGTAGCCAGAGAAATGGGTCTGTACTTGGACTTCGCCCCTATATCACCTGTTTTATTTTTGAGTATAGGTACTACAAGTGTTTTAGTCATTTGGCTAGGCAAATAAGCATGGCTCAGACACAAGTTAAAGAGCATCGCCAACACTCTTGAGAGATGAGAACCCGCGTACTTTAGATGCTCGATACTCAGACCATCATGACCCGGAGACTTTCCTTTAGACATCGCACTTATGACACGTCTGATTTCTTTGGTTGTAAAGTTGGTTCTCAAGTCACTATGGTCCATAGTATCAGACACGTGCGCACAAGAACCCAGGGAAGAATGAACCCTAAAATGATCCTTGAAAAGGTTTGAAATACGTACGGGATCAGTCTCAGTTCAGTTCATAGTTAATATAGTTAATAGTCAATAGTTCATAGTTAATAATAAAAAACTATGATTCAAAAAATATTAAAAAAATGCACATTTGAATGAATCTCGTGTCTTACTTGTCAGATATGTTGCCCTCGAGGCACAATTGTATGACGCACAGTATCTCCGGCATGCTGGTGCTGTTGGGCGGCGTGGGCGCCAGTAACACGAACAAGCAGTGCGCCGGCGCATCCGCCAGCAGTTGGATGTCGTTGGGACTGTTCTGAATACAGAAAACTATACTTAACACAAAGAAACTATTTTTTAAGAAAATAATTAACTAAATGTATGCTTCTTTGTTGATTTCTAACAAAATTAAATGAATAATAAATTTTCACGAAACTTCAGTTTTTATCAGTATTGAGGTTATTCAACTGGCCGCACACAATGCTCAAATTCTAACCGCAAACCACATTAATCAAAATTCGTTACACAGGAGTAAATAATTTACTGCACGTGGGCGCCGTGGTTAAGGTAGTGGCTTCGCTACTAACTTGGCTTGGCTTTATCTTGTTTTGGGTTTGAATGCCGCACAGAACAAATGTTTGTGGTACCCATAAATTGCTTTTTGCGTTGTAGGTGTTTTGTATCCTTGAATTTAATGTTATGTTCGTGAAGTTCTCCACAATGCAGGGATTTACTAAAAAAAAAATTTACTAGCAAAAATACTAATTGTTCAGCAAAGTAGTTGTCTCAAAATAATATAATCTTAACAGTAATTAAATTTCATGACGCGTTTATTAAAAGTGCATTGTTCCGGAAATTACATTTGTTGTATGGTTGCAGTTCTAACCAAACATGCTTTTCTAGTAGCGAAATACATTTGCTGTTACGCTCGGATAAATATGATGTGCAACCAGTATATTTGATATGAAAATTATTCAATTGACGAGTGATGGGTTCCTTAATGTGTATTTAAAAATCCTTATTGTAAAACTGTGTCATCAGAGGGAAGTCCTAAAATTAGAGATCTTCTCAAGAAAGGCCAGGTCAGAAGTACCCTCTGAGAGTGTATGAAGAATATAATGACAGTAAACGAGGCAAAAGATGTAAGCAAAGATCGTGACAAATGGGAAACTGGCGTGAGGCTATGTAAGTAAGTATAAATACAGAAACGGACCTTATAATGGCTAGCTACGTAAATAGCCACCAGCCTGTGCAGGAAGGCCTCGGCCGCCTTGTGGTAGCAGAACAGCGCGTCCCGGTTGACGCGGTACAGCTCGCACGCGGCGGGCGGCGGCGCGCCCGCCCCCGCGCCCGGCGCCGGCGCCTCCAGGCACAGCAGCGCGTTCAGCCACGACTCGATGCAGTCGCCCGACCGGTAACGAATAGGCTCTTCCAGTTTTATCTATGGAACATTTACAAAATGACATGGCAACCTTCTAGAAGAGAATCTATACCTTTCTTCAAAGCCGTCACGCATATGCGCCTCTCTGGTGTTACCAGTCCGTCAGCGGCTGTGATCACTTACCATCAGGTGAGCCACTTGCTCGTTTGCCTCGCTATAATATATATTAATAAACAAAATACTGAAGCAATGTGCGTGAAATTATTTGATAACTCGAAAATATTCAGTCTGTTTATATAGTGCCCTCGAGTTAAGAGTTTTTTTTCCGCACTAAGGAATCTAATCCCTGTGTCGCGGGGTACATTACAAACATATAATAGACGGATACAAATTTGTGTGCTTTATGTAAACTCCACCATGAGACAGGTATTAATTTGGAAAGAGCAGGTGTTGTCTTTTATAAGATTCTGATTCGTTATTTTGATCTCGCTGAAGCATTAGACTATGTAGACCACACATTTATTAACATAAATAAAACAGAACCATAATTATACAAAAAACTAATCCGTCCTTATTTTTCCTAGACATTAGGTGTGCAATACTCTACAAAAAATATATTATGTTATATGTTCACAGTACCTATTATATGTTATGTTAATTCTTAATAGTAATTTAACAACTCTGAGACGATATATTCTAGTACTGAGTTTAGTATGTAGATACTAAATGAAACCGACGTGTCTTATATTTTGTTCTCAAAGATTTATACGTAATGAAATATAAAAAAATGGATATGCTAGTAACATCTTGCTCTTAGTCAGGCGTAAAATCTTACCCGATCCGCCATCGGATCAGCGGATGGAACGTTTTAATATAGTCGACAGTCTCATGCCTAAGTTAAACTTCGAAAGTCTAAGGGGCACCCTGTGGCGCGGTATATTACATTTGTAGTTTTATTTTGAGAGACCACTTGAGCCATCACTCGCCTCTAATAGTCCGGTGAAGCAGTGAAGTTAACTGTAAAAACTCAGGCTTAAAATAAGTATGGGTGTTCTCAAGGTAGTGTTATTGGCCAACTATATACTTGTATCATAAGTACTCACGGGTGGAGGAGCGTTGTGCTGTGTCTGTAGCTGAGCGAAGAGCTTGAGCGAGAGAGCTCGACCCGTGCCCTCGTACCCCGATACTGTAGACGACAATAACGCTAACGGGGCTTTTTGTGCAGCCGCGGACACGTGGATTAATGGTATAGCTGCAGCCTCGTCCACTAGAACTAAGTCAGCAGCTGACAGGAGCGAGTGGTCGTCAGGGGTTATGTACTGGAAAGTAATATACATGTTTTTACAAATTTTTCAGTAAACAAAGAATTCGCATCTGGGTCAGGGTAGATAAAATAAAAAGAATCACCATTTAAAATACATTGCATTACACGGCGGTCAGATCTTCTCCTCCTACGTATTTAGAAATAACAAGTATGTTCATCAGTTATCTGGTTACCATAGTCCAAGGTCTGTATAATTTGGGATTCAATGGTAGTGTGTTAGTTGTCAAAAGGTAAGTTGTTCTCATTAAATAAATATATATATTCCCAGGTAATTTTAATGTTAATATAGTCTGGAACTTAATAGCTTTGCTGCACAACTTGGTTTTTATTATTGTTTTAGATTTGTTAATTTAAAGTTGACGGATGTCATCGGGAAGTTTGTTGTAGAAGCGTATACACTACTTACAGAATTACTAATTAGTGGAGATCAGTAGCGTTTTCAACAAGATTATGCTAATTTAAAGTCAGTTACATCGGCTCTAACTCCGGCATCTATCAATTATATTATATTCCATTCTTTTTTTTTTGATTTTGTAGGGGTAATGCCTACGCATGCCACCCGCAAAAAGTGTCTGCGGGTGGGTATGTCGGACTTGCACCAACCAAACTAACCTGCCGTGGACTTCTCTTGGCGATTATATTCCATCCTATATCCTGTTTTTGCATACAACTGACAGGAAGTGTAGTATTTAGAACTTAACTTCAAAGAAAAAGACAAAATACCATAGCACCATTACTTACCTGCACAGTTTGTCTGGAATTCCTCGCAATGTTCACCCTAACAATGGCCTTTTTAAAATCTGGATTAGTGGACCTGACAATGTTGTAATCAATATGTTCTTGGTACAGACAGGCGTCGAGACCTTTGAGTAAGAACTCAAAGAGTGTGATTAGGTTCTCAGGGTGGGGGGAAGTGACGTAGATATTGACGTAGCCGAGAGCGACGGCTGCCGCGACCGCGAGCCCGAGACAAGCTGACTTGCCGCGACCACGGGCCGCTGTCAGGCAGTGAGGTGGCCTGTCAAACAGACGAATAAGTTAAAATTACAACATTTGACAAATATATTTTTTTTGCAACTTAGTCTAAGGCTGAGGAAATAATAATAATAAACTTGATTTGTCATCCCAAACACATCAATGACATGGTAAAGGATCTATAATGCCAGTCATTATAGATCCTTTACCATGTCATTGACCACCTGTTAGTCAAATGGTTAGTTACTCTGACTGCTAAACAAGAGGTCGTGGGTTTGATCCCACACGGGACAAATCTTTGTGTGATGAATACGATTATTTGTTCTCTGTCTGGGTGTATATATATTATTATTATATCGCATCACGGACCACCTAATATTAAGCGGTCACCGTAGCCTATGGGCGCTCTCTACACCAAACAAGTATACGGACCACCTGATATTAAACGGTCACTGTAGCATGGAGCTAAATAAATTTAATTAAGATCGTCATTTTCTTTTTTACCCTATCATGCAGTGCATGACATGGCAGCTACTGTGAAACACTGCCAGAAAAATCAGTAGGAATCCTTTTTTAAAATGACATTTACTTAAGATTAATTACATATCAAATTGATGTGAAACATCTATAGCCGCACGTAAAACAGATTTCTGGCGTGGCGACGCATGCCGTGCCGCATGCGCAATCGACTTTTTATTTTTACATTATGACATATTTAATTCCTATCACAATATGTTCTTTTCTGCATATTACTTTTACAAAATAATGTCGATGTTTCACATCTGCCAGGCGTCCCATGACGGCTCACTTTTTTTTTATATTTGTGTTGACTTAGAAGAACCCACTCTCAAGCAAAAATTGTTTTAAACTTATTTGTAGGCTATTCTCTAATATCATTGGAAAGTTTATTATAGAATATTATCTAGCGCCCCATAAAAGAGTTACTTATTTTGTGGAGACAAGTAGTGGGGCCAGTGTTGTGGAGATTTGCCTGAAGATGATTATACTACAGATTATTAGTTAGAATTATGGGTTACCTGGTCTGTTTGTCGGCTAGCGTGTTGATAAGCGCGACGAGCGCGGTCGCCTGGTCGTACGTACGACACAACGCCACGAGCGGGCCCGCGGGCGGCGAGTCGGATAGCGACGATATTAGTTCTGTCAACTTCGGGTTGACTCGCTGAAACAATATAGAATCATAGGACTATTGATAGGATTCTTGCTGTTTGAAAGTTGAGTGAACACGTGTTCGGGATTCATTCATTATTTCTATACATTTGAGCTTCTTATTCGTGTTGTTTTTGTGCTGTAAGTGTTTGTGTGTGTTCTTTTATTAATAATTGGTAATGGATACTGTCCATCCCCCCGATGGGGGCATGGACACTGATCAGCCTCCTGATGAGGGGGGCGGCGGTAATGAGGATGGGATTGTGCCTGCGCAGAGGACTACGCGTGTCGCTAAGAAAAGACCATTGGACGCTGTAGACGGCAATTCCAAAAAGACAACGTCTCCCGCTGCGTCGGTACAATCCGAATATGTGTGCCCGGATTATGTCAACAAATTCCGATATGGTCCTACTGATGTTGCTCCGTTCCTGGTCCACGTCACGTCAGATTGTTCTCTCCATTCGTTAAAGATAGCCCAACTAATACACAAAAATAATGTATCTCATATAGTCCAAGGTGGGATAAAATCAATAGGACGAGGTAAAATAGCTATCGAGTTTTCTTTGGCTGACTCTGCTAATGATTTTATTTCTAACGAAACTTTTTTGGATGCAAACAATTTAACTGCTGGAATTCCGAAATTCCATATTACTCGTATGGGAATTGTTAAGAACATCCCACAGGACTGGTCTCTTGATAATATGATTGATGGCATTACATACCCCAGTACTTGTGGAGAAATTGTCAAAGCTCGGCGATTAAATAAAAAAATTATTAGGGAGGGGAAGACGGAGTGGGTTCCATCAACTACGGTAGTTCTCACGTTTTTAGGCCGTGTTCTGCCGGAAAGAGTGTATTGTTTCAATTCATCTCTTCCAGTTGAACTGTACCAACTACCAACAATTCAATGCCGCCTATGTTGTCGTTTTGGACACATAACATCACAGTGCAGATCTAGTGCTAGATGTTACAAATGTAGCAAGTCTCATCGTGGTAACACTTGTGAGGTTGAAGAACAGGATGCTAAATGTGTCTTTTGTTCAGGTCGTCACATGGCAACATATTCTCAGTGTCCTGAGAATATCAGGCAAAAGAATATTAAAGCAGTTATGTCAGAGGAGAACATCTCATTTGTTGAGGCCTCTCGTAGGTTTAAATCAGCTCGGCCATCTTATGCAGAGAAAACAAAATTTTCCTTGCAGCCACATACAGATCAAACTCCTTCACCACCTCTACATAGGGTGCCTTCCTCTCCGCTAGTTGGGGAGCCTCCTTTGGCTCAGACAACTTCATACAGAGAGACTGTATTTAAGAAGCGTAGGCCTAGACCAACCCTTGTCCCAGGGTATGATGTCAATGCTCACTATGAGCTTTCTCAGTCTCCTAAATCTTCTCAACCTAATGGTTGTGCCTATCCTAAACCTTCTGTTTCTTCTCCTGTGTCTTCCATGATTAACCCTTCTTCTCTTGTTGCTCCTACTCCTGATGATAATCTGATAGAGCTTCTTCTTTGTACAGTTATAAATATTGTAGAAAAGTTTAGTGATGCCATTCCCCATAATGTCATGAATCTTCTCCATCAACTTTTAGCTTTTTTTATAAATAAAAATGGCTCTCACCCTCCTTCAGTGGAATTGTAGAAATATTCGCCATAAAAAGCATGAACTAATTAATTTAATGAATTCACACCAACCTTTAGTCTGTGCAATTTCAGAGACCTGGCTTAAACCTGGCAGTACATTTAGAGTGGCTGGATTCTCTTGTCTTCGTGATGATAGAGAGGATGGCTATGCTGGGTGTGCCTTACTTATAAATAGATCATATAAATACTCTCAAATATCTCTTCCTTCCCATGACTCAGAATTACATGTAGTTGCTGCTAAGCTTCTGGGTGTAACCTTTGTGTCTACCTATATTCCTCATCCCAATATAACTTTGATTAATAACCTTCGTTCCATTCTTTCTAATATTTCGGGCCCTCTTATTATTTTAGGTGATTTTAATATACACCATACACTATGGGGATCACATTTCTGTGATTCTTTGTCACCATCCCTTATTGATTTGTTTGATGATTTGAATGTCTGTGTACTTAATGATGGCTCAGCCACCAGAAGAGTATCTCCCATTCAAAACATAAGTGTTGTTGACCTTTCCCTAGCTTCTCCAGTTCTTGCTTCATCTTTATCTTGGTCTGTTCTGCCATTATCTTATGGAAGTGATCATTTTCCCCTTCTGTTAGACTGGCATCGTTCATGCAATATTGCTCCTGCACCTCCTCCCCTTCTCAAATATAGTCTCCCTAAGGCTGATTGGGATAAGTTTTCATACTTGGTTGACTCTAAAACTGCTTCTCTTCCACATATAACATATCATAACTTTCATTATGTCTATTCGGAATTTTTTAATGCCTTGCTTCATGCAGCGGATAATTCCATTCCTTTAAAAAATTCTTTTTGCAATAAAATTCCATCACCTCCTTGGTGGGATTCTGAGTGTACCTCTTCTGTAAATCTCCGTAATGAAGCTGAGTATATGTATGCTAGAGATCTAACTATGGAAAATTACATTACTTTTCGTAAAACCTCTGCTCGCACAAAAAGATTACTGGCCAGGAAAAAGTTACTTGGATGGCGTAAATTCTGCGAATCAATTTCACCACGTTGCCCACTTTCTTTGGTTTGGAAAAAAATTAAAATATTTCGCAGATCTCAAATAAATTATCATAATTCAGATTCTAATGATTCTTCTAATTGGTTTTCAAATTTCTTCAATAATCTAGCACCACCTTCTGTACCTAACTTTGATTGTTTGTTTCCATCTTCAATACCAGTAAACAATGGTGATCGCATGAATGAAATTTTCACTATTAATGAGCTTTCTTGCGCACTGGAAGGCCTGAAAGATTCTGCCCCAGGCATGGATGGTATTCCGTATTCTTTTATTATTAAATGTTCTTATTCTTCCAAATTATTTTTTCTTAATATTTTCAATCATGTATTCCTTTCTTCTTCAGTTCCTGAGTCTTGGAAATCTCAAATAATAATTCCTATTATTAAACCAGGTAAGAATCCTGCTGAATCTACCTCTTACAGACCTATTGCTCTCTTATCCACATTGGCTAAGATTTTAGAAATTTTAATTAAAAATAGACTTGAATGGATTGTAGAGAATAAAGGCTTACTTTCTAGATCACAGTTTGGTTTTAGGAGGGGAATGAGCACGATGGATAGCCTTAGTGTTCTCACTACCGATATTCGTCGTGCGTTTTCCGAGGGCGAGAGTCTTATTGGGGTGTTTTTGGATATATCATCAGCATATGATAATGTTCAACTTCCCCTACTCAGGCAAAAATTGCAACATCTGAGTATCCCGGCAAGATTGATCAACGCTGTTTGCAATTTATTTATGTGTCGTTTAATTCATATGAGAGTTTATGGTAAAATCTCTGAACCCAGGTTGGTATATAAGGGTTTGCCGCAGGGGTCAGTTCTAAGCCCTATTTTGTATAATATCTATACGTATGATTTAGACCAATCAGTCAATTGTTTTTGTCACATTTTACAATATGCTGATGATATTGTTCTATATGCCTCCTCTAAGTCACTCGATACATCCTCCGTTAGACTAAATAGTGCTTTAGATTATTTAAATGTTTGGTTAAGTGACCATGGACTTTCTCTCTCTGTCTCTAAATGTAATGGTGTGATATTTTCTCGTAAGAGAAATATCCCTAGGGTAGAACTAATGGTTGACAATGAGTCCATTGGTATAAAGGATAGTGTAAAATTTTTAGGTATAATTTTAGATTCTAAATTATCTGGGTGTCAACATCTAACATACATAAGTACTAAATGTGAGAAGGGTGTAAATGTTTTGAGAGCTTTGTCTGGAGTTGGGTGGGGTTCTCACCCTTTTAATCAAAAGATCCTCTACAATGCCATCATTCGCAGTCACTTTGACTAT
The DNA here is from genome assembly GCA_951640165.1 of Pseudoips prasinana. Taxonomy (NCBI): domain Eukaryota; kingdom Metazoa; phylum Arthropoda; class Insecta; order Lepidoptera; family Nolidae; genus Pseudoips; species Pseudoips prasinana. Next base: position 8,976,537 of record OX621249.1, read on the forward strand.
GGATCCTTTGTTCTTGAGCCTTGTAGTAAGCTGGCCTTGGCTAGGCTAGATAGAATTCAGGCAAAGTGTCTTCGTATTATTACAGGTGCTATGAAATCTTCATGTTCCAGTGCCCTCCAGGTAGAGTGCTTTGATCCCCCACTAGCTTTCCGTAGGCAATATTTATGTGATCGATTCTTATGCAACATTTTGCAAAATCCCTCCCATTTACTTTATAATAAATTATATTCTCTTTCTGGTTTAATACACTCTTCAAAATATTGGCATCATAAAGAGCTACCTCCTCTACTCAAAAGTTTTAATAGGTTTACCAATAAATTTTCTATATTCCATTTAGATAAAGACCCATTGTTTAAATTTGAGTATGAATCTTTGCTTTTTAAGCCTAGAATTGTTCTGGATTTTGGAATTGCCAAAAATGATCCAGGTGCTAACGCAAAGTTCTGTGACATCATTGAGCGGGATTGGCCAGGATGGTTAGCTCTGTTCACTGATGCATCTAAACAGTCTGTGGAAGATTATGTGGGAGCTGCTGTTTGGATCCCCAAATATAATATTGTTTTAAGTTTTAAATGTACACAACAAACTTCCATTTTTACTGGGGAAGCTACTGCTGTTTTGGAGGCTGTATCTTATGTACTTTCTCATAAACTTAATAAATCAATCATCTTCTGTGACTCCCTCAGTTTGTTGCAAGATATTAATAAGCTTCCATTCCGCTCAAAAGATAGATTCTATCTCACTATAAAAATTAAGAATGTTTTATTCCAATGTTTTTCTTCTGGTATTGATGTAGTGTTAGCTTGGATTCCTAGTCATAGTGGTATCAGTGGAAATGAATCTGTTGACCTGTGTGCTAAGGATGCCATCAGACTCGGAGTCAACTCCTACGACACGACAAATGTTTTTCACGAGACCTTAAAGTAGCAGCTAAACCTCATATGGTGAAATTGTGGAATGATGAGTGGCAAAGAATAAAGTCAGTCAAAGCCAAGCACTTTGGTAGCCTACAACCTTTTGTACCAGTCAAACCTTGGTTTTTTAAGTACCGCAATACTCCAAAATTAATCACCTCCACAATCATTCGTCTTCGATTGGGCCACGTTTGCACGCCAGTTTTTCTAGCAAAGATAAGAATAAGAGACAATTCTATCTGTGAATGTGGACTTGAGGAAGGAACTGTAGACCATATATTTTTTAATTGTTCAAATATTTCTGTCCCTTTGTATGATATCCTTCCTTGTGACTTCCCTCGTCCTGTGAATGTTAATACTTTGTTATCTCTTGATTTATTTTCTTATTATAAAGTGTTAGTAAATATTTCTTTCTGTTAATAATATTCGTTTATAATATTTTATTTAGTATGTTTTATGTTCAGTTATTTATTTATTCTAAGTAAACCTAACCTTTAAGTGTATTTGTTTTCTAAGTTGCTCAAGCGTTTCTTTATTTGTCTTTTATTTATTCTCTTTTGCTTTTCCATTAGTAAACGTGTCTATTACTCGCCTTTATATATAAATATTTTTGACATTGTGTTCTCCTAACTTTTGACATTGGCAGAATCATCGTTGTCGCGATGGAGCCATGATGACAAATTGGAATTGGAATTGGAATATAGAATCATAAATAAAAAGTTTATATTCGACTTAGAATTTTAAAAAGCGCTTGGAAATAGTCAGAACATGTTCGTATTAATATAATTAAGTATACAAAATTATTTCTGTTTATATAGATATTTAGGTACACGGATTGTACGAAAACATTTATAAAATTTATTTTGTAATAGTAATGATATTTAGCTGGCTTGTATTAAGTTATTGTTAAAGAGATTATGTTTAAGTTTAATTATCGAAATTTATGGTTTTAGCTATATTTTACTACATATTGTCTGAATGGTTGATCATTGACATAATCCATATTTAAAAAAATGGGATATAGAGTATTTATCGCTTATACAAGGCGTAGCATAAATAGTGGACGCTATGAACATAGCTTAAGGAGGTTAAATAGCTTATTTTTCATGCCGTAACATAAGTTCCCAGGCGGGGAGCACTACTACCGGACGCTGCACGCGCGCCGCTCGACAATCGGCGACCGACCTTATCATATGTCGAATGTGTATTACTTATTATTGTATCTAGAAATACGAATACGCGTCTGGGTAATAGTGGCGAGCGTATGCAGAGCTATAAAGGAACAGAGGTCAACACTTAAAGAAAGCTACCATTGGATGTTCCCTCCTTGTTCAGTGGAGAAGGTGGTTATATATATTATAACACCTTCTCCACTGAACATCCTGTAAGATTTGAATATAAGCATGTAATATACACAAATGAGATTAATTTATCCAACACGAATAACGATCAGCTGATATAATTTATATAATTATATCAAATATATCAAGAGTTGTTCAAGCCGCCAATTAGACCTCTGACATGGCTGAACGAGCCCCCCAGAGCACGGAGATGCTCAGAAATTAAACCACTTTGGCGGTCACCCATCTATGGACTGACCGCGATCCAAGTTGCTTAACCTCGCCAATCGCTTACGGACCGGTGAGAGCATCTGGCTATGAGCACCTATTTGTATAAAAAATGCATGTTAAAACAATACCTCTGGTGTAGCATCTACAGGCTCAACCTGCGCAGTCTTTGAGGATATAGGCAGGACAGTAAGTGAATCGTCCAGCACCAAGCATCGCGGATTGTCTGCAAGGGATAGCAAGAACCGCTCGTTAAAGCGATTTACTACTGTGTCATACGCTTCTGTTTTAAACCTGTTGTAAAAAACAGAATATTAATAAATATTTGAGACATATCAATATGGACGGGATCTTTAGCCGCCAACGGTTGCGTATGCGATGCTGGCAGGCGACTCGCACCATATGGGACGCCGTGATCTCCTTCTGCGAAGCAGTCATGCTCCAGAAGGAGGCCGCCGAGCGGGATCGGGAACGAGCCGATCCCGCTCGCAGACGGAGGGGGCGGCGGCGGCAGTCGTTAGCCCTACTGCCCTCGGGGCTGCGGTGGCAGTACGAGAAGTGTCCTCTACTGCCGCCACGTGCATGCAGCTCCGGGAAGACAGCGTACTGTTTGTGCCGCAGTCGCTGTGCCGTACTGGCAGGAAGCGGCAATTGGGGAGGGCAATTCACAGCTCTCTCCGGATGAGTCCCAGCATCTGGGACACGGCGCAAAAGGGGGTCACCGGACCAGCATACCCACGTTCCCGGGATCCCCCTATCAGGCGCCAGACGAAGTCCATCGCAGGTTAGGGACATATCAATAAATATGTTAAGACTAAAGCATATACTTTAGTCTTAACCTCTTTTGTTAATCAAATCACTTTCGCGACATTAGAACTTATACATAAACATTATGTAACAAACGAATCTGGAAGACTAGAGTGGCAAATTATAGATAAGGATGACTGCCAAAAGTAATAAAGAGACAGGTGCTAAACAGGACTTTGCTCTACCTCCCAAACAGTCTAGAACAAAACTGCTCATAGTTTTACGAGTGTTGTATGTTACGAAAAAAATAAATTAAAATACATCATGAAAAGTCAACCCAGAATCCATACATATAATAAAATCATAGGGAAGTCAAAACTCTACACTGAATATTTTTTTAAAAGGATACTTGTAGTATATCTACAATCAATATCGAAGCCAAAAATATAGTTTTTACAATTTTTGCCTGTATATATACGTCCGGGCTAAACTCTTACAGTCTTATTTAAAAACGCTACTTAAATTTAAGCCGGCCGCTCAACCATGGTTTTACAAATTTTTCATTTAATAACACGATTTAACTTTGACCCGCGGTTAAGCCATGTCAAAATTTAAACCACGTCGGCCCCTGGTTTATACCTTGCTCAAATATGGCGGATTTTATTTGCATCAGCTGACGTTTTGTTTGACGTTTGTTTGTGAATGGAGGTTTTATTGAAATTACTAACCGTTTTAATTTTTAAATAAATACTGATATCCAGTTGGAATCTTATCACAAACTTCAAAATCCTCCGAATAAAATCAATAGTCCTTAAAAATGCACTGTTACGATCATAAATCTATCATTCCATGTCTACCATAGAGCAAAAATCATAAAGTTTTGATACATAATTCGATTTAGTCGATTAATTTTGTTCAAGCTCTATACCAATCCCAGAAATGTTGACAGTGTAAAATAAAATGACGTTACTTAGCTGAGAAACCTTTAAGTAGGGTTTTTAAATAAAGAAATAGTTGAGCGGGGTTTAAGTGGTTGAGCAGGGTTTAGCTGAGACATGGTTAAACGGCGGATCACGAAATTATTTTAAATAAGAGTGTAACAGACTTATTTAAAAACGCTACTTAAATTTAAGCCGGCCGCTCAACCATGGTTTATCAATTTTTTCATTTAAAAACACGATTTAACTTTGACCCGCGGTTAAGCCATGTCAAAATTTAAACCACGTCGGCCCCTGGTTTAAACCTTTCTCGAATATGGCGGATTTTATTTGCATCAGCTGATGTTTTGTTTGACGTTTGTTTGTGAATGGAGGTTTTATTGAAGTTACCAACCATTTTAATTTTTAAATAAATACTGAATGCCAGTTGGATTCTTATCACAAACTTCAAAATACACCGAAGAAAATCAATAGTCCTTGAAAATGCACTGTTACGATCATAAATCTATCATTCCATGCCTACCATAGAGCAAAAATCATAAAGTTTTGATACATAATCCGATTTAGTCGATTAATTTTGGTCAAGCTCTATACCAGTCCCAGAAATGTTGACAGTGTAAAATAAAATGACGTTACTTAGCTGAGAAACCTAGGGTAGGGTTTTTAAATAAAGAAATAGTTGAGCGGGGTTTAAGTGGTTGAGCAGGGTTTAGCTGAGACATGGTTAAGCGGCGGATCAAGGAATCGTTTTAAATAAGAGTGTAAAAGTACTGCATGGATTTACTTAAAATTTTGCATAAATATTACTAAGAGGTCAGGTCAACATATAGGCTACATATTATCACGCTATCACCTATGGGGGAGAAGCTGTGAATCTTTATTTTTGTTACGCATTCTGTGACAGAGTGTAATCTAACGACACATATTTAAATGCTGTTTTGAGTAAGCCATGTTATGCTTTAAATAGTTAATAAAATTTAACGCGGGTGAAACTGCAGGGCATAGCTAGTAAAATATAATAGTAATATTGAATAAAATATGAATATGTTTAACAAGATTATATACATGGTGACTTTATCACTATGTCATTATCTCTTCCAGGCAACCATTGAATGGACCAGGAATTATGAAAATATCTAGGGACAATGTCACACAGATCTTCCTAGCCCCAAACTAAGCAAAGCTTGTACTATGGGTACCAGGCGACGATATACATACTTATATAGATAGATAAATACTTATATACATAGAAAACATCCATGACTCAGAAACAAATATTCGTGCTCATCACACAAATATTTGCACTTACCGGGAATCGAACCCAGGACCACAAGCTTCTAAGGCAGGAGAACTACCAACTAGGCTATGGTGACCTGTGATTTATGAAAATGTAGTTGAGCATTTGTTAGCAACATTTAGTGTAAGTAAGGAAATTGGATTTAGGGTTTTTTTGTGAATATTCATAGAGCCCATAGCATAGTTCAGCATTTATAATCAAACTTTACCTTGAATGAACATCCATAGTGATAGAGTGGAGTTGTCGCAGTGAATCCATAGACTTGAGGAGGAATACAATAAGACCACCACCTTCAACTGTTTCCAGTGTGCGTGCCATCAAATTTGGTGTTAGGGCTTCAAAATCCTGAAATTATTGGAACAAGTCAGCATTATTTACTTGGAACTAATAATGTGTATACAAATGATCTAGATTCAAATCTCCTTTTTAACCAATTTAAAAATCGAATGTACATAAATTCAAAAATATGTAGTATATAATTTCCTGTGAAAAAGTTTTGAAATAATTACATAATAGTTTACTTTTTTTATTATAATTGTAAGGTTAAGCAATGTTGTATATTCTGTAATAGTCTGCATATTTAAACCATATTTATTGTCACAAATGCAAAAGTATATATACCATTCAAATTATCAATTTTCACTTGTAATTAGCAAATTCATGCATAGACAATTTGAAAGAAAGTTTTTCATTTGTAGGCAAGTTTTTTTATAGTCTGAAATTAACAGTAAAGTTTTATATTCTATACTATTTTATTTAATATCATTCCACAATTTGCTTGCACAATTTTGCTACAATTGAATAAGAATTGATATTCAGAGTGGTATTTTAAAGATATTTGGGATAGTAAATATGGCTAACATATTATGTGTGGATTACAACACAAATATTCACAGGTGACAGTAATTTTTATTTTAAAGTAATATATAATATTGATTTATTGAGGACAAAATCATTTAAATTGTTTGTTGTGAATCTATTCCCAATTAATAAAGAGTTTATGTAAGACATTTTTTTAATGAAAGTTCTGTAAAAAGGTTTTGTTATTTAAATAAAATATTGTAAACTATTTGATTTGCACTGCATATATAATAAGAATGAAGTGCAACACCACATGAACTGTTTCATATATTATATAATTTCAATTTGGGAGGGAAGTAAAGTTGTTTTAAACACAAAATACCACAAGATGTGCTAATATAAATGTACATATTAAGTATAAGGGTGTGACATAGGTCTCACTCCTTAAAAAGCCAATTGTAATGACAGACATACAGCTTAATGTCCTACAATAGTGACAGATTGCTGTAATAAATAAAATAAAAAATATTAAAAAAAAATTAGGAGGGAAGTAGGGTTTTGTCCAAAACTAAATAATTGTTGTAATAAAATTGGTCCATGGGCTATTAAATATACATTATGAAAGAAAAAAACAATATTGGTACAGACACCAGCACATACAGCTACCCCAATCTGTCAAATTTGTTTTATAGATTTTCAACTTTATCACAAAAGCATTAGGTTCACTTTCAATTGGGGAAATTTGACAGATTGGGTTAGCTTGATGTGCTGGCATCTGTACCAATATTGTATTTTTCTTTCATAATGTATATTTAATAGCCCATGGACCAATTTTATTACAACAATTATTTAGGTTTAGACAAAAGCATACTTCCCTCCTAAATATTTTATTTATTAATTTTTTTATTTATTACAGCAATCTGTCACTATTGTAGGAATTAAGCTGTATGTCTGTACATAACAAACAGGAGAATGGTTCGAGGAAATAGTCTTAATGATATTTATGGTAAGTAGTATCATGAGGTTGTAAATAACTTTACCTGTAAGACACACATTCCATATGTCTGACCCAGCATAGCATGGCTCTCCGAGTAATAACGGCCGTGTATAGTAGTTGCCACTCTAAATGCATCAAAAAGAGACTCTTCAGAAACCTCCAACTTGCCTGCTGCAATTTTTTTTGCTCTCTTGCGGCCATGACTGGAAATATTTGCAAGACACTTGGTATAATTCAGAAGAATACTATCTTTCAAATAATGGGCTATGGGTATGCTAATATCAAGTTTGGTTGATGGGTTAAGATAGGATCATGTTAAGATTTTGTTACAACACCCACTTAGTGAATCCCTTTGTAGTGGCAACAACTACCATATAAAACCTACTTTATACAATTTCTCTATGAAATATGATAAAACAGATTTTTGATAACTTCAAAATTAAGTCAAGAAATAAAATAATTTTACATGTTAATTTGCTTCTGATTTTCTACTCCTTCTATTAATTTAGTAGTCTCACTAAATTGGTGACTCCTACTAAACCTTTAAAGCAGAGACTTTTTAAAATTCACATACAGAAAGCACAACCAGACTCAGAACATTTCTAGGTCACACAAGTAGCTGTCCTGTCTGGGATTCGAAACCAGAAACACAAGGGCACCAAGATGATACAGAGGAAACTACTTTAACCTTGTTCAATCCTCTCACAAGAAAAATATTTATGGTCATGTTTGTCTGGGTTGGGGTGTATTCTATGTATATACTATATGTCATAGTATACATGTATAGTTTACATAATACAGCCTTTGTCCAAAAGTGTACATCGTCTGTCTGATATGATACATAATACGAGCTTTGCTTAGTTTGGGCTAGATGGTGCTGTGTGATATGTCCCAGATATTTATATATTACTAGCTATGCCCCAGGGTTTTATCTGTGTTAAACTATCTAAATTATAGCCTATGTGTTAATCCAGGGTGTCAGCTAACTCCATACCAAATTTTATTAAAATCGCTCCAGCCGTTTAGACGTCAAGAAGAAACAAACATATACACTCCCACACTGTGTGTAATTATTTAAACAAATACTTTTGCTACTTTCAATTATAAGTTGCATTTGGTGTTTAGTGGCGGAAAGTTTATATTATACTTATACTACTGTTTTATCATTGTTCATTATTCCGGGCTCTAAGTATGACTTTTGGGAAGTTATAGAGTATTACTAGTATTTATGTTTACTTACTTGCTTATAGCTTCATCTTTGTTTTTATAGCACCAAAGAACTGTAGGACGAGCCTTTACTGTAGATTTAACTAGCATATCATATAGAATAGGAACCTGAAAATTTATTATAATGTACTTTATAAACTTTTTTACCAAAAGCGGTAAAAGTGCATGGCCACAATATAAAAGTAAATAAAAGCCTCACTTGATCTCTGCTTTTATCTCCTACCAATAAAAACATGGTGCGGTGACCCAGTTTAACACCATTTTCTATCAAAACTCTAATACGATTATCTATTTTCTTTTTCACCATTTTTATAAGTTTCAGAATAGATACGAATACTTTAATATAACCTAAAAACAGCAGTAGCACTAGCAAATAGCAATCGGCATGTTTATTTTAATTGTCACATTTGTCACGTTGATTTTGACAGTGACATTATAATACTAAAAAAATATCGCCTATGAGCGTAGACCAAAGATATATCTTTGGCGTAGACAGAATTTCTCTGTCTACGCATAAGAGGGAATTATTGCTCTGTGACTAATATTAGTTATCTGTGTTTAATGCTTCACTGACCAATAGAATCCCTATCACAGATTTTAAGCCGTATTTAAATTATCTTTAATCCGCCGTATTTCATTTCCCAAAACGTACAGAGGCTTTATAATTACAATTCTGTGGCCATCCATTGGATAGTTTGGATTAAATGTGTTCAGTGTTCACGCCTATGTACATAAAGTTAGTATAGCGAGCGGAATTCCACTAGGTATGCTAAGTTTATGCCTGTACCTATACGTCGTGAAGTATTTTCAGTAACATAAAAAAACTATGAGCAAAAAGTTTCTACGGCAAACAATAAGGAAGAATTTCAATTTCATTTACAAAGTTACAAAAAGATTATTAACAAGTAGTAAGTTAAACACACTTTTTAGCGAGATAATTTTTTTACAATTTGCTTACGGTTACCGTATCCTATTAACGAACGAAAAACACTCGACTGAACCTCAATCACTACTAAATCAAAAAAGCCTTTAAAATCATTAATATTATTTATGTAGAGTGACTATTAAAACTTGTATTGTTAAAAAGAAAGGTATAAGCTCAATCCATTTTAATTATTTACCAATCGGACGATAGATGATTACAGATAAAATCTTGATTGCTTTTTTATGCACTCAAAATTTACTCACAGGTAATTCTCATAGTAGTAAAATATTTCTAAGCTGCATTGGAGAACGTTAAATAAAAATAAAATAAAAAAGGTTTTATTCATGTAGACCTAATCATATCATATACTTTAATATTATAAAGGCGAAAGTTTGTGAGTGTGTTGTTTCTTACTTCTTCAAGTGTAAGATGCAAGCGAATTAAAAAAATATTGGTATGGAGTTAGCCGACACAGAGTGTCGGCTAACTCCATACCATAGCCAACACTCTGGATTAACACATAGGCTATAATTTATACAGTTTAACGCGGGTAAAACCGCGGGGCACAGCTAGTAAGGAAATAGGATCCTTAGAAAGTAAGAGTTCAGCATTTAGCTGTGATAATATTAAGAAAGGTTACCCTTACAGTACAAACTTTGCTGTACTTTTTATGACTCATTCGGTTTATCATGCATGCATGCGCTTGAGCAACATGCTCGAAGGAGTAACCAGTTAAATCATTAGCGGTGTGGCCACAGATATCTTAAAGCTCTGAGGGTATGGCGTTATGGTGGCGTTATACGGCCTCTTTTTACCTTTGAGCGTTTTTTACTTATAGTTCAACATCTGCGTAATAGATTTTCCGTGACTAGGGAGAGAAAAATTGTTATACGCTCTCATGGTATTTATTATTGTTTGATTGTACGTACCAATACCACCAACAGTAAACGTGTACCTAATCAATTCACCAGTATTATTTCCTTGATCTTGCTTTAAAAAATTTAACGGAATACAGATTTTGGTTTATTTCGGTCTGGCAATATTTTGAAGCGAATCGCGTCGGGTGTCCGGCATACTGTCACTGTCAAGAGAAAGAAAGCAAATTGTTGGTTTATTTTCCAAAAATATTACTTTATTAAATAAAAATTATGAGTTAAAACATATTTCTTAGTCAATTATGTGATTGCTACGAACGTTTGTGCATTGTTTGTTTGCCTTACAGCATTCAATAGTCTTCTAATCTAGTGTTTTAAGTGCACATTGGACCCCATATAAATAGCTAAAATGGCAAAATCACAAATAAATACGAAATCTAGCGGATATATAAAGGACAGAGAGTCTTTTATGAAGGATTTGAAGCAATTCAATGAAACTAAAAAGTTAGTAAACAATGGTTGAATTATTTATGTTCTCATTTGCAAGTACAATATTATTATGCCGTAACGACTGTAAAAACATTTTAAAGTGAATGACAACAAAGAAACGGTGCAATATGCTTTGTATATTTCTTTATACAGACTCTGTAATATGCAGTATATTATTTATTATTATTTTTATTAAATAGCATTTTCAAATCTATAAGTAACCTTCTTTAAGTTTTCTGCTCACTGTGTGAAGCGTCTATAATATTAACTTTGTTGTCTGCCTCTTTGTGTATTCCTTGTGAGTGCAACTGTAGATAATTAATTTCTGAGTTCAATTCTGGGCTCAGCCAAACTGTCACTTTTCTCAATTATGATTCTTATTTAGCCCCGAGTCTAGGAGTAGGGGAATGACTGGTTAATATCTCAATTCAAGTCGCCTTCAAACGTAAGTAGTAAGTTGAGGGGGTAGGGGAGGACCCGCGGAACTCCATGGTTATGGAGATATCCATGGTTAATGTTTTTCTAGCGCTCGGCGGGCGCTGCCGCGGCACGCTCGCTACGCTCGCTCGCCTTCGCGCGCCAATTGGTCACCGTTCTAACCTAACCTAACCCAAATTATTTCATAAAAGTGCATTTTTGCAAAAATATCATGATAGTGACAATGAACAATTCAGTTTTGGGTATTTTACATATAATTTTATAAAAAATAAATATAACTTCTATAAATAACTTCTATAAATATAAATAAATATAACTAAACACGAAAACAATGTTTTACAACGCTGTAGGTATCGAAATCGCTACGAAAAATGTATCAAAATTGCGAAAAATGTATCAAAATTGCGTTCTGTTTTATGCATTTGTATGAAGTCAGATGATATTAATAATTTTTAGCGCGTCTCCGGCAGAAAATAATGCGTTTTATCACTTAGTACGAACCCCCTTCACCCCCCCATATACACACTTAACTCAAATTCAGGCGACTCGATATGAGATCCAACCCGAATGACTGTACAATAAGTGTCGTAGCGTTTTATATGCTAGTACTTTTTAATGTAGAATATAGTGTTTTTGCAATCCCAATATGTGGAAACACAGTTTCTGAAAAAAATTGCTACCCACCTTCAACAGCAATATAGGATGTAGAACACCAGGCAGTGAAAATGCAAGAAAATAAAATTAATAACAGCTTGTATTTTATATATGTGCATAATATCTACTTGCAAAAGAAAGCTATTGTACAGTTCATCCGAAGTTGGTAAAGTCACACCCCTGAGCATTACTTAAATCCATTTCATTTCTGTTTGTTTGGCTAGAACACTAGAAATTCTCCCATGGGAGTCAGTTTCAACCTTTAATCCTGTCTTTGGATTAGGGATAGAGAGTGTACCTGCATTAGTGAATATACTTGTATACTATAATATCTTCCATGCAGATGGTTCATCTCCATTTAGACTGGCCGCTGTAGAAAAATTAGAGCACTATGACATTATTAACATTTAATCTTGAACTTTTTTTTTTCAGTATAACAAATAAGCCTCCCATAGTGAATGGGATAGAAATAGACCTTTACCTATTCTACACACTGGTTTTACAAAGAGGAGGAATTGGAAAGGTAAGAATAATCTAATTTATTACAATATTTTTATAATTTTTAATTAAACATAACATGTTTCTTCCAAGCTTTATGGAGCTTAGAAAGACTACAGCAATCATACACTAAGTTATCATTAAATATAAAAAATGCATCCTTTTATTTTGCTGGAGGAAACTGCTATGGTTAGTTCCTAACTCAAATGTTATTTCTAACATTTGAATTAGGAACTAACCACGTCAAGCTTTCTTTTTTTATATTTATTTTGTGGCAATCTGCTGTAAGATATAAGCTTTATTAATATACATGTTAATAAGAACTAAATGTGACTTAGAAATCATGAAGTATGTATGCTTTATAAATTATATTTATACCAGCTGATTGGTCTACCACATCCCCATCATTAATTGTTTAAGGTTGTACTACATTCTTATTGGAATCAAAGTAATAGTGATAATCTGTTGTCACATATAATATAAATATCATGGGACTAACACACCATCTTATCTGCTCCACCTAGTTTGGGACACATGTTGTGGACACACAAAATTACACCTAGACACAGATCAAATAATCATTCTCATCATCTAAAGGTTTGTTGTGGGTAGGGATTGAACTCACAACCACTGGCTAAGCAGTCAGTATCTCTAACTATTGTTTATGCTAAAAGTATTGTTCTTTAAACCTAAACATAATTTGTGAAGCCCTATAGCAAAACAAGTGTGAAGTGATTTGTCACTTCACATATTGACTTAAGATTGGTTTATACCAATTCATTCATACCTTTGGCATATTTTATCACATACAGATATTTCCTAAATCTTTTAAGAAGAGTTTAGTTAGGTGCTTTATTCCATGACTAACTCCCAAAAAAAATTACAGACTAATGGTTTCAAATGACAACTAATTTCTTAAGGTTGCTTCATAGTTTTATGTTTTGTTGCTCATTTCCTAATAGGAATAAGGAGTAACAATGAGTTTTATTTTTCATGAAATAAAAAGAAATTATATTGACAGGTGAATCAAAATGATACTTGGGAATCATTTCTGAGGCCCCTGAGACTTCCACACCCTTGCATCAATGGATCTACACTTCTGAGAAGGATATATGGCACTCATTTGGAAAAGTAAGTCATTCTACAATTTAAATGGAACATCTTGGTCTCATTTCAATCAATCAGTGGATCCGGTCTGACGAATGTATGAGGCCATGGCCTTATAGGTCTTTTAGCTTACACTTTTCCAGTGATGTGTAGCTTTTTCAAATTATTTGCCCACTTTTCATGTATATTGTGCAGTCTTCTTTTAATAATCAGTTGGTGTTTGTGAACCGGGATATTCATAAAGTTGTCCAATTCTTAGATATGAGCGGGCGAAAGGTCCACCGGGCAGAGATGATGATAATGATCTCGATGAAGACCCGAGGCGCACTCGTGGAGGGAACATGCCTCGTATCACGTTCGGCGGGGGTACGTACATATCAGGTATGTTTCTACAGGAACATTATTTTCTGTTGTGTGTATGTTTTGTCTGCCTCAGTTTAACAGTAGCGTGTTTAACTGCAGACAAGTGGTTCCTAAATTTAATTGGGATAATTTTGGCAGGATAAAATCGGGAATCTGCACCCATAAGTTGGTGGTTTTATACCCCATGCTTTACGAAAGTTGTTAGTCGTGTTGGCTAGCCCATCCCATCAGATTAAGAGATTGAGAGAATAGAAAGAGACATACTAACACAGAATGGTCAAATTTATTTATTTATTTGGAAAACCAACAGCAAAAATAGAAAATAAATAGATATTATAAGCAACACATAGCCAATTACAGGTCTTCACTTTTAAACATCTAGTTAAAGAATACATGAAAAATATTACCAGTTAGTAAAGAAACATAAGTCGCATTAGTGACCCCCTACAAACCCCCCAAAGACGCTAGTGTGGGGGTCACTTATAAGCAGTAAAGTAAACATAACTTTTTTTTTATCCTTTTCAAAGTTAAATATTTTTAATTTTATTGGCATATCCTTATAAAAATTATAGTAGATGCGGATACTTATCCATGTGTTTATTGTGTTCATGCATATAGTTATGTAACATAAGCGTGTATACGATTACTGCTGTTTTGTCACTATAAACACTTAACTTACCCACTTGTTCAAAGTGTTCTTTACAAGGGCTAATAGACTGCAGAGTACATGGTGACTGTGATATCTGGGTGAAGGAGAGAGAGGGAAGTGTTATACTTTCAATAAAAATTAGAAGTCCAACATATTCGACCATACAGTGATCAACAAGTCGAATATTGGAATCCCCATTCAAGTAAATGAAATTCGGTGAGGAGTGATTATATTATACGGGGTGTAACATATATAGTAGAGGAAATTGAAGGAGATCTATCTATTTATGGAACTAAATAGTTTTTAGGGTTCATACAAATTGGCTAAGCTGATCGACACTTGTGTAAATGAAATAAAATAAAGGTTTCTATTCACGTAGACTTTGAAAAGCGCTAGTAAATAGTCAGAATATGTTTGTAGTAATATAGTTAGGTATACATAATTATTCCTAGTTACATATATGTAGATATTTAGGTACACGGATTGTTAAAACATTTATAAAAAATATTTTATAATAGTATTGATATTTAGCTAGCTTAGTGTAGGGGAAGTTAAACTTATGTCAGTGTAATTAAAGCAATTTTATGTTTTACGCGTTGCTTAGGGCTTATGCACACCACGTTCTTTAAGCGCGCCGTTGACGCGCGTTTGTAGCGATACACACGCGCGTTAGCATCGCGTTTGTATCGATACAAACAAAACCAAATTACTCTGTAGGATAAAAGTGCGCCGTCGACGCGAAAAAACGTGGTGTACATAGGCCCTTAGGTTCATAGGTAAATTAAGCGTGTTAACTTGCGTCAACTATTTATGTGATATATCTATACATATAATAAAATCGTAGGAAAGTCAAAACTATACTGGATACTTGTAGCATGATCTACAATCGATATTGAAGCCAAAAATATAGTTTTTAGAATTTTTGTCTATGTGTCTGTTTGTCTGTATGTATGTCCGGGTTAAACTCAAAAAGTACTCCATGGATTTACTTCAAATTTTTCATGAATATTACTAAGAGGTCGGGTCAACATATAGGCTACATATTATCACGCTATCACCCACGGGGGAGGAGCTGTAATAGTTTATAAAGTTTAACGCGGGTAAAACCGCAGGGCACAGCTAGTAGTTAAATTATCTGATTACATAAAATAACGAGAATATAAATTATTTAGAAGCCTGTTTGCTAGTGTTCAAAGCATTTTTGGTATATTAAATAGTAATAATTATAGTTATTAGTTCGACCACATTATTTATCATATCTAAGCATCAGGTGAGGCGCTTCGTACACCCAGCAAAGGCGTTGCTGCGTCCGAACGGCTGGCACTGTCTCTACTGTCGCCGATGCCGAATGAACAAGACTTCGCGGTCAACGTGTGCACGGTGCTCGCTGCGGACCACTCGAACCGACTGCCTTTGAGCACTACTCCGCACATACTGGACTTCCTCTTGGCCCATGCGGGGGTTTATAACCACTGTAAGTATGGTTCTTTGTTTTCTTCTTTATTCTTGATCATATGGGCAATGGGTTCTCGAATGTCCTCTGACATTCGAGAACCCATTCGGGCCTTCGGGCCCCTGAACTACTCTTAGTTCAGGGGCCCGAAGGCCTCTGGAATGGATTAACGACTGTTGTCTAACGAAGGTAACCGGGACCGACAGGTGTACTCCGTATCATGGAGACTCCGAATTTAAACCACTTTGACGGTCACCCATCTATGAACTGACCGCGTGAAATTGTACTTTACTTGCCCAAACTAGGCAGAGCCTGTACTATGGCAACCAGTTAACTGATAAATATACTTATATATATTAAAATACATATATACCTATTATAGTAATATACCTATTATAGTAAGTTTCACCCAAACACAGAATAATAACGGGCCTGTTGGCGTGGTTGGCAAATGCTTGCCTTTCACTTGCTTTTCACAATGCAGGTCGTGGGTTCGATTGCCACCTAGGACAGATAGTGTGCATGAACATGTCTGTTTGTCCTGAGTCTGTAGTTATCTATATAAGTATGTATTTACAAGAAAAGTAGTATATATCATTTATCAGTTATCTGGTTTCCATAGAATAATGTCTGCTTAATTTGGGATCAGATGGCCGTGTGTCAATAAGGTACGGATATTTCTTAACGAGGAGTAACGGATAGTGTTAGATTGATTCAAGCCGCCCGCGTCGCCGATTACGGCGAAGTCTGATTGGTAACCACTCGAGTTTTTTTCGGAATTCAGAAACGTGATTATATTAATACTGGGAACCTAAAATTTGCCTCAGAGGCATTCACGTGTAAACGTAAAAATCACAGGGTCAATATCCACAAGGCCAATTGGCCGGTCAATTCAATGACTTAAAATTAGTTTCTTTCGATTGAAATAGTGTGAGGTTTCATTGTTGCTTACTCTTTCACTCTAGCGAGTCTTCGTGACACGATCGGCCGCTCTTACTTCGAGGCCCGCGGCCGCTACCCCGACGACTTCTGGAGCATGAGGGCTGGAGGTGGCGGCGCTAAGGAACTCGCGGACGAGACCAAGTTCATGCAGCCGGGAGTGGAGCAACCAGATCTGTTGGTGCAGGCGAGGGCCGCGCACAATACCCTCACTGACTGTCTGATGAATGAGGGGGAGGATGAGGATATGACTGTGGAGAAGATTCTTGATGAGGTTACTTTTATCTAATGCTGAATTTCTTAACCTGGATCGTTAACTTATACAACCCAAGAGATCTCTTACGCGGATAGTATGAAGAATTAGCGACCCACCCCCGATTCGCACAGTAGATAGATAGAAAGATAGACAAATTTTCATACATACATAGACTCACGCCTGTTTCCCAGAGGGGTCAGCAGAGACAAAGGAAACTCTTTTGCCTCGCTTACTCTCATTATATTCGACATACATTCTCGCCTGTTTAGGGTACTTTTCGGTCTTTCTTGAGAACATCTCCGACATGGTTCGAGAATGAGCTCTATTTGTACTATAGACTAATTTGTAAAAAGCTGGTTATTGTTATTTCAACTATAACCATATACCAATATCCGGTGTAGTTAATTATACGGAATAATAATAGCAACAAGGAACAACTTCTGTGTGTTTAAGCGCTTTTGCCATACCTACTATTGGAATCAAATATAACAGCTCACTTAGAACCCTTTATTTATTTATTAAGAAAACCAACAGCGATACAGATAATAACACAATTAACATGATACAATATAAAGGGAAGGCCAATGACAGGTTTTCCTTAGTGTAACATTAAAAGTGTAGTTGGCTAAAAAACGGTCATCCAAACTAATATTATAAATGCGAAAGTAACTCTGTCTGTCTGTCTGTCTTTGCTTCACGCCTAAACTACTGAACCGATTTGTGTGAAATTTGGTACAGACATAGTTTGGAACTTGAGAAAGGACATAGGATAGTTTTTATTACAAAAATAAAATTTATTCCGGACATACAGCGCCATCTATTGGTCAAGAGTCGGCATCAATTCAGTACTGAAAATTCATCGGAATAATGTATATAAATAGTAAAAAGGTATGAAAATATAATATAATGCAACTTTTAGTAGAAAGAAAATGCTCTAACGGAGTATAGATAATTCTATTAGTACTATATGTCGAGTTGGTGATCGCGCAATGGTGTCGATCGTTACACGAGTTCGGTTCATGTTATTGTTTTAATTCATCGGAAAAAAGTAAATAAATAGTAAAAAGGTATGAAAAAAATAATATCAATATAATAAAACTTTTAGTACAAAGAAAATGCCCGAACGGAGTATAGATAAATAATCCGAGTTGTCACTATGCTCGATAGATGGCGTTGGGAGGAAATGCCAGTTTGTAACATAAGTAAAAGTAGTGAGCGTGGAAGAATGTTGCAACAATGTAAACTGCTGGTTTGGGATGAATGTACGATGTCCCATAAAAGAGCAATCGAAGCACTTCGTCGCACGATGAAAGACATAAAAAACAATCAAGTTATTATGGGAGGAATGGTGGTTCTATTGGCCGGTGACTTCCGGCAAACCCTGCCGGTTATAGCAAGGGGCACACCGGCAGATGATATCAATGCCTGTTTAAAAGCATCTGTGCTATGGACACATGTGCAAAAGGTTTCACTGTCGACGAATATGCGAGTATTACTCCATAATGATTGTCAAGCCGGGCAGTATGCTGCTGCTCTTCTGAAGATCGGCGAGGATCGTATGCCTACCGACTCTGAGAGTATGATCACGCTGAGCAGCGAATGATGCCAAATTGTGGAGAGCACATACAATTTAAAAAATAGTGTCTATCCAGATTTACGCGCTAATATCGAAAATCGGGAATGGTTATGCGAAAGGGCGATATTGGCGCCAACAAATGAAATAGTAGGCCGGATAAATGACCAAATTATGTCTGACGTAGAGGAAGATGTCATCGAGTATCTATCAGTAGATAACGTCGTGGATACCGAGCAAGTGACATCTTACCCAACAGAGTTTCTCAACTCCTTAGAGTTATCAGGAGTGCCTTCTCACAAGTTGAGGCTGAAAGTTGGAGTTCCTGTGATGCTTATGAGAAACCTAGATCCACCAAGGCTATGTAACTGCACATGGTTACAAGTAACCTATTTAGGACGGAATGTCATTAAAGCCGTTATTATGACTGGATTGGCAAAAGGCGAAACTGTAATTATTCCCATCATTCCAACTGATTTGCCATTCCAATTCAAAAGAGTTTAGTTTCCACTGAAAACTGCGTTTGCAATGACTATAAATAAAGCCCAAGGGCAAACGCTTAAAGTTGCGGGGGTACATCTTGAAAAAGCCTGTTTCTCCCATGGACAACTCTACGTTGCGTGCTCAAGAGTGTCAAAACCACAAGACCTACATATTTTTGCAAAGGATGGCAAAACTAAAAACGTGGTATATACAGAAATCTCTTGGTGTAAGAAACTTTAATAATCTTTAAAGCCTAAAATAATAGAAAATTTGTCAAGGGAGAAACAGTATTTTTTTCTGAAATGGCAAATCAAAATAATATTTTGAAAATAAGGGAAAAATAACATTTTCGCCTTTTTCGATCGGCAATAACGGCTTTAATGCCCTAAGTGAGTATACATATCTTCAATTCAAACGCAGAGCTCATTATGTTGATTTTTGAAGAGTTCCCTAGAATATCTTCCACATTTCATTTTTGAAGAGATCCCGCGAGATCGGGAACTATGTGGGTAAAACCAAAAATGTGCCGGAAGACACTATTCCACGCGAACGAAGTCGCGGGCAAAAGCTAGTAAAATATAATGCTGACACCAATCATTTATCAGACATTGATGTGGTGAGACTACTGCACGCTAATGCAAGTAGGTCCCTTAAATTGATCCTCGGTGCTTTTGCAGCTGGATTATCTCGTTTTATGACGCTATAGCCTCTTTACATCATTCTGTCTCCCGCTTTGCTCTGGAGGGAAGTGGAACTATTCATTTTATAACTCCTCCTTATATTTCTTTCTGATTAAATTCGTTGCGGGATCCAAGACAGTTAAAGCAATTCACCGGGACATGCCTGAGCCTCACCGCTCAGTGTCATTTCATTGTGTGCCACTGTTGATCCTGCCTTACAGGAGTTGCAGTGGTAAGTGGGAGGGACTAGTCCCGATAAAAAAAATATATTCAACTATAATACTTACTTACTTATTGTATGGCCAATAGTTAGTCTAGTGTCAGGGTTGTAATAGGTCTTTACCTATGAAATTGCCGTTTTGTATGAAAAAATTTAAACGAATTTTTTTCATGAATTTTTTTATTTGTATTAATCGAAGTAATCACCCATGCAATCAATGCATCTTTGCCATCGCAGTGGCAGTTTATTGATGCCCTTCTTAAAGAAATCAGCTGGACGGGAGGCAACAAATTCTTCAAAGGCATTTTGTACTGCCTCTCGGGTATTGAATTTTTTTCCCGCCAAGAAGTTATCCAAATTCTGGAAAAAGTAGTAGTCTGTAGGCGCAAGGTCTGGTGAGTAGGGCGGATGACGGAGAGCTTCCAACCCCAGTTCTTGCAACTTGGAGACCGTCTGCTGTGCAGTATGAGGTCGCGCGTTGTCGTGCAGGAGCAGCGGAGACGAGCGATTGACCAATGCTGGTTGGAGATGCGCCAGCTTCTCCATCATTGTGCTCAGTTCTTCACAGTACACATCTGCAGTAATGCTCACCCCATTTGGTAAGAAGCTGTGATGAATCACACCGGCGCTAGACCACCAAACAGTGACCATCACTTTTCTAGGGGTAAGTTTTCGTTTAGGGCATTGTTTAGGTGCTGAACCAGGATCCAACCAACTTGCTGAGCGCTTGCGGTTATCAAACAGAATCCATTTTTCATCGCAGGTAACAATGCGGTTCAAAATTCCTTCATTTGTGTGTCTGTTGAGCAGTGCAAGGCACGTCTCGACGCGTACTTCGCGCTGGCGATCATTGAGTTCGTGGGGCACCCATTTGTCAAGCTTTTTTACCTTGCCAATTTGACGCAAATGGACCAATATTGTTTTGACGCTAACGTCGAAAGCTGCTGCTAATTCAGCCGTAGATTGTGTATCATCAGCTTCCACAACCGCCTTTAATTCGTCATTGTCGACCAAAGTCTTCGGACGACCGCGAGGTTCATTTTTCAGGTCGAAATTTCCAGAACGGAAGCGAGCAAACCAATAACAGGTGGTGCGTTGGTTTGTAGTGTTAGCTCCGTAAACGTCGTTGATGTTGCGTGCCGCTTGTGCCGCGTTGCTGCCACGACGGTACTCATATTCCATAATTACTCGAATTTTTAACGTATCCATGATGACGAAAAAGATTGAAATGCGATGAAAATGTAACACTAATCAATAAAGAAATGACTACTTTTGGAAAAAAGAATCCATGTTTTTAAAATAAAATTAATTTGAAATTAGAATTCTTAGCCAAACAAAAATTATTTTGATTTGAAATGGCCAGTACTGCAGAACGGCAATTTCATAGGTAAAGACCTAATATAAACAGCTCAATAGCCCTCTTACATGGCTTAACGTCTGTTGCCTAATTGCTACAACTGGGACCGACTGCTTAACGGGCCCTCAGATGCATGGAGACGTTCAGAAATTAAACCACTTAGTCAATCATCTAAGGACTGACCGCGAGCGTTGTTACTTAATCTCTTTACGTAAGATCACATATGGATAAAAAAAACTTCTGGCTATGAGCGCCTCCAACATACTGTAATATATAACTTAATTGGACCTAAATAACTTATCAATATAATATTAAATGCTTTTTTCCTAGGAGGTTTTAGAAGACTGGGTAACAGAGCCATCAGAGGAAAACCAGCTGTTTGCGCCGGAGTTGCCCGGCGGTGCGTCGTGCGTGTACACACAGAGAGTGTTGCAGATAGCTTCAATTGTTCGCTCACTATCGTTTCACGAAGAAAATATTCAGTACTTAGCCAAGAATACAACACTTATTAGGTAAGATACGTGGTGTGATTAGCTGTTTGAAATTAAGATTTAATTAAGAGTATAGTTTAGAAACATTTGTTATCACATCGGCGGTTGTTGCCGTAGCTATCTCGCACCCCCTCACCGGGGGCGGAGGAGTCCGTCTTGGGACATAGCCCCTCTTCGAGGTATCAAAGAGGATCCCGTTAAAGAATGGGCCTGTCATTGTGTGCGCACCCTAGGAATGGGTGCTCGTAGATTGATGCCCCCTCGGTAGCAAAGGGGGGCGGGGGTAGGAGCATAGCCGGTTGCGTTGCGTCCCTTCTTGTGCTCTTGCTGTCGGGCGGTCTAGCCACACTAGGTGAGACACCCTAAAGCGAGGCCCAGCGAGGCTGACCAGCGTCCGGTCACACTTTAACCTAGAAAGCATTTTTAGTACACACCTACTGCACAACAATATACATCTTTCCCCATACCACAGTATAATTATGGAAACTAAGCCTACGCTCTATTCAAGGTTGTAATTTTAATGTTTTTATATTGTTCTTTTTTATTAAAACAGTGAATCGATTTTGATACTTATTTTTTAAAAATATATATATTGGATATTAATCTTAGTATTATTAAAATGGACAGTAAAATAAAAACATAAGATTGCAAATAATATAAACAAAAATCTATTGTATTATTTTCCGTGCATGATATGGCTATATTGCTTTTTTCTATTCCAATGTATTTTTTTTACTTATAGCTTACAATTTGTTCTAGATTCTTATTACTATGTGCAAACTGCTGGGTTGGAACGTTACGCCAGTCTGGACTGGACACCCTTGGCAATGTGTCGACCGAACTTATAATAAAGGTAAGAATTTTTTGAAGGAACAATTATTTGTACATATTGGACTTTATTTTATATTAATTTAAGAACTAGTTTTACGTAAAATTCTTCTGAACTGAAAATAATGTATGTGCTGTGTGTTGATGGCATAGAATATTATCACCCCATCTTATCCCGTGGGGGGCGTAGAAATCGTCCGAGGGAATACCTACCAGAGAACGGGCAACAGCGTTTTTCTGTGAACTATGTCCATTAAACTGCGATCGCCAACCCTGCCAAGCGTGGTGATTATGGCTTATCCCCCCATTTTTGAGGAGGCTTTTTTGATGAAAAGTCTGTAAATAAGTAAATAAAACAAATAAGAACTAATTTTGGTGTATGTTTTATCGCAACACGCCATACGGGATAGGATTAATACTGAATTCTTTAAAGATTAAGCCAAAGAAGAAAGCCAAATTAATAAGAAATATGCAGAATTATAATACAGTAAGAAAAAATAAATTAAATCGGATTTTAATGCGTTTTAAGTTGTTGATGGTGATAAAGTGGGGATGCTCTGTCCCTTTCACGCAAAATGAGTTAGTATTCTTCCACTACAAGTGATCTTATATGTTATTATCGCTCGTTCTTTATCTAAAATGATTTTTAAATGCTTATTACCTCGTTAGTATTAACCTTTTTTTAATGTTCGGACTATAAATGAATGGTCCAACCAAAAATTATAGAATCAGTTCTCATCCCTATGCGGAGAACGTCTTATCCCTAAGTTTTTTTATATTTTTCTTATGTCTGTGCTTCCTCACTAGACGTCTTATCGCATAGTGTGAGAGTTTATTACATCTGTTTTTTTAAGGCTTCGGGTTGATAAGGATTTTAAATGTAATAGTTAGTTAGTTGGGCGATAGGTTTCCGCATGTACGTGATACTTGTTTGGCTACTCGAACGATTTTAGTTCCATCCAGAAGTCCAGGAGACCAAGCCTGGCTTGAGGGCCTCCTGCAGTGTCCTCTGATCATTCAGGGACTTTGCCCGTTGGTAAGCAACACTCTTGCAGTACGCGTGCTGGTGTTTCTTTTAATGCACCCTCTGCACAGGGGGCTGTCCGTGACGCCAATCTTGAAGAGGTGTTTGTTTAGTGTGCAGTGTCCGGTAATTCTGCCTATCACCATGCGTAGATCCTTCCTGTTCAGGTGTAATAGGTTACGCAATTTAAATGTAATATGAATTAAATAGATTTATCATTGTGCCAGGACCCAGCAACATGCCTTATATCCCGGCACGTACTATCAACAGTCCAGTCCGCGCTAGTATCACAAGACCGCGCGCGAGTCCTCGCCGCGCTCGAGCTATTGAACAAACTCGCTCAGAACGAGGCCAACGAGGACGCTTTGCTAAAAGCTTTGGAGGCTAAGGTATGTATAGACTTGTCTGGATCGTTTTATTATCATCATTAAATCAGCCGAATAAATTGGCGCAATAATGTCCACTTGGTTGAATAGCGCCCAGTCAGAAACTAATATGAAAAATGTCAATAATATTGTTATTAATAATCAATATTATTTAGCATTTTAGTGGGTACAGCAACGCTCATAAAATGTCATCTGGTGGTGGGTATATTCAATTCGGCCAAATAGTGAGATTTATCTTATAGATAAATAATGAAATAATATATACAGAATATACATTTATTACACTCTATAGCAAATGCAAAAAATAAATAGGCATTACATTATTATTTTTTTTTTTTACTCCTCGGCAACCCTCGACACCGTCTTAACGTTCCGCTTGGCTTGCGCGGGAGTTGCCGACTTAGAACGGCTAATCATAATGCTTAGCCTAATAAAAAGGCGGCTTATGTATAGATCAAAGGAGTGTGCCTTCTGTACTTATGTATTACAGTTCAAATTGGGGTTTGCTGATGATGATTTTATATTTGGTAGGAGGTATGTAGGTGAGAATCGGTAGTAAGTTAGGTATAGGTCCACGACAATTTATTTTTAAATTTAAATTTTATTATGATTTGGAATTGAAAAATACATGCATCCCTATATTTTCACCCTTTTACCACCAACCCCTATTTTAATAGCGACTTTAATATTTTTATTTTAGTTTTTTGCTGTTTCTCATTTATTTCTTTGTACAATTGATTGGGTCCCTCGATGATTTCGATTTACAATTGGACCCAATAGGTGGCGCTGCGATAAGATTCCGGGTTTTATTTGTATAGTTAAGGCATTACAACGTTTGCTGGGACAGGCGCTCTACCGGCTAAGTCGCCGAACATCGATTTCTTAAATGGCATTCAAATAAATAAAGGTTAAAAATGAATTAACCAATCGTCAAATCGGCTTCAACGTTGACAGTCGATTCCGGACCATTTATGACGTCACATGTGGTCGTGGAAGCCGATTTAACGATTGATTAAGTCATTATTAACCTTTATTTATTTGAACGCCATTTAAGAAATCGATGTTCGACGACTTAGCCGGTAGAGCCCCAGCTTATACTATAGTGCATTGGCAGGTGTACGGCGACGTGTGCGGCCTGCTGACGCTGCGCGACATCATGGTGCTGGTGTGCACGCTGGAGTGCGTGTACGCGCTCACGTCGCTGGGCGACCGCGCCTCCGAGTCGGTGGCGCGCGTGCCCGGCCTCATACACACGCTGGTCTCGCTCGTGACCGTCGAGGTGAGCATATAGTATAGTGCATTGGCAGGTGTACGGCGACGTGTGCGGCCTGCTGACGCTGCGCGACATCATGGTGCTGGTGTGCACGCTGGAGTGCGTGTACGCGCTCACGTCGCTGGGCGACCGCGCCTCCGAGTCGGTGGCGCGCGTGCCCGGCCTCATACACACGCTGGTCTCGCTTGTTACTGTTGAGGTGAGCTTTTATTATAGTAGCACCCGAAACAGGTGTCTTCTATCCTTCACCAATATTTAAAATGTCACCTATCAATCTTTAAGCAATCTTTAATTATCGATAGTCAGTGAAAATTGATGAAAGAGTGAGTCCTTCAGCAAACTTTAATTTTTCACTGATATTCAAGCTTTCAGCAATTTTGAAGCTTCATTAATCTTTAGTCTCTCAGCAATCTTCCATCCCTCAGCATTTTTTCATCCATTACCTTTCATTAATCTCTAATCCCTTAGTATTATTTTTGGTGTTCCAGCTTTTTAAATCCCTCAATAATCTTGATTATTCTTCAATTAGGCATCCATTAACTTTCTTTAATTTCCTAGCCATCTAAAATCCCTTAGTAATATTTTTGGTATTCCAGCATCGTTTAATCCCACAATTTTTTTTTCTATCCCTCACCAACCATCAATGATAAACTCTATAATCTTCAATATTATTTGACAATATTTCGTCTTGCGTCTTCGCTTGCTGTCCATACAGCAAGCGAAGACGCAAGACGAAATATTGTATTATATATGTCATTATATAACACCAAAAATGATACTAAGGTATTGTAGATGGCTAGGAAATTAAAGAAAGTTAATGGATGACAAATTGAAGAATAATCAAGATTATTGAGGGATTTAAAAAGCTGGAACACCAAAAATAATACTAAGGGATTAGAGATAGGTAATTAATGAAAAAATGCTGAGGGATAGAAGAGCAGTGGCACTTCCATAAGTGCCACGTACGGAGGTCCTATTCATAAAAATTGTTGTTTAAGGCGCAGAGCTACGGGCCCCGCGCCTGCATCCTCATGCGCGTGGTGGAGACGGTGAGCGGGCCCAGCGCCGTGGCCGCGCAGGCCGAGCGCGACGCGCAGCAGCAGCAGGCTGCACCACAACAGGTACCGTCCGACTTTATTTCTGCATGGTTTTGTTAAACGTCGGTCCACACAGCCAAATCTAGTTCCTTTCACTGAAATACTAGTAACTTGATGCGGGCCATCGAGCGGATGTGATTTACACCGACACCGACGACTTTCAATAAGGGCTTTGATAGTGTCCCATAATATTTTGATCTCCAAGTTACGTGCTTATGGAATCTCTGGCTCCTTTCATTACTGGTTAAACTCTTATCTTCAAGGTAGGTTATTTTTTGTAGCTGCTAATTGGGTTTGAGTCACTCTCCAAAAAAATTCTTCTGGTGTTCCCCAGGGATCCAATTCAATTCAATTCAATTCACTTTATTTGCCAAAAAATATGGTTACATAATGATGTTACAAATTAGAAAGGCCTCACATTTACCCCAAAAGCATGCAAATACAAAACATAAATTAATATCCAATCACTACCTACATTTACAATAAATAAGTCGTCGCATAATCAAATTTAAATAAATGTCATTAAAAAGTATTCTAGTCAAAATAAAATAGTAGTAAGTACGTTATTATGATTTTTTGTTCCTTGTTAAGAATTCATTTACAGAATAATACATTTGTTCTAGAAGCCATGCCCTTAACCTTTTCTTAAAGGGTACAACCGGCAATATTTTAATTTCTGTTGGCGTAGCATTAAATATTTTGACATACATTGCGTAACAATTCTTGGACAGTAGCGTCGTTTCGGTTTTAAATGGCATAACTAGTCTATTACAATTTCTTGTATTTCGCGGATACATGTCTTTCGCCATTGTAAAAATTTCCATGTTTTGCTTTACGAATACAGCAGCCTCGAAAATGTACATACATGGTAACGTCAGGATATTTAGCTTTTTAAATATTGGCCTGCATGATTCGTGGTTTGGTATACCGCATATAGCCCTTACACATTTTTTTTGGGATATAAAAGCATTGTTAAACTGTGTTGAGTTCCCCCAGACTATAATACCTTAAAACCGATGCTACATAACCATGATAAGCCATGAGAGTAGTTTGAACGGTTGATGTTCTTATAAGCCTATTAAGTACATACACATATTTGTTTATCTTGTTGCAGACCCTTAATACTTGAGATTTCCAGTTGCAATGGTTGTCAATTATTATCCCTAAGAAAGTTGTTTCGTGTGTTTCGTCAATGTTATTATCGTTATATTTTATATTTAATGGTTTTGCCAAATTACCTTTATCAAGAAATTGAATATACATAGTTTTGCTTATATTTACACTCAAATTATCACACTTGGGTCCCGTTTTGTTTGATTACTTTATTAATGATATTCCGAACTGCTTTCGTATTTATAGAACGTAAACAAAAACGGTCTGGGTGGCATCTCGCTTTCTCTAATGGCGTAGCTAAAAAATTCGCTCATACAAATGTCGTCTGAAATACTTCCGCATAAAATCTTTGGCCAATCGCCGATATCTTATTGAACGTTTGATAATAAGTTATTAACGTTACTTATTATACATTTGATAATATAGTTGTAAACAAAAAAATGTTTCGTAAGTGCAAAGTAACTTTCGACAGCTGCTGCAATTTCATATGTTATTTGTATTACCTAAGATTTGTATCATCTTCATTAATCCATGTGACACAGAGCCAGGCGCCCCCCAAGCCTGCCGCGGAGCCGCCGCCGCTGGCCCCGAGCGCGGCCAGCTCGCCCGCGCCCGCCAGCCTGGCGCCCGTCACCAACCTGCAGCAGTCGCACATACAGCAGACTACCGTGCAGGTAATGTTCCACTTCACCAGTTCGCCTGCAGCGGAGCCGCCCACGCTCACCGCTGTCTTGGTACGACTAACAAACTGCCAACTGATCCCAAACTAGGCAGTACCTGTATTATGGCAACCGGACAACTGATAAACATACTTAGGTATATTATTTACTATCTGTGCCCCGCGGTTTTACCCGCGTTAAATTTTATAAATTATCACAGCTTCTCCCCCGTAAGTGATAGCGTGATAATATGTAGCCTATATGTTGACCCGACCTCTTAGTAATATTCATGAAAAATTTGAAATAAATCCATACAGTACTTTTTGAGTTTAGCCCGGACATACATACAGACAAACATACAAAAATTCTAAAAACTATATTTTTGGTTTCGATATCGATAGTAGATCACGCCCCAAGTATCCTTTTAAAAAATATTCACTGTACAGTTTTGACTTTCCTACGATTTTATTGTATGTAGGTATAGATATTTCTACATGTATACTTATAGATTATTTACATGCAGACGGAACAAACAATCATTGTGTGACAACACACAAAGATTTGTTCTGAGAGGGTATCGAACCCAAGACCTCTGGCTTAGCGGTCAGGTTCATTAACCACTAGACCAACAGGCCAATCAAAGTACTTAAAATAGAAGCCTCAGAATCGATGTATATGTCTCATTGAAAGCGCACAAAGGAAATTTATATCTTATGTTTATTGCGTACGAGTCTGTCATTGTGAATTAAGGTTGATATTAAACAATTGTCCAACTTAACTAATTGCTTTTTTTTTCAATAATGACTTTGACCCCATTTTAAATTCGTCTTATTGTCATGTTTATGAATGAATGAATGAATAATTTATTTGGTAAAGTAACAGGACTCACGACTTTGTTTATAAAATGTTTTAAAAGTATAGTTCTATTTTGACCAGAAAAAAAAAGTTATGAATTTGACTAGGTATTTGTTTTTGTATCATCTTACGTCATTTTTGTATCGATTTCGTTATGGTTCTATATAATTTTTGTTAAAATTGGATGACTTCACTCAACTTCAACTTCAGCGTTATGAAGTTGTTTATATGTTATGATTTAAAGATGTATTTTTGGTGGTTTACCAGGAAAATGAACGCTTCGCCCTGACGTGGCTGCGCTCGGCGTACGAGGCGCTGCCGCCGCACGACAACAGCCCGTGCGACGCGGCCGAGCTGTACAAGCAGTACGCGGCGTGCTGCGCCAAGCTGGGCCGCAAGGGCATGATCGCGCCCGCGCACTTCCCCAGGCTCGTCAGGTACTTCATTCCATTACTGACGTTTACGAGGTTTCACTGCTTCACCGGACAATAGAACTACCACTTTATCTCCCTGCATTGCTTTGGTTCATCCAACGGCTGTCTGGAAGAGATTGCTGAATTAGCGATAAGACCGCCGTTTGTACCTTATTATATAAGTTAACCCTTTACCGGGCTGTGGTCATATAATTGCCACCATATTTTGAACTCTACACGCTTGTAATAAAGTTCAAAACCAATTAATTAAAAATATACCTACTGCCTTATAAAGGGTTAACTGATATTATAATGTTATGCTTCAATTTGGTGCAATAAAGTGTTATCTATCTATCTAGAGGCGAGTGGGAGCTCAAGCCGTCTACCAAATCTTCTTTCTTTATCGTATGGGCAGTTAGTTACCCTAGTGACAGAGTTGTTCAAGCCGACCAGTAGGCCTCTGATGCTATTTTTTCGTAATTTTCACCTAACATCAGTGTTTTTTCTCGTTCTATTGAACATTTCTGGTTCAGTTTTTTTGAGGTAACTAATTAGCATGGTTTAACCTAACACCCTAAAAAGTATGGTTTATCTAATAATTTCAAAACTGACTTATAATTTATTCGAAATTTCAAAAGTGTTTGAGCTCAGGACTCATAAATTGTCAAAGTATCAAAAAAACCGGCCAAGTGCGAGTCGGACTTGCCCATGAAGTGTTCCGTAGCAGCAAGTATTTCAGTTGATTAAATGAAAGGTAAATTGCGGTTTACGGTTACATTTATCATTACATCTATTTACCAAGTTTCAACAGTATAGCTCTTATAGTTTCGGAAAAAGGTGGCTGTCCGTCCGTATGTCGGACGGACAAACAGACACACATGACGAATCTATAAGGGTTCCGTTGTTTGCTATTTGGCAAAAGAACCCTAAAAACGCAAAATCGTAGAACATACATGAGGGTAATTCGGATACTCCTCATCATAAAGTATCAAAATTTTGCGTTTGTACGTCAATTCCTCGGCCACCCTGTATAATTTGTTTGTTTTTTGATTGTGTGTCCGCTTGTTTGTTTCTTCCGGCTTATCTCCAAAATGGCTGGATCGATTTTGACGGTAGTTTCCATGGCAGTTGATATTATTATAAGGAGTACTATAGAATACTAGATTATTTGGGTGAAAGCTATTTTATAAATATATTATTTCTGTTCTAGAACATGTTTCGGTGGTACGGTGGGGCCGAATACAGTGAATATATCGACGGGCGATCCTCAGCAAGTCTACGTCGGCATTAGAGCTAAAAATATATCTAACAGGCCAAACCCCGTTGCAGGTAAGCCAAATTTCTGTATTTAAACACATTTAAATTACCAAAACACACACGGCATTTAAAATTTAGGATTTCCTTGCTAACACCCTTCCGGAGGATGTGGGTATTATCCCATATTTGTTTTCTAGAAACATGAGCGACTGATATGTTAAGCCATGTCGTAAACCTATTAGGCGACTTGAATAATTCTGGCATTAGAGTAATCACTGCCCATACCATAAAATATTTAAAATGTAATTTGGACGTGTTTTAAATCACTCAGGACCTTCGTCTCCGATCCTCAAAGCGCAGCTGACGAACAAGGCTGCAGAACAAAAAGCCGCAACATCTCAACCGCAAACTCAACAGGTATCTTTACGTAATTAATGTAATTACTAAATACTTACTGCCAAATAGAATAAAAGAATATAAGAATAATATCCTGGGACATTATTTACACACGGCCATCTGATCCCAAACTAAGCAGAGCTTGTACTATGGAAACCAGATAACTGATATATTACATATATGTACTACTTTTCTTTTGTAAATACATACTTATATAGATAATTATGCCCAGACTCAGGACAGACAGACATGTTCATGTTCACAAATATCTCTCCTGGGTGCCAATTTAAATAAAATATGTTCCAGCATGCGATCAATATACGTACCAAATAGGAACATCATCATGCTGATATCGTCCACTGCTAGACATAATTTGGACACTGCTGGACAAATGTTTCTATAAAGTTACCATTTGGGGGTGATTGCTGTAGTCACCGCGCTTGGTGACCGCAGTTACGTGGTAGCTAGATCACAGGTGGCGCTGCAGCCCGACTACCTGATGTATCCCTCAGTTGCCGACATTTAATGGGATGGTATTTGGTTGCCCTGTTCTTTGTAGAATCCCAAACTAAGAAGAGCTTGTACTATAAGAACCAGATGACTGATATACTGCATTTATTACTTTATAAATACATACTCAGGACAAACAGACATGTTCATCCACACAAATATCTGTCCTGGGTGGAAATCGAACTCATGACCTCCGGCGTGTAAAGCAAGCATTTGCCAACCACGCCAACAGGCCCGTCTATATGAGTTACTAAGTAATAGTCGACCCACGTATAACATCTACTCATGTTGTTAATGTCCCCAGTCGCAGGGCGGGCCGCCGCACCCGCACCTGTCGCAGGCGCTGGAGTCGGGCCCGTCCAACACCACGCTCATCAAGCACCTGCTCGCACACAAAGTAAGCCCCGCCCTACAGCAGCCGCAAGTAAGTGCATACTAACACCACTAACTCTCACAGCATTTTTACAGCAACCACGCAAGTAGATTATGGGTCGTTGTGAGCAATATTGGTATGTACTGTAAAGCAGTATTTTGGCAATGTCATTCACCAGACTAGAGTACGCATGACATGAAAAAAACATAAAAGAACGGTCAAGCGAGTCGGACTCGCGGATGAAGGGTTCCGTCTATCTATAAAAATGGCAGAAACATCATGCTTGTTGTATGGGAGACCTCCTTAAATATTTGTTCTATTTTAATACAATTATTTATTTTTAAGTGAATATATAATTAATTATTCTGTGAATATTTCAAGCGTTTAACTGTTGCCATAAAAGTTCGAAAGTCGTAAGTTCGTATCGAGCAAAAAAGTTATGGGAGCCCCCTTAAATATTTATGTTATTCTGTTTATTTTAGGTTATAAAATACGTCATCAGGGAAAATTTCAACTGTCTTACTATCACTGTTCATGTGATTCGGCCTGGTGAAGACTGAGAAATAGCGGAGTCTTAGTAATAAGGTCCCGTTTTACTCTTTGGGTACGGAATCCTAAAACGTTACATCTTATGTAAAGTCCATAATGTTCAGAATTGTGTTTAATGAATGTTATCTACTTGCGTTGTTGTTCAAAGTAGGTTCAAGTTAGTTTGTTGGGGCGGAATATCGTGTTAAATGAAACTGGAGACTTGAAAACAAAGATTACTAGTTGTTATTCTTAATACAGGCAACCATCCCTTTTGGTTCAATCGCGACACATAGAACACTGAAAGAAATTTTTAACATTTATTAATGACTAGCTGTGTCCGCGACTTCGTCCGCGTGTTAATTAGTTTATTTCGTTTTTTAGTAAAATAAAAGACTTTTTCTAAAATAAAAGTAGCCTAAGTTACTCCTTATTACATCAGCTACCTGCCAATAAAAGTCCCGTCAAAATCGGTTCAGTCATTTCAGAGATTAGCCGGAACAAACAGACAGACAGACAGACAAAAATTGTAAAAACTGTTATTTTGGTGTATGTACCGTATATATTATATTCATATTTATGTAGTAAAAACCGGCTATTTCAATATTACAAACAGACACTCCAATTTTATTTATTTGTATAGACTAGCATTAATAGAATCGATAATTTTAGGAAAAAAACTTATTTTCTTTATTATTCTTAAATCACACAACAATCACCTTGAGACGAATCGCGACATCAATATCTAGAACAATAAAATAAAGAAAAAAAAATTGTATCTCCATTATATAATAAGCTTATATAATGTAGCCCATTCCTGCAATAGGCTGCCTTATATCAGCTTATTATATAGCATTAGCCCACTGCACGGCAAGGGCCTCCCTTCACAATAATACGGCCGGCAGACATGACATGCCATTAAGATCATTTTGGTCATCATTAAAGCGGTGAAGGGAATCATCTTGAGAAAACCCTGAGAGTTTCTCAGGGTTTTCTCAAGATGATTCCCTTCACCGCTTTAAGTACGAGATAATTAATTTCTAATGCGCAGATGAATTGGAAAAGTTGCGTCTTAAGTTTTAACTCGATGCCACAAGCTCTACAGTCCAGCGGTTTAACCTTATCTCATACTTATAAAAAAGAAAGAAAAATATAATTAACTGTATACCTTATGGTTAACCAAAGTTAGCACTGCGTTGAGATTATGATTTCGTCTTCAGTGCTGTCCTAGTTAAATACTTGCGTTATACTGTAGTACTGTCTGTTTCATTCATGGTTGGTCCCAGCCGTGACCGACAATTGTATTACGAGTCGCTTAGATATATACACCGTAGCAATTACTTATCAGTAGACGAGCAATATTTAGTACAAAATCGACCAATGCGTCGCATTCTAATTCATAGGATTCATTTATAATTTTGGTTACTATTTAATTTGAAAACAGCTGATTTATCTTGGGTTTACCAATTTTTCCTTTTGATTTTCTTTTTACAGTTTATGTGAATTTAATTTACTTGATTATGACTGAATATTCAGTTCAATAGATATAGCGGGTGACAAGTCAGAAAGGTATACAAGCGACAAATTATGATTAATTAACAATTGCATGTGAGGTTGATTTGTTGAATATTTCTTTAACAAAAATGTTGTTTAAGCATGTATTTATTTGATATTTTTGAAAGCAATACAAAGCTAGTTAATTTAGTAATAGTGCTCCTGGTTGATTTTCGTCTACGGCGAGCAGTCCTAACAAAGCCTTGCCGACTACGCAAGATATATTATAGGGCAGGGTTGTATGCAGATACACGCGTGCACTATCTATTGCCCCAATATCCTCTCATAATCTGACACGAATGGAGGAGATTAGGTGCATAATTGAGCTCGACCACTAATGTTTTTTTAACAACTAATGTTTGTGCCTACATTCAAAGCAAATGAAGATATTCTATTCGTTAACTTCCAGATTAGATGACAGATACCTACTATGAGTTTTATTGCCAGCAAAATTCCAATTTAAACTTTTTACGGCGCTGGTGCATGTGTGACGAGAGCGTTAGGAAAGTTAAAAGGCAGATATAAGTTAGTGAAGATAGAAAGAGATAGACTTACGTTTCATATATTACTGTAGCTCACAATATCTTTCTCTATTTTTCTGATAGCCAGATACGCTTGGAAGTTTTATAATAATAATAATAGGTGCTAATAATAATAGGGAATAAGTGCAGCCTTAGTTTAACTGAATTTAAACTAAGGCTGGAATTATTCATTTTAGCTTTGTATCGCTTTCAAAAATACTCAAATCTCATAGAAAGATAAATTTTTCGATTCCATGAATAGTATATTTATTTCGAACGAGGAAAAAAATGCCCTAAAATGGAAGAAGACGAAGAAGTTATTTAACTATTTGTCTTGCCAAACTAAAATGACTGTAATTTGTTACACGATAGCAATGACAAGTAGTGGCAGTGAAAGCGATCTGTAGAAAGGCATGCCAAGTGTGGTTCTTAACTAATATAACACAATAACTTTTGAAATGGCATGTTTAGTTCGCTGGCTTGTTAGAGGCATGATTTTAATTATAATTTATTAAATTGTCCAAATTGTACCAATTATATGTTAAACTCAAATTAAGTTTATAAACTCATAATTTTTCCGAACAATATTAAGTAGTGTGACTTTTCGGGTAGTCCACTACAAGCTGCTAAGCCTAGGGAAGCTATCAAAATAGCCGAATAATCAACTTCATTTTCAACCTACTTTCATATAAAAAGAGAAGTTTTGAATTCAGCATTATTTATTATACCATATCCCTTGATTATTATAATCGTTCTGAATTTCTAATTATGTTAATGTTTAATCACTCTTAAATTCAGTTTATAATTACTTTTACATTTCCAAGAATTTTAATGGGTTCTTTGGGAGTATTATGATGCTTGTAAATATACCAGTATCAAGGACAATTTAAAAGCCTTTTCTGAATATTTAGGTGGCACAGAGACAACAGAGTCAACAGAGAGGACCGGCTGCTTCGAACACGGTTGTGGTACAGAATAACCAGGTAATGGCATAATATTATTATCATCATATTCTTTTAAACGTTGCCAAAAATGTATAATGATTACACATGTATTTAATCAAACTAATAATAAACTAAATCACAGGTTTGACCGCATAATTTTGTTTAAGCAATTTTGTATAAGTAGTTTTAATAGTACAATGCAAATCTAGTTGTCACTATTTACTATAGTCTTTTCGCCATGAGATGAGTTCCCTGATAGTTCATTTTTTTCCGTAGCACGCATACTACTTTAAACGAATAAAAAATAAACTGGCAAAAGAATCAAAAAATAAATGATAAAAAAAATATTGCCTATCGTAAATTACTAAATTAAGTAAATAAAATAAAAAAGTATAAATCTTAAAAATGTCTAATGCGTTGAACGGAACGTCGGCCAATAGAGATTAACACTACTCATAGATTGACATGAATCCGATTCAATTTTCTTTGCCAACTGAATCGATATTATAAAAAAATCGATTATATTTCGATAGGACACGTCACTACAATTGTCAGACAAGAACTGTCAGGGAACTCATCTTATGGCGAAAATACTACCTATGGCTTTCATTGCAATTAAGCTTTTTATTTGAGACAACCACGAATGTACCAATTTCAGTGTGCTTTTGGTATTTAAGGTTGTTCATCCTTAAGTTATTACTCTTAAGTCCTCTTCTAATTGTCAAACTATACTTTTGTACCATAAATTGTGCAGGTAATGGACGTAGACCCGGAAGCTTTGATAAAGTGCACGACTATAACGCCCGGAGGTGTTGCCAGCAGCACCCCAGTTCCTGAAAAGGTAAAAAAAATACATTTTATTTTACTGTAGCAACATTGAAAATTGTGATTTAATTATTTGTTTTCATTTACAGGTTGTTATCAATGCTCCGGAAGATTTATTAGGTAATTATAAATTGCAAAGTAGTAATGCATTATTGAGCAGTGGTTTTTATAGATTCATAGGTTTGAAAAGTTTCTATAGGGTCGCGAACCCGTGAGTGACTCCCAATTATGACAAGCATCTATAGGCTACTATAATCGCTTACCTTCATGCTATATATTTTATATGATTTTTTGTTGACTAAGTTGTAAAAGTTCACTTAATTGAAATTTTCTACTTAAAATCGAATGTGTTTTTGTAAATACATATGAGGGGTATAGATGCAAAACCGCCTTTGTCCACTTTTTGCGATTTTGAGTTACAGACCAAAATGCTATAGTTTCTAATACACCGCATTATTTTACAATCAAAATGTACCAAATGAATACTGTAGTTTGTTTAAAAGTAAATAATATCAGTATTGTACAACGTGTGGAACGTAATGTTATTTATTCAAGTTCGAAAATACGATAGAGGCGGTTTTGAACTACATCAATGGATAGAGGCGGTTCTGTCTCTGAGTGTCCTTAATAGAAGCGTTTTTGCAGTTGATTGGAACTTCATGCAATATTATACAAAATGGAGTCATGCAAATATTTTATTAGCTTAGTGGTAGGTATATTAAAATAAAACGAAACATTCACACAGATGAGAAAATAGTTTATTTAATCATTGTAACAACAAATAGTCATACTGACTTCTTCTAAGTGTTCACATAATATATCACCGTTTTGCTCATCGCTGCCAACTTTGGATATTGTTTCAAGTGCGTTTTTATAAAATGAAAGTTGTTCCTCTGCTTTGCAGTCATCACCGAAATGTTTCGATAACAACTTATCGACGTTACTGAATTCAATGCACTGACATTCACTAGAAAAGGTGGTACATCTCAAAGTTGACTACTGATAAACTTTATCATTTGAATTAAAGATTTGGTAAAATTTTCTAATATCTTGTGGGTTCAAATTATTACACTTTAGCTTATCTGAGTTATGTTTGCATGCCCTTATTTGATTTATGTTTGGCGGTTTTACCGACGAATACCTGAATTTAAATATAAAAAATGTGTTTTTAAAATATTGTTAATCAAACTAGTGTATGTCCGCATGTATATCAGAAATTATCCCAGGGAAACATACTACCGGTATAAAAGTATTCTATGTCCTAATCCAGATCATGGTCTAATTCTAATATGGTAAAATAATATTTTTGGTTACCTACCTACTTACAAAGTAAAATGTGACAACCGACCTTTCGTAAGATAACTCTTACAGGTCGATTACAATAATGATTGTTAACATTCGTTCACAACATAAAAAGTACCTAAATCATAGCTTGGTTATGTTCTACATTATTGATTCATTAACAGCTAAATATAGGGCATTGGGGGACATACCCCTCACGCTTTTTCTTATGGCGTTTCCATTGTGATTTGTTACGGATCCTCTTCCTTACTATATTACCTTCTATAGGAGCAATATTGATTTCCATTGTTACACTTTTTTCCACCCTTAATTCAATTAAAACTAACACGTAGTTCACGAAAACAATACCCTGACGCCATTACATTTCTTAACAAAATACTAAGCTGTCATTGGTCGAGCCCCGATAGTGTCGCTTTTGCATCCAATGTTTTGAATAGAGTCGGTTCTGAACCTAAGTTACTTTTTCAAACGACTTTTTGTATAGGATAGAGGTGATTTTGCTCATTTTTGTTTTAGTACAACGCATAATGAAATAATAAAGAATGTTGCTACCTAAAAACATCGTATCACGATAATTTACGACAGAGGCGGTTTTGCATCTATACCCCTCATATATAGACAAATACACCCAGACTCGGGACAAACAGACATGTTCAAGCACACAAATATCTGTCCCGGGCGGGAATCTAACCCACGACCTGCGTCTTGAATTTACCAACCACTCCAACATGCCCGTCGAAACTTATTTTACAAACTTAAAACTACGTATTTTCACGCCACCATAGGTGTAATCGTTGACGAACAAACATTTCACTGTGATCAAAGAGCAATTTTTGTTTAAATGCAACCTCAAAAGTTGCCGTTGTACAGTCCCCGTTACGTCAGTGGATACACTACATAGATCGCCCTGATGCAGACAGCAGACCGCCTTTACTATTACTGCATTAACGATGTTGTGACAAGTCCTTAAGTGATCGGCGACGTAAAGCATCTAGGGTCGCAGTCAATCTATATATGTATGACCTTAACGTGCCCTTTAGGCATGTTAAACTGTCGATCCCGGTTGTTATCATCAGTCGTTAAACCATGTCAGAGGCCTACTAGGTGGTGTAAACAACTCTGATACCAGGCTAACCACTGGCCATACATTAAAGATAGATAGATTTATAAGTGCTGCCGCCTTTAATAAGTTTCCTAAGTATTTTAGTAGACGCTTTGCTGCTCATGAAGATTGCGATTGGACTGTGCGGTAAAATATTTGTAGCACTTTGTTTATATTTATTAATACATTCTATCATTTTAGTGCCGAAAGAAGAACCAGTACAAATCCAAATCGATGAACAAGCGCAACTCACCATCGTAAGTTTAATGGCCTTTTCTTATTAGAATTACAACAATTGAAGTTATTATTCAACACTACTTTTTCTTACAGAAAAGTGCACAAAATAAAATGCTCGCCGACCTCTTGAAGAAAAACTCCAACCCGCCATTGCAAGTGGTCCAAATGTCCCCACAAATAAACGCACCAACCATCCAAATCACGGAAACAGGACAAATCGTTCAGGTCAAGCCAGATAATACTCCTGTCATCCAAATAAACGATTCGGGGATCCTAACACAAGGAAATCAATATTTCCAAATAAAGAATGACCAAGGTCAACTCATTCAGATCAAGAATGAACAGGGTCAAATCATTCAGTTGAAGAGTGATCAGTTGTCATCTATCCTTCAGTACAAGAATGAACACGGTCAAATCGTTCAACTGAAGACTGACGGTCAGATTAAAACGGAGAAGGATCTAATAGAAAGTGTTGTGACGGATCATTCTTATACGGAGCCGCCGGCGAAGAAAATTAAGATCGAAGACAAGAGAGAGGTAATATAATATAAAGACTAACATTTGCTCATAGCCACATGCTCTCATCGGTCCGTAAGTGATTGGTGAGGTTAAGGAACTAAGGTGACCGCCATAGTGGTTTAGTTTCTGAGCGTCTCCATGGTTCGGAGGGCACGTTAAGCTGTCGGTCCCGGTTGTAGCCAATAGGCAACAGTCGTTAAGGCCTACTGGGCGGCTTGAATAACTCTGACAGTAGGGTAACCATTGCCCATACGATAAGTAACATTTGTACTCCAAAGGATTAGGCAGAGACAACGGATTTCTGCTTGCTACGATCTTTCTACATCTCTTTTACCTCATTTACCGTGATATTTTTTATTTTTGTTTATTAGGTTCACCAACAACAAGTTTATACAAGCTCATTTTAAACATAATTATATAAGTAAGAATTACAGTATAACTTATTACTTATAGGTAAACTCCACATGTACAAAACAATAGCACAGTTAAACATAACTAATATCTTAGAACTACATAACTATTATTAACTTAGTCTACATAATAAAAAATTTGTAATAAAACAAATCCTATTTACAAATTTCAAATAAAAATATGGTAAAAGACAAAAAAGAGAAAAAAAATCTAATAAATAACAGTAATTTTAAACAGAATTTATGAGACGATTTATAACGGCTTTGTGTTTAGTGAAGGGATCAGCGTGTAAATCAATAACGTCACTATAACTGTTCACAATTTTATTCATCCTTGCA
This sequence comes from Pseudoips prasinana, assembly GCA_951640165.1. Classification (NCBI taxonomy): domain Eukaryota; kingdom Metazoa; phylum Arthropoda; class Insecta; order Lepidoptera; family Nolidae; genus Pseudoips; species Pseudoips prasinana. Next base: position 9,016,941 of record OX621249.1, read on the forward strand.
TAGGGCGAACGATATAATAAGTTTTTATACATATTATCGATGGCAATAAAAACTTAATAGGTGAAGGGATGACAACTTCAATTATAGAGCTCCAATTTTATTATTTTATTTTATTTATTTTATTTTATTAAATAAAATAAGATTAATTATTGTTTATTGAGAATAATAAATTTAGATTACAAACAGGATTTTAAACTGTGCTATTTATATCCTGTCCATTCGGTTATTATCTTTTTGACAGTTCTAGACGGTTTCTAAATAAGTGACGCCCTCACAAGTAACCGATTCGATTTGAAATAGCAATCGAGTTTATTTAATAACTTTTAATCCATTTAATGTATCGAATTATCTATGTGACGTAGACTGTGCTAGAACTTGAACGCCCAGTATAAATCGCAACTAAACTTTTGTCAGTTTTATGCATGTCAACGGTTTTAGACTCAAAAGGTAATGTAACTATCGCTAGAGTCTTACCCAGTCTTACTTAAAAATATTAAGATACTAGCTGTGCCCCGCGATTTCTCCCGCGTTATACTTTATAAGTGATAGCCTATATATATATAAGCTATATTACTACAGAGTTTCATCAAAATCCGTTTAGTTTTTGCGTGAAAACATCCATACATCTATACATCGTATATCATATTATCTCGAACATGTCAAACGCTGTTCGGCCGAAGGCTGTTAACGACTTCAATATGAACTACCCGTTGTAAGTTCGTCATGCTCCTATTGTGTGTTAATGCTTGCGGTGGCGTTGTGGGTCGGGTCGTTTCCTTCCCTCTAATATGGCGAGGGAGGCGATGGCTGGCCCTCACGTCATACTCGTGAACGGGTGCTGCTTGCGGTAACTGGTCGACTCATAATATTTTATTTTTTCATACAGTCGTTGCCTCTGGTTGACTTCGTGTGACTTGTTAATTTTGTAAATGTACGCGGATGTACCCACCGTTTTTTCATCTAGCAAGAGGTTATTCTAATTGTTTGAGTGAAATTTAATGTTATTGTTTATTATCTCACAATTTTTCGATTCATTAGATGACAACGGTTCTGTGCGTGCATTAGCCTACATAACGCCCATCCCCATAAAAAAATACATGATTAAAAAAAAAATAAGAACGAAAACAAAAAGCAAAAGAAGACGAAAAAAAGCAAGCCCGGAGTTTCTTTGTGGCTTTCTTCTCCGGGTTGTCCACCTAGGTAGCTAGAGAAAGCCGCAGGTTAGCTAGGGTAGGCTCCTCAGCGGCGAGGATCGCTTTGGCCCCTTAACACGTCATTGGTGATCCCGTGCAACTGATCACACCCTCTCTTAGAATTCTGTCCTTTTGCTTCAGCGGCCCCCTGAGCTGTGGCCCGAACCCTAAAAGGGTGGCCTCGGGTATTAATAGTTTAATATAAGCTACTGGTTAAGAGCCTTCTGCGCTAGCCAAATGCTCATTGCCTTCAATTCTTTAATTTTAATATTGTACAACTAAATTTCAAAATAATAGATTAATTTTTTTAGACTAATTATATTTTTGTAATTTTTATACTGTGTTTGACTATGTTTGTGTACTGCATTTTGAACTTGACAAGTACAAGTGTATGTTAATACCCAAGTGCTGAATAAATTTCATTATTTCATTTCATTTCATCCATACTCACAAACTGCACGTGTGGCGCAACGGCTAAGATAGTCGCCTCGCCGCTTCGTGTCGCGGGTACGAGTCCCGTGCCGGACAACTATTTGTGTGACCCATAAATAGTTGTACGGAGTCTGGATGTGATTTGTGTCCGTCTATTATATGTTTGTAAAGTACCCCGCGACACAGGGACTAGATTAGATTGCCTAGTGCGGGCGTTGTATTTAAAAAATACCTTTCGCATTTATAATATTAGTAGGATTGGTCAGCTCGTGGAATCGTTTGTAACTTCTAATCGCTCTTAAAAATTACATTGGAATGATAAAGAACAAATATTTCTCGAGTTGATTAGCGTATTAATAGTCTTGTAAATAAAAAAGTTATTTAGAAGTTGAAAGAGGTATAGGCAATTTCTAATTAGAAGTTTATTTTTTTGAAATGAAATTATTTTTCACGTGTTTACATAATATTTCCAGACTGCACCTCATGAGAGTGTATCAAAAACCGCGGCGAACCTCTACGCTGCGCTTGCGGCGTCTGCCTTGGAGGACGAAGAGGACTTGGTACGTACTTCTGAAACATCTATGTTGGAGCTATACGCAGTTTGGTACTATTGCCGGCATAAAAATGTTCTTCCCTAGCCTTTTAGGGAGGTGCGGAGAGATTATGTGCACCTGTAACACCTGCGAGATCATGTATATGTAATATATATAAAAATGTCGTTTATTTTCTGCCACAAATATTCAAGGTTATATTAAAGTTGTAGGTTACTAATTTGTTGTACAAATATGTCCACGCCTGGAGCCGGTACTCGGTTAGGTTGTTACAAGACTATGAATCTTAAGTAGTAAATTGGCCACTTCCAGCACGTTTTTAGTCAATACTAATTTGTTTTACTACCTAAATATGTAGGCTGTGACTTTATTTTGAAGAAACATGTTGCTACAATATGCTTCAAATAGTTTATAGACATTTGTAAAAAATGCTCAAATGAAAAAAATCTCCCATACCTAAACTAGTTGTCTTAGGTTTGAGTTTATATCTTATCTGCAATTAATGTTATTGTTCAATTTTACCCTGATGTTTAACTTGTATTTTGACCCGTACTTGTAAGCTTATACGGGTCCCGTCAGCCTGTTAAGGTTGGGTGTATGGAAAGGAAGGAAGAACATTTTTATGCCAATTCCCAGTAGTTTAGGCTAGGCGCTGGTTATGAAATACTACTACTAATGTAAGCTCAACTTAATACTTACATTATATTTAATAGCAAAAGAAACTTTTTATTTTGGAATTTGCCATGTAATGCAAAGATTATTCAAGCTTAATCATTATATTGTTATGACACATTGCTCCAAAGCAATGCATGGGAATATTGAGTGTGTCAAACCGAACCTTCTTAACTGGGCCGTGTTAAAACTCCTATGAAATTCCAAACCGGCAAATATTGTACGAAATATTCTTATAATTCTTGTTAATTACAAAAGTAGTTTATTTTACTTTACTGTGAAATCAGTTGTTTAGATTTTGACGGTATATCAAGCTTTCTATAGCACTTGTATTTATTTGTGATTAAATTAGAAAAAAAAAGCGCGCTAAAGGGCCTATGCACACCACGTTTTTAAGCGCGCCGTTGATGCGCGTTTGTATCGATTCAAACAAACACCGTTTTAAAAACGTGGTGTCATGTCATCAAGGTTAAGCACTTAGAGGCTGTGTTCCTCTAAGTGCTTAACCTTGATGATCGGTAATGGACCGATGAGAATAACTAGTTATATACAATTTTAGTATACATTCTGAACAATATGAAATTCATCACTTTTGGAAACAGCTGTTGTTGTCAAGGTGTGTGTCCTCATTTTCATATAGTCCTACTGTCTCTGTTGGAAGCCAGTGCAATACGATATTATGACTGTTCGGCTATGTGCTCAGCCACACTACCGCGCAATTTATAAACGACGTAAAGAACATGTTCTTTACTGCGTTTGTAAATTGCGCGGTAGTGTTCTTTACTGCGTTTATGAATTGCGCGGCAGTGTTCTTTACGTCGTTTATAAATTGCGCGGTAGTGTTCTTTACTGCGTTTATAAATTGCGCGGCAGCACAGTGGCGTGTGGGTGGGCGACAGTGCGAAGACTCTATTTAACAAATGACTCGTACAAACGCTCGCACGCGCTCTATTATGACCAGCACTACGTCTTATACCTAATACTTGCCTTTGAATTTCTATACTCGTTTAAATTTGTTCATATTTGTGTAGCGACCCCATGGACTGCTGTTGAGCGCCCTACGAGCTAAGGTTTCCACATAATACTTGAGCTTCTAGATTTCTGTTTAGTAGTTTGGAGATATTTTATGTATAGTAGTTTATTGTGTATAGTACTGCCCGTTAGATGTAATTGTGTTAGTATAGCTTGATTATGATTTAGAATTTTTACGGTAAAATTGAGTTATTTTTGTTTTTGCAAGTAGACATCGCATTATATGCAATATCATTATTTTGAAATGCAACTTTTATAATTTACCAATTTTCCATTTTGGACAATTACTCAAAATTGAAATAAATCTTTTGAAATTGTCGCAACATGCACTAAAATCTTGCGAATTGCTTAAAATTATGCAGTGTCCATTAACCATTTTGCCTTTCTTTCTGCATCGGGGAGAATTGATGAGCCAGCATCAGTAGCGATACCCAAATACAGATACTAAAATATTGGGTTCTCATAATTAGTTACTATTTTATTAGGTAGGTTTCTTAAAAGTAACATCTATATAATATAAGATGGGTGTAGAACTATTTCTTTGATATATCATTATTATTGGTATGTTGAAGCAATTTTGCTGGTTTTTAAGCAGGCTTAAATAATGCAAGAAGGACATATGTATACATTATATTCTTATGGTTATATTATATATAAGTATTTTACGTAGAAGCCGTTGCATAAAGTTTCTAAAAATCAACGCTCATACATCTACATCGTGACTGCCCTGAATCGAGGTTTGAACCCTTAAGGGATGACCTTGGGGCGGGTTACTTATTTGTAGTCTTATTAACTAGATGGTTTGAGCACGCGATGGCGAACACTATTGTAAAAAAAAAATATATATACAAAGCATCAAATGCGTATTATCCGATGTCTGTAGATAAGTCACATCATATGTAGATCAAATGTGTGGATTAGGATTCGCATATATTTATATTCTGCGCTGGTAGCATATTGCTACCCGACCGCGCCATTAGGGTAAGCTTTATAGAGTGTTTTTATGTTTAAAGTTATCGACTTTAGTTCGGAAGTATTTATGTAAACAAACCTCTTATTTTACTTTACTTTACAATCATTCGATTTTTATAGCCTGTTTACACTCTTTTACGTTGTCTGTGCAAGTTTGGGGTGCATGTGTTACTATGTAAGTCACTCTCTAGAGTATTAAAAATGTCATCGTGAAAATAGTGTATTGAGAGCCCAGTTAGTTTCGACTGAGGATTTCTTTTAAAAACGAGCTTTACCGCTTCTGAACAAATTCTATTACTTCAGTTTTGTAGCTTGTGACTTTATGATGCATGTTTTAGCTTTGGATTGGAGAGTGTTCGGTGCAACTTTTGTTGGTAATGCTAAGTATGGAGATTATTTGTGGACTAATGAATAAGTAAGATCAAAGTGCGGCGCTATATTATATTTTTAGGGTTCCGTAACTTAAAAGGTGACATAAATCCTGAGTCGAACAAACGAAGAAGTAAAATCTTTCGTTGTCATCAAGTTGAAATTACAATTAGTTAGGCAATCCGTTAGAGCTGTCTAACTCAGACTTTTATGTCAACGCAATAAAAATATACGGCCGTCTGACTACCCACTACCCGCCGCGTTGTTCTAGAATCATGAAATTTACACAATAAAGTAGCGTTTTTTTCCAGATCTATATCTGTGAATGACTATTTCCATACTTACAAATTTAGGTGCGCAGGCTCTCATCAGGCCGGTCATTTTTGTTAAATTCAAGTATGATTCCCAAGGTACAAAGCTACTTTGTTTGGGTCATTCCCAACTGAACGTTTTAACTGGAACTTAAACTGGAACTTTTTAATGGGCTTGTATTGCGTGAAAATATTTTTTTAAATATTAACTAGCATCGCATGCGTTCTCCTGTCACTTGTGACTGTTGATTCCGTCTTAATAACAATCTGAACGTATTCTCCTTATCGCATTTCTATGCTACTTGTAACTTAATAAAATGTTTTATACCAACAAGTCGGAAAACAAGCATATAACCCGCTTGTTTGCTAGCTGTTGCAGTAGCCAAAAACGCTTGCGACACCCCATGTAATCACTCACGCGTTAACTCTTTCTTCTGTCATACCTGATATCCCCGCAGGACAGGCTCAGCCTAGTGCAGGGAGTTTCGCTTTTTCATATTTATATTGGCAATAAAAATTTGTACACTTTATTCTAATAACTCTGTATAAACGTGTTAATTCTTGGTTAATAAAGTTCTATTCTATTTATTCTGTGAGAATATCGCAAGATAGTTGCCTATGGAACCAAAAATCATTAAACACTTAAATGTTGGTACCGCATAGCACTGCCAGGATTCACGTAGTCACGGGCTACTTAAGTTGAAACATACGACCGCGGTAGCATACAACTCCCAACGTAAACAGGTTATTAAAACTGTCACTGTTAAGAAAATACATAAAAAAAATAGTGGTATACTGTGAAACGAGGTGAATAGAAACCCAGGGCTGAATGGGGACAAATACAAAATTAATTTATTCCGTTAAAATGTTACATTTGTGTGGAATCGTTACCTTTACCTTACCGACCAGTGCATGACGTTGCAGCTACTGAGAAACTGCCAGAAAATTCAGTAGGAATCCTTACGTCCTTCCTAGGTAGGGAACAAAATCTGCTGGACAAAGGCTGCATATCAGCGGCTTCCCGCGACCCTGACAAGATCGCCTGTCCACCTTCCGATCCAGTCTTCCAGTTCGCGGTCGCCACTCGAGAACCTTTCTGCTCCAGCGGACGTTGGTTCTACGAGCTATGTGCCCCGCCCACTCATGTCGTTATTCACCCCGTTTAACCGTTCTTTGTTTACATAAATAGTCTCGAAATAAAATATAGACTAGAATATTTTAGATGGTTTTTTTCTGAATGTCGTAATAGTAATAATAAGTGGTATTATTTATACAGCTTCCTCCCAAACAAGAGCAAGTAGAAGTGATTCAGCCATCTGTACTGGTGACTGGTACAGGGGAAAATGCTTCCGTTATCATTCAGGAGCCTATTCTGCAGGTGAAGTCAACAATCAAAAGAAGATGAAGATCATATTAACTTACAGATATGCGCACGAGTGGTGACCGGTTGACACTTGTCAAGAAGGGATAACTTGGGTTTATGGCTTGTTAACATTTTGTTAAGTTGCAAGTGCGATTTGATTAGTTTACATGTTGCTATGGATCTATGTAGAATAAAGCCGTGTTAAAAAGTGTTGATTAACCAATCAGATTTTGACTTACTAACTTGATAATAAGACCCTCAAGTAAGTGCTTCGGCAGCACGCCCATGTGAATCGAGTTAACTCCCGCACAGGACAACTATTTGTATCACTAATATATATAATCTTACTTTCTTCTTCTTTCTTTAGAAAAAGACAACACCCGCACTAGGGAATTTAATCCCTGAATCGCGGGGTACTTTACAGACATATAATTGACGGACAAAAAGTACATTCAGACTCAGAACAACTATTTATGGATTACACAAATAGCTGTCCTGCGCGGGATTCAAACCTATGTCCATGTCCAAAGTCGAAACAACTCCCCGGGGCATGCCTGAGCCTCTTTAAAGTATCGAGTGTTATAATAATAATAATATCCAGGGACATTATTTACACACTGCTATCTGTTCCCAAACTAAGCAGAGCTTGTACTATGGGAACCAAATAACTGATATACTACTTTTCTTTTGTAAATACATACTTATATAGATAATTACACCCAGAGTAAGGACAAACAGACATGTTCATGCACACAAATATCTTCTTCTATCTGTCTTGGGTGAAAGCATTTGCCAACCACGCCAACAGACCTGTTATTACGGTCTAAAATTCAAATCTCACATTACTAATGCCATACTATAATATTGAGGGGATCGGCGATGCTATGGGAGGGCTATTTAACCAAAATCTTGACTATGCTTCTAATTTGCTACTATATACTACTAGCACTTGCATTTATCACTTAACGCAATCGTTAACACTGTTCGCTTCATCATACACTATGAAGTTAAACTTTCAATTTAACATTATTAAAACACACTTTTACTGACCGTATGCCATCATAACCACAAATCAAGAGCAAAATTGAGTTAATCATTACGGGGGGAAAAGCTTCTATCCAATTTTCAATGCTTTAATACTGATTTTTATTTTTTTTGTTTATCATATTATCGTCAGGTCCAACAACCAACGATGTCGTTGCAGCAGCAAACTTTGCAAGTGCAGCAACCGACTCTGCAAGTGCAGCAACCATTGCAAATGCAGGTAAAGGTAAAATTTTTGCATTGATAATGAGTTTGATACTCTATTTCGAATGATTTACCTTGATGTCTCTAGCTCGACGGTACACTTCATAGATGGCTCGTTACCTCGAAAGGTCAATACCTCGAATGATCTCTTCCTCGACGGGTCTCTTCTTCGATGGTACATTTGATCGATGGGTTGTTACCTCGAAAAGTCTTCTAAGGAACAGTAAATGTAGAGTATTTGTGTGTGTAGCTGAAAGGTGTAAAAATACTAGTGAATTGAAATGAATATCGATATAATCATAGCGGCAACATAATATTGTGATCATAAATATAAGTAGGTACACGTATTTTTTACATTTAAACAACAAGCTGTAATCAACAACGTTCAACAATTATTTGAACAAAAATCATCATAATATTAAATTAAATTTCTACTGTGGTTTAAAATACTGTCTTTTTTATCAAGCTAATGGAGTTAAATAACCAATTATTATTATTTCTTAATGTCAAATAGAATGCGATCAACTGCAAAATAATATTATAACGCTGTGCAATTTGCAATATAACGCAAAAAGTCTTTTAATTCCATTTGTTCTCTATTCTTAGTAATATGCGCAGTTGCCGATTGCAACTGCGCATATTACAAAAAAAACCCTTATTTTTATTCTGTATTTTTAGTTACATTTTGATGAAAGAAGAAGACATATGTATGAGTCTTATGAACCATAGAAATTGTAAATTCATATGCATTGACAATAAATGTTGCCTCTATGACTATATCAATATTCATTTCAATTCACTAGTATTTTACACCTTACAGTTACACACACAAATACTCTTCATTTACAGATTTTTCGAGGTAATAACTACTCGATCAAATGTACCACAGATGAAAAGGCTCGTCGAGGAAGAGATCCTTCGAGGTATTGACTTTTCGAGGTAACAAGCCATCGGTGAAGTGTACCGTCGAGCTAGAGACACCGAGGTAATGACCATCGAGGTAACGTCATTCGAACTAGAGTATCAAACTCATTGATAATTCCTTAATTTTGTCAACTCCTAGTACTTCATATATAAATTTGTAAATAAAAATCTTGGGTCACCTTACACACCACGGCCATTTGATTCCAAACTAGTCTGTACTATGGCAAACAGAAATCAGAATTTTCGTATATCTAAGTTTTACTACTGTGGATTGGCACAAAACAAACTCCTTCTTAAACATCTTCAAACCGTCTGTATGTGTTTTTTTAAATACTAATAATAAATCAGCCTGTGTATAAATCTCTAAACAGATAAAAGTAAGAAGTATGTGATTTAAAAGAAAATGGGAAATGTTATGGCACTTGTGTTCCGGATCACTCAGGACTTTTCCTACCTAAGTGTAAATAACCTATGAAATAAATTGGTTTAGATTGTAAATAAGTAACTTTTATTTATTTGGTTAGTCTACAATTGTTTACATACTATATTTATAGCTTTTTCCTTAATATTAATACAATTTTAAGTGCAAGAATTACTTATAGATTAACACCACATGCATTAAGTAAGAAAAATATGTTATAATAATAATATCCTGGGAGATTATTTACACACGGCCATCTGAACCCAAATTATGGAGACCGGATAACTGATATACGACATATACTACTTTTCTTTCTTTCTTAAATACATACTTATATAGATAATTACACCTAGACTCAGGACAAACAGACATGTTCGTGCACACAAATATCTATCCTGGGTGGAATTCAATCTCACAATCTCCGGCGTGAAAAGCAAGCATTTGCCAACCATGCCAGCAGGCCCGTCAATGTTGTAAATGTTCTATGTCTTTTTTATATTATAAGGTAAACAAAGGTTATCGATTTTTGCAGGTACAACAATCAGCGTTTCAAACACAGCAACCTATGCTCCAAGTACAGCCCATGGATGTTCAGAACATCTTGGCCTCGCAATCTGGGCAGTTGATTCTACAAGGTAACTATCGATGCATTGATTTTTTTTTTAAATCTTTATTTAAGTGGTCTAAGTCAAAATTGACGATGCCGCCCCGTAATAAAAATGCATTGATTGATTATAATTTATTAGTTCATTAAAGCTATACTGATCAACGATAACAACATAAAAATCGATTCGGTATTTTTCTTTTCTTTGTTAAAGTGCTGCTATATTTTAAATACAAATAAATATGGCTGGACTGTATTTGCACATTAATAGTAGGTAGTTTGATTTTCTTCATGCTTGAGCTTTTTACGTTTGTGATCTATAGTGTGCATTCCCTACTCACTATGCAGGGTATAAGCGATTCAGGACGGTAAGATCCGCCCTTGTTAAGAAGATTTAGTGTACATTTCTTTTTCGAATTAATTAGGGCAACAATCTTAGCAAATCATATCTTACTTAACATTAATATGCTGTATAAAATTATCTTCGTCGAAATACGTAAATAATTAAGAAGACTCATATGAACATATATATAACGATGCGTGTCCCGGGTACGATTTCTGTGCAGGACAAGTATTTGAGTGACCCATAAATAGTTGTCCTGAGTGTGGATGTACTTTGTCTCCGTCAATTATAATATGTTTGTAAAGTACCCCGCGAGACGGATGAATTTCCCTAGTGCGGGTGTTGTCTTTTTAAGATTCCGTACCCAAAGGGTAAAACGGGACCCTATTACTAAGACTTCGCTGTCTGGCTATCCGCCCGTCTGTCACCAGGCTATATCTCATGAACCGTGATAGTTAGACAGTTGAAATTTTCACAGATGATGTATTTCTGTTGCCGCTATAACAACAAACTAAAATACAAAATAAAATAAATATTTAAGGGGGCTCCCATACAACAAACGTGATTTTTTTGCTCGTTTTTATAGATAATGGTACGGAACCCTTCGTGCGAGAGTCCGACTCGCACTTGGCCGGTTTTTCCTTTTCAAATCAAACTCTGTTTAATCTAGCTAGCACGGACGCTGTATGACTATAGTTTTATTTATTTAAAGTACGTGTGTGGACTTGTGTGTAAGGTTTCTGCACTGACTATGGCAAGATCGCTTAATTTCCTTTTCGCTCGATAAAGTATTTCGCATGGCGAGGCGCTTCGATAAACTTGTACGATCGCATCTAAAGTGCGGAGTGATACAGGCTGATTCACAATATTGTTGTTTTTTAACAGAAAAGACGATCCCATCTCAGCAAACCCAGTATGTGCAACAGCCAATGCAGATTATTGCTACGCCGAGCACATCTCAAGGTAAATACTTGTTAAGTTCATTTGGAAATATAATGTACTAGCTGTGCCCAGCGGTTTCACCCGCGTTAAACTATATAAATTATGGCTTATATGTTACTCGGATATATATGCTATGTTACCACAAAGTTTAATCGAAATATATTCCGCCGTTATTGCGTGAAATAGTAAAAATCCTCCATACATTCACAAACTTTCGCATTTATAAATGCAGTTGATCTACAATAAAAAAATATCAAGCTTTAACGTATTATGTGATAAATGGGACAGTCCGATGCTGGAACACTGGATACGACTGCACACAACGTAGACAATGCGCTAAAACTACAATATTATTTATATTGTAAAATTACTAATATTTTTAGGTTTAGAAAAATGGTGTGATATAAAAATAAAATGATCAATCAATACGGGCAACCATAAAAACTACTCTTCTATGGGAGTCAAATAACAATATAATGTTGTTGATAACAATTAATTCTTTAAAATGGACGTTAGGAGGCCGAATTCTCCTTACCCCTGCTATAACATACATACATAGACTCACGCCTGTTTCCCAGAGAGGGATAGGCAGAGTCAACGGATTTCCATTTGTCACGATCTTTACACACTTCTTTTGCCTCGATTACTGTCATTATATTCTTCACACATGCTCGCCGGTTTAGGGTACTTCTGACATGCCCTTTCTTGAGAACGTCTCCGATTTGGTTAAAGAATGTTCGACGAGGTCTTCCCCTTCCGGTTGTCCCATTCACACAGGCCAGGTTATTTCTTTTCTCAATCTTCTTTCACTCATCCTTTCTAAATGGCCAAACCATCTCAGCATTCCTTTTTCAATCTATTCCCTGCTATAAACTGGGTATTTTCTGCAATGACGTGAAACTTTGTTCTATAATACAAGTATGATATTACATTTTAAAACGTTCTTATGTTCGAAGGAGGGTTAAGTTATATAGCCCAGAATCTACCCGGAAATATGATGCAGAAAACAATAATCATAGTACAAGGACCTACTGGCGGCGGCCCTCTCACTCTGACGGTAAGTTGTCTATTTTTGAAACAATCTATTTTAATAGTAGTATCACTATGACGTGGAGTCTTGTATTTTGCACCTTAACAACTATATGTCAAAGTCTAAAATTGAATCATAACAAATTGTGACTTAGGTTTTATTTAGATTAGCAGCAATATTAATGGGTTTATTTTTTTATTTGTCATAGTTTTAGTATACAGAGTAAGAACTGTCATTGTTTTGAAAATAGAGCGTGACAGCAATCAACAATTTACTGGGGAACAGTATAAAACTCATCAAGTTGCCACATGGATTTGAGTCTTATCCATTTGGTATAAAGTAGATTTCATTTTATCAGTTAAATTAGTTTTATATAGTTTTCCGTCATTTGGGGTTCATTTAGAAATAAATGTATACGGGCCTTTTTGAGAATGTCTATGCAATAGTATTTATACGAATAACTATGTTATGTAAAAAGGTAAACAACCCTGGAGGGCTGGATGAGGCGACGCTAAACAGCCTTATTGCCCAGGCAACAGAGGCGATAACCCAACAGCAAATTATACAGGTTAATTAAAGCTATAAGCATAGATAGCTTCTTCGCTTTAACACTGATAAAGCTACTTTAGGTTATTTCATCTCATAATAATTCTGTTTCCTTTGCTTCTTTGTGTCTAACACATAGATTTTCTTTTTCTACACTTTTACTCCTACTAATTGGGTGGGATGCAGTGGCGAAGAGTGGGAATTTGTCTTGGCTTACGTCATATGAAACATGTTATCAACGAATCGGCTTTGATCAAGCATACTCTCTTTCTTCTACCCTTCTATTCCTTCCAGACTGCAACACGTAGTTACTGATTGTCTATCGACTTATTGCGTTTACAAGCGGCTTTGTATCGGCTTTCCGGGGATGTGGTTATAATTACGAAATATATCACTCGTCGCCACTGTGGTGTAAATAGTACAGAAGACCCGTGGTCTCCCTCTGCCTTAGAACATTAACGTGTAGTCCGGACGGAACGTTAAACGGAAACGTTGAACGTTTAACGGAACATTATAAATATATCTCCAAAATTAGGATAAAATTATCTAGGGTTATTTGTAAAACACCAGCAACCTTGAAGGACTAGATTGATAACATCATAAGCAACAACTTTTGTTCTACGAGTTCGAACATAACTCAATACATGAAAAATAAAAATAATTTTATAAGTATTCGTTGTACTGTCGTGATGTTTCTAGGTCTATGTTTCATTCGTAAACGAAAGGACGACGCGCGAACGGCGCTAAGCTCGCGCGCATTAGTCCCGGTTGTGGTCATTAGACAGCAGTCCATTTCAGATGCGTACTACGCGGGTTGAGCAATTTTGACACCAGGGTAATTACTGCCCATACTAAAAAGAAAAATAAGAATATAATTAAATAAAAACTTTGCGAAAAAGACGTTTCGGAGAAAACTAAATCAAGCAATGTTTCGAGAACAATAAACATTGAATAAATAGTCTCGTCAATTCGAGACATATTTGTGTCTTTATTTTTTATTTACTATAGTGTGATATTAATTCGTGTTTTGGGTATATCCAAAGTTATAAACATATACCCAAATTATCTTATATCGATTGCATAAACTTCGTAGTTATCATCATGTTTACTTATGTATGGCTGTTGATAACCTCTTCAAACTTTTCAAAATAGACTCTGATACATGTCATTTTCGAAATTGGAATACATACCCTCTTTTAAGGTAGTGGCCAAGTTGATTTCACTTGAATAGGTTATGAGACTTAAATTTGTATGTCAGGTTACCACGGGTCTACTGTACTCTACACTCTTCTCACTTTCGACGATACTAACTGATATTGTATCATAAACCGTAACATGAATAGTGACGGATGTGATAGGAGCGCAAAATGCCCTAAAAGCATCGGTGGGGTTATTAAATTCTTTGCAAAAGCCAAGCGGCAGCGAAATTTGCTCTAGAATTTCATATATATTATAATTGTAACGCAATCAATCAGTCATATATTGCTGACTGCTTATGTACTTGATTCCTATAGGTAAAATATACATTCTAAGCTATCAGACAAATATAGGTATAGATCACTATGTCCTGTCTGATAGAGCACCGAAATATTATGTCACAGGTTCACAAAAATATATTTTAAAGAATTAAATTATTTCACACATAAAATAATCATAACGTGTTATAATCAAAAGTAGGAGAATTTATTTAAATATCGAATCTATTGCTATAAATTTCTTTTAGAGAATAGTACGCATTATTAATAAAAAATTCGAGAAGTTTAGCGATTATGGTGGGAATTCCGATATCACCAGCCTTCAGCAAGATACGTAATGAGACCGCGATTTGCTAAAATGTTCACTTAATATACAAATATTCCGATTAAACCCTGCATTTTGTAGTTTGTTGATTGACGTTTTCTACATTGCTGAATTTGATGTGTATATTGAACCCTTGAAACATTTTTCACTGTTCATGTTACAACTCCCTTCAGTTACATATACTAACAGTTCTAAATGAATTATCATATAATTTTAAAATTACTATTGTTGCTCTTTGTCATGTCACGGTCATTCCCTTTTACCCCTTATATAAGATAAGCCAGTAGGTATATTTTTATATAATTGGTTTTGAAGTTTGTTGCAAGCCAATAGAGATCAAGTATGGTGAAAACTGAATCCCCACTGTAAGGGAAAGGGTATATCAAGATTCTTTTGCTGCATTTCTTTTTATAATAATATTTGTGATGTTAGTTCGCAATGGAAACCAATGTTTCTTTAATTTAAATTTCTTTATTAGCTCAAAATATGGTAATGAAGATGTTAACACAATATTGTCCTCATCTTTTGCTCACGGGCATGCTAATACATTTCTAAAAATTAACTTTCTAATACAAATTAAATTAATTACAATACAGATTATCTATGACAAATATACAGAAAATAAATTACAATAAATATTTATAAGGATGTAGGTACATTTGTATATTTTTTTATTCGAATATTAACTACGATAACATAAAAATGTAGTTAGGCTATTGAAAGCCTTTATGTATGAGGATCAGAGGTCAACATCATTCCAGATTCTAAATGAAATCTTGCTAAATCTACCACATTTTGGCTCACCGTTTAAATAGAGTTATTTGTAAAACACCAACAACCCCGCAAAATTACATTGCTATCATCATAAGCAACAAGTTTAGTTCTACGAGTTTGGACATAACTCAATACATCTAAAACAAAAAAGGTTTTAAATGTTTTTGTATTGTCGTGACATTTGTAGGTCTATGTTTCATTCAAACGAAAGGACGACGGGTGACTGACGCTAAGCCCGCGCGAGTTAAGGGTGCCCATCCTATTGATATATGCTTTGACAGCCCTAAGTAGACATGGCAACAAGTGGAAGGGGTTGACTCAGCAACATTACCTTGGTCACGTATACAGGACATTGCGAAACATGGAAACAATTCTCCCTGACACAGCTAATTACCTTTCCCATGTGAACCGATACCTGATACCTGACCATTGTACTTTACTTTAGACATAAAATTAATATTAAGAATCATTCTGTATTCAGATTTAGCTCTAGCAACTTGTACATTTGGTTTACTAAATAAAATAATTATTTTTATAAAAACCGGTGTATCAAACCTTGACTCGCGCGTGTGCGCGTCTTTGCAATTCTCTTAGTTATTAACATTCAAGCGGGAAGTTTAATTTAAACTATTTTTGTATGAAAATAATATCTAACAAATAATCAAAAGTTGTAGAACAAAAGTTGTTGCTTATAGTCTTAACTATCTAGTATTGCGAGGTTGTTGGTGTTTTAAAAGTGTCCAATAAAAATACATAATAATAAATCGCTACTGCACTGTCATCATCATTTTAATAGAATACAATTGAGTGCCACTCATAATTGAATATACTTATTATATTCTCAGGGCCTGGCTTAAGTTTTTAATACCTTAATCAAATGCCATGTACCTACCCTACAAATGGAAATCGAAATCCATAAGATGTAATAGTTAATGAGGCCTTATTTAACTTATATTTTAAGTGCAAATAATAATAAATCATACATCCATTGCATTGACTAATTATGCTTTACTAACAGGTGACTAAAATTGCTCGTTAATTTTAATATTAAGAACCTATGATATGCATAGAAAAGAGATCTTATTCTCTATAAGAAAAAGAAGCGAGTCCATTCCTTTCTTAAAGGCCGGCAATTCTGGTGTTGTAAGTGTCTATGGCCGGCGATAATCACTTACTATCGACTTCTTGCTCGTTTTCCTTGCTAAAATATAAAAGAATGAAAATTTAACTCACTTTGGCTTGAAGTAATTTTTTTTGTTGTCATTCTTGTCATACATTGTGTGGAATTCTTAGAAGGTGACCACCTAGTCGTCGGGGAACGAGCATACGGCCTATCTGTTTGTAAATGGTGCCGCTTATGTCTTCATTCTGTTGAATTCTAGCGACCTTACATACTCAGGACAAGGCCTTAATGGCATTGGATAGGCTGAATGTGTTCAAAATACATATTTATATTTATACCAAAATCAGCAACATTAATAAATAAAAAAAAAAATTGTTCAATAGATTTACCCGACATTTTATGATTTTAGATATTTTTAACTATTAAAATGGCGTACAAGTAGCCTAATTTTTTTTTAAATTTATTAAAAGTCGCGGCGACGGAGCATTCATAGTACAGACGACGGCACATCAACCTATCCCAATTTGTCAAATTTCCCCAATCGAAAGTGAACCTTATACTTCTTTGATAAAGTTGAAAACCTATAAAAGAAAGACAGAGACAAGACAAAGCTGGATGTGCTGGCGTCTTTACCTTAATTCTAATCTCAATGACTAGATTAATGTAAAATTAGATAGACTGGAAACACTTCTAAGTAGAGACTATTCCTATTCAGTTTTATTTTGACATATTTTGCAAAATTATTAATTTTAGTAGCATAAACTTTATTAGTTCATTAGTAATTGAAATACATCTGTATTATGAAGTGATACTTTTAATTAATCGCAATATTAAATTTTCGTAAAATCATGAAGACATTTACGAAATGTGCAACAATCAAGATTTTTTTCCCATTCTTGATCGTTGCACATTTCGTAAATGTTGCAATATTACTTTACTAGATGGCGCTATACGAAGTTTCACTTCCGATAACTAAGTGCATACGTACTCGTTTTCTTTGTAAATATTAAGTTGTAGATGTATTGTACAGAGCTCGGGCGTGATTCAGCCTACACAGAGGTTGATGGGACAGCCCACGCTCGTGAGCACGTCTCAGACTATCAATATGGTGAACATTCTCTTATTTATTTACATACAAATATTCATTTAAATCAGTACTGTAGATGGCTTCCACAAACACATGTAGGAAAATAGTATATTGATTAAATTACTTAAAGATCTGTAGCGTGTGTCATAGAGCATATTTTAGATTAGGTTTAAAATTGTACTTACAACAAGTCTCTGTTTTATTTATGGTCTGATTTTTCGTACATTTAGTTCGAAAAGGAAGCGTGTTTGCTACCTTTTGGAACCAAAAATGTCAGAAATATATGAAAGTAAAGTTTAAGGTTTTGGATGAGGGTAGTTCGCATAAAAGCACATGTAAACTATATCCCGAGCTCTTGGTTAGAATCGAGTGATGTGATTGGCGGAAAAGATTGCAAAATTAAACCGACCATGAATCACAATACGTTATTTAATCGAGGCCTCGATATGAAGGTTTCGATTGGTTACAAGAATCGAGTCACCTCTAATAATTTTTGTATTGGCAATACTTGAAAACGTTCTCTAAGCTACACACCTTTAAGTTATTTTTTCAACGCTGTATTCAGACATGCAAAATAGAAGTTGGATATAAAGCTAACAATTTTGTACTTTGACACTTATACATATAAAGCTGAAAATATTTAATCACACTTAATTTGAATCATACTTTTCCCCACACTAGACATATTTGAGCTATACAAATTTGAACTTTATACAGTACGAATAAAGTAGTAATAGTATTACGTGGTTGCACAGAACACGGGCGTGATACAGTCGACACAGAGGCTGTTGTCTCAGTCACAGCCCACGCTCGTGAGCACCTCTCAACCGATCACAGTGGTGAAAACGACCCTAACTCAGGTTCCATGCACATATACGCTTCGCTGGATGTTTAATGAAATGTGGCCTGGTTTGGTTAAATTAGTAGTTTCTGTGTGTTACCAGCATGTTGGTAAAAGACGCTCTTTAGTAAAACGACATTCAATTATTCGCCAAAGTTACTATGGCATACCTTCACACCCATGTACGACGCTCTATTCGTATCGATGAAATCTTTACTGATGCTCAATCGGACGAGAGACCCTAGATGCAAGAAAGGGTTTGCTAAACTTTTACTTAGATGTTAGTATTGTGAAAACTTCTTAACTTCTTCTTTTCTTACTTTTAGCATTTCAAACATGCTAAACTGAAAATCAACTCCGCCACCGCTTCGTGGTTCTCAGACTCGAAATTATATCGATTGGATTTTGTAAATTCGAGTCTGAGACGGGGCGGTGGCGGCGTAATAAACGCACATTGGGCCGGATATTCTTTGGTTCGTGGGTTCAACTCCCACCCGCACTTAAATTTATACGATTTATTGTAAAGATATCTGAAACTTAGATTTTAGTCTTATTTGGCGAAGCAGCTCGACCTCAATAAGTTTTGTTGGTTATTATAGAGTTAGCGAGTATAATCAGATCAAATTTACGTAAAATAAAGATATGATATGCGTGAGAAACGTCCTGTCTCTGGGCAGTTAAAAAACAGCATGCAAATTTTCCATAAGTTATTTGTGAGCCTGGTTTGGTTAAATTAGTAGTTTCTGTGTGTTACCAGCATGTTGGTAAAAGACGCTCTTTAGTAAAACGACATTCAATTATTCGCCAAAGTTACTATGGCATACCTTCACACCCATGTACGACGCTCTATTCGTATCGATGAAATCTTTACTGATGCTCAATCGGACGAGAGACCCTAGATGCAAGAAAGGGTTTGCTAAACTTTTACTTAGATGTTAGTATTGTGAAAACTTCTTAACTTCTTCTTTTCTTACTTTTAGCATTTCAAACATGCTAAACTGAAAATCAACTCCGCCACCGCTTCGTGGTTCTCAGACTCGAAATTATATCGATTGGATTTTGTAAATTCGAGTCTGAGACGGGGCGGTGGCGGCGTAATAAACGCACATTGGGCCGGATATTCTTTGGTTCGTGGGTTCAACTCCCACCCGCACTTAAATTTATACGATTTATTGTAAAGATATCTGAAACTTAGATTTTAGTCTTATTTGGCGAAGCAGCTCGACCTCAATAAGTTTTGTTGGTTATTATAGAGTTAGCGAGTATAATCAGATCAAATTTACGTAAAATAAAGATATGATATGCGTGAGAAACGTCCTGTCTCTGGGCAGTTAAAAAACAGCATGCAAATTTTCCATAAGTTATTTGTGAGAAAGCTATACCGGGCCACTTTTCGTTATATTATTTAGCCTTATTGTAGGACTAGATGTTGTGCATGAGTACTTTGAGTATTTTAAATGTTTGAATGTTGATGTGAAGCGGTGAACGCCGCGTCAGACTACGTATTTTTGCGGCAGGCTTACAAGACCGAGTCCGCGTATACAGTGAATCCCGTCTGTTCCCACGGGGTAGGCAGACCCTATGGATTTTCACTTGCTTGAATCCTTGTACACGTCTTTCGCTCCCTTCAAACTTATTACTATACTTGAGGCATATTCCACATAGAATGTTGGTAAACAAATCACTTTTTTTTAAATTTAACGTTCTTTAATAAAAAAAGGCTTTACTATCAGTACATAACACTCAGACAAATTGTTATCTTCGTATCAAACAATTATAATTATTATGAATATGTTGATATATATATCAAAACTATCTCACACGAATTTCATAAGAAATATGGAAGGAAAATGAGAGGGGAGGGAAAGTTGGAGTAGACCAAAAATTATTTATATGGATGAGTGCTGATAGATTTGAACATTCACTGGAAACAGAACATCGAGCCTTCGCTGTTTTAAGTTAACGAACTGAACAACTAACATAGCCAAGCATAGATAGATAAATATCACTAGGAACACTCGCGATCGTTCTAGCGAACGCTCTAGTCAATACTCGTCACAAAAATATTTCTCGCTGCAGCGCGGCGGAACAATGGAAAAATAACTCAGCTCACCAAAAAATCTGAAGCAAATTTCCTGGCATTTCTTGAGATAATTGCCATATGTTTACAAATGTTCTAAACGGAACGGTGCTCAAGTATAGCGAGTTTATTGAAGAAGAAAAAGTGTTCAAGTATATTGACAAGAATACACTGTACCTTGTCATATTGTAATGTCGCTATGTCTGACGTGACGCTAAAACCAGTCGGATTAATTAGAGTACTTTATTGTATGAATAGGTAGAAATAATGTGTAGTTTACTTTTGAAGTCTCCATTTAAATATATCATACTGGGTTAATAAATAATTGAATTCGCAGTAATGGATTACATAATAATAATCAAAAAGAAAATTAAATAATAATCTATTAAAGAATTCTGCACAGTTCCGGCCACAAATTTTATTAATCCCAGTTTATTTCAATGACAAATTATGCTAAATCTAGAAAGTCCCGACGGCTGAATATTGTTTAATTTTAGTTTCACTGTAAAATTCTGCTTTGTTTATATTTCTGGATATGGGCTGTTTCTTTATTCATAATTGGTGGTATAATGGGCAACAAAATTTTACCTTCTACTATGTTTATGTTAAAGCATCGAAAATTCTTCGTCTTAGCGTATATTTTTGTACCTATTTAGTAGTAAGTACATTTATAATAGAAATGCAAATTATTTTTAAGTATTTATTTTATATTTTCTTTGTGTTGTCGTATTTTGTAATGTAGTGAAAGTGTGAACACAATGGATCAATATTATTGAACATAATTACTTTTAATTCAATATCAACAGAATGCTCCCCAAATTACTCCAAGCCAGCAACCGATAATAACCAATCAGCCACAACCACACAAAGCACAAATCGTGAACCAGCAACCGCAGCAAATCGTGGTTACTCAGAAGCAACCGCCAGCTCTCATCAACTCGCAAACCGGCAACCAGATAACCAGTAGTCCGCAGATAATACAAGGGAACCAGCAGTTGATGCAAGGCAACCAGCAAATTATAGCAGTCTCCAGTAATCAATCGATTATAATGAACGCGCCTATGAAGACGGGGATGGTGCAACATAGGGTCGTGCAGCAACCGCAGAGGAGTCCAGTGGTTACTAGCGTCCAGGCTAGTAATCAAATGACGACTGTCAATAGTGAGGCAAAAACGAGCGTCATACAGACAAGCACGGTGAGAATATAAAACTATATTAGATACTTACAAAACAGTAATTAAACAACCAGCAAATATCTTAAGTAAAAATCGTTGTATTGGAGGAAAAGATCGCGTGATTTTTCCATCAATACAACGATTATAGCCAAATAAGACGCCTAGATGTCAAGTAAAGACCAAATGACCCGTATTTTACGCGGCCTCTTGCGGTAAAAAATTCCTTCGCTTCTCTTTTCGTCCGCTATAATATATAATATTAATTGTACACGCCGTACTGGCATGTTGCTTGGGAGAAGGGATCGTTATGGTCTCGGCTACCAGCCTTTCACTCGCTCTTAGTCATGTTCACTGTGCCGGCCTTGCCGTGGCAGGGAATCCGCTCATGATTGTAAAACATTCTGTTCACGTGTTGTGTATCAGCGACTGGCCGGGTCTTAATAGTGTACAAGACAATCTTAGCTCATCACATCTCATCCTGACCAAGCGAAAGGAATACAGGATGTCAGCTAAAGTCAGTTCCGTAATGTACTTTGCTTTTACCTATTGGTCATTTCTAAAGATTCGTACAAACTGTTGAAAATTCTTAACATATTCGGAAATTAAGTATGCAGGTTAGGACTAGTACTTAAACTAAAGAAGGACGAATCTCTAATTTTACCCGTAAATACTCTATAACAAGAGTGTTCCAAAATTAAATTTTCTCCATTTATTTGTGCGATTTTATTAAGGCTTTACACTGGCGTAACTTCCGTAAAACTGGCGAACACAACCTTTTAATTTTAATAAAGATTCTAGACTTGAGTGGAATTTGGATGTTGAACCCTAAAAATTTAACCTGTACAAATATAATTGCAGAAGACACCTCAACAATCGGTGATGAGACAAGTGATCACCCGGCAGCCGGTGATGGTGGGCAACACCAAGATCGGCGACAAGGAACTTGTTGTTACACAACCAGTTATAGAGGTAACTTTTAACAGAATATATTTTTATATTGGTTTCATACGATAATAACGAACACTTTATTTGATAAAGAAAACACCACTTGATAAGAACTAAAAGAACTGTCCTAGGTGTGAATCGAACCCACGACAGACGAAACATAGTTCTAGCTTATCGATTCTTATAATTTAGAGGTTACAATGCTTTGTGGAATTATTTTGATCTATATCCGTTTATTATCTTTCTTTAGGGCCTATGAACATCACGTTTTTAGGGTTCTGTAGCAAAATGGCAAAAAACGGAACACTTATAGATTCGTCATGTCTGTCTGTCTGTCTGTCCGTCCGTATGTCATAGCCACTTTTTTCCGAAACTATAAGAGCTGTACTGCTGAAACTTGGTAAGTAGATGTATTCTGTGAACCGCATTAAGATTTTTACATAAAAATAGTAAAAGAACAATAATTTTGGGGGGTCGCCATACATAGAACTGAAACTCAAAAAAATTTTTTTCATCGTACCCATACATGTGGGGTCTATGAATAGGTCTCCAAAAATTATATTGAGGTTCCTAATATCATTTTTTCTAAACTGAATAGTTTGCGCGAGAGACACTTCCAAAGTGGTAAAATGAGTGTAACCCCCTGTAACTTCTAAAGTAACAGAATGATAAAACTAAAAAAAATATATGATGTACATTACCATGGAAACTAACAACGAAAATTAGTTTGAACGAGATCTAGCTAGTAGTTTTTTTTAATACGTCATAAACCGCAATTTGCTTTCATTTAATCAACTGAAATACTTGCTGCTACGGGACCCTTCATGTGCGAGTCCGACTCGCACTTGGCCGGTTTTTTTTAAGCGCGCCCGTCGACGCGCGTAGTAGCTATACAGACGCTTTACGCACGCATGTCAGACGCAGCCTGTGGACCTATGCACGCGATGTTAACGTGCGTTTGTATCGATACAAACGACAACAAACTGCTCCGCAGGATAATAGCTAGCCGTCGACGCGCGTTTCCAATACGCACGTCTACGGCGCGTTTAAAAAACCCAACACAGGCTCTTATACGTTGATGGAGAATGTTCGACATGGTATTTAATATCAAACGTAGCGTTAACTTGCCTTGTCTCATTATTATGTGTTTGTCCAGCCAAAGCCGCCAACACCTAAGCCAGCTGCCACCCCGCCGCCGCCCGTGACACCTATACCTGTTAGTACACAAGACGACTCGCCGTGGATCTGTCATTGGAGAGGATGTGGCAAGTTAGTACTCAAAACCTCTATATAAACAAAAATATTCTATTAGACATAAAATAAAATCGGATGAGTTTAAAAGAATTCAAATGAAGATAACTACAACACACTTATATCATCATCATGTCAGCCAAAGTACATCGACCGCTGGACAAAAGCCTCCCCAAAAAGTCTTTATTTTGATTTTAAGACAACACCAATATTTAATTTTTTAACACGGACTTTAGATGTGCCATCCATCTCATAATTATTTATAACTGTCTTAATATCCTTGTACTGTTAAAACTATTTAAAATCGGTTCAGTTTTGCAGAAGGAAGGTCCGGGAAGGAGCGTATTGTGGCATCTTCGTTTAAGTATTTACAATATAAATGCTTTTTTCCTAATTTGTGATTATAAACGAAAGTAAAACTGCCGGTCCTGTTACACAATAATAGTTTTTTTCGAAATTTGTGTTTTTAAACGAAAGTAAAACCGCCGGTCCTGTATCTGACCTTTTGCCGGTCGTGTCGCTAGTAGCCCCATCGGATCATGAGTGACGGAATAGAAAGTATCCCTGTGTTGGCGCACACACTTGTGCACTATAATATGTCCCGCGCAGATGGCTAGTTTCCATTGAGACTGACCACCGTGGTGTATATTATTTGTTCCCAGGTCGTTCACGAGCTCTGCCGACGTGTTCACGCACGCGGCGCGCACGCACTGCCCGGCCACGGCCACGGGCGAGGCGCCGTGCCTGTGGCTGGACTGCGACCGAGTGCCGCGCAAGACGTTCGCCCTACTCAACCACCTCACGGACAAGCATTGTTCTGCGCACGTGAGTTTTTAGACCATTTACAATCTGTACTTCTATAAAGTAAGAGTCGCATGTAATTTAAAAATGTCTCCTGGGTATCATAGAAGTAAACATCATTCCGAAGATTGATGGCTCCACCCAGCATCTGTGATAAATTAGCGGTTGTGTCACGTGTGTCTTGCGCTTAATTCGACGGGCCTGTTTGCGTGGTTGGTAAATGCTTGCCTTCTACGCTGCAGCTCGTGGGTTTGATTTTCACCAGACAGATTTTTTATGGACAATGTCACACAGATCATCCTAGCCCCAAACTAAGCAAAGCTTGTACTATGGGTACCAGGCGACGATATACATACTTATATAGATAGATAAATACACAAATACTCTGGTGTTTTCGCATCTCCTACAGATCCAGTTTGCTCAAATTTTTGATCGATTTTTCCGATTGTACGCACTTTTGCGACGATTAAATTGACCGTAAAAATCTCGAAGTGCATTTTGATTTGAACGCCCATTTTCAAAATAGGCCTGAATAACTTAAACGCGTTGCTCGATTGTGTATCTTTCCATGGTTCAAATTGAGTTACTCTGAAGTTGAGAAATGTCAAAAGAGATACAGAAAAAATCTTGACGTTTGGGCGTGGTTCACATTCAACATCGGCCCTTGAAATTTAACCACCCTTTATATTGTAACGTCAATGAAAGACTAGGGTTAGCGACAGACTAGTTTATTGGCCATTGAGCTTAAACTACCCACCACCTAACAATTATTATACTTAACCTACTATATACAAATACCGACACAACGTCACACTTCTCCCCCTTAAGCTAACAATTACATGTTTTATGTTCTCATACATAATAACACCGTGAAATTACAGTTTTAATCTAAAACATTAAGTAAAGCTCGTTTCGCTCTATTCAATGCACGCAGTGCACGAGCGGACACGTCAGGCGGTGTCAGCGACGGCTTCGGCTCGGGCGGAGGTGCTTCTTGGGAACGGGTGTTCGGCGACTCCGCGATGACGCCCTGCCCTACTTTACAGTAGCCGTCACCGCTTGACGCATCTTCAAATACCTCGGTCTCGGAGCCATTACCACCCTCCGACACTACAGGCTGTGGAACTGAATCCTGAGCTACGCCGCTCAACCGAGATAAAGAATACCTAACCTTGTTAGTACAGGGTACAATTTGGTCCGCATGACGGTGCCACTCAGTCCCGTTACCCACATCAACTTTATAAGAAACTGGGCCCGTTTTTTTACAATCTTAGCTTCTGCCCATTTTTCCCCCTTCGCCGTATAATCACGTGCTAATACAGTATCACCTACCAAAAAATCGCGATGCGCAGAAGGCGCGTTCGCGATTTGTCGCTCCTGCTGAGCGCGCACGGTGGCGGCGACATCTGGCCGGAGCGCGTCCAATCTACTGGGCAGCCGCCGCCCCTGTAGCGCCACCGCCGGGTCACCCCTGTGGTGGCATGCTCACTATTTCGGTATTGGAATAGAAATCTACTGAGGGCTGCATTAATATCTTGACCCTCATATAGCGCCCGTTTTAGTGCCTTTTTAATTGTCCTAACGGCATTCTCTGCCGTACCATTGCCTTGTGGTCTATACGGGGCGGAAGTCGTGTGTTTAATACAATTATTTCTACAGTAATTATTAAATTCGTGTGATGAAAATGGGGGACCGTTGTCGGTTACGAGCTGTGATGGAAGACCAAAACGTGCAAAAATACTTCTAAATACTTTAATAGTGCTCTCAGCATTCGTGCTTCGCATCGGTATTGATTCTAACCACTTGGAATTTTACGCCCCCACACTCTGCGAAGTCTGCATGTATTCGCTGCCACGGGTGTATCGGAAACTCCCACGGGTGCAACTGGGCCCGAAGAGGAGCATCCCGCACCGAACGACACGCCGCGCACTGTCTACAAACCAGGGACCGTCCGGATACTCGTTGAATGGGTTTTTGAACGGGTATTTTTAAGCGCTTAAAAAATAAACCCTATGATACGAGTTACCCCTTCGAACGGGTGTAATGAACCGCTTCCGAAAGGGTTACCCTTTCATACCCTGTAACACTGTAACAGGGTAAGCCATTCCAGCCAAGACATTGTAATATGCACTCTTTCGCATCGAAATTGGTTTGGTAATTGCATAAACACCACCGCGCGTGACATCTAGTCGCAATAATTTAGAATTTATTATTTTAAAGTTTAATTTTGCTTGTCCCTAAACACTGTAATATTAAATTTTTCGTGTCTGTTCTTGTTTATTGTCATAATTTCTTTTAATTTGGAACTCGGTAGGTACTACAGAATTAAGTAAAAGCAATTTAGCAGTTCTTTTTTTAAAGTATGTGTTACGCTTCGTTGGTCTACTGGTAGCGTCTTTAAACGTAGATAACGAGGTCCTGAGTTCAAATCTCGGGTTGGGCCAAAAGTGTCTATGGGATTTTTGCGTAAAAAGAAAAATTTCTTAGTGTCAGCCCGAAGTCTGGGAGTTGGCGGTATTATAGCCTCATGCCTCGGAGAGCACGTAAAGCCGTCGATCCTGTACGCTCGTTCCGCTAGTCGTCCCATCGGATAATGAGATAGATAGTGCCCCAGTGTTTGCACACACACTTGTGGTATGTCCCAATGGAGGCCAGTCTCAATGGAGACTGGCCGCTGGGGCTGAAATTCAGCTAGGAGGACATAATTATATTATAACAAAGAATTTGATTTTCATTCTGTTAAAGTTAAACCTCGGAGACGTGGTGGCGTACACCGTTATTGAATAGATACATCATCATCATAACCATCACCATTATCATCATATCAGCCGAAGGTACTGCTGGCCAAAGTCCATTGCTTCCCAAAGATACTCCACAACTGCAGATCCTGCCTTGCCCGCATCCAGCGGCTGTCATCGACCCTTGCAAGATCATCGGTTCATCTTGTTGGGGGCCCCACGCTGCGTTTTCCGGTTCATGGTCACCACTTGAGAAACTTTCTGCCCCAGCGGCCGTAGATTCTGCAAGCTATGTACCCTGCCCACCGCCACGTTTGCTTGGCAATTATTCAAGCTATGTCGGTTTTTATGATTTGCCTCTCTTGGTTGGATCTTGAGATTTGTGATTTGATCTCGGAGGGAAACTCCGAACATGGCGTACTCCATGCCACGTTTGCTTGGCAATTATTCAAGCTATGTCGGTTTTTATGATTTGCCTCTCTTGGTTGGATCTTGAGATTTGTGATTTGATCTCGGAGGGAAACTCCGAACATGGCGTACTCCATTGCTCTTTGGGTGACCATGAGCCGTTTTATTAGCCCCGTAGTGAGCGGCTACGTCTTGGTTCCCTAATTCATCAGAGGCAACACATACTAATCGAAGACTTTTGATTGGTATTTGGGACCAGAAGCTTAGCTTTCCGAACGCTGCCTAGGCAAGTTAGATTCTACAATTGATCTCCTACTCGAAGTGGACCTCTTACCCTTTTTTTGATAAGGCAGGTCGAATGCCTACGTATGCCACCCGCATAAATGTTTACGGATGGATGCGTCAGACTCGCACTGACTAAACCTACTTGCCGTGGGCTTCTCTTGGCGCCTGATGGGGGAGCCGCGGGAACGCGTGTATGTTGCTCAGGTGCACCCCTTATGCGAAAAGTTCCAGATGGTATGATGGTTCCACAAGTACCCTGAGAGGGCTCTGGATTATCCTCGCTATTTGCCGACTTCTGCCAGTCCGGCACAGCGACTGCGCCATAAACAGATCGCTGTCTTCTTTTAGCTGGTAACATTGACTTCTCTTACTGCCGCCGCGGCTCCGAGGGGGAGTTGGGCTACCGGTTGCAGCCGCCACCCCGACGCCTCCTCCGTCTGCGATCTCTCCCGTTCGCGCTCGGCGGCCTCCTTTTGGAACATGACTGCCTCATAAAAGGAGACCACGGCGTGCCATTTAGAAGAGTCACCCACCAGCATTGCTCCTACGATTGCCGGTAGGGACAGATCCCGTCCGATTGAGATCTTGAGTCGCCTTTCGGCCACCCGGGCCGGGCACTCAACGAGAGTGTGTTGGGCAGACTCCTTTCCACCCAGGCCTTGAGGTGAGGTAGGGTGGAACCGACGGCAAGCTGGCGCGCGTTTAGGCGTAACTCTAGCCGTGCGCGCCAGTGAACTAATTCGTGCCGGTAGTCATCCCGTCGGTACTCAATGAACGTTTCTTCTGGCGCCCTCCCGTTCTCTTGGCGCACGCAGATTTCGGTGACAACCACCGCGTTGGACCGCCTCCCTAGTGGGGTGGTCTGTCCTAGGTATAGATATAGCTCTCCACAACCTCGAGTGCAGAGTCCCTTACCTTAACTGGAATGGGTGCAAGCTGAATGTTCAACATGATATTCGTCTTATCCATGTTCATTTTGAGAACCACTAGTAGAGAGACCCTGCTGAAGTCTTCGAGCATTGTACCGAGGTATTTCAATGTTTCAGCCATGATTACGAAGGTGAGGGATGTATTCGCCATTGAGATTGATGCCAAAGCCTTTCAGTCAAGGAGCTTAAAGACATCTTCCAATGCAGCGATGAATAGTTCTGGAGATGGAGATGTTATATCCCCCTGTCTCACGCCTCGCTGCAATCGTATAGGTTGCGAGTTCTCATACAAACACTTTAACACCTCGACATACCGGTAGTTAATTTGGAATTTTGGAAAGATCACAGTACATCCAGGTTTCGATTCAATCAAACGCTAAGCATAATGGCTGGATATATCCTCGGTCTTCTGAATAACTTGCCGCTGCGTATGTATGTGGTATATGGTACTAGAGCAGTTCAAATATCTTTTATTGGGTTATAATCTTAAATTTGAAATTAAAGTCCCAACACGATTAAGTAGCGGAACTTGCATAGACAACATAATCCACAATGTACGAGGGTCGAAAGGAGAGGTTTTAGAACTAGCAGTATCCGATCATACGGCACAACTTTTAAGATGTCCAGTTAGACAGACATGCATGATAAGTTACTGGTACTCAACTAAACGAGATTACTCGAAAGATAATGTTCAGAAATTCAGAAATCACGTGAATAGCATTACTTTTGCTGACGTTTATGAGGAAAATGATCCCATTAAGGCATTCAAATTGTTTTATGATATGTTTCGGTTACTATACGATTTGTGCTTTCCAAATATAAAAACACGGATATCGACTAAAGAAAAAGCAAAATGGATTAGTCGAGGCATTAAGATATGCAGTAAAAGAAAAAGAGAATTGCTGTGGAGGTATAGGTTATTGCCAAATAAGCAAAATAAAACAAATCTCTATAAGCTATCTAATCGACTAAAAAGGGTAATAAATCTCACACAGCGAGCTCATAACAGTCGTTTTATACATTCAGCGCAGAATATCTGTAAAGCAACATGGAATGTAATCAACAAAAACAAGAGTAAACATAATTTACCACGTGAAGCTATAATGAAAATCAAATCAAATGATAAAATTTTAACTAATCCTCTTGAAATAGCACAAGCTTTTAACAATTTTTTCGTGGATCAAGTAAATCCAGTTAACAATACAAACACTAATAAAAATACACCAATAGAAAGTAAACTTACATCTATGTTTATGTTGCCCACAATACCGCTTGAAATTCATCGTATTATTATGTCACTAAAAAATACATCTAGCACTGGATATGATAATATAAGTACGAAAATTGTTAAACAGGTATCTGTAATCATTGCCCCTGTATTAAGTCATCTTATCAACATATGCATATCGCATGGTTATTTTCCGGAAGAATTAAAAATAACTATTACTAAACCTCTTTTCAAAAAAGATAGCAGAGACAACATGTCATGTTATAGACCTATAGCTTTAGTACCAATTTTCTCTAAAATTTTTGAAAAGGCTATATATAATCGAATTGCTACATATTTTGAGAAAAATAATCTATTCGTTGATAATCAAAAAGGTTTTAGGAAAAAGAGATCAATTGACATGGCCATCTATGACTTCTTGCATATGGTTAGCAGCAGAGTAGATAAGAGACTACCAACTCTAGCGCTTTATATGGACATGTCAAAAGCTTTTGACCACGTGGACCATAAAATACTAATAAATAAGCTTAACTCATACGGAATTAGAGGAAATATACTAAATTTAATAGAATCTTATCTATCCAATAGAAAGCAATTAACGACTATTAGTAGAATTAATAAAAATACTGAACACACATATGAATCTAGCCAGAGAACTGTAATTTACGGGGTACCACAAGGTAGCGTACTCGGACCACTTTTATTTACTATCTATATTAATGATTTTCCGACAGCATCAAAGTATCCTATGACAATGTTTGCAGATGACAGCACTTTACTTTTCAATAATGACGAAGTAAATACATTAGAGGCTGATATTAATTCTGATTTAAAGTCGGTTGTAAATTGGCTGCGACATAATAATTTGATTATAAATCTAGACAAAACCGTAATAATGACATTTCAACAAAGAACAAATCGTAACTTGAACTTAGATATTAGATATAATGACAAAGTAATTAATGAAACAAATGTGACAAAATTTCTTGGGTTAAACATAGAAAGTACATTAAAGTGGAATTCGCATATTGACAAAGTTTGTTGTAAACTAAACCAATACTCCTATGCCTTGCATATGTTAAGTAAAACTGCCAATCGAGCAACAGTATTAACAGCATATCATGGGCTAGTGGCCTCAACATTAAGATACGGTATTATATTTTGGGGCAATGCAACGGGTAAAGATACAGTATTTAAGTGCCAAAAAAGATGCATAAGAGCCATTTATAACATAAAAACAACTGATAGTTGCAAACCATATTTTAAAAATACGAAAATTTTAACAATGCCCTCGTTATACATATTTGAAACTTCTATGTTTGTCAAAAATAATCTGCACAAATTTGCTCGAGTAAGTAGTCAGCGCCGTTGTGACCGGTTACAAACAGTTGGGTCTAAAACTACACTTTATAGGAACAGTATTTTTGCAATGGCTCCCAGGATATATAATAAATTACCGAAATGCATAAGAAGTGAAGATAGTGTCCACAAATTTAAAAGTAAATTGTTTTTGTTTCTAGCTGATAAGACATATTACCATATTGAGGATTTTTTAAATGATAAGTTATGACAATTCCTGTAATATTATATCTAGATATTGACTAAACTTTATAATTTAATTAAACCTAAACACCTACTATTTGTACACCAATTTCATTGGTAGAGCATAGAGTTCGTCTATAATAATATTGTATATTTAAGATCTTTTATGTACCTGTGTTCACAAATAAAGATTATGAATGAATGAAAAAGCATTTTCGGCGACCGGCTTGTTCAGGAGGGTGGTTGACGTGAAACCTGTGCGTGAGACGATTCGTAATTACTCTCGAAAACAACTTGTAAACATGGCTCAGTAACGTGATGGGTCTGTTATTTTTTCAAAGGGTTTTCATCGCCCTTATTGAAGAAAGCACTACCACACCAATATGTGCCATCCTTGTGACGTTTGACCTTTTAGTATGACGAAGTTAAATAACTTCTGAAAAGCTCGTAGGATTGGTATACCATCCGCCTTAAAAGCTCTATTGTAACTCTGTTATCACCAGGAGCCTTATTGTTCTTAAATTGTTAAAGAACAATGTTTAAGCATGATAGCGTAACAATAATAATGTATAAGTTTAATTTATTACTATGTAACTAACCGTAACTTCTTAGAATTAATTAGATATTATTGTTTTTCTCATGTAAGTGAATGTAATTATATGATGTAGAAATAAATATCTTAAACCTTATATCTAAACCTTATAAGAACCATGCTAATCTAATCTTAAAAGGTTAGAAATTTAACTGTTTGAAAAATTTTAAAACAACAAACAGGCATTTTCCTAAAAGATTAAGTTTGAGAGGTGTTGAATTATTTTTCAATCAGTAGTAACAATGGCAGTTATTATAAAAAAATGACAAGATTGTTGGCAGCTCATTGCTCTAGAATAATAGAAGATATTGATTGAATTGATATGATCGAAGACTAAAATGTTGGTGACTGAGAGATATGTAAATACTATAACTATTAATACAAACGTCCATATCTTTATTAATGTAATCAGAAATGAACACGCTGTTAAAGCTAATAGCTTGCAATTTACTTGCAAGAGCGGCGGTAACCTTCTTTTTTCGAAAAACGTTATAATATCTCAATATTTAGAAAAACAGGTCAAGTGCGAGTCGGACTCGCCCATGAAGGGTTCCATAGCAAATTGCGGTTTACGAATTAGGACGTCTTGAAAAATTCTACTTACTAGTTTTCGATCAAACCAATTTTCATTGGAAGTTTGCATGGTAATGTACATCATATATTTTTTTCAGTTTTATCATTCTTCTATTTTAGAAGTTACAGGAGGTGGGGGGGGGGGGGGGGGCACACATTTTACTACTTTGGAAGTGTCTCTTGCTCAAACTAATCAGTTAAGAAAAATATGATATTAGAAACCTCAATATCATTTTTGAAGACCTATCCATAGATCACCAACAATTACGGGTACGATGAAAAAAAAAATTAGCATCAGTTCTATGTATGTTCTTTTGGGGAACCCCCAAAATTATTGTTCTTTTTCTATTTTTGTGAGAAAATCTTAATGCGGTTCACAGAATACATCTACCAAGTTTCAACAGTACAGCTCTTATAGTTTTGGAAAAAAGTGGCTGTGACATACGGACGGAGAGACAGACAGACATGACGAATCTATAAGGGTTCCGTTTTTTGCCATTTGGCTACGGAAGCTGTATAATTGATTGTCCTATTAGATTGTCATCCATTTGTCAAATTCTAAGGCCATTGGTTTCTGTAAAAGATATATGAGATAGCCAGTTTGTCATTTTTTCATGACTTCTTGGCACAAAAAACAGGTAGTTGCCTTAAGCCAATTAATGAGGCCACAGAAGCCGTATTATTATTTCAACTATATTTGCAAATAAATTAGTAACTAATATGAAATTACGGTAAAGAACTTTATTGAATACAGAATTAGTCTTGGAAAACTTGTACCTAGGTGGTCGCCTAAATGTATTTTTATCAGGCCAAGATTGCTGTCTATATATGAAATATATAGACAGTTACATAACCTAAGATTGCTTGACTCTGAAAATTTTTAAAGTGATAATATTCTTATGATAATGAACATTTTAGTCACGTCAATGATGTTTTAGAATAGGTACCCATAATATAACAGTTCATTTTATACAATAATTTTAATAATAATAATATCCAGGGACATTATTTATACACGGCCATCTGATCCCAAACTAAGCAGAGATTGTAATATGGAAACCAGATAACTAATATATTACATATACTACTTTTCTTTTGTGAATACATACTTATATAGATTACACCCAGACTCAGGACAAACAGACATGTTCATGCACACCAATATCTGTCCTAAATAGAATCGAACCCACGAGCTCCGGCGTGAAAAGCAAGCATTTGCCAACCATGCCAACACGCCCGTCAATTATTTCATCATCCTCATGTCAGCCAAAGTACGTCCACTGCTGGACAAAAGCCTCCCCAAAGAATGGGAGCTTGGCAGACCCCCAGAGCCCCATAGCTTGGCAGACGGGTTGGCGAAAGAAAGTTTGATGGTCATAGTTCATAGATAAACTCTGCTGCCGGTTCTCTGGTAGGTATGCCCTCGGTCGATTTCTGCGCCCCCTACGTGATAAAATGGGGTGATGGTATACTATGCCATCACCACACAGCAAAATATTATAATACTTATTTAACAAAATATAATCACATCATACAGATTGTCACAAAAGTAAGATTAAAGTAAGTCAGTTCTTTAAATAACACGTTAATTATTAGCTCGACTATTTGTCGTCACTAAACTTTCAAAGGAGACGGAAACCTATTCATACAATATTGGGCTAGGATGTAAAAAGATAAAAGTGGTTTCAAATACTGGGTCTATAAATTATCAGCCAATCACAAAAAAAATCATGGATTTTTTCAATCTGTGAGCAGAGTTATAAAAGATTTAGTACTTAATAGAGAAGTTATGTACCAACCTATACTTAACAGCTGATTTTTAAGAGCGATTGCTATTTAATAGTAATCCGTGTCCAGTATGTTAGCAAAAGTCGTACACGTTAAGCAATATCAGAAGTCCGTAGAGAGAATGCAGTTGTCGAGGGATATATAAACAAAACAATAAAAAATTACTCAAATCACACACGCACTAAACGATACAAGAAACGAGTCTATCATAGATTAGGATTCAAAATCTGTCACCAGTCACTGTCAGCATAGATTTTTTTTTTATAATGTTTTCGGCTCTGGCTTCTTCGGCCTTATGAGCCAGCTGTCAGCATAGATTAAAAATATAGTTACCAATAACTAATAAATCGATTTAAACGATAACCAATGTTATGATTTCTATTTATTTTGTTGATATTTAATTTTTTACTGTTGACATTATGTTAATGTATTTAATAATTATTATGATTAAATCAGTTATCTGGTGCAAGAGATTTTATATTACATTGTTTGAACTCATTAATGTTAATCGATTATAGTAATCAACAACCAATTTAATTCGTGACTTAAACTTATTTTGAGATTTCTCGTTTTCCAGATTGTAAATTGGGTCAATTTTTTACAGTTTGAAATAGAAAAATGTAACGCATTTTTTAAACCATATCTCAACTTATTACAGTCAGGCCCAGAAATCCCCGTCCCCCTTAAAATATAAAAAGTCGTTCGTTCGTCAAATTTGTTGTACCTACCTAAAAGTAGTTAGGCAATGAGGCACCGCACGGGTGCGAGTATACCTACTCCCATCTACACGCTGCTAAGTTGATTGGGTAAGTCAGGTTAACTCGAATAAAACCTTTTCAAGAAGGTAAGCCATTCAAGGGCTTAAGTCATTGTAGGGGTTAACCCACTTCCCGGGGTTACCGTAAAAAACGTGTTAACCCTTTCACTGGGTTTCGAGGCTGTAAGTCAATCAAAGGGTAACACTGCGATACGAGTTACCCAATGAACGGGTTACCCTATCAAACGGCTTAACTCAGAAGCGGGGTTGTCCGGTCCCTGCTACAAACCTCCTCGATGTCCCGGTCTAAGCTTCCCCAGTATATGTAGTTCCGAGCTAGGCTTTTCATTTTATTCATACCCATATGACCCTCATGAACTTCATTTAACAGTCTCGTTTGTAATGAAGCTGGAATAACTAATCTGTATTTATACATGATGCGTCCTTGATTCACAAAGAACTCACTTTTCTTACAAAAAAAAAGGTTTCTCCGTATCGCAGCTCGGTTCCGATGGCCAACTAAATTGAATATAATTTTTAATTTTACGTAGCAAAACATCATGTTCTGTCTCTTTAGCTACGTCTTTAAACGAAATAGGAAGCGAATCTTCCACAAGATTTAAATAGTCTAATGTCTCCGCGGAGCGACCCTCCTGAGGTGATCTGTTCTTAGCTTAAAACGCCTCCCAAATAAATAATGATGATGCTTAGTGACACCAAACAAAATAGCAAGCGCTTCTTTGTCGAGCTGACTATAATTACGCGCGGGCGCGCTGAGCGTGCGCGAGACGCAGCTGACGGGTCGCTCGCTGCCATCCGCATACCTGTGCGCGAGCACCGCGCCCAGCCCATACGCGCTGCTACCCACCGACAACACCAACTAGAGTCCCATTTCCAAGCTACATCTTTTCGCAAAAGATTATGTATGGGTTGTAATAAACAACTCAAATTAGGAATAAACCTACTATAATAATTTAACATTCCTATAAAGCTTTTTAGCTGAGTAACATTATCTGGCCTAGGAGCACGAGATATAGCTTCTACTTTTTTTTAAATCTGGCTGTAAGCCATTTTTGCTTATAATAAAGCCTAGATACTAGCTAAACAGACAGACTAGATAAGCAAACGTACCTATATGCGTAGTAATAGCGGTGTAGGGTTGTGAATCTTCAGATAAGATACATTGTTCAAAAGCATGTTGCAAATCGATTTTAGTGTATTTCTCCCCTCCCCACTTAAGACGGCAAATAATTCCTCAATACGAGGTAAAGGATAATAATCCCTTTTCAGCTTAGGGTTAATCGTGATTTTGTAATCGCCGCAAATACGAATATCCCCATTACTCTTAACGACGGGAACTATAGGAGTTCCATAATCAGAATAATCAACGCGGTAAATGGAACCATCCGATTCGAGACGTGCCAGCTCCTTTTCTACTCGCGTGCGTAATGATAGCGGCACGGGCCGTGCTCGATAATAAACCGGTTTGCTATCAGTTAACTGTAGCTTAATGCGGCCTTTACATGTGCCTAAGTTATCACTAAAACTTCCGGATATTCCTTACATAATTGAGCTACGAATCGATCCTCTACGATTTCATTGGGTTTATTTGTTTTATTTTTAAAACTCGCATCCACTGTCGCCCTAGTAATGGCCGAGCCCCTCCTGTAATAATAATAGTTGTAAGCCAGTGCCTACATAACTACCTAAACGGACATCCACCTTAATGTAGCCCTGAGATTCGATTCGTGAACCTGAGTATGATCGAAATATTAAATTATCCTTAATAATAACTTTGTGCGAAAACATCTGTTTACACATAGTTTCACTTATAGCAGAGATACGACTGCCAGTGTCTATCTCACATTCGACCATTTTGTTGTCAATCAGCACCTTAACAAAATATGGTTGGTTACCTGTAGCTGACACTCCGATATTGTACAACTCGTCCTCCGAACCATCACTCACACAATGTTGCCGACCGCCACCATTAACGCCGCGCACTTTACACATCACCTTCAGGTGACCCTTTTGACCGCACTCATCACAAGTGTAATTTTTATACCGACACTTATCGATCGCATGAGACTTGCCGCACCGCCAGCAGGCCCGCGCCCGCGCCGCGCCCTCCGCTGGGTGCGCGCGTGCGGCGGCTGGCGGAGCCCGGCGGCCGCGCGCGTGGTGCAGGCTGTCCCCCGCCGGCACTGCCGCGCCACCCGTAGTCCCCGTGGAGTCCGTCGCCACTGTCGTGCCACTAACTTCGGCGTGCTTCTCCGCCGCTTCCAACGCTAACGCCAGCTCAATTGCCTCTTTGTATTGAATTTTCTTCTCTGCAAAAATTCTAGACCGCATGGCGTCGTTGGCGAGCCGGGAAACTGGTCCCTCAAATGTTCTTCGAGCATCGAACACGAAGTTCTGCACTTTCCGAAGTTACACGTAGCCGCTAAATGCTTCAATGACTGTAGGTAGTCCGTTAGAGATTCGCGGACGCGTTGTCGACGTAATCTAAATACATGGCGTTCGGCAATTTCAGACAGCTGTGGTTCTAAATGATTTGTTAGGTTTTACTTTCAGGAAAATCCGGTGAACATAGATCACACATCAACGCATAAGTTTCTTCACCTTAATTAGCATTGATACTCTTAAATCGTCACTAATAGCGTTTAACTTAATAAATTGGTTAACGCGACGAATATACGCGGGCCATTGCTTCGCATTTAGATTAAATGGTTCTATTTTACCGATCGGCATTATTATCGCACACGTGTACAAAGTAAAAAGACTATCCTCGTCGCCAATGTAACGTCAATGAAAGACTAGGGTTAGCGACAGACTAGTTTATTGGCCATTGAGCTTAAACTACCCACCACCTAACAATTATAATACTTAACCTACTATATACAAATACCGACACAATGTCACATATATCAGTTATTTGTTTTCCATAGTACAAGCTCTTCTTTGTTTGGGATCAGTTGGCTGTGTGTGAATAATGTCCTAGGATATTATTATTATAATATTCAAAACCTAGCAAGGAGTACATTGTTATTATTGGTGTTGCAGGCGCTGAAGGCGCTGTACAACTCGCGGCGGCACGTGGCGGCGGAGGGCGCGGACGGCAAGCCCGTGTCGCTGGGCTACCCGCCCAACGCCGCGCTGGCCGCACTCAACAAGCACGCCGCCGACATGTTCAACCCGCGCGAGCTCATGGTGAGTGCGCTGAGCGCCCGGCGACTGTACTATGTAGTAGGAACGTCCTAAACAAACACAAATACACAGGGTTACTATCATTCCACCCATCCCTTAACTAGGGTTGCCAACTAGAAATAAGGTATATTGAGTGTAGTGATCTCTACCACGACAAAGGGAACTAATATAAATGTATACGTTCACTGGCTCACTATTACACACAGCAGCCCCGAGTGCAGGCGCACGTCCAACCCGCACCGCGTCTAACGCCAGACTGCCAGATTGACGGCTACCCTCTCTTCTGGTGCACATGAGACAATGTATTATATCTATTATATAGATACCAACACTACATCGAGGTCTATGAAAAATCATCATCATCATATCAGCCGAAAGACGTCCACTGCTGGACAAAGGCCTCCCCCAAAGATCTCCACAATTGCCGGTCTTGCGCTATCCGCATCCAGCGATTTCCAGCGACCCGCACAAGATCATCGGTCCATCTTGTAGGGGGCCTTCCCACGCTGCGTCTTCCGGTTCGTGGTCGCCAATATTAAACAGTATTTAAGAAAAACCGGCTAAGTGTGAGTCGGACTCGCGCACGAAGGGTTCCCTGCCATTATCTATAAAAAAGAGCAAAAAATTCACGTTTGTTGTATGGGAGCCCCCGTAAATATTTATTTTATTTTGTTTTTTAGTATTTGTTGTTATAGCGGCAACAAAAATACATCATCTGTGAACATTTCAACTGTCTATCTATCACGGTTCGTGAGATACAGCCTGGTAACAGACGGACATACAGACAGGCAGACAGCGAAGACCGTTTTACCCTTTGGGTACGGAACCCTAAAAATGAATAGTATTTTATTTATTTATTGTTTTAAATACATATCTTTTAAAGCTTCTTGCAGAACTTACTAATTTATAATCTTTGTGGCTGCGCCCTGAACCCGTTGTGAAAATAAATGTACACAGTATATTGTATACTTTATTTTTATTCAACAGTTAAAAGTATAATTTAGTGAGAAACAGTATAATACTGTTCAAAACAGTATAGTTGGCAGCCCTACCCTTAACCTTTTATAAGGCTCTGTCCATATATTGGCCACAATTTTGAGCTCTATGCCATTGAGATAAAGTTCAAAACTTAATAACTAGAAACATAGCTATTGTTCGATAAAGGGTTAAAAAGGACGTACAGACGCCAGCACATCAAGCTACCCCAGTCTGTCAAATTTCCCCAATAGAAAGTGAACCTTATGCTTTTGTGACAAAGTTGAAAATCTATAAAAGAAATTTGACAGTTTGGGTTAGCTGGATGTGCTGGCGTCTGTATCAAATGCTGATAGCGTTTGTATGGAAGACTGAAGAATCATGCATCCTCCAGCTCCAGGATGCACGATTCTCAGTAACAGGACACGCACCGGTTAAAAAGAGTCCGCACTAGGAAATTTAATCCCTGTATCGCGGAGGACTTTAAAGACATGTGGACCCAAGTTCAGACTAACAATTTATGGGTCACACGAAGTGAACTGTGTGTGGGACTCGAATCAGAGTAACGATGGCGCCGGGATGTAGCGAGGGGAGCTCCACAGGGGACCACCAGACAACTCATAATTATGTAGTTTTTTCTGTGTGGGGTTCGAACCCACGACTTAGTAATGAGAGTCACTAAACGCTAGACCTACAGTGCAGTCTACTAATTTACATATGTGTACTTCACATTTTTTTTTTTTAGATTCAATTTTTTATATATTTTTTTAACATTCACTTTCATTTGTATTGTCTTATCGAATACTCAATTAAATTATTTCTTGTTAAAATTCGTTTCCCATTCAAGAAATATAATTTAAGCTTTACAACATAAACTTTACCATGATGGATATCTTCGCTACAAGCTACACCAAATCAAAAAAGAACTAGTTAAAAGCTTAAAAGGTCTCTTAACTATAGGTACTACTTAAGAATACGATTTAAAAAATATATATGTATATATAATATCCTAACAGTGGTGTTAGTGTGTTAGGATATTATATACAATGTGTCCGGTTATGGACTAGCGATAATTTAAATCCATGTGAAGGAACTATTTTTATACACAAATACACCATATACTAGGGCTCAATACCCCACCCCGCCATATGGCAGCCATTTTGTTTTTTTTGATGACCTATTCTCTACGTGTGAACAAAAACGTTCATATCTCTTAAAGTTTTGGTCTAACTGAGATAAAAATAGGCTTATTCGACTGACAATAATACTGTCTATCAACAACATTTCAAAACAAAGTGATAACGTTTTCTTAACTTTTGAAAAAAGATGAAATACAAAAAAAAACGGTCAAAAAATTATTCAAATCAACAAATTATTGCAAATCAATGCAAAATTTGTCCCGATAACCCTTCATTTTTTTTCACTAAATCGAAAGTTTTTGAGTTAAGCTACGATACAACATTAAATTCACAACTGTATGTTTATTACTTTAGGAGTTATTGTTGTTTGAACATAGCGTATGCGTAAGACGGAGTAAGACCTTTGTTAAGTGACATCTGGCATTAGCTGCGTGCTGTCCGAGAAAAGGCTAGCAATACTATTGGCGACTAGCGGGAGTAAGCGAGATGGAACATATTGGCTCTACCTGAAAAAAAATCACATTGTTTTAAGGATAAGAGAATAAAAACTAGTTACGTTAGTTGTCCCTCGCCCTGCGTTGTGATCGCTACTTTTACTTACCGTCCGTGCTGTTTACGTTCAGTTTTAGTGGTTATCTTGTGATATAAATATGGCAAATCGTCAATATTCAACGCAACATATTGCTGATATACACTTCGTGTATGGTTTCTGCAATGGAAGTGCAAATTTGGCTGTACAAGAATATCGAAGAAGGTACCCTAACAGGCCTACACCGACTCGCCAAACTTTTATCGACGTGCACTCAAGATTAGCAGAAAGGGGCATTCAGAGAGCTATAAATGACCGTGCTCGTTTGGTATCGCCCGAAGATGAAGAAGAAGTACTTAGGCTAATAACCAATGATCCTAGACTAAGTGTTAGACGGATTGCAGCGCAATTACAACTGTCTAGGTGGCATGTATGGAGAATTTTAAAAAGAGAAGGACTACACCCTTATCATTTTCGTCGGGTCCAAGATATTCTCGAAATAGATTGTGCAACAAGATCTGTATTTTGTTCGTGGATTAATCGACGTGTGAGAGAGGACCGTCATTTCTTACAAAGGATATTGTGGACTGATGAAGCGAAGTTCACGAGAGCTGGTATTACAAATCACAGAAATGACCATCTCTGGTGCTCTGAAAACCCTAAGAGCTGGTTCACATTAGGTCGGGCCGACAGTTTTACCGGCCCGACAAACGTGTCGGATCCATATTGGCGTATGTATGTCAATAGCGCCGTTCACATTAGGGCGACCCGACCAAACTGTCGGAGCCGACACTTTTACCGTACGTCTAGCCACGATTTCTATCGGATCGCACATAATATTGGCGTACTAGCAAGTATGGCGCCGTTCACATTATTTTGTCGGCGCCAAGCGGCGGCGACTCCCGCCTGCCAATTACCCCGCTCTCGGAACTCGCGCAAGCAGTTTCATTTTTTTTTCCTTTCCTTTTTCTTTTTTATTTCTTTTATTTAAATACCACATTGCATTGAAAACGTCGTCATCGTCCATCCTATACGGCCCAGGCCGGGCAGTAAAACGACCGTACCGACAGTTATATTCACATTAGGTCGGGTCGGCGGCGTCTAGTGTGAACAGCAACACCCGGCAGTCGGTGAACGGCAAACTGTCGGTCCGACCTAATGTGAACCAGCTCTAAGGCGGTGCGCCCAAGTTCGTTTCAACACGAATTTTCTGTGAATGTGTGGGCAGGCATAATCAACGATCGTTTGATTGGGCCGTTGGAATTGCCTCCTACATTAAACGGTGCTAATTTTTGGGAGTTCCTGCAGACACAGTTCTCTGACAGCCTCATGGAATTACCGTTATTATACCGTCAACATAATATGTGGTTGCAGCTAGATGGTCCACCCGCGCACTATTCTCGAGCAGTGAGAGAATATTTAAACAATAACCATGCACCGTAGATCGGTCGGGGTGGTGTAGTAGCGTGGCCAGCTCGCTCCCCGGATTTGACCCCCTTGGATTATTTTTTGTGGGGTCATATGAAGCAAAAGGTGTATGCTACAGTTTCGAACACCAAGAAGACCTCGTCGCTAAAATTATGGCAGTCGCTGAAGAAATAAGATCAGACTTAGAACTAATTAAGCGCTCAACTGCCCAGATAGCACACAGACCATTAACTTGTCTACAAGCTGGAGGTGGGCACTTTGAACAACTGCTGTGGGTTGAATATGTATTAAATTTAATGTGTAAAAAAGATTGTAAAAGTATTAAATAAAAAGTAATAAGAATTTTATGTGGTTTGAATGTTGACCTGTTTAAGGTCCCGACAAAGGCCCTTTGTGCTTGCGCATACGCTATGTTCAAACAACAATAACTCCTAAAGTAATAAACATACAGTTGTGAATTTAATGTTGTATCGTAGCTTAACTCAAAAACTTTCGATTTAGTGAAAAAAAATGAAGGGTTATCGGGACAAATTTTGCATTGATTTGCAATAATTTGTTGATTTGAATAATTTTTTGACCGTTTTTTTTTGTATTTCATCTTTTTTCAAAAGTTAAGAAAACGTTAACACTTTGTTTTGAAATGTTGTTGATAGACAGTATTATTGTCAGTCGAATAAACCTATTTTTATCTCAGTAAGACCAAAACTTTAAGAGATATGAACGTTTTTGTTCACACGTAGAGAATAGGTCATCAAAAAAAACAAAATGGCTGCCATATGGCGGGGTGGGGTATTGAGCCCTAGTATATGGTGTATTTGTGTATAAAAATAGTTCCTTCACATGTATTTAAATTATCGCTAGTCCATAACCGGACACATTGTATATCCAAATATATATTAAATCGTATTCTTAAGTATTACCTATAGTTAAGAAACCTTTTAAGTAGATACCATATTATTAATACGTGGAAACGTCGTGGATTGTACAATTAACCAATGTCACCCTTATCATATTTTAGCTGTAAGATATATTGAACAATTGTTTGTTTCCCAAATAAAATAAAATAACGAATTCTAACGGACACCTAATTAAAAATACAGACTTTGCTTCGGGATGCAATCTTATCGCTACATACTGTTACTAAAATATATCCACTCATTTGTGTTTGTTTAGTACTTGAATTGGGTTACTTCGCTACTGTCACTGCTCCATCGTGGTTCTCGTGACTCGGTCAAGCCTTGCATATCTGCATTCAGAGCCTCAGAACTGACAGCTTGGCTTATCTCAGTCAGAATTACAGTTTTACCAGTATAAGACAAGCCTTTCTGCATTGGCAGTGTAAAGTCAAGTCCCTCTACTGACCAATCAAATCTCAGACTCATTCCATCACGTGGTCAAACAAACAAATACTGGGATGTTAATGGTCAACGTTTTCCGTTTTTTTTTAAGATTACGCGCGCATTAGTGAATCTTATCCCTGTGTGTGTGTGGGTACTTTACAAACATATATCAGACGGACACAAATTACATCAATAATTAAGTCAATTGATAATCTGTCCCCACACATATGCAATACATATAGGTCTCAGTGCTTGATACACAATAGGTCACATGAGCGGGTCTGCTTAGCGGTCAGTCTTTGGGGACTGCCGATAGAAGTGAAAACAATTATTTTAT
This sequence comes from Pseudoips prasinana, assembly GCA_951640165.1. Lineage (NCBI taxonomy): Eukaryota > Metazoa > Arthropoda > Insecta > Lepidoptera > Nolidae > Pseudoips > Pseudoips prasinana. The sequence goes on from OX621249.1 coordinate 9,061,566, forward strand.
TTCTCATATTCGGAAAGTAGTATTTATTTGATCCGAGTAGCGACTGAAAGATGGTACTTCCCACTTTGGGCGGTAAAGACTAGTATATGTTATGTAGTGTGTAGTATATGTTTCCCGCCCTATGGTGGGAATAAATTTTAAAAATAGAATTAATTTTCGTTTGGCAGTCGGCTCTAAAAATCTGACATAATTAAGAAAAATCTAAATGTATATTTACACTGGCCGTTAATACACTTACATGACGGCATGTCACGTATCCTGACGCGAGTTTAACATTTTTTATCTATCCCCAAAGAAGTGCACAACGCCGCTAAAGAAATTTCACTGCAAAAAAACAAATTAAAAACTCATCTTTCATTGAATTAATCAACCATCCCTATTTTGTCAGACTAGCTATTAAATCAACAAAACCACCTCTCGTGCTAGCAATGATTTACATAATAATATATGAGATGTAACATAATAGTTGAGGAAATTGATTTAATGCAACCTACCCATGACCCTAAGCCGTATAAATAAAACCAGTGTTGTGAAATATAAAATAATAATTTTGGCTTTCCATTCAAAATTTGTCAGGTAGTTAACATGTTTGTATGGGAAATAATTATCTTTTTTATGCGTATTTTGCTAGCTGATATGATACAGATTATATTAGATACTTGGTGCATCTTTATTTTATAAATATTTTTAAAAGACATGCATTCGATTTTTGTGTCTAGGTATATGTATACCTAGACACAAAAAACTTGTTAAATACTCTTTACAGCATATACAAACAATTATTTTTCTGTCAAATTCAATTAAGTTATTTCTATTAATAAATGAAATTTCTTAGTTTTTTTTTATTAAAGGCAATCTGCTGGTTCCTCCATCAATAGTTTCCTAGTTATGGGCCCCTCCACGTTCATTCGATGTTATAGACACATAGACTTTTTGTCACGCGATATATTGAGTCCACTCTGTCAGATCTGTCATGTGGATTGCGACTATTGTTGAATGTGTATTGAACGTGCGCTGTCAACCCGTATTCTATTAGTCCGGAGAGGTTTTCTTATGATGGTAAAACTGTAACCGGCCAGAAAACAGGTGACTGAGTCACTGACTTATGCGCGTAATTGACTGCATACAGATATGTCAGTAAAGTAATTGCTTTGTTATTGACAATAGTATTGCATATTGGAAATGTTATTGTTTAAGGTGTTCTGTCATTATGTTCTTATTTATTTTTAAAAGGAAACTCGATTTGTGAGCAGCATTACATAATTTCATCTAGCTAGTAATTTCTTAATACTCTGATATTATTGATCGAATAGTCTATGTTCATTATTCCATTTTAATCAGTAATCATTCATTAGTTTTGATAAACATAGGTATACAATACATTGGTCTTAATATAAAATGTAATTGCGCTATGTTTTCCCGAATATAATCGGCGTACAAAATTGGAGTTGTCGACGTAAAATCTTTATATTAATTTTAATCACACATTACATTTAATAATATTTAATACAATTTACATTTAAGTTGTCCGTAACACAAAGAAATGGGTGTATGCTTATGACCACACGTGTGAAAACTTTTCAATTTATTTGCCAAATATGCGTAAAATTTTGAGATTATAATAATAATATCCTGGGACATAATTAACACACGGCCATCTGATCCAAACTAAGCAGAGCTTGTACTATAGAAACGAAATAACTAATATATGACATATATAACTTTGCCTTTGTAAATACATAATTATATAGATAAATACACTCAGCCTCAAGACAAACAGATATGTTCATCTACACAAATATCTATCCTAGGTGGGAATCTAACCCACGACCACGCCAACAAAAACGAAACGAACAAACAAAAACTTTAAAACTCGCGTTGGACAATAAACAAGGCTAATGACGAACTGGAGCCGATTAAACCCGATCTAGAGTCGCCTACTGCGTTGCGAAAGTTCCCTTACTTTAATTCCACAGTAAAATGCGCTTAAAGAAGTTTCCACTTCGACAAGTCAAGTTTCCTTTGCGCATCAGCATTATAGGTTTACCATTATAAGAATAGACTTAACTAGACATTAGCGGCGCGCGGGGGGGGGGGGGTGTATAAATAATCAATGAACCACAACGTCTAAGACTCCCAGAATTAACGCTAACACCCATCATCACGCACTGCGTATTGCGCAGCACTATTCATGTATGCCCAAGGGCTATATCCAAAATGGTAAACCTGTATTGTGTCACGCGTCGTGTCGTGTGACGTCACTAACGTGTCTGTTTGCGCGCGCGCAGCACAGGGCCGAACTCAGTCGCACGCCGGAGCAACTGGTGAGATTTGCAACACCTAACACCCTGTGTATTTTGTTTTGTATGCTTTTGTGTTTGTACCCTACGCACTTTGTATAGATAGAAGAGAAAGTTCTAGATGTAGAATAGTTTCTTTGTTGAAGCCTTGTGTTATGAAGCGATTTCAAAAGAAGGCTTTTTGTATATATGTTACGCCATATCTTCATTGTTTGTTTTGATAATTCTTTTTTATTTGCTAGCTGTCTCGTTGGTCTAGCGGTAGCGTGTTCAACAACAAAAAAGGGGTCATGAGATCAAATCCCGAGTCGATCTAAAAAGTGATAATAGGAATTTTCTATTAAGAAAATTTCTCAGTATCAGCCCGAAGTCTGGGAATTAGAGCTGTGACACCCCTGTGCCTCGGAAAGCACGTCAATCCGTCGGTCCTGTACCTGACCTTTTTCCGGTCGTGTCACAAGTATCCCATCTGATATGATTGATGCATCCAGTGCCTCCATTGAGACTGGCCGCTGTGGCCTAAATCGAGCAGGAGGACATATTTTTTTGTTACAAAATGCTTTCTATCTGTTCATATACATTTTATTGAAATCAATAGCTATACATAAACGTTGAGGTCAGATCAATGTAATAATTTCTTGGGACAATGTCACACAGATCATCCTAGCCCCAAACTAAGCAAAGCTTGTACTATGGGTACCAGGCGATGATATATACATACTTATGATATAGATAGATAAATACTTAAATACATAGAAAACATCCATGACTCAGAAACAAATATTCGTGCTCATCACAAAAATATTTGCACTTACCGGGATTCGAACCCAGGACCACCAGCTTCGTAGGCAGGAGCACTACCTACCTACCCACTAGGCTACGGTGACCGTCAAAATACAACAGTAATTGTAATTTTGAGAATAGACTTACGCTTGGAATAAAGCTATAAAAGTACATTTTGATAGTTAGTTTGGAAGGTGTTCTCCATATGATATGATCTTTCGCATGCAAGTGTCAACATATCAGTCGGCCATGTTTCTAGAAATCAAAGCCGGTGGATAACACCTACATCTTCCGAAATGGTGATACCAAGGGAATACTAAATTTGATCTACCAGTGTATTTCGTTCGTAGTTTAAGGCAGACCTCATAATCCGTATTGATAGAGGTGCTGATTCAGGACCCGCCGGACGATTAAATTTGTGAATTTCCATTTTTTGAAATTAGATTTACAATTTACATTGCGAGTATTGTTTTGAAACTAACATTAAACAGTAACTGTTGTTCCAAAATACTTGATGTTGATTCCTGTAATTTATTAAGTATGTTTCTACTTTTTAATTGGCATACGGCCCCGCTTATGAACATTTACGTATTAGTTTATGGACGCTTGCAAATTCTAACATCATGTCAGCCAAAGTACGTCCACTGCTGGACAAAAGCCTCCCCAAAGAAAGGCGGGATATGCCATAATCGTCACGCTTGGCAGACGGGTTGTCGATCGCAGTTTGATGGTCATAGTTCACAGAAAAACGCTGCTGCCCGTTCTCTGGCAGGTATTCCCTCGACGATTTCTACGCCCCCACTGGATGAGATGGGGTGATGATATTCTATGCCGTCACCACACAGCAAAGCTCTAACATACTACTCATGTAATGCTTATCTTAACAAATGTTTTTCCGAGGCTACTTGTCATTTCATTACAGATCCTAGCTTCCCGGTGGTGTCGCTAGTCGTCCCATAGTAATGGAATAGAAAGTGCCCCTGTGTTTGCACACACACTTGTGTACTATAATATAAAAAGGCGCAAAAGGCTAGTCTCAATTGAGACTGCTCGTTGTGGCCTAAATATGACCAGGAAAGGACATTATCATTGCCTTTGATACTGGTATCATGTGTGACCAAGTGGATATGGAAGTTATGGGTAGCCACACAGCTAATTAAGATTGTTTTTGGGTTCGGTTGTGGTTCGTGTCCGTGGAATTCATGTATGTAAAGTTTCCCAGAAATATAAAAAAAAAATTGCCCTTAAGTCCCTGTATGGATTTAAGCCCTGGCAATATTTTATTTCGATATTTTTAAGACATAATTTCCAAAGATGTTACTAATTAGTTTTTGATAAGTTAGAGCCATAAGCTATACTAAAATTAAGACTAATTATCAATGTAGTTGTTATCGTTTTTTAATTCTATGTAGTGTTAACTAATTATGTTAGTTTAATTTAATAAAATCACAAGACGTCCACTGCTGGACAAAAGACCATCTCATCCCGTAGAAATCGTCCGAGGGAACACTACCAGAGAACGGGCAGCAGCGTTTTTCTGTGAACTATGTCCATCAAACTGCGATCGCCAACTGGTCTGCCAAGCGTGGCCATAATGGAATATCCTCATCCTCATTCTTTGAGCCAGCTTTTGTCCAGCAGTGGACGTACTTTGCCTGACATGATGAATGTTTTAAAAATGCCATTTGTATAACATGATCATTTTTATATGTACAGACGCCAGCACATCAACCTACCCCAAACTGTCAAATTTCCCCAATTGAAAGTGGACCTTATGCTTATGTGATAAAGTAGACAATACAGATTGGAGTAGCTGGATGTGCTGGCGTCTGTACATCTTAGATGCATGATTGTTTTCTTCTTGTACTGTAATTTGTTGTTGTCTTACATATTTCTTTTGTATATATCGTGGAAAATATGTTTCTTAAGTTACCTTTGTCATTAATTTTACGCAGGATGAGAACGAAGGTCCGGTCACGAAGAGTATTAGATTGACGGCTGCACTCATATTGAGAAATATCGTCATTTACTCCAATACGGGACGAAGGTGAGTTATTAAAATTGTTTGAATTCTATTTACTTTTTCTTTCTGTTACTATTTATTAAAGGTTCTAGGACACCACGAACTTGTAAGGTACGATTTGAGTAAAATTTCTCTCGTACGCTGATGCTGATCTCGTACGCTAGCTAGAATGGTTTATTTCAGTTCAAAGTCAAAATCATTTATTCCGTAAAAAAATTACATTTATGTGGAATCGTCATATTTTTTTACCCTACCGTGCAGTACATGACGTGGCAGCTACTGAGAAACACTGCCAGAAAACTCAGTAGGAATCCTGATTGATTGATTGATTGATTCTTTTCATAGTATAATGTCCTATGGAATTCTTCTCTGTGGTAGCGCTGCGGACATTAACACCATATTTGTATTGCAACAAAGAGCTGTAAGAGCCATATATAAACTTGGTCCGCGAGAATCTTTAAGAGAGAAGTTTAAAGAGATTAACATTCTGACTGTAGCATGTCAGTATATATATGAAAAACTAATTTATATGCATAAACATAAAGAGTCCTTCTGCAAAAGGGGCGATACTCATAATATAAATACTAGATATAAGCATAACTTTGTGTTACATACTACCCGTCTCCACAAAGTAACTCTTTTATGGGGCAATGTATAAGATTCTACAACAAACTTCCCAGTGATATCCGAGAAATGTCTAAAAATTATTCTCAGGAACTATAATAATTGCATATGATTGTTACTATTTGCTGTTGGTCTTCTTAAATAAATAAATCAGTTTAAAAGAATTATAAAAGCCAAATTGTGTAGCAGGGCTTACTACAAAACTTCTGATTATTTAAGTGACAAAACAGCTTAGGATTGAGTCGCTCTAAATTAACACATTTAAATACAATGTAATTTTATGTAAGAAATAAATATTAAAAAAAGAAGGATTCCTACTGAGTTTTCTGGCAGTGTTTCTCAGTAGCTGTCACGTTATGCACTGCACGGTAGGGTAAAAAAACGGATAAAAAAACGTGACGATTCCGCACAAATGTAATATTTTAACGGAATAAATGACTTTTGAGTTTGAGTTGAGTTTGTGGAATAATAATAATATCTTGGGCATTATTTACAAACTAACCAGAGCTTGTACTATGGAAAGCAGATAACTGATATACTACATATGCTACTTTTATTTTGTAAAGACTCAGGACAAACAGACATGTTCATGCACACAAATATCTGCCCTGAATCAAACCCACGACCTCCGAAATGAAAAGCAAGTATTTGCTAACCATGCCTACAGGCGCGTCGAATTGGGACCTCATTCCACCGCCTCACCGCACGTGGCAGAAAGTACTGATTTTCCTTTTACTGTAGTCATAGGAGTACGGTCCCCCTTTATAAAGGAGTGATAAGGTTTCCAAAGGGTGGGCAACACTCGTGTGATGTTCCAGGTGTTGCCTACGGACGCTTCAATTGCCTATGGCTACGATGGTGACTAACAACCAGCTTCTTCTTATAGTGTCGATGATAATATTTATAATTTCCCTGCTCAAATATCGGCAACGCTTACAGCATTTGTGGAAGTGGAAGCCTCATACAACTCCTGACGGATGCAGGGTACTGGACGGGAGGGAGAAACAGATATGTGGGTTATACTTTGGCGGGGACACGCCACTTACGCAGAGTTTTTGTGATAAGTGAATGTATTCCCATTTGCATATGTTTATTTTGGATCATCTATGTACGCGGTCAGTTTATAGATGGATGACGTTCAAGTGCACGTGTGGTACAGCGGCTAAGACAGTCGCTTCACCACTTCGTGTCGCGGGTTCGAGTCCCGCGCCGGACAACTGACCCATAAATAGTTGTTCTGAGTCTGGATCTAATTTGTGTCCGTCTATTCTATGTGAGTAAAGTACTCCGCGACACAGGGATTAGATTCCCTAGTGCGCCCTTTGTCTTTTTTTTAAGTGGTTTAATTTCGAGCCTCTCTGTGTTTCGGAGGGTACATTAAGCTGTCGGTCTCATATTGTTGTCGTTAGACAACAGTCGATAAGCCATGTCAGTCAATCGCCACGATTTGCAATGTCAGTCAATCGCCACGATTTGCCATGTCAGTCAATCGCCACGATTTGCCATGTCAGTCAATCGCCACGATTTGCCATGTCAGTCAGTCGCCACGATTTACCATGTCAGAGAACTACTGGGCTTTAAGATGAAGAAAGATTACTGTAGTGCTGTAGGGATTTTCCTAATGTATATTTATGTTATATTTCAGACAACTCCGTTCGTACGAAGCCCACCTCGCAACGATAGCACTGAGCAGCGTGGAGGCGTCGCGCACCATCGCGCAAGTGCTGTACGACATGAACAACATTTGAGAATCGCTCTCCGGGCACAAGCCCAAACTCCGGTTCGTTGTAGAGCCACAGTGTAAATAGAAGGACTTCAGAAAATAGACTTCAGAAACAGCTGAGTATCTGTAAGGTTCCAGTAATGGAGGGTAAAAATGCGTAGGTACTAAATTGTTCCTGGAGAACATAGTTAACTTTTGTGTATTAGAAGTACAATCGATGACACGTCAGTGGATATATGAGGACAACAAAAATCGCCCTTATTGCCGAGGGATTAAGAGAGTTCCAAAAGGAGGCTTTCAATTCGTTGCACCTTGCTTTTTTTACCGATTTCAAAAGAAGTCGAGATAATTACATATTTAAACGGTTATTATTCATAGAAGACAAAAGTCTGTTATATATTTTCTATACATTATTATACCGTAATTTACCTACCATTTTTTTTTTTTAATATAAAGTGTGGGCGTTTTATAAAAACGAAATGGGTAAATCGGAATAGGGAATAGAATCCCTCTTGCTTAAGTTAACAACTGTTCTTGGGTAACACAAATAGTTGTCTTCCGCGGGAATCGAACCCAGGACACGGAAGTGGCGAGACGACTGTTTTAATTGCAGTCATACTTCATATCATACAAAATTAATCACGACGAGGGATATTTTTTTCATGGAACATACTTGGTGTATCATTACGCTCTTGGCATATTTACCCTCCATATAATCTGAGACCTTATATGTCGTACCGTTCAGCTTATGAGTAGTGAAAAAGATGTATTTACTATACAAAATGTAACTTAAAATAGGTGGAAATTTATTGAGTTCAATCTACCCGTTAATCTTGTAGAACATCAGTTTCCGAAATACAGTGATTAAATTGTGTAATTTTATAAGAGTATATTTCGTAAACGGTAGTAATTTAGCATAGGGACAGTGTAAACGAGATATCTTGTCGGGAGATTTATTATTACGTCGTTACAATTTTATATATTCAGGTATCATAAAAAGACAAAACATTATAAAATAATAAAAATTTTATATTCTTCCACGGAGATTATTCACAGTAGTTTTTAGATCCATAACTAAATTTTTTGTAAGATCACTCAGATATGAATTTAGAAAGTGGCATTTGAAAGAAAAGGTTTTGTTAATTAATTTTAATTTTTAAGCAGTGTGGTTTCTGAACCAGACACCCCATACCACATCCCGTGGGTATCGTAAAAGGCGACTTAGGGATACACCAGGTAGTCGGGTAGCAGGTAGCTACCACCTATCTGCGTTCGCCAACTGGCATGCCAAGCGCGGTGACTACAGAAATCCTCTCCAAATGGCAACTTTATGGACACCTTAGTTGACCTATATAGTCTAGTAATATATGATATCAGGCTGTTGATGAAGATATAAATTTGAATAGTGATAAAAAAAGTCTCCCTGTATAACGCATATACCTAGTGTTATCTCGTTCTTACTGTATATAGGCAGGAAAATATGAAGTGCGGAGGGCAGGAATTTATTTTGTATACGTGGTTGTGTTCAAAGGACTTTTAATCCTTAGTATGGCAGCAGTTTAAATGGCTATGTCGATTCTATACCTTTTAACTTTCATAGTTTTGATCTGATAATTGTAGGTATAACTAGTTGATTAAAAGTGTGCAAATTAATAATTTACATAATGATTACAGTCGGTGTCTAAATTAGGATTGGATTTTAAATCCGTATTGTATCATTTATTTCTTACTGGAAGATATAAAAGTATATATTATATTACCTTAATATAAAACAAAGTCTGAGTTTAAAATAATACTCCAGATATTTAATTGTGTGGAGATTTTATTAATTTCTCTTTTAGTGATCATTTCACGTGGCAGGAACTAATAATAACTTGAAAAGTTTCTTGATTAACTAAGTTAGTTACTTAGTTAATCAAATATATAAATCATAGTGTTGTCTTTCTTTTTCACATATAATTTTGTATACCAACGATTGAGACAAAGCATAACCTCGTTTATTTAAAAATTAAGTATGTCTCCTAGTCTGGAAGTTACTAGATTATTTACAAACTAGACTTTGTTTTGTGCGAATCGATTTTTATTCTAATAAGTAAACAAAAAATGTACTTACTGTAATTATAGTCAATTTAGTGACTTTCCTGATGTTCCATTATGACCCATTTTCCAGGTGCTGTTTGCTCAGGGTCGGCTTAACTTAATTTCTTTACGTATCTATGCTTCGGGGGGCACTGTCCCAGTTGTAGTATTGGATAGTTGTGTACAAAGACCTACCGTGCAGCTTGGACATTACTGATAAACACTGCCCACACGAGAATGAATATTCCCCCGCGGATCATCAGGATTGTCACTAAGTCTGCCGTTCTATTGTATACACTATTAAATATATACATGTAAATAATATAGTATATATTGTAGTTGAGGTATTTATATAAGGACTGAAATAGGTCGTGGCCTAATAAACGCGGTTTGGCGTATTTATTTCGCGTATTGAAGCGTTTGGCAAAATTGTACCACTTTGGATTAGAATATAATAAGTATTATTTTTCCAATGTATGTTAGAGTGATAGACTAATATTATCTTAAGCGAACTTAATCTGGATGGAAGCTGCGGGTAATAAATAATAAAAATAAATTAAATTTGTTTTATTTTATTGAAACATACGAAAATTATACAATTAACTTCATTCTTTTGTGCAATTTGAATAAAATGTACTTTTATGAGATAAATTCTTATAAAAAATTTATAAAATTGTCTATCGAATTAATGAATTAGTATCAGTCATTTGTGTGAACACTATATTTACATGCTTTTTTTTGTCTTTCTATAAAAACAATATTAACCATTTGGATGCCACACTTAACAAACAAAAATGTGTGTTAAGCACTCCACAGTATGACTACATTGTCGTGATTACTGTTTGACCAATGTTTGTCATAATAGATATCTTATCTTTGCGGGTGTTCTTGCGTACAGCACTTCGACCCTTCAGGATCTTTTGTACTATCCCCCACTGGTTTTTATTCTATCCCTAGAGCCCTGAATGAAGTCTTCATATAATCCAGTATGCTTCTTAGGGGCAGATCCTTGTAGTCTCCGGGTTCTGGATATGCCAGCCCCAGGATGGTCATTCTGTGTCTGGCCAATGCATCGCATTTGCATATTATATGCAGCATTGTTTCATTTTCTTCCCTACAGGTCCTGCAGATCGGTCGTAATAGATAAATATTAAATTCTTTATTCGGTAGGGTTTGGTTTACACATGGCCAATAAAATTTTGTTCAATTTGGCTGTTTTGTGTAACGCACCTAATAATACCTATGCCACTGATGCAGGGCCTTCTTTTGATGTCATTATTGTAGTATGTATTATGCAATGAAAAAAAACCCACCATAAATTGTCATTTTAATCACATCTGCGACTGGGTTACATAAGTACTTGGGTGTAAGTAGTTTTGTATAGATATGATGAGGCGATACATGAAACATTCCTATCTAACAAAGGGAAAATATATGCTACAAGGAAATATGTGGCGATGATACATTTAGTTGCATTTCAGTTCCACCCAGTTATATGGTAATAAATTTCTATTTCAATAGGGTAATTAAACTAACCATGTTCATAAAGGAGTAATAATAATAAAATTCTGGGAGATTATCCACTTATGGCTATTTGATCCCAAACTAAGCAGAGCTATGGAAACCAGATAACATATGGAATAATATTGAACTACAATTTAGTAAAAATTTTAAGTAATATACAAAGGGCAATAAACCTACATTTTCAACATTTGGAATGTACACACTGGACCCTGAAAATCACACCGTAATCAAATCCTAGGGTAGTCATACTCTTTGAATAAATAAAGCTAAGTAAAATAGGCTATTATGCCAGATTGGCACATTGCACCTTTGGAGTTAAGTTTGAGATGTATATAATAATTTTATCATAGGATTAGTAAAATCAATTGACAAATAGGCAAAGTGCATAACAATTCACACCATAAATAAGACATCAATGAAGCACATCTTATAGTTGTAACTGAACTAAATGTGCTCAGATAAAAATTGAAGAGAACTTATTGCCTGCAATATGCTTAATTGGAGCGGTTTCACAAAAGGCATTTAATTCTTTGAAATAGCTTAAATATTCAAAGATTATAACTGTTTCTGGTGCCCATTTCCACACCACCCTAGAGGTAGAGCACAAGGTGCGTTTTTTTTACAGTGGTGTCCCCAGTAGGCCTAATCCACTTTGAATTGCCTTTTATATTGGCATACTCGATTAGCATGGCAACAGAAAAATTGGGAAGTGTCTTGAAACACTTGGTTTCCAATTAAGGAATTGAAGAATAAACCTATAGTTCTAAATAAAAATGGCACATAAATAAAATAATATTTTTGGAACTGTTGTTCCAAATATGCATTGCAAAAATCCAGTTCACATATAATTAATAGAAACAAAAATATCATGAGATCATAATTTCATGTAATTTAATTATTCACTAAGACAGTCCACTCACCATTTATTCAAAATTTAATTGTCATATTACAAAAGCAAGTAACTGGAGAGTTGAAATGCATAAAAATGGTGAACAAAGTCAAACTGAAATCTATCAGTTATGCTTCGTTCTATGGTGACTCTATTATACCTTATACCCGATACCGGGTATTTATCGTCCCTCAGTCATCTTGGTAGGTGGATGGTACCCATATGGTAAAGATTTCCCCTTGGATCAGCATTTTCTGCACCAGTGAACAATGGCCTCGCCCTCAAGTTCCTTCATTGTCTTCTACAGCACATTCCAGAAGCTTCCGTACCGCGAACTCCATCGATTCTTGATGATTACCTTGGATGAATACAGTGACGCGTTTTAATAAAGTACACGTGGCATAGGCATATTTCAGTAATTGCGTAGCAAATACAAGTTACGTACTAGGTAATAAATAGGAAATAGCTACTTACAGATTTCCATCTTCCAGGCAAGATTAGCAATATTTTTGACGTGAAATTAATTTTAATACAGTTGCATAGTCAGCTGCAGTATAAAATAATATTTTATTATTTTAAACCGCAGCAGACAGAAGACTGACGAAATGACGAATGACAAGATGGCTTCCGTCGTCCGTCGTTCTCAAATTAAAATCCAAAGTTCAATTTTTCTTTTTTTAATAATGTTTTCGGCTCTGGCTTCTTCGGCCTTATGAGCCATAAAGTTCAATTATTAGGCCAGGGTTTCTATTAGTGAAGTTTATTTTTTCAAATTCCCTATAGGTATGAGACAAAGAAGTATTAAATCAATATTTTATTGCTTTTACCGCTTTATATGAAATGAAATGTCAATAGAATTTAATAAAACAACTTGTCTATGCTCGAAGGCCACACCACGATTTTATAACCTTCGACAGAGCCTTCATCATTTTATTTTTTATTTTATTTGGGAAACAAACAATTGTACAATATATCTTACAGCTAAAATATCATAAGGGTGACATTGGTTAATTGTACAACCCACAACGTTTCCACGTATTACTAATATGATATCTACATACAGTGGTGTTAGTGTGTTAGGATATTGTATATACATATATAATTATATATATTAAATCGTATTCTTAAGTACTACCTATAGTTAAGAGACCTTTTAAGCTTTTAACTAGTTCTTTTTTGTATTTGGCGTAGCTTGTAGCGAAGATATCTATCATTGTAAAATTTTTGTTGTAAAGCTTTACTAATCTATGGAGGGGTGCTCGTTCACCTGCATTTGTACGGCTGGGAGTCGTAGCAAAGAGCGGGTAAGCCCGTGTCTCTCGTCTGAGAACCGTTCGAGGTATTATGTAAAACAAGTTATTGACTAAGTCAGGGCAATCGAATCTATTGTGTACTAACCCATGAAGCATCATTGATTGTAGTAATAGGCGTCTAGAGTGTAACGTGAGTAGGTGAAATTTACTGAGAGTCTGTTCGTACGAGAGTAGTTCCAGTTGACATTTGTATTGCATGCTTTTAAGAAATTTGCGCTGAATAATTTCTATGGAGTAGTCATATTTAGCATAGTATGGGTCCCATATCAAGCGTATTCTAGCTGCGGTCGGACTATTGAATTAAATAAGTGTAGATATGTAGTTGGGCGTCTAAAATGTGCGCATGCTCTAATAACGAATTTATACATTTGAAAGGCTTTAGTAACAATCTTGTCAATGTGTAGGTTGAGGTGTAAATTATTATCTAAGATAATTCCCAGGTCGTGGATATGCGTCTCTCTGAAAAGTAGTTCATTACTTAGCGAGTAGTTAAAATAAATTATATTTTTTTTATTCTTAGTAAAGGTAATATATTTACATTTTGGGATACTTAATTGCAGTTTGTTTTCGTCACAGTATTTGGACAGTAGATTTAGATCTTCTTGTAACAAAGCGCAGTCGTCGTGTGATTTGATTGTTTTGTAGACTTTAAGATCGTCAGCATACAATAGAAATTTACTGTTATGGAAACATTTGTCTATGTCATTTATATAAATTATAAATAAAAGAGGACCAAGAATGGATCCTTGTGGTACACCTGAGCTTGGCTTGAAGGAGTCCGAATGGTATCCGTTACTTACTACTATTTGGTTACGATTGCTAATATATGACCAGAACCAACGCAGTAAACTACCTCTAATCCCGTTAAAGGCAATTTTGTCCAGTAGTATTTTATGATCTACTCTGTCAAAAGCTTTTTTAAAATCAGTATATACGGCGTCTGTCTGAGTGTGCCTGTCTAAGTTGTTAAAAAGGTAATTTGTAAATATCATTAGGTTTGTAGTTGTTGATTTTTTTTTTAGTAAAGCCGTGTTGTTCTTGTATTAAGTTTTGCTGTACGAATGGATAAATCTGATTATGTAAAAGTTTTTCAAATAGTTTAGCAATTGTATTGAGTATGGATATTGGTCGATAGTTTTCCACGTTTTGTTTAGATCCACTTTTGTGCACTGGGATTATGTTCGCTTTTTTCCATATGATAGGAAAAACACCATCTTGTAAACATGTATTAAAAATAATATGAAGAGGTTTGGATATGGAGTCGGCCGAGTATTTTATAAAAAATGGAGCGATTGAGTCAGGTCCTGCGCCTTTAGTTACATCTAGAGACTTTATGTGTTCATGAACGGAAGCTAGGCTAATGTATATGCTAGTTAGATAAGAGTTAATAGAGTCATTAGTCTCAGGTGGCGGACACCAGTCAGCTGAGAGACTAGTAGGCTCATAGACCGACTGAAAAAAATCCGAGAATAGATTACATATCTTATTCGGGTCGCTTGAAGTTTCGTTTTTATAAGTTAAACGAGATGGGAGACCTGACTTGCCCTGTCGATTGGCTATGTATGCCCAAAAATGCTTAATATTTTTCGGAATACTATCTTCTACATTTTTTATGTAGTTTTGGTAACATTTGTGAAGTTCCATTTTAAAACGAGTTCTATATAGAGAAAAGACTTCGTAATCCCATTGATTTCCATATTTTTTCCATTTGCACCAGACTTTCCTTTTATTGTTAAATATATGAATTAGTGCTGAACTAAACCATACGGGATAGTTAGCGTTTTTAGGTGTCGTAAGAGGTATGCGGTTTTTAATAATAGAGTATATTTTATTATAGAATATGTTTACACATTCTTCAGCTAATTGTGTTTTTAAACTCAAATTCCCAATCTATTTCCTTTATATCGTTGTTCACAAGTGTGTAGTCCGCTTTACGGAAATTATGTCTGGGAACATGGTGGGGTCGTAGTTGAGTATAGGCTGCATGAAATGGAAATAAGGCGTAGAATGGTGGATGGTGACTATCGGCCAATAGTAAATCTTGGCTGGGTTTTAATATGTCACAAGAAGTGTTTGATAGTAGAAGGTCAAGTATGCGCCCATTGCTGTTATTGAGGTCGTTATATTGCTTTAGATTATGTACAACCATAAACTCCTTCAGTATTTTGCTAATTTGAGAGTTTCCTAGAGGAGTTAGGTAATTTTGTGTAGGATAGACTCTTGTCCAATGGGCAGAAGGCACGTTATAGTCTCCCAATAATAGCAAATTATCGATGGTATTTGATTTTATTATATTATCCATTATTTTATTGAGAGAGTCATAAACTGCAAGTGGTAAGTTGTTAGGTATATATACTGCACTGATTAAGGTATGTGTATTATTATAATTACTTGGGATAGTAACAATAATATGCTCAAGATATTTTTCTAAACTGTTTGGCTGTTTTAGTGAGATACATGCAGGATTATACTTTCGCAGAACAGCTATCAGAACTCCGCCACCTTCCGATTTATTAGTTGCTATTCGATTTCTGTCACAACGAAAAACTGTGTAACGGTTGTCAATAAACTCGGTATTGTTTATTGTAGGTATTAGCCACGTCTCTGTTAATACAATCACATCAAAACAGTTAGATAGAATATTCATGTATAAAGTATTAAGTTTGGTACGTATGCCTCTAGTATTTTGGTAGTATAAGCTAAGTACGTTCGGTTTGTTAGCCATGGTCGCTAAATTATGCTATGTACTATAAATTTAAGATAGAGAAGATTATGTTAGTATAATTAGTATTAATTATTAGCTTTAATTTTACGTATATCATCTGTAGATCTTATAGCTATGATAGGTGAGGTTTCAGAGCGTCGGACAAGGATTGTGGAGTGCTTCACCCAGATGAATTTATAGTTGGATTTCTTAACTGCATCGCGGGCTTCCCGTAATAATTGCTTTTTCTTTAGCGTGAGGTGTTCATTAATGTAGATAGGTTGTGAAGCTCCTATGATGCCCACTTGAGAAGACTCGATACCTTTCTTTAGCCGATGCCCACTAATAATATTGTCACGTAGAGTGCGTGATTTTAGTTGTACCACGATGTTTTTGGGTCTCGCGTTAGTTGTGGCGTGTGGTACACGATGTATCGATGTGATTTCCGTTAAAGGAATGGGGCAGTTAATTTTATTTCCGATTTCTTCGAGTATTGTAACCAGGTTTTCTCCACGTTTTTCGGGAACATTAGAAATCTCTAGGTTGCATTGTCTGGCCTGTTGTTCTATCATGTCTAATTTTGCTTCCAAGTCCTTTAGTAGAGTTTGATTTTGATCTGATCCACGTGACTCGATTACTTTGAGACGTTTTTGCATGTCATCGTATTGATCGGAGATGTGTTGAGCGGAGATTTGAGTACCACTTACGTCCGTTCTTAATTTAGTTATATCTGCCTTGATGTTAGTTTGTTCTGTGCGTAATAGTTTCAATTCCTTACTTGTTTTTTCCATGTAGGAGTTTAGGTTGCTGTTAATAGTATTTATACTGGTATGTAAAGTAGCCAACGATTCATCAAAACTTATTTTCCAATTGTCGAGAGTGGTTTTGAGATCGTTTTGTATTTTATCGAGCAATTCGGTGTGGTCACACTCCCTTTCCTTCCGTTTTTGACGTGCACAGACAGTTCTGGTGGTTTTTTTTGGTTCTGGTAATACTTGCTTTGACAAATCCGGCTCAGAAACAGAATGGTCTGGACTTAACGTAGGTTTAGAAGAAGTGTGAGATGAGCTAAGCATGTTGCCTTGCTTATTATGATCAAACGTATAAGTGTGGATTGCTCCTGACAGTTTTATAGGCGTTTAAGAATTTAACGAATTGCCGGTTGTTCCTTATCGCATACACTGAACGGGTCTCCGCGCTGCGCAAAGGTGAGATGCACGTAGTGCGGTCGATGTTTTCGACACGTGTGGTGACTAACCTTGTTAGCGCGGTGGTAGGGGCAGTCATCCACGAATCCGTGCGTCCGAGGTTCAAATCCGGTCCGGTAGCCGTTGAAAATGAACTGCACTAATATATTTGTTTCTTTCTCGGACGGCCCACTGGGTGGGATCAGTCCATATAAACACCGTAAGAGTAAGCGAGAATTTAAATTAACCAATCAGAAAAAAACACTGGTTGAATCCGCAACACACGTCCACACTGCACTGCACTTAGGAACGGTATGATTCATATATCATCAAGATTTATTCACTAGTTTCACTCTTTCTTTTAGCTCTAATTAATTCACAACATTCCATGTAATTAAATACCTACTAGTAGTAGTATTTGTGTTCATAGAATGCCTTGTTTTGATAGTTTTTTTTCTTTTTTAGACATATATGGCAAATATTTATTGATTGCGGTAAGGAAGGTAGAGATTAAAAAGTACAAATTGCACGTTTCAAGATATGGACCGATGATAAGATTTAGAAATAGCGCAAATACCGCAAGACCGGCACACGTCGAAATCTTTGGGAGAGACCTTTGTCCAGCAGTGGACATTTTTCAGCTGATATGTTGATGATTACCTTTTCAACAATATTATGCAATATTAATATACCTAGCCTAATAAACTATATAAATGGAATTTCATGCCTTTTTATTAATTATAATAATATCTTGATATGATAAGGATTATTGTCTACGGTTATCTATAAGGGCCCTTTAGTAAACATAATGCTTATGTACTCTCTGGTGTTCTCTAAATTAATTAAAATTCCTATTTAATGAAACATCCTGCCTTTTTAATATTAGCCTTATGTTGCCAGATTTTACGAATCATGATCATGATAATAAGGCCTTGAGACAATTTTACAAATTTCTCATATGAAGAAAATACATTTATTAAACAAATAATCGCGAGATAAATAAAAAAAAATGTGAGCCGTCACGGGACATCTGGCAGATGTTTAACATCGGCATTATTTTGTAAAAGTAATATGCAGAAAAGAACATATTGTGATAGGAACTAAATATGACATAATGATAAAATAAAAAGTCGATTGTGCATGCGCCACGGCATGCGTCGCCACGCCAGAAATCTGTTTTACGTGCGGCTATAGATGTTTCACATCAAAAACAACGTGAAATAATTCAATTCAATTCAATTCAAATATATTTATTTCGGAAAAATATCCATATAATGTTAGTATAACTTAGCCTAATGTTACTATCAATTAAATTAATTATATTAAGGGTGTCTGGACTCTTACCCACCTGTGTAAAAGGGGAGAGTCCCACCGATCATAAAACACATTCAGGATGCCATTGGAGGAGAAGCGCAAGCGCTCCATCATGGAAGCGCAGCGCCTCCGCATGATCGCGGCGAACCCGTCGACGCACGACTCCGCGAACATCCCCGACGCGCTACACCGCCACGGCAACCCCAAGAGCACCCTGAATGCGTTATTGTACTGTACGCGCAGGTCGCTGTATGCCCGCTGGGTATACTTGATCCACAGACAGCACGTGTAAAACGACTGGCAGAAGGCCTTAAAGAGCGTTATCTTAACAGGGTTAGTACAGCGTGCAAACCTGCTATGTCTACATTGTCTTTCAAGTCGTCAGTGACCCAGTGACCCAAATATTTAAAATTCGAGACCCAGCTTAAAGGAGACCCAGAGAGTGAGAGTTCAGGCAGCTGTTTGTAGGTTAACGAACCTGATTTAAAAACCAACCATTCACTCTTATCGGTGTTATATTTGAGCCCGTGAGACACTGCATAACTTTCACAAATTTTGAGAAGCCTTCTCAATGCACTAATAGATGGTCCCAATAGTACCATGTCATTAGCGTAGCTGATGTTGTTCACGCAGACACCGTCCACGTGACACCCGATTTTGGTGCTACTGAGCCTACCTATCAGTTTATTAATGTATAAGTTAAAAAGACGGGGGGAGCTCAGCCCCCCCTGCCTCACCCCACAATCTAACCCATACATATCGGAATATGAACCTGCCCACTTCACTGTATTCCTTTGACTACTGTACCAAAATTTAAACAGTGATATCACATCAGCCGGGACGGTAGTGTCGTGAGTGAGCTTGTGCCAGAGCAGGTCATAATTGATCAGGTCGAAAGCCCTGGATAAATCCAGGAAACATGCTACTACAGGAGATTTTCTGTCCGTATAATATTGGACAGTCTGCTTAAGGCTTAAAATTGCACTCTCCGTCGACAAGTTCGGTCTCAAGCCAAACTGACCATCCTCGAGATTAATATGTTTAGCTAGGACTTTATCAAGCAGACTATCCAATACCTTAGCACAGACAGTGGCAAGTGATATCGGCCTATAGTTGGAGATATCGGAGGCGTCACCCGTCTTATTCTTTATTACTGGCACAACGATCGTATTAGTAAGTTCGACAGGTAAGTAACTATGACTTAAACATAGGTTAAAAAACATAGCAAGAACTCGCGGCAAGTGTACACCAGCGTATTTAAGATGTTCGACGCTGAGGCCGTCGCGACCGGGGGACTTTCCCCTCTCCATGTTCTGTATACATCTCGCGACTTCCTTAGGGGAGAACCTGACAGGGTGAGCCCCGGTCACGGCCGCCCCCGCCCCACCATCTGACACACTGTAGCCACACAACCGCGAGCCTACATTAAAATGTTTTTGAAAAGCATTAGCTATTCCAGTAGGATCGGTTACGCCCGCGACGCTCACCGGTACCCCCGACTTATGTTTTAATTTGTTTGTTAATTTCCAAAACTTATTAAATTGTTTATTTTTATGACAAGATGCTAGCATATCCATTTTAATTTTCTCTTGATTATTTTGACAATATTTTAATTTACTTTTAAAATGATTTCGCGAGGTACACATATTTTCATAAATAAATCCAGAAGTAGGTTTGTTATATAACAGGCACTTTTGATAACACAGTCGGGCATAGCAGTGAGCCTCGCGCACGTGTTTGTTCCACCCCACTACATAATTTCCTTTATGACGCTTTATACCAGAACCTGCATGAGTAAGTTCAGCGCCTTTTTTCAAAATACAGATTAATTCATTATATAACCTATCTATCAGCAACCGATGCTCAGTTTTGTGACACATATTATCAGCACATTTACAAAATTCTGGAGGGAAATCTATTCTTTTTAAGTTGATATTACAGTAATCAAAATACTTATTTATCTGTTCATGATCTCTCTCACCCCATACAACTTTGTTACAAGAAATTTAGGTTCCAATAATTTTAGGTTTAATTAGATTAATATTACATTCTATTAATAACGGAATATGGTCCGACACGTAAACACCGTACAAAATAGACGCATTTTTAACCAAATGTCTAGCGGCCTCAGTGACAACACAGTGATCTAGCCAGCGAAGGGAACCGTTAGCGGAGCTAGTAAAAGTGTGCGAGTCTCGCGGCAAAAGTTCTGTATCAATGCAAGACCATGATTGATCAGTACACGTTAAAAGTAACTCACGTGAGAATCGTGTCCCTGGGTGCGCGTTAAAGTCTCCCAACACAAAGACCGACTCCACTTCACTGCTCTCAATCACTGAGATAATCTCACTTAGACAACTCGTAAAGTCAGATAGATTTTCAGCACAGTCGGTGGGCATGTAAACACAAAAAATTAGTAAGGACCGCTCGCCCAGCACTATTTTAATACACACGATACGATCACTAGCACAATTTATAACCGATACCGACGTAAATAACGACTTCCTCCACAACTGCGCCACACCTCCGTACGGTCTTCCAACTAGAACACCCGCAGAGATGTCCACGGCGGATTTCCCAGTGTACGCGAAGTCTCCATCAATGGTCGCTAGGAAGGGCACGTCGTGGGGCAGCAGCCAGGTCTCCTGTAACGCTATCACGTCTGCTCGAGTACATAATTGACGAACGCAATCAGCTGATCGAGTTATACTTTTACAGTTGAATTTTACGTTTGACATACAACCCATTATGTGTTTGTTATATTTTCAACACTGCGCTGATTATTTACTTTTATTGTATTTTTCTTGAAGTAAATAAAGTAAATAAAATAAATTATTTACATTAAATATATATTTAATCGGTATAAATGGTGGTTGGGAAAGCGCATAGTTGGTGCTCCTTTAGATCTATGATAGTTAAGTGGCAGTTTTTTAGTTGGCAGCTCTGTGTGTGTCACACGCACTGGAGAGTTTTGGCGCTAACGCGGAATAAGATGCATCGGGGCTCGGTGCATTGTTTCATTTTCAAAAACTGGTGTAAATTCTAGTTTTGATGTGAAACATCTATAGCCGCACGTAAAATAGATTTCTGGGGGAGCGACGCGTCGCCACGTTTTATTTTTTTTGATGTCAAACAAAACAATCGACTGTGCTATTATAAATCGTAATATTTTATTTTATCATTATGACATATTTAGTTCATATCAAAATATGTTCTTTTCTGCATATTAATTTATAAAATAATGTCGATATTTCACATCTGCCAGGCGTCCCGTGACGGCTCAAATTTTTGATGTGAAACATCTATAGCCGCACGTAAAACAGATTTCTGGCGTGGCGACGCATGCCGTGACGCATGCGCAATCGACTTTTTATTTTATCATTATGACATATTTAGTTCCTATCACAATATCTTCTTTTCTGCATATTACTTTTACAAAATAATGTCGATGTTTCACATCTGCCAGGCGTCCCGTGACGGCTCACATTTTTTTACGAGTAAATATGGTGGATTTTTAGACATAACATCTTCGTTTGATAACGTACGCAAGTGCAGGAATTGCGATTTTCTGTGTTCAATCTAAAACTCCATATAAGCCTCAAGTAAAGTCTCCCCTGCTTTACTGGGGTAGGACAAGGATTATGACATGACTGAGACAGACTACTTGACATTGACTTAATGACGAAAATGAATGATATAAATATATTTTACTGAAGGCTCATAAGGCCGAAGAAGCCGAAGCCATAAAACGGAATTTAATAAAAAAAAAACACGCTCTGGAGAGTTTTGGCGCCAACGCGGAATAAGACGCATCGAGGCATTTTCAAAAACTGGTGTAATTTCGCGTTTGTATGTGTAAATATAGAGGACTAGCTGGTGCCCGCGACTTCGTCCGCGACAATTTCGAATGATGACCAATGTAACTACTTACTTCTAGCTTAATCTAAAAAATATAACTTTAAAAACAAATAAGCAATATAAATTTAAGAAAACCTAACCTATAAATAACCTAACTAAGAAATAAACTAAATACTACTTCGCTCCTGTTATTTAAAAAAACGACCCGATATCATCAACCAAAGAAATTAAAGAATACATATCAATTGTCCTAAAGTAGGTACAGTCAGCAAGTCAAATAAAGTAAAATAATCAAAGATGCATTAATTACAAAGGTAACTCCCATCAGATTCGGTTGCGACCACGGCATTGATAGGTCTTATATAAAATTTTGTGAACGAAACCATAGCACGATCTAAAACGATGATTACGCAATCTATTACAAAAATATAAACTTGTAAAGCGGTAAAATTAAGATGTGTGCATAGTTTTTGGGTGAGATTTAGGCGATCATCTATTAATTCAGTTTTGGACTACCGTTTATTTCAAGCATTAATTTATTTTAACCGATATACCAAATAAGTTCCATGATCTGAAACGATATTACCGCCATCTAGATACAAAATTGTAAACTTGTAGATCAGTAAAATTAAGATGATATTTTTTGGGTGCGATCATCTCGACACGAACTATTTATACTTCGCTAACTCGAATATAAAATATAAAATGTCGCTTTTTTGTTTTGTTATAAAAATTACCAAAAAAAAAAGAAGTTACAAATCTTTTAAAACCCTAAATCTTTACTTAGACAACAACGACCACGACATTTTAAGCAACTTGGCAAAGAAAAGAATATCTCTAAAATTTGAGTTTGCGTAAATTTTTGGCGTCAATTTGTTGAATCAGTTTTGGATTACCTTTTTTTTTTATTCAAAATTCAAAAATTCAAAATTCAAAAGTCGTTTATTCCGTTAAAATATTACATTTGTGTGGAATCGTCAATTTTTTTTTACCCTACCGTGCAGTGCATGACGTGGCAGCTACTGAGAAACACTGCCAGAAAACTCAGTAGGAATCCTTTTTTAAAAATATATATTTCTTAAATAAATTTACATTGTATTTAAATGTGTTAATTTAGAGCGACTCAATCCCAAGCTGTTTTGTCACTTAAATAATCAGAAGTTTTGTAATAAGCCCTGCTACACAATTTGGCTTTTATAATTCTTTTAAACTTATTCATAGACATTTCTCGGATATCACTGGGAAGTTTGTTATAGAATCTTATACATTGCCCCATAAAAGAGTTACTTACTTTGTGGAGACGGGTGGTATGTAACACAAAGTTATGCTTATATCGAGTATTTATATTATGAGTATCACTCCTTTTACAGAAGGAGTCTTTATATTTATGCATATAAATTAGATTCTCATATATATACTGACATGCTACAGTCAGAATGTTAATCTCTTTAAACTTCTCTCTCAAAGATTCTCGCGGACCAAGTTTATATATTGCTCTTACAGCTCTTTTTTGCAATACAAATATGGTGTTAATGTCCGCAGCGCTACCCCAGAGAAGAATTCCATAGGACATTATACTACGAAAATAACTGAAATAAACCATTCTAGCTGTATCCACATCAGTAAGCCGTCTTATAGTTTTAACAGCATATGCAGCAGAACTTAATTTGCCTGATAGTTTTTCTATTTGTGGGCCCCATTGTAGTTTTGAATCAATTGTGATACCCAAAAACACAGTTGACTCAACAGGGGTCAATCCAGCTCCATTAAGCTGTACATTGGTAGCCACCTGTTTCACATTAGGTATAGAGAATTTTATGACTTTAGTTTTCTTGTCATTTAGCAAAAGATTATTAGCATTAAACCAATGAACAACTTTAGAGATTGCGTCATTTACTTCGTCAAAATTGCGTAATTGTCGATTTATTTTAAACGTCAATGAAGTATCATCCGCAAACAAAACAATCTCATGTTTATCCCTTACATAGTAGGGTAAGTCATTTATATAGATTAAAAATAAGAATGGGCCGAGAATCGATCTCTGTGGAACGCCCATTACCACTGGGGATCCCGCAGATTTTTTACCATTTATATCGACCTTCTGAATTCTATTGCCCAAGTAAGAAGTCAAAAGTTCGAGAGCCTTGTTCCTGATACCGTAGTGGTGTAGTTTCCTGACAAGAGTGTCATGATGAACACAATCAAATGCTTTGGACAAATCGCAAAAGATACCTAATGCATCCTGCGAGTCCTCCCAAGCCGCGAATATACTTTTTAACAGATTGACTCCTGCATCTATAGTTGAACAACCCTTCGTGAATCCAAACTGTTTCCGATGAAGTAAATTATGTATATTAAAGTGACTGAGCAACTGGCTAAGCATTAGCTTTTCAAATATTTTACTTAGAGTGGGCAATACGGAAATAGGTCGGAAATTTGAAGGATCTGAAGTATCACCAGCTTTAAACAATGGAATAATTTTACTATACTTCATCAAGTCAGGAAATACGCCAGATGCGACACAGCAATTGAACACAGCAGCTAGATGTGGGGCGATTATAGTTATAATTGATGAAATAGTCTTAACAGATAAACCCCACAGTTCCCTAGTGGTTTTCATATTAATACTTTTGAAAGCATTCAAAATATCTTTAGGGTTAACCACCGAGAATTCAAAATCTGTGTCACATTTCTCTACGCTTTGCTGGAGTATTAGCTCAGCAGATACAGAAGAAGACGCAAGAGATTTGGTAACATCGATTGGAACATTAGAAAAATATTAACAAATTATTCCCTGGATTGCTTTATTTTTAACTAAAAGACCAAATACATTACATGCATTTACTCCAAAATAAAAACAGATTTTCATACAAACTTACATCCCATACTTTAGTTGTCCTTAGGGGTGGAATTTCCAAAAATCCTGGAATACATATTTTTATTTTTAACTGAAAGGCCAAATACCAATTTTCATGCGTTTAACTTAAAAATTGACACATTTTTCGTACAAACTTACACCCCCTATTTTACGCTCTTGGGGCTGGAATTTCCAAAAATGCTGAAATTCATATTTTTTATTTTTAACTAAAAGGCCAAATACCAATTTTCATGCGTTTAACTTAAAAATTGACACATTTTCCATACAAACTTACATCCCCTATTTTTCGCCCTTGGGGGTGGAATTTCCAAAAACCCTGAAATACGTGACTTTTTATTTTTAACTGGAAGGCCAAATACCAATTTTTATGCCTTAAACTTCAAAAACGGCAAAGTTTCATACTAACTTAGCGCCCCTGTTTTACCCCCTTAGGGGTTGAATTTCTAAAAATCCTTCCTTATTCCTTGTCTACATTATAAAGCAAACATATGTGCAAAATTTCAGCTTTCTAGGTCCAAGGGTTTGGGCTGGGCGTTGATGAGTCAGTCAGTCAGTCAGGACTTGTCTTTTTATTTATATAGATTACTTTTGTTCCTTAATATTGACTTAATGACGAAAAATAACAATATGAACTTACGTATACTACTGAACATGATACTACTGAATAAGGCCGAAGCCAACGCCGTAAAATTGAATGAAAAAAAAAACAGACGCACTGATAACAGAATAAAAAAGTATTCAGATAAGATAAGGTAATATATCTATAAATATATAAGATAATCTATTGAAAACATATCACTTATATATGACTTCGAAAAATAAGGAGGAGTTATCGAGTTAATGCAAGACATTGGTGAAATTAATATCTTATCTGGAACCATTGTAACAGTAACAACTCATGACAAACGTGGATGCGTTCTTTAATTAATATAATCAACTAGTAAAATATGGACACATCTCTAGGACTATTTAATATCGATATTAATAGTTTTTCAACACTATTGATATCAATTAAATATCGATGAGCTTCTCGAGAGATGCCTGTCTATAATGCCTAAAATGCCGGAATTTTCTGAAAAATGCCTGTCTGAAGCAAAACACTGTAGGTAAGGTAATAAGTAAAAGCCAACAGATAATAATGAAGAAGGGTATTTATTTTGTTAGAGGATAATATTTTTTAATAGGTAGTTCTTTCTTTTCTAATATATAACATAAAAATTTTCTAAAGATACAGTTTTGTATTTTTCCTGTGTAATCAATTTTGCTTTTACTGATTCAATTGTCAGCCGATTTCTGTTTTTACTCCACTGGGCGTTGGCGAGAGCCTGCGAAAATGCCTGTCTCAGACCAATGCCGCGCCGGCCGCACGCCTGTCTTAACCTTGAAATGCCTGTCAAATGCGGCTAAATGCGGCCTGTCATATGGTAACCCTAGACAGAATCATCTTAAAAATTCTATCAAAATGATTTAAGGACATACAATCATTATGTAATAATGCTATAACTGACCTGATTAAATAACAAATAAAATGTTAGATTGCTCACATTTTATTTTGAATATACGAACTTAGGACACAACCACACTGGCAGATTAAACCTCTAGCACTTTATCAACGCCCCTCTAGATGGCATCTTACGAATATTATAAGCGTGAAAGTTTCGACGGCGAAAGTTGACGGCCATTGTATTCTCGGGTAGGTGTATTTATGTTCGTTAAAAAATTAAACGAGTGCCCTTGTTTAACCTCGCACCTCTAGGCATGTGCCGAAAGTTTCGACGGTGAAAATTTATGGCCAGTGTACTATCAGGCAGTTATAATTTTTTTTGTCGTTTAAAAATTTTTGCGCGCGGATTTTATTAACCTCGCGCCCCTAGGCATGTGCCTAGTTTGCCCTACGGATTCGCCACCACTACACAATCAAGCCCCTTGAGTAATCTTTTTGCTGCAAAAGTGTAAAACTGGAATAAATTATTGTGGCCCTAGATGGATCACAAAAGGTATAAGAATAGCAAGTATAAACAAAAGAAAACTAAAATATAACTGCTACAAAAATAAAAATATGCAACATAAAATAAACTACAATAAATACTCTAAATTACTTAAAAGCTGTGTGACTTGGTCTAAAAAGAATATAAACAATAAACATTTACAAAAGTCAAAAAATAAAAACAAAGCAACGTGGGAAATCATAAAGAACAAAGAATATTTTTTATGATTTCTAGATATTATACAGGAACCAAAGAAATTGAGTGGATAAATGATAATACTTTGTAAATACAGTTCATAACAACAGAATAGTAAATAATGTTACAATAAGACCAATAGACAGCTTAGATTCAACCATTTTAATAAAACCATGTTCTGAAAATGAAATTACACGAATAATAAATTCTCTAAAGAATACTCTCTCGGTAGGTTATGACTCGATTTCCACACTTGTACTTAAAGCTTGTGTGCAGGAGGTTGCTCCTATATTAACATCTCTTATAAACCTTTCTTTCGTACATGGAACATTTCCTGAAAAACTTAAGACATCCATAGTCAAACCCCTTTTTAAAAAAGATAACCGTCATGAATTTAACAACTATAGACCGATTACTTTAATACCTATATTGTCAAAAATTTTCGAAAAAGCTATGTATAGTGCTACAAACTTATCTGGCCCGGTGGCTAAAAGTAGAACTAACGACGCGCGACGCCAGTTTGAAATGTCAATCGGCCTGTTATTCCATGACATTCCTGCCATTGATTGTTTGTTGCGCGTATTTATTTTCCTTTATGTGTTTTTTAATTGTGAAAAATGCCGAAAGTTTTAAAAAGTGATGCGAGGAATGTTATATTACAAGTATTGAATTATATGAAGGAAGAAAAACGCCATCAGGCACCAATTATACCCTTCAATAAGTTGTATGACCGCGTAGCTGCTGCTACAGGTTAGTGTTGTCAGCTTCTGAAAAAATACGAAACTCCCCCTCGCATTTTAAATTAAAATACATATTTTAAAATACTCATTATTTATTTAATTTTTGCTAGTTCCTTTTTAGGTGTCCGGGAGCGATTTGTAAGAAAACTTGTGAAAGAAAAAGAGAAAGCAGATCAGAATATTGGTAGATCGAATTCTGAAATCGTATCATTGACTGCAGAAGCTTTTGATAAAATAACAGTCAATGAATGGCAAAAGCATTGCAATCATGTGAAAAAATATTGAAAATGTGTATCGAAAAAGGGATGGATACTTAGTTGAGCTTTTCATCATTCATTTAGGTAGTGATAGTGAAAGCGAAAGCAGTGTTTCCGATAATGATGATAATGAAATGACTTCTGAATTAAACCATTCCGGTGACATAATAATACCTGGAGTATCTCCATTAGAGAACACTCAGCATACATTTTATGTAAATGATCATAATTATTGTATAAAAATATAAAGATTTGTAATGACAGTATTTGTTTGCTTTTTAGTGAAGTAACATTTACGTTAAAATGTTCATATTATTTTTACCCACTTTATTGCAAAAAATAGTTACTAGCAACACTAAATGCGATAACAGCGACGCTGCCAGCGGGCCAGATAAGTTTGTGGTACTGTACAGTAGAATCTATAATTTTATTAGCAAACATCATATTATTCGAGATGAGCAGAATGGTTTTCAAAAATCGAAATCCACCACTCTTGCAGGTTTTTCAGTGATTCGCCAAGTTACTGAGTATGTTAACAATAAAGTTCCAGTAGTTGCTATCTTCTTTGATATGTCAAAGGCCTTTGATTGCGTAGATCATAATATTTTATTACACAAATGTGAAAAATATGGAATTAGAGGATCTGCATTGGAATGGATAAAGACCTATTTGACATATCGCAGTCAGTGTGTTGAAATATCACGAGTTAACAAAAAATATGAGTTAATAAACTACATATATTCAAAATAATTATGGAGTACCTCAAGGTAGTGTTCTGGGGCCTTTACTATTTATATTATATATAAATGATTTACCAAGCATAACGAACCATCAATCAGTAATGTTTGCAGATGACATATCAATCATTATACCGCATAATGATAAGTCACAAGTGTACGAACATGAAATTAACACTACTATAGAGTCCATCATGTCCTGGCTAGAAGATAATAACCTGCAAGTAAATATAACAAAAACAAAATACATCAATTATTGTAATTATAAAACTCAACCAATAACAGTAAATATATTATGTAGAGGAGAAAAATTGGCAGAGGTAACAAATACAAAATTTTTAGGCATAACAATAGACAAACACATTAATTGGAAAGAACAAGTGAAAAACGTATGTAGCAAAATAAATCGGTTCGTTTATGCACTTCGTACACTGCAACATGTAGCTAGTCCACAGGCCGCAAGAACCGCTTACCATGGATATGTGGAATCTATTCTTGGCTATGGTCTTTTACTATGGGGAAATTCAACAGATGCTAACAGAGCGCTCTGTACAACGTTAGTCCTCTTGAAAGTTGTAGACATTTATTTAAAAATAATAACTTATTAACATTAACCGGAATGTATATATTTCAAGTATGCATGTTCGTCAGAAATAATCCAAGCCTATTTATTACTGCACGTCGCAATAATCCAAATATTGCCAAAAGAGATCCAACACGCATACTAATGCCATATGGCAGAACTACGCTACTCCAAAGAAATTCATTTGTAATGTGCATAAAAGTGTTTAACAACGTTCCCAAAGGCATCAGGGAACTACCATTATTTCGAATGAAGAAGGTGTTGAAAAAATGGCTTGTACATAATGTATTTTATAATATTAAGGAATTTCTTGAGTATAAATATAATAATTAGGTAGTGTGTAGTATGTAATAGTTGTACCAAATATTTTAATGAAGCTACTTCTTATGTAAACCATTTTTTGCATGTCAGTACGACAAAATATGTGGAACTTACTTTAAGACTCTCCATCCATCTGTCTGTAACCATATTTTTTGCGAATTAAATATATTTGAATTTGAATTTAGCAAAGAATTTTTACAGCAAATACATGTCACCACAATTCTCAGGCACTTATTAGTCTACGACCATTCGAGTTATTTGTTTAACTGGTGTGGCTGTTAGAATAGTTATTTATCGATCAAGTTATAATGAGGCCAGCGCGTATTACTTTGCATTTTCATAACGCATAATCTGTGAAGTTCAAATATCATAAAAGTACACGCGTGAAGTACTTACCTAAACGTTTTCGGTAAAGACGTCGCTCTATATTATGTATTGCACATTTGGACTGCGGTGAAAAAAACACAAAAGTCTCAGCAATATCCGATATTTTACTTTGTATTAATATATCGCATCGCCATGAATCGAAACTTGTATAGATACGCGGTATTATCGCAAGGCTTTGTATCGATATTGCTAATATCGTATCATATCGAATTCAGTCTCAAGTTTTTGTTTACAGTTTCATTGTCATCATATCAGCCAAAAGACGTTAACAACTGGGGTTCTACCGGCTAAGTCGCCGAACATCGATTTCATAAGTTGCGTTCAAATAAATAAAGGTTAAAAATTACTTAATCAATCGTTAAAACGGCTTCAATGAGCACATATGACGTCATAAATGGTCCGTAATCGATTGTCAACGTTGAAGCCAAGTTAATTGGATGCCATTTAAGAAATCGACGTTCGGCGACTTCGCCGGTACAGCCCCCGGACAATGGCATCTCCCAGAGATGGACATCATTGGTAAGGGTATGCCATAATCGCCGCGCTCTGCTGGTGGTTTGGCGATCGCGGTAATGATGTTCATAGTAGGTACCTACTCAGAGAAACTCTGCTGCCCGTTCTCTAGTATATTTACACTTAAGTATTAAAAATGAGGATACATTAAAAATATTGGAACGTACCCAAACCGTTTGGGATCCTAGTCCATTGAAATGTTACAATTTATGGACCAAATATTGCATTTTTTAGAGGATGCAATTTTATTTTTGGGACATGTTTGTGGGGTCGTCACCCTTGTCCCCCGGCCGCCATCTTGAAAAAAGGGGTGAAAACACTTTTTTCTTAAAATCTCGGAAACTATGCGTCGTACAAAAAAATTCTAAGGACATAATTTGTAGCAAATTAATTTGCCTACAAATGTGTTTGTATAACTTTTGGCCTAAATTAAAGATTGTACCTAAAGATTTTCTTTTTTGGTGAAACGATTTCCACCTCTCCTACACCCCGGCCTCCAGCGCGTTACGGCAGCGGCGGCGTAGCGGCGAATTGATTTTATTCCAATTTTTTTTTTCTTTCGAATGGAATGTCCGATTTTAATTAACTAAAAAGTAATTTACAGGTTTGCTTGAGAAATCAGTACTTGGTCTGATTTTGGTCGGAATATCTATTAAATTTTGAAATAGTTAGACACATGCTATTGCGATTTTTTTTGTAGATATTTATATGTCCTTAAATATTGGCGAATCCTTTTTGTTCTATCATCTTCAATAGTTTTCGCAGTGCATGCGACGAATGATATTTTATAGGAATTTTTTTTACACCTTGGGTAACATTATTATAGTTTTAGTAAAGATCCTTATTTTTTCTTTCAATTAAAATAGTCTATTAATCAGTGATAATGTGGCATTCAAATAGTGAAAGAATTTTTTAAATCGGTCCAGTACGTTTTGACCCAATTCGTTACAAACATAAATACAAACCTTTCCTCTTTATACTATTAGTATAGATTATAATAAAATAAAATAAATTACATAAAAAAGGTATTTATTCACGTAGACTTTAGAAAGCGCTTGTAAAAAGTCAGAACATGGTTTCTTGTAATATATAATTAATTAATTAATTAATTATTATTTCTAGGTACATATATAGACATTTAGGTACCTACCTAAACGGATTGTTTGAAAAAAATTACAATAAGATTTATTTTATAATTGTAATGATATTTAGCTAGCTTATATTAAGTTATTGTCATTGAGATCATGTGTAGGTAGGTTGAAATTTGAAATTATCCATTAGTATAGACAGGTGCAGGTATTTTATATCGTGCGGAGACTGCGACGAAAGAAAACGTTTCAGGGTCTGATCTTCATGTTCCATCGGCCAGCTGAAAAATAAAAGAATAATTTATTTATTTTATTTGGGACAGCAAACAATTGCGTAATTTGCTTAATACTAATAGGTACAGTGTCTTTTAGAAGAGAGTTAGTTAATCACACAATCAGCATCGTTATCTACGGTTACGTTTGACGGTCACCGTAGGTAACGAAGCTGATTGTGTTGACCGTTCAAATCCCGGTAAGTGCAAATATTTGTGTGATGAGCACGAATATTTGTTTCTGAGTCATGGATATTTTCTATGGATATAAGTATTTATCTATCTATATAAGTATGTATATCGTCGCCTGGTACCCATAGTACAAGCTTTGCTTAGTTTGGGGCTAGGATGATCTGTGTGACATTGTCCCTAGATATTATTATTATTATTATTACCTACAACAGATCATGTGTCAAAATAAAAATAGTAAAAAGCAATGAATTAGTTTCATACACAATGTAAATTGTTACTGAATAAATAAATACATAAAAATTTATATATAAACTATGGTAAAATATGGGTAATCAACAAAATTAAGGTGGTCTAATTTATGTCATAGGGCGACAATCGAGAAAGCGGGTCACCTGATTGGTAAGTGATCACCGCCGCCCATGGACACTGAATAGTCTCAGCAACATTTGTTTGCTGAAGAGTCAGCAAACAAATGTTTCTGAGCCTTCCCCCTACCCAAATGAGCCCTGGCGACCTTACTCACACGCAGAAACACAACATTAAAGTTATTATTAAAGAATGTCTTCTGTAAGGTGGAGGTACTTCCCCAATCGGGCTGCTATCTCTAGATTATCCCTAGATACTTAGATCTATTATACATTATAATATAATACCGTATAAATATAATATTTATACGGTAATAGTATTTAAATTAGGCAAATAATTAGTTGACTCATAGGTTAACTCTCTCTGCGTCTCTCTGTGTACTATGATCATCATACTGCGATCGCAACCCCGATTGCCAAGTTGGCGATTATGGCATATCAGTTCAGATGATGGACGCATTTCCATTGCGTGCCCATGTCTTTTAGGGAAGCCTATGTCACGCACAATCTCACGACAGAATGCAATAAATCTGTTTGGCGCTGGACTCAAACATGAGTTGCTCATTTTATATGTGAGTTCATATTATTACGTGGTTATCATCTTATATCTTTGCTTGACTATCATCGTCGTGACTATCATCTTAAAGCTTATATATGCGCACAGTCTGTTAACCATCCGGTTAGATTAGGCGCAAATTTTAATTCACTCGAGTCAGTATTGTATAGCACTTAAAAATCAAAATTATTGTCGGACATGTTTAGAAGGATTAGAGCAGGAGTAGTAGCTCTCCCTGGGATCCCTGGCGTTTGGAAGAAGGGCACTCCACTCGTCTTGTATAAGCGGTCCCGGGATGAGGTAACCTGCTGTAGCTCAGGTTGCGCTTGTGCGTGATTGGGAGGGGGGAGGCATTCGGGCCCCTCCCGTCCCCAGGGGACGTCTCAGTCTCAGACGCTCAGTGTACAGCGGGGGTACTGGTGAGATCGTTCACGAGTACCCAGAGCCCCCGCTACAGGCACTGTAAGGCTGGCTACCGTGGAGGTTTTAGTGGGTCGGCCCTACACAACGTGCGAATGGCATTTCCACCACGTAAAAAAAAATGAGTAGTAGATCTGAGCTCAAAATTAATCATACCAATATTATAAAAGGGAAAGTTTGTGAATGTGTATGTTTGTTACTTCTTTACGTCTAAACTGCTGGAGCGATTTTAATAAATATTGGTATGGAGTTAGCGAACACTCTGGATTAAGACATAGGCTATATAAAGTTTAATGTGGGTAAAACCGCGGGGCACAGCTAGTAAATAAATATGTATAAATCGACCATATTGTTAGAAAAGGAACCCCCTTTTGTAGAAAAAGAATTCGTTTTATTATGCCGGTGTGTATCGTCCCTAGCTTTAAGGCAGAGCGGCTGCCCTGGATTGGTAGAGGGTGCCTATTCAATATTATTATTTTATAACTTTAGACAACGTTCGCACTGGGGAATCTAATCCCTGTGTCACGGGGTACTTTACAAACATAATAGGCGAACACAAATTACATCCAAACTCAGAACAACTATTTATGGGTTACACAAATAGTTGTCCAGCGCGGGACTCGAACCCAGCAACAATGAAATTGTTGCTTCTCAGTTTTAAGTTTAAAGCTAAAATTTGGGAGACAACTAGGTACTCACGGAATTTCTTGTTTTACTTGCAACAGCTGCATTTCTGGGATCTCCATCTTTCGTAAAAAGTAGATAAAAAAATATTTTTTAGATCTCAAGAGATATAACAATCAACATAGAAAAACGCTAAAATTGTTAAAGGCTTGCGCGCAGTAGACACGTTATAATCGATGATTTTACTAACAAATATATTGTTAACCAAACTATATTGTTGTTTATTTACCACGATCTAAACGATCCTTAGCGACTTATTTATACAATGGAATCACCTAAAGCACTGTATATTTTCAGAATAAATGAATAAATGTGCACATTGACTTCCACCGAACTGCGAACAGTGAAGGGATCGATTCTCTGGATAGCGAGTTAATACATCGCGCAGACGCGTTCATGACTAGTGATGTTTAAGATGGTTTGTCGATAATTATTATAAGACGTGATTTTGATAGTCCTACTAATATTATAAACGCGAAAGTTTGTAAGTATGGATGGATGGATGTTTGTTACTCTTTCACGTAAAAACTACTGAATGAATTTTAGTGAAACTTTACAATAATATAGCTTATACATCAGAATAACACATAGGCTACAATTTATAAGGATATTGAGTGAATTGTTCAAAATATGACGATAAGTGTCAGGAAGTAGGAAAAATTCTACCAGCTGCAAGCTATTCCGGCGTGCACTGCCAAAACCGCTAGAGGTACACATCCTACTTATATTATAAATGCGAAAGTTTGTGAGCATAGATGTATGTATGTACTTTAACGCGGGGGAAACCGCGGGCCATAGCTACTAAGTTATTTTTTTATGTCCTAGTTCGACAAACTAGCAAGTGGGTCACCTGATGGTAAGTGATCACTGCCACCCATGTACACTCGCAACACCAGAGGAGTCACGGGTGCGTTGCCGGCTTTTAAAAGAGTCACCAAATCATCTTGCTGACCCTTCCCCCCACCCCGATGAGCTCTGGCGACCTTACTCGCATGCAGAAACACAACATTTAATTACTTAATTTTGTGTTTCTATGTTATTATTAAGGAATGTCTTCTGTAGTAGCTGTTTGACCGAATAAACGCTGTGCCCTACCTCTCTTAAAAGAGTCTTCTAAAGAGTAATAACTACTAAGTATTAAAGAGGAGAACTAATTACTAAGTATTAAAGAGCAACGCTCTTACAAACTGTGAACCGAACTTTCTTCATTATTTATACACTAGCTGTGCACCGCGGTTTTACCCGCATTAATCTTTATAAATTATCACAGCTCCTCCCCCGTAGGTAACAGCGTGATAATATGTAACCTATATGTTGTCCCGACCTCTTAGTAATATTCATGCAAAATTTGAAGTAAATCCATGCAGTACTTTTTGAGTTTACCCCGGACATACATACAGGCAAACAGACAAAAATTCTAAAAACTATATTTTTGGCTTCGATATCGATTGGAGTAACCTTTTAAAAAAAAATTCAATGTACAGTTTTGACTTTCCTACCATTTTATTATTATTATTTATAGATAAATGATACTATATTGTAGTTTTTTAAACGACACAAATCTGTGAAACTCAACTTTTGCAACAATAAACTAATTTAATTTAATAACAGTTAGTCACTTTAATTTTAAATTTAATGACAGTACAAGGAATACATATTATAATTATAGAATAGATAAACTACTACAGCTATAAGTATTAATAGTATTAGCTATAGGCCTCCTCTCATAAACAGAGGGTATAGGCATAGGCCATAGTGCATCACGCAGTCCTTCTATAGCTTGGTGACCTTCACATGCCAACAGGAACATTTTTGGAGAACTGATCAGGTATGCTTGTTTCCTTATGATATTTTCCTTTATCATTTTAAATATGAGATAGTTAATTTAAAACACGCACGTGAATTTATAACCCGCACGGTCACCGTAGCCTAGTTGGTAGTGCTCTTGCCTACGAATCTTGTGGTCCTGGGTTCGAATCCCGGTAAGTGCAAATATTTGTGTGATGAGCACGAATATTCGTTTCTGAGTCATGGATGTTTTCTATGTATTTAAGTATTTATCTATCTATATAAGTATGTATATCGTCACGTGGTACCCATAGTACAAGCTTTGCTTAGTTTGGGGCTAGGAAAAAAATACAAAATTTAGTGGTGTGTCTTGGGTGTGAATTCGTGATTCCACAGGCCAATGGTCCAACCACTAGACTATCTCGACACTTTGTCAGGTTTAAGTTTGCCTTATCACAAAAGGATGCTAAATAATCTATACTTCTTAACTCACATAACAAGTTTGATGTACCTTCTATTTGCTAACTCGTCAAAAGAAAATCATAAATCCGCATTTTTGAAATATTAATTTATTATGACCAATCAATCCGTAATAAAATGTATTCTGTATGTGTCATAAATAAAAACCACAAGGTCACTGTCCTACCAACCATCAGAATATCTTTTTTTTTAAATTTCAAACTATATTGTTACCTTTCTATCGATATTAAATTACCATGCATCACTATTTTACTACCTGCCTACCGCTAGCTACGCATGCGCTAACAACAAACAAAAGGTTTGCAAAATACACTCTTTAAGTTAGTAAACAACGTAAACAAAAAAATACTGCCAGTTTTAAAACTGAGCTCTGCTGCCCGTTCTCTAGTATATTTACACTTAAGTATTAAAAATGAGGTTACATTAAAAATATTGGAATGTACCCAAACCGTTTGAGATCCTAGTCCATTGAAATGTTACAATTTATGGACCAAATATTGCATTTTTAGAGGACGCAATTTTATTTTTGGGACATGTTTTTGGGTTCGTCACTCTTGTACCCCGACCGCCATCTTGGAAAAAGGGGTGAAAACACCTTTTTCTCAAAATCTCGGAAACTATGCGTCTTACAAAAAAATTCTAAGGACATAATTTGTAGCAAATTGTTTTGCCTACATATGTGTTTGTATAACTTTTGCCCTAAATTAAAGATTGTACCTAAAGATTTTCTTTTTTGGTGAAACGATTTCCACCTCTCCTACACCCCGGCCTCCAGCGCGTCACGGCAGCGGCGGCTTAGCGGCGAATTGATTTTATTCCAATATTTTTTTTCTTTCGAATGGAATGTCCGATTTTAATAAACTAAAAAGTAATTTACAGGTTTGCTTGGTCTGATTTTGGTCGGAATATCTATTAAATTTTAAAATAGTTAGACACATGCTATTGCGATTTTTTTTTTGTAGATATTTATATGTCCTTAAATATTGGCTGACATTTTTCTATCATCAATAGTTTTCGCGGCGCATGCGACGAAAGATATTTTATAGGATTTTTTTTACACCTTGGGTAACATTATTATAGTTTTAGTAAAGATCCTTATTTTTTCTTTCAATTAAAATAGCCTATATTAATTAGTGATAATGTAGCATTCAAATGATAAAAGAATTTTTAAAATCGGTCCAGTACTTTTTGAGCCAATTCGTTACAAACATACATACAGACCTTTCCTCTTTATAATATTAGTATAGATTATAATAAAATAAAATAAATAACATCAAAAAGGTTTTTATTCAAGTAGAATTTAAAAAAGCGCTTGTAAATAGTCAGAACATGGTTTCTTGTGATATATAATTAATTAATTAATTTATAATTATTTCTTGGTACATATAGACATTTAGGTAGGTACCTAAACGGATTGTATGAAAAAAAATACAATAAGATTTATTTTATAATTGTAATGATATTTAGCTAGCTTATATTAAGTTATTGACATGGACATCATGTGTAGGTTTCATTACAGAAATTTTAAATTTCATATTATCCATTAGTAATGACAGGTGCAGGTATTTTATATCGTGCAGAGACTGCAACGAAAGAAACCTTTTTAGGGTCGGATCTTCATGTTCCATTGGCCAGCTGAAAAATAAAAAAAATATTTATTTATTTTATTTGAGACAGCAAACAGTTGCGTAATTATCTTAATACTAATACAGTGACTTTTAAAAGAGAGTTAGTTAAAGTTAATCACACAAACAGCATCGTTACCTACGGTTACGTTTGACGGTCACCGTAGCCTAGTTGGTAGTGCTCCTGCCTACGAAGTTGGTGGTCCTGGGTTCGAATCCCAGTGAGTGCAAATATTTGTATGATGAGCACGAATATTTGTTTCTGAGTCATGGATGTTTTCTATGTATATAAGTATTTATCTATCTATAAAAGTATGTATATCGTCGCTTAGTACCCATAGTACAAGCTTTGCTTAGTTTGGGGCTAGATGATCTGTGAGACATTGTCCCTAGATATT
Organism: Pseudoips prasinana; assembly: GCA_951640165.1. Lineage (NCBI taxonomy): Eukaryota > Metazoa > Arthropoda > Insecta > Lepidoptera > Nolidae > Pseudoips > Pseudoips prasinana. The sequence goes on from OX621249.1 coordinate 9,100,354, forward strand.
ATTATTACCTACAACAGATCATGTGACATAATAAAAATAGTAAAAAGCAATGAATTAGTTTCATACAGAATGTAAATTGTTACTGAATAAATAAATACATAAAAATTTATAAATAAACTATGGCAAAATATGGGTAATCAACAAAATTAAGGTGGTCTATTTATGTCATAGGGCGACAATCGAGAAAGCGGGTCACCTGATGTTAAGTGATCACCGCCGCCCATGGACACTCGCAACATGTGTCACGGGTGCGTTTCCGGCTTTTAAGAGTCAGCAAACAAGTGTTGCTGACCCTTCCTCCTACCCAAATGAGCCCTGGCGACCTTACTCACACGCAGAAACACAACATTAAAGTTATTATTAAAGAATGTCTTCTGAAAGGTGGAGGTACTTCCCCAGTCGGGCTGCTCTTTGAGCGAATGAACGCTGTGCCCTACTTCTCTAGATTATCTCTAGATACCTAGATCTATTATACAGTGATAATAATATTTATACGGTAATAATATTTAAATTAGATAAATAATTAGTTTACTGATAGGTTAACTCTCTCTGTGTACTATGATCATCATACTGCGATCGCAATCCCGATTGCCAAGTAGGCGATTATGGCAAATCAGTTCAGATGATAGACATATCTCCAATGCGTGGCCATGTCTTTTAGGGAGGCCTATGTCACGCACAAACCACGACAGAATGCAATAAATCTGCTTGGCACTGGACTCAAACATGAGTTGCTAATTTTGATATGTGAGTTCCTATTATAACGTGATTATCATCATATATCTTTGCTTGTATATGCGCAGTTGGTTAAACATTCGGTTAGATAAGGCTCAAATGCACTCGAGTCAGTATTATACATATAGAAATTAAAAAACAAAATTATCGCCGGACATGTTTAGAAGGATTAGAGCAGGAGTAGTAGCTCTGAGCTCAAACTTAATCATACTTATATTATAAAGGCGAAAGTTTGTGAGTGTGTATGTTTGTTACTTCTTCACGTTTAACGGCTGGAGCGATTTTTATAAAATTTGGTATGGAGTTAGCTGACACCTTCGATTAACACATAGGCTATAATTAATAAAGTTTAACGAAGGTAAAACCGCGGAGCATAGCTAGTAAATAAATATGTATTAGTCCGACCATCTTTCAATAAAAGGAACACCCCTTTTTATAGCAAGGCAATTCGTTTTATTATGCCGGTGTGTATCGTCCCTAGCTTTACGTCGTCTGGTCTGGATTGGTTGAGGGTGCCTATTCAATATTATTATTTTATAACTTTATAAAACGTGGGGAATCTAATCCCTGTGTCGCGGGGTACTTTACAAACATATAATAAACGGACACAAATTACATCCAAACTCAGAACAACTATTTATGGGTCACACAAATAGTTGTATGCCGCGGGACTCAAACCCAACAACAATGAAATTTGTTCTCAGTTTTAAGTTTAAAGCTAAAATTTGGGAGACAACTAGGTACTCACGGAATTTCTTCTTTTACTTGCAACAGCTGCATTTCTGGGATCTCCATCTTTCGTAAAAAGTAGATAAAAAAATATTTTTTAGATCTCAAGAGATATAACAATCAACATAGAAAAACGCTAAAATTGTTAAAGGCTTGCGCAGTAGACACGTTGTAATCGATGATTTTACTAACAAATATATTGTTTACCACGATCTAAACGATCCTTAGCGACTTATTTATACAATGGAAACACATAAAGCACTGTATATTTTCAGAATAAATGAATAAATGTGCACGTTGACTTCCAGCGAACTGCGAACACTGAATGGATCGATTCTCTGGATGGCGAGTTAATACATCGCGCAAACGCGTTCATGACTAGTGATGTTTAAGATGGTTTGTCGATAATTATTATATGATATTCCGATTTTGATAATCCTACTAATATTATAAACGCGAAACATTTTAAGTAGTGTCAGATTCATAAAATTATTCTAGTAATAATTAATTTAATTTAGTTCTTTAATATTATTTATGACTATTAGTGATTGTTTTTATTGTTTATTTATAATTCTAATAGAAGTTACTATTTGTTTTATAATATGTACCTATAAAATATGTCAGAATAATATCGATTAATTTACTACCTATAGTGTGTATCTAAAAATGTGGTGTTTACCTATAATTAGATGCGCAATTAGAATTAAGTTTTATTGTATACTAGTATGTGTAAGTGAAATAGTTTTGCTTCTGTTGGTAAACCTAATAAATAAAATAAAAAAATAAGTAGGTATGGATGGATGGATGTTTGTTAATATTTCACGTAATAACTACTGAATGAATTTTAATGAAACTTTACAATAATATAGCTTATACATCAGAATAACACATAGGATACAATTTCTAAAAATATTGTGTGAATTATCAAAAATATGACGATAAGTGTCAGGAAGTAGGAAAAAATCTACCAGCTGCGAGCTATTCCGGCGTGCACTGCCAAAACCGCTAGAGGTGCACATCCTACTTATATTATAAATGCGAAAGTTTGTGAGCATAGATGTATGTATGTACTTTAACGCGGGGAAACCGCGGGGCATAGCTACTAAGTAATTTTTTTATGTCCTAGTTCGCAAGCGGGTCACCTGATGGTAAGTGATTACTGCCTCCCATGTACACTCGCAACACCAGAGGAGTCACGGGTGCGTTGCCGGCGTTTAAAAGAGACACCAAACCATGTTGCTGACCATTCCCCCCACCCCGATGGGCTCTGGCGACCTTACTCACGCTCAGAAACACAATATTTAATGACTTAATTTTGGGTTTCTATATTATTATTAAGGAATGTCTTCTGTAGTCGCTCTTTGAGCGAATGAATGCTGTGCCCTACCTCTCTTAAAAGAGTCTTCTAAAGAGTAATAACTACTAAGTATTAAAGAGCAACGCTCTTACATACTGAAAACCGAACTTTCTTCATTATTTATAGATAAATGATTCTATATTGTAGTTTTTTAAACGGCACAAATCTGTATAAATTTATGGTGGTCTTAAAACTCTTAAATCTTTTGCAACAATAAACTAAATTAATTTAATAAAATTTAGTCAACTTAAACTACTACAATTTAAACTACTACAGCTATAAGTATTAGTAGTATTAGCTATAGGCCTCCTCTCATAATGAGAGGGTAGAGGCCATAGTCCATCACGCTGGCGTTCTATAGGTTGGTGAACTTCACATGCCATCAAGAACATTTTTGGAGAACTGTCAGGTATGCATGTTTCCTCACGATGTTTTCCTTTGTCATTTTAAATGTGAGCTAATTAACTTATAACACGCAAGTGAATTACAAAATTTAGTGGTGTGCCTTGGGTTTGAACTCGTGACTCCACAGGCCAATGGTCCAACCACTAGACTATCTCGACACTTTGTCAGAGCCTCTAGCACGAGTTCCTGCAGTTTACTTACTCGATCACACGTACAGTTTCGTCCCATACATTGAGCACCAGCGCCTCTCGCGGAAACTATTAAGAATTAAAACTCTGGTGCTCAATGTATGGGACGAAACTGTACGTGTGATCGAGTAAGTAAACTGCAAGAACTCGTGCTAGAGGCTCAGGTTTAAGTTTGCCTTATTACAAAAGGATGCTAAATAATCTATATTTCTTAACTCACATATCAAGTTTGATATACCTTCTACTTGCTAACTCGTCAAAAGAAAATCATAAATCCGCATTTTTGAAATATTCATTTATTATGACCAATCAATCCGTAATCCAATCGCGCTCATAGCTAGATGCTCTCACCGGTCCGTAAGCGATCGGCGAGGTTAAGCAACTAGGCTTGCGGTCAGTCCATAGATGGGTGACCGCCAAAGTGGTTTAATTTCTGAGCGTCTCCGTGCTTCGGAGGGCACGTTAAGCTGTCAGTCCCGGTTGTAGTCATTAGACAACAGTCGTTAAGCCATGTCAGAGGCCTACTGGGCGGCTTGAGCAACTTTGACACTAGGGTTACCACTACCCATACGATAAGCAAACAAGCAATCCGTAATACAATGTATTCTGTATGTGTCATAAATAAAAACTACAAGGTCACTGTCCTACCAACCTTTTGAATGTCTTTTTTTAGGGTTCCGTAGCCAAATGGCAAAAACGGAACCCTTATAGATTCGTCATGTCTGTCTGTCTGTCTGTCTGTCTGTCCGTCCGTATGTCACAGCCACTTTTTTCCGAAACTATAAAAGCTGTACTGCTGAAACTTGGTACGCACGTGTATTCTGTGAACCGCATTAAGATTTTTACACAAAAATAGAAAAAAGAACAATAATTTTGGGGGTTGCCATACATAGAACTGCAACTCAAATTTTTTTTTTCATCGTACCCATACATGTGGGGGTGTCTATGGATAGGTCTTCAAAAATCATATTGAGGTTCCTAATATCATTTTTCTCTAAACTGAATAGTTTGCGCGAGAGACACTTCCAAAGTGGTAAAATGAGTACCCCCCCCCCCTGTAACTTCTAAAATAAGAGAATGATAAAACTAAAAAAATATATGATGTACATTACCATAGAAACTAACAACGAAAATTGGTTTGAACGAGATCTAGCAAGTAGTTCTTTTTTTATAAGTTTTAAACCGCAATTTGCTTTCATTAATCAACTGAAATACTTGCTGCCACGGAACCCTTCATGTGCGAGTCCGACTAGCACTTGGCCGGGTTTTTTTCATTTCAAACTATATTGTTACCTTGTTATCGATATTAAATGACCATGCATCACTAATTTCCTACCTGCCTACCGCTAGCTACGCATGCGCTAACAAACAAAAGGTTAGCAAAATACACTTTTATGTTCGTAAAAAACGTTAACAAAAAAAATACTGCTAGTTAATCACAGAATTTAATAAATAGATATATAATCGTGCTCCAGTTTTAAAAGCCAGGAAGAACAATCACACTAATAATGTATTATAAAGGCGAAAGTTTGTGAGCGTGTGAGTGTGTATGTTTGTTCACTTTTCTTCACGGCTAAACGGCTGAAGCGATTTTAATAAAATTTGGTATGGAGTTAGCCGACACCCTGGATTAACACATAGGCTATAATTTATAAAGATTAACAAGGGTAAAACCGCGGGACATTGCTAGTAATAATATATTAATATCCTAGGACATTATTCACACACAACCATCTGTATAACCATCTGTGGTAACCAGATAACTGATATACTAACTACTTTTCTTTTGTAAATACATACTTTACTTATATTGATAATTACACCCTGACTCAGGACAAGCAGACATGTTCATGCACACAAATATCTATCCTGGGTGGGAATCGACCCCTCGACCTGCGGCGTGAAAGGCAAGTATTTCCAACCACGCTAACCTGTACGTCAATAATAACACTTGTTTACAATATGTCGGGGGCTAAAACATAATTGTGGGGATGCCGACCTGTGTCGCCATCTGCCTTAAATTCATGAAATATATTCCACCTGTTTATATTACCTTCCTATCTACTACTTTTATCCTAGGATTCTCAATATAGTTGGGTTCATACCACTGTGGGAGATGTATGAGAAGTTCAAATTAAAGGATAAAGATGGCGTTATTCGTTACATACAAATTTTGTATATACTTAATTCCTAATTTAAAAAAAAAAACTTGTGTGTACTTATGTACACGCGTAAGAAGTTATACTTCTTAATATACAACTTGAACATAGTTATCAATTTTCATACCACCTAGAACTAACGTCATGCTGTTATTTTTACGATGCACGCGCACGATCGTAATCGCGCACGATCGCATCGTGCGCGCGCATCGTAAAAATTCACTCTCATACCACCTAGAACTAACTTCATGCTGTTAAATTTTTTGGTGTCGGTGTGCGCGCGCATCGTAAAAATTCACTCTCATCATTTTTCTCCATCGCGCCAAAAGAAGTATAACTTCAAAAAGAACTTAATATGTTTATTTTCTATTAACGTATATTTCAACATAATTACAAATATTGAGCATGTTTTGTAACCTTTTACTATTTATGTTATATTTATTAGTGAGGGGCCGTCCCTATTTCCTTAGGTTTAATTTATTTTAATTGATTTTTCCGATTGTATTAAAATTTTTAAATTGATCTGGGCTATTCTTCAAAATCTTTTCTCTTTTCTGTTCTGGTTGAAACATCAGTATTGTTACTTGAGTCGCCATCTATTGAACTTCAAAAAAATATGTTTTACTGCCAGATGACATAGTCACTTAAACTGACATCGTTTTTGAATAGAAACTTCCTCTTATGGTAGAGTTCTCCTTATTCCCGAAACCCCTATTGGTTTATACTAAGGCGGAAGATAAACGCGCTTGTAGTTCCAATTAAATTAGTCAGATGGCGTTATTCATAAAGTAATAATTATCAGTGTTTAATGTTTTAACTTTGTACAGTCTACATAATTTGATATGTTTGTTCTTTTAAACAGACTTCAAAAAAGGATGTTTCCAATTCGACTATACGTTTTTTTATATCAATGTCATGCATTTTCTCCGTCTATTGAGGATCGATTTTTTAATATTTTATTTTTAACTAGATGCGGAATTATTTATAAATATACTCATTTAAAAAGTTTATAGAGTGAGTCGAGTATAATACATACTTAGACTCACGCCTGTTTCCCAGAGGGGTAAGCAGAGAAAACGGACACGATCCTTGCACACCTCTTCATACATGCTCGCCGGTTTAGGGTACTTCTGACCTGGCCTTTCTTGAGAACGTCTCCGATTTAGTCAGAGAATGTTCTACAAGATCTTCCCCTTCCGGTTCTACCATTCACAAAGGCCAGGTATTCTTCTTTTGTAACGAAGATACACTTTCGAAACCATCTCAGCTTACCTTTTTTAATCTTTGTGACTACATCCTCTTTCACACCCCAAACAAATGAAACTAATATCATAAAGGTGAAAGTTTGTGAGTGTGTATGTTTTTAATTTCTTTACGCAAAAACTACCGACCGAATTTTGATGAAACTTTGTAGTAATTTAGCTTATATATCCGAATAACACATAGGCTATAATTTATAAAGTTTAACGCGGGTAGAACCGCGGAGCACAGCTAGTACAATATATATTTAAGGCGGTTGGCGTGGTTGGTAGGTACTTGCCTTTCACGCCGCAGGTTGTGGGTTCGATTACCACCCAGGGCAAATATTTGTGACCATGAATATGGCTGTTTCTCCTGAGCCTGGGTGTGGTTATTATAATAAGTAATAATATCCTGGGACATTATTTACACACGGCCATCTGATCCCAAACTAAGCAGAGCTTGTACTATGGGAACCAGACAACTAATATGCTACATACATATACCTACTACTTTTCTTTTGTTACTACATACTTTTGTTTTGTAAATACATACTTATATAGATAATAACACCAAGACACAGGACAAACAGACATGTTCAAGAACACAAATATGTCCTGGGTGTTAATCGAACCCACGACCTCCTCTGAAAAGCTAGCATTTGGTAATAACGCCAACAGGCCCGTTATACGTACATACCAACGAAATAGAAAGAGGATGCTAAAACGAATGCTGAGTAACTAAACAGGAATGCGTGGGATGAGTAACTCAACAGTATATTTCCCTCAACTAAATAATTCAATGTTTCCGACTATTCCATTTCTTACATACATAGACTCACGCCTTCCTAGAGGGGTAGGCAGAGACAACGGACTTCCATTTGTCACGATCCTAGCACACCTCTTTCGCTTTGTTTGCTGAAATGATATTCTTCGTACATGCTCGCAGGTTTAGGGTACTTCTGACCTGACCTTTCTTGAGAACGTCTCCGATTTGATCAGAGAATGTTCTACGAGTTCTACCCCTTCCAGTTGTACCATTCACACAGACCAGATATACTTCTTTTGTCAATCGTCTTTCACCTTCTAAATGCGCAAACCATCTCAGCATACCTTTTTCAATCTTTGTGACTACGTCCTCTTTCACACCACAACGTTCTCATACATCAGTATTTCGAATTCTGTCTCTCAAAGTCACATACTTCTCAGAGCTCTCATTTCCACTGAATTTATTTTACTTTCATTCTTTTTCTGCCATACCCAACTTTCACTTCCATACATTAAAGTTGGCACTAACACTCCATCATGCCCAGCTCGTCGGCCTTCTTTGAGACTTGCCTGCTACTCATTTTTTAATTCCATTTCAACCCAAGAAAAGACGAGAATATGAAAGAAACTGAGGTAAAAAAACCGGCCAAGTGCGATACGGACTCGCACATGAAGGGTTCCGCAGCAGCAAGTATTTCAGTTCTCTTCTTCTTCTTCTACTTACTAGATTTCGTTCAAACCAATTTTCGTTGTTAGTTTACATGGTAATGTATATCATATATTTTTTTTACTTTCATCATACTCTTATTTTAGAAGTTACAGGGGGGGGGGGGGGGGGGGCACTCATTTTTCCAATTTGGAAGTGTCTCTCGCGCAAACTATTCAGTTTAGAATTTATTATTATTTTTCTATTTTTGTGTAAAAATCTTAATGCGGTTCACAGAATACATCTACTTACCAAGTTTCAACAGTACTGCTCTTATAGTTTCGGAAAAAGTGGCTGTGACATACGGACGGACAGACAGACAGACAGACAGACATGACGAATCTATAAGAGTTCCGTTTTTTGCCATTTGGCTACGGGTAAAAATTACGGATTGATGCTTTATTAAATCCTTAGAGAAAACCTACATCCATAACAGCGGTTTCACATGAAATAATAAGGTGAAATTCTGATGCGCAACGCACCACCACTTTCTCATTCGAGTTCCTCTAATATTAAAATGGTAATATAGAATTCACGTTGTGGGTAGGATACGGGTTTTAATAGGAATCCGCACGTCTAGGCTAGATCTATGTTAAGTTGACTAGCTGTGCCCCGCGGTTTTACCCGCATTACACTTTATAAATTATCACAGCTTCTCTCCCGTAGGTGATAGCGTGATAATATGTTGCCTATATGTTGACCCGACCTCTTAGTAATATTCATGCAAAATTAGAAGTAAATCCATGCAGTACTTTTTAAGTTTAGCCCGGACATACCTACAGACAATTCTAAAAACTATATTTTTGGCTTCGATGTCATTTGTAGATCACGCCCAAAGTATCCTTTTTAAAATATATCCAATATGCAGTTTCGTCTTTCCTACTTTTTACTTACTTTTATTATATGTATATAGAAACTATTCGTTATAGTTTGACCGATTTTAGGCGTAGCAAATGTAATGTACTCCCGGTCGAATATTGGCCACAGCGACCAGTACCCATGGAGAATCAGTTGGCGTGGTTGGTAAATCTTGCCTTTCACGCCGTGTGCGTGGGTTCGATTCCCACCCAAGACAGATATTTGTGTGCATGAACATGTCAGTCCGCCACAGTGGTTTAATTTCTGATCGTCCCCGTGCTTCTGAGGCCACATTAAGTTGTCAGTCCCGGTTGTAGCCATTAGGCAACAGTCGTTAAGCTATGCCAGAAGCCTACTGGGCGGCTTGACTAACTCTGACACCAGGGTAACCACTGCCCATACGACAAGTAAGTAAATGTTAGCTATCTAGTATAACAAATAGGATATATAATCCCAATAGCAGATTAACCACGTTCGTAGACCGGTGGGACAGCCCAATACGGGTACATTGGATGCGCAAACATACCCCAGTGGGGTGTTTTTTGAATGTTTAGCTTTAAGGTATTAACAATAGTGTTCAAGCTTATAAATTATTTACTAACGAAAATGGAATAATATTGTGAAATAAATAATTTAAACATTATAAAATAGTGAGAGTCACTATAAACGCGAAAACAGGCTAAAGTTAATTTAACTTTATTTCAAACTCGTTTTCGTCTTACGTTAACCGTGTGATATTTCACACCGAATATCCTCTTTTGATCCCCGAACCGATACCATAAGATTGCTCTCGGTAAGCGTATCGTACATATGTTTGACCCAATTCGAAACGTTTCAGCTACAAAAATATTGACACAATACCCGCGCTACGAAGAGCTATACGAACTATACAGAATGCATTAACTTAAGCCGATTTCGTGTAACGAAATATAGTATCCCTTTTGGTGGTATAGGGGTAAATTTACTGCTATAATGTACCTTAATAAAAAATAGAATACTTTAGTACGTAATATTTAATCATTTTTAAACGTTTCCAACCTGGAGTGCAAGTGTGGTTCTATCCCTCAAACTATGGCACACTTGTTAACATGTCCTGCGTGCCCTAATGCCTGCAAGTTCCAAGAACTAATAAACGCTACTGACAACGATATAAGAGAATTGTCTACGAATAAGTTTAAAAGAATTATTAAAGCCAAATTGTGTAGCAGGGCATATTACAAAATTTCTGATTATTTAAGTGATAAAAGTGCTTGGGATTGAGTTGTTCTGAGTCAACACACATGATTATAATTAATCATAAGTATATTTTATTAAAAAAAAAGGATTCCTACTGAGTTTTCTCGTAGTGTTTCTCAGTAGCTGCCACGTCATGCACTGCACGGTAGGGTAAAAAAAATGTCGATTCCACATAAATGTAATTTTTTTTCGGAATAAACCATTTTTGACTTTGACTATAACGCTCAACTCGTAGCTGAATTCTGGGCTGACTTAATTTATTTACTATCGTGACGCTAAGGAGAAGATGTCAGTCAAAAGACGCCCACTGTTGGACTGAGGCCTTCCGACTTACGATCGGCATTACTGTGGAGATTTTGGAGATTGGAGAGAGACAAACAGCATAGCATTATATTTTATCTATATATTGCGCAGGTGTTATGGAAAAGGCCCGGGCATGACCTTAAACTGCCTCTATCGGGGGCTCTAGAATCGAAGGATTTATCAGAGGCCTACGATAACAGGGGAGATGAGCCTCTAAGCACTGGCCTGCAACTCATCTAGGAGATGGAAAACTCTGACCAGAAACCCGGAACAGGGTCTCCGTTAGGCGCGAGTAGGGTCCAACCCGAAATATGCGGCAGATTTCTACAGCTGAGCTAGCTCCACGTATTGGCTTGCCTTTCCTGTGGGCTCAGCTAGTGAGGCCTAAAGAGGAATGCAGGTCTTGGGCAACCCTGCGCTTCCTTTACTCCGTCCCAGGCAGTGTATTGTCTGTGGAGAGGTCACTTCACCCACGTCAGCTGTGCTGGGTGGACAACAACACGGAAAGTGGCAGTTATAGAAAGGAAACCGGCACATTCGTTGTTTGTTCTTTTTACCCGACTGCGGGACGCAAAGGGTAATGTGTTTATCAGGCTATGTATGTATGTATGTTCCTTTGAAGCACTATACAGACCAAACGCCTGGACCGATTTTGATGATTCGCACGTCAATCGATTCCTTTCAGTCCGGAAAGTGTCACTAAAGACATGACGTTAGTGAAAATTCAATATGGCGACTACTGGACGCCATATTGTGAAAATTTAAAAAATTAAAGTCAACAAACTATGTCATGTGGGGTATCGTTGAATAGGTATTTAAAAAACATTTTTAGTTTTCTTTCAACATTTTTCGATTTGACCGGCCGTTTAGGAGCTATATCGATTTAAAGTTGCGTAACAACTATTCTCACATATAGGTTTTAAAACAGTAGAAATTTACGTTGAAAAGACTAAAACTTCGTATGACTGTGCGTGTGAGTGTTGATGGACATATACTAAAGTATCTATTAGGTATATTGGACTACCTAAAGTATCTAACGTATAACACGGTCGCCCATCTCCAACTTCAAACGATTTAGTACTTAACTTCACTTGAAAAACTATAGGTATATAGGTAGGTGCCTACCGAAATCGAATTGTTTTAAATGCAATGACAAAGATATAAAGAACAACGTCCCTTTGGTTGGTGTGAGAATCGAACTATCAACAACCGAATTTCATGCGCTTTGTGGACAAGGTAAAATTTAAAGAAAAATGTTACCTTTAATATTATGTTGGGGAGTAACTGTACACAAGTTGCAAGGGACAACTTTGAATCGAGCCGTTGTCGATCTCAGTTCGTGCATTTTAATTTTGAATTGAATTGAATTTTTCATAAAGCCTGGTTAAGTCTTTAGATGGTTTAATTATTAGTACTCCAAGCAAGCTACTAAACAATCCTCATGATATCAAATCTCTCAATGAAATCACGAGATTGCGAAATTTGCAGTCATATAACAATATCAATGACTGACTTATCTCTCAGCTTAAAGAGCTGCTTGTATTAACGTGATATTTGGCCCGGATGTTTATTTATTCATTATCATATCACAGATTAAAATATATAGATTAAAAAGAAAACAGTAAAAGAAAATGCCACTCTGGAAAGTGGAACTCTAATTAAATATTGCCAATCGGACTATCTCGTAAATAAGCATGGACTCTTTTTCTTTTTACCCGACTGCGGGACGCAAAGGGTAATGTGTTTATCAGGCTATGTATGTATGTATGTTCCTTTGAAGCACTACACAGACCAAACGCCTGGACCGATTTTAATGATTCGCACGTCAATCGATTTCTTTCAGTCCGGAAAGTGTCACTAAAGACAAGACGTTAGTGAAAATTCAATATGGCGACTACTGGACGCCATATTGTGAAAATTAAAAAAATTAAAGTCAACAAACTATGTCATGTGGGGTAATCGTTGAAAAGGTATTTAAAAAACATTTTTAGTTTTCTTTCAACATTTTTCGATTTGGCCGGCCGTTTAGGAGCTATATCGATTTAAAGTTGCGTAACAACTATTCTCACATGTAGGTTTTAAAACAGTAGAAATTTACGATGAAAAGACGAAAACTTCGTATGGCTGTGCGTGTGAGTGTTGATGGACATATACTAAAGTATCTATTAGGTATATTGGACTACCTAAAGTATCTAACGGCTAACTTATGGCAGATCCTCTCAAATAAAGGACACAATTAAACCGCGGCCCCCAGTCTCCGGTAGCCCTGCTATTCCCAGCCGTGGTAACAGCCGTGGTTACGGCAGGGCAGGGGGTGCTAAGAATTCCCGGCAGATTCCGCGTTACCAAAACCTACGACCTCTGGCCCTGGCAACATACAACACACGCACACTGCGGACCGACGAGAAGATGATCGAACTGGAGGAAGAATTGAGCAGGTCACATTGGGACATAATAGGATTATCTGAAGTTCGAAGAGAGGGGGGGGACACAATAATCCTGAAATCCGGGAATCTGCTCTATTCCCGGGAGGGCGACCAACTGTCCCAAGGTGGTGTTGGGTTCATAGTACACAAGTCCCTCGTCCACAACATACTGAAAATCGGGAGTGTGTCGACTAGGGTTGCGTACCTTATACTCAGAATTACCAAGCGGTATTCGTTGAAGGCCATACAGGTTTACGCGCCGACTTCGACGCACTTCGACGATGAGGTTGAGGTCATGTATGAGGATATTTCTAGAGCCAAACATACCTCGAACTCTTATTTCACTGTGGTCATGGGGGACTTTAACACGAAGCTGGTTTAACGATTCGGGAATGAGCTGAGAGTGGGGCAATTTGTAACTGGAGACCGGAATCCACGGGGCCAAATGTTGGCCGACTTCATGGAGAAGGAGGGACTCTTTATGATGAACTCCTCTTTCAAGAAGCCGGAGAACCGCAAATGGACCTGGGTAAGCCCCGACGGGGAAAAAAAACGAGATAGACTTTATCTTGTCGACGAGTAGACAGATGTTCAATGACGTCTCAGTAATCAATACGGTTAAAACCGGGAGCGATCACCGTCTGGTGAGAGGCTCATTGAACCTAAATGTCAAGCTCCAGAGGTTCCGACTGATAAAGTCTACGCTCCGACCTTTACCCATCTACATCCAAAACCCTGAACCCTTTCAGCTCGAACTGCAAAACCGTTTCGAATGCCTAGCAGATTACGAGGAAGTGGACTCATACCACGACTGGCTCGTAGAAGCTGTCCATACGGCTGGGTCTAAGGTCTTCAAGGCCCACCGTAAAACAGAACCGAAAAGATGTCTGACTATACCCTGCAGCTTATGGACGAAAGACGGAAAATGGTTCTGACATCCTCTGATGATGCTACCAGATACCGGCAGCTCAACAGACAGATCTTAAAGTCTTTGACTCGCGACACGCGGCAATTTTATACAAATTGTATTAAAGAAGCTATTGAGCGGAACAAAGGGTCTAAAGTGTTTGCAAGAGAACTATCTGTTAGACAGAGCCAACCTGTATACGAAAACCCAATCACCTGTCGATAGTTGTGCCTCAGATACCAGAACACGACTAAACCAACACTTACCGACGACATCCCGGACGTCAGCCTATGCGAGATTAGAATGGCTCTCGAACAGCTTAAGAACAACAAGGCGCCTGGTGATTATGGAGTTACGGCAGAGCTTCTGAAGGCGGGTGGTACACCAATCCTACGGGCCCTTCAGAAGTTATTTAACTCCGTCATACTAGAAGGTTAAACGCCACAAGCATGGCACAGGGGTGTGGTGGTGCTCTTCTTCAAAAAGGGCGATAAAACCCTCTTGAAGAATTACATTGAGAAGGGTCACTTTTGCTGGTGTCCCATACCATTTCAGGAAGCACACCTTCCCAGCTTCTCCAACATCACTATGGCTGGAGCTTGGGTTGTAAAAGATCTTTGCTGCTTCCTGAATAATTTCCGAATTTAAATACAATTTACAGAAACCCACCTTGCTTCTTCTAAACGTTGCTGATGTTGTATCGTAGCCGGTAAATGAGTGTAAGAAGAGGATGTGTTCATATCCATGCTATTGCATCTCATTTTTTGTCATTCTGTCTTCATCGTCATTTTTCAGTTTTAGCCAGTAAGGTTGCGTTTCCTACAGTGAGCATTGAGCGAAAAGCAATCTTCATGATGTTTTTCCCGCCTAAGCTCAGTTATCTGCTGTTACAAAAAAACGCGATATCTTACTGTTACCGCCCTTACCTCGTACTCCCAGCTTATGTTAAAATAAATTTAGAGATAATTCGGGCATCAGGTAATGGTCATCACGCTGAATAACTCATCATCATCTTATTCCCACTAATATGCTAGTGGGTTTGAATTCCGCACTTAGTCCCGATGAGGACCATTGTATGTGAGCCATGACGGCCTTCACTCCATCCAGTACACCTCCCTCCAGAAGCATATCAGGTCTCCTAAACTTCTCAAGGCATCTGTAAGAGTTCCGCTGAATAACTTAAATTTTCTATATTTCTGGAGCATGTAGCTCATAAACGAATGGAAATATGAAAAAGTATATGAGATCAAAGTTATAGTGAATTTTGTAAGCTTTAATTTTCTTTTGGAATATTTTTTGCTAAAACGCAACTTTTTAAAGATATTACCTATATTACCTTGCAAAAAACCTAAAATTGAGGTCTTTGTCCCCCCTCCTCCCTCCGCCTAACCTCCTAGACGTCAGGACTTTTAGTATGTTTTCCCTCTAAGTACTCTGAACAAGTTTCTGAAAATATCCCTTAGGTTCCCGCTCACGCACTCTATACCCTCCTTTGAGTCATTCCTTAATCGGACTAATAACAGTTGATCGGTATTGTGACTGGAAATTGCACATTGATCAAAAATGCATCAGAATCAATAGGTTTGTATACGTTTTGTCACGACTTTGCAAAACAGCCTTATTACCAATCGATATTGATGGCATCTCTCGGGTACTTTGGTTCTATCCTGAGGTATGGTATCTTTTACTGTTTTTAAACTTTCTCTATCTGTACATTCGCATTTTTTTTATATACTTTGGACACGGGTCTCAATCGCGATAAATATATAGGCAAATCATTACCTTGGTTACCCGACGTATGGTACTATGGGGCAATTCAACAGATAAAACGAGAGCATTTCTATTGCAAATAAAATGCGTTAAAGCAATTACTAGTACTCCTCCTCTGTCTCATGTAAATCATTATTAAAAGGACAAAAAATTATGACTAGTGTGTTTGTACATTTTACAAATTGGTGTATTTGTGAAAATGCAGCCTCAGTATTTACTAGAGCTAAAGATGTTTTTCCTCGCAACATGATAACTAATACAACGAAAAAGTTCCTATGCTGTATGTGTGAAAGTGTTTAATACTTTGCCGCAAAATATTAGACATTTTTCAGCGGCAAAGTTCAAAAACCAACTCAGACTGTGGCTCCTACAAAAAACATTCTATTCAATCAAATCAAATTTTTGACTGCACGTGAGGCGCAACGGCTAAGGCAGTCGCGTTGCCGCTTCGTGTCGCGGGTTCGAGTCCCGCGCCGGACAACTACTTGTGTGACCCATAAATAGTTGTTCTGAGTCTGGATGTAATTTGTGTCCGTCTATTATATGTTGTTAAGTACCCTGCAACACAGGGATTAGATGCCATATTGCAGGGGTTGTCTTTAAAAAAACAACTGTGATTTATTTAATTAATTATATTATTTGTGTAAAATTTGACATAGGTATAACAATCACACATTTCGCATGCTGTTTATGAGTAAAATTGATGAGACTAACCTCATAGTAAGACCACCACTGTACTCTATTTTAGTGAAATAAATAAATGAATGAATAATATTTAATAACTAAATCTAGATAATGAATGATAAAAATATAAAAAAAACATAAATATTAAGAACAAAAATTATAATATATACTTAATGTGGTTAACTTATTTTTGAAACTAGCTAGGAACTCATAACTAAAAAGTACAAAATAAAAAATATATTTAATAAATAAAAAACCCGACTGCGTAAATAATGAACCAAACTACGTACATAGACAAAGAACTGAAAAGAAAAAAACAAGCACATAGATGGCTGGTGGTCTTAAATTATATAATGTAATATTGAATGAATACTATTGAAGAAAATAAAATATATTCTAATAATGTAACATAACAACAATTGTTATGTTACATTATTAGAATATATTTTATTTTCTTCAATAGTATTCATTTTCGGGTTTTTTATTTATTAAATATATTTTTTATTATTAATCATTTGAATGATCTTTTAAACGCAAAAACTATATCGTTTACATAATATGTACGAGAATTAATATTTAATTAAACAAGTAACATAATGACAGAAATATTTCGATAGCAGCAAATTGGATTGCTTTGGATCGCTCGGAGTTTTCAGCTCAATTTCAGTTGTATTACGGCACTTTAGAGACTGTTCATTCTTGAAATTGAAATCGGCAATTACATCAATAATGTAACTTAAAACTTGCTAAGTATGAACATATATTTTAGGTGCAAAAACCTCCTCCAGTCGTTGCTTACTCAGGAACGGTTGTGGTTTATCCAAATTTAACTACACGAATACCTACATTGCGTCAAACAAAAAGAGGAGCGATGTTTTGCACGACCGAGCTGTGAAGAATGCTGCGTCAGCGATTCACACGGAATAGAATTTACAAAACCTGCTCAGGCAACTTGACACACTTGATTTGATTTGTTCAACAATACCCTACTCGAGGTGATAGACAAAAACAATGCCGTTACAATGCTTTTGTGTTGAAGCTACATTTTTGTTTTACGGATTTTAGTTTGATAACGCGAAGCGCTAGTAAATATAATAATCATTATTCATGCTGTGTGGTGACGGCGTCAAATATCAGAATATCATCACCCCATCTCATGCCGTGGGGGGCGTAGAAGTCGACCCGAGGGAATATCTACCAGAGGACGGGCAGCAGGTTCCTTTTGATTACGAGTACTATAACCATCTTACTGTGATCGGCAACCCGCTTACCAAGCGTGGCGATTATTTCATATCCCCCAAGATGATTTTTGAGCGAGGCTTGTCCAGCAGTGGACTTATTTCAGCTGTAATGATGACGATGATGATGAATAATCATAAGTACACTTTACTGCGTCAAATAATTTACAATTAAGAAAAATAAACAACAGTAATGTTAATGCAATAGTCGGCCTTATCGCTAAAAGCGATTATCTCTTCCTGGCAACCAATATTAATATTTGATGTATAAACTAAATTTCGGCTCTAAAAATAGATATGTACGTGAATAATTTGGAACGAATTGACTAACGAACAGACTTTTATCCTTGTTTAACGTCTTAGTGGAAATTGACTTGTGATATTGCCATAACTGTCAGTAGGCAACAAATGATTCATTCTTGTTTCAGGTTTGTTGTAGACTGCAAGCCGAACCGATATAAAATAATATATAATAATAATATTTTTAGGACATTATTTAAACACGGCCATCTGATGCCAAACTAAGCAGAGGTTGTACTATGGAAGTCAGATACTACATTTCTTTTGTAAATACATACTTATATAGATAACTAGCTGTGCCCCGCGGCTTTATCGACGTTAAACTTTATAAATTAACACAGCTCCTACCCCGTAGGAGACAGCGTGATAATATGTAGCCTATATGTTGACCCGACCTCCCAGTTATATTCATGCAAAATTTGAAGTAAATCCATGCAGTGCTTTTTGAGTTTAGCCCGGACATACATACAGACAAACAGATAAACAGACAAAAATTCTAAAAACTATATTTTTGGCTTCGATATCGATTGTAGATAACGCCCCAAGTATATTTTTTTAATAATATTCAATGTACAGTTTTGACTTTCCTACGATTTTATTATATGTATAGATTACACCCAGACTCAGGACAAACAGACATGTTCATGCACACAAATATCTGTCCTAGGTGGGAATCGAACCCACGATCTCCGGCGTAAAAAGCAAGCATTTGCCAACCACACCAACAGGCTCGTCAAAAGAATGCAAGCCGAACCGATATAAAATATCAAATATGTATATGTACTTCAAACATGGTTTTCTTACATGATCTAATAACAGTTGATTTACGTATACGTAGCATGGCAGTATAGAATTAAGTGCCTCTACTGCGTTTGATCAATGAAAGCATATAAATTGTCTATTTGTTCACGTGATGTATTTCTTCCGTCATATCATTAGTCAAATATGATAAAGAGATTCATGTCATTCATGTCGGACTGATTCATAAAAAAGGGAAGTCTGTATATTAATATAATAAATATTTTGTTCTTTCTTCATTGTATACAGAAAATACAATAATAAACTAGTTATACAGCTTTATTAAATTTGTGTTTTCTTCCAGCCAACTTGAGATTTGTGTGAAAAATTATAAATAGCGCACAGCAAATAAACAATACCTTGACCCAGTATTATAATTTTTTTATAGTCAGTAGTAATTTAATTTTGCTAGATGACTTCGTATGACTTGGTAATTGTGCGCGGGTGCACAAGTGTCTTAATGTGTGTTTTAATGCCTGCTACGCCGTAGTAACGCTACGAGTACAATCACATAATATACCCGTTACTTCGTAGCTCTACTACGTGCTGTAGTAGTAATATGACGCTAGGAAATTCAATTGATCCTGTAAAATATAACTTTTATTTAAATAATAATATCATGGAATAATATTATGGGAGCAGAGCCGCTCAGTAAGTAGTATATGTACGATATAATACTTCTTTTTAAATACGTACTAATGTACAAATATAATTACACCCAGACTCAGGACAAACAGATATGTTCATGCACACAAATAACTGTCATATGTAGGAATCGAATCCACGACCTGCGACGTGAAATGCAAGTACCTATCTACCAACCACCACAACCAGCCCAGTGGGTTAATAAATAATTAACTCAGTAATTGGTTTTCTTTAATCTGTTCAGTTTTATGGGTTTTAGGTTTTCATATATGGTTTTATGGGTAAATATGGGTTACATCCACGATTTATGTCTTTTAGTTATGATTCTGTTTTTTTTAGGTAAAATATTTGAATCATAACTAAAAGAAACAAGTAAACGTTATAAAAATTACAAGTTTGTTCACGAAAAATTTTTAGAAATAGACACTTCCAATCGGTTTCAGTTTAAATTAATGTTAAAAAAGTAAATATTTCTATAAAAGCACAATAGTAACCTTGGGAGTTAACGAGAATAACTTAACTTTACGAGGATTAATATTACTAAGTTAACAGATATTAGTTCCTCTCCTACAAACTGTATTACTCAAATATCGCTTCGCTTCAGCCGGGCATGTCTAGTCATGTTTGCGGTGACAGGTCAACGACTCATCAAGGCAAGGAAATCTTCAAGGGATTGGAAAGTTCGGGCTGACAATAGTGCCAAGTTTACGCCAGATTGGGTTTATTGACGCCGAATTGGACGAAGGCCCCTGTTGAGTTAGGTTACAAGTAACAAAAGACTACGTGAAACAGTATGAAAGTAGGCAGCAATAGATAAATTTATATCCAGATCATATCTCACACCGTTGAATCATATAGCGTAAACCAAGCAAATCTTGTACTATGGATACCTACTAGGGAACGAATACTCAATACTCAATGTTTTACGAATAGAAATACTTATTTTACTAGTGTCTATTCATGTTTGCGGTGATAGGTCAATGACTGTTTAAGGCAAGGAAATCTTCAAGGGATTGGAAAGTTCGGGCTGACAATAGTGCCAAGTTTACGCCAGATTGGGTTTATTGACGCCGAATTGGACGACAGCCCCTATTGAGTTAGGTATCCACAAGTTTTATTTGTGTGAGATTTTTGAAGCGAAACTTCTTAAGAGACTACTAAAATTGGACCTAAATATTTTTATAGATACTTCCAATCGGTTTGTGTTTCAATAAATGTTAAAAAAGACTAATATTTCTCAAAAAGCACATTAGTGACCTTGGAAGTTAACGAGTATAATTAACTCAACAACTGGTTTTATTTAATATGTTCAGTTTTACGAATAAAGTTCATAATAACGACACGTTATAAAAACTTAAAGATTGTTCACGAAATATTTTTATAGATACTTCCAATCAGTTTTTGTTTAAATTAATATTAAAGAAGCCAAACATTTCTAAAAAGCACACTGGTAACCTTGGAAGTTAACGAGGATAAATTTAAGTTAAGTTTACGAGGATTAATATTCTAAGTTATCAGATATTAGTTTCTCTTCTACAAACTGTATTACTCAAATATAGCGTTGGTTCAGCCGGGCATGTCTACGCATGTTTGCGGTGACAGGTCAATGACTGTTTAAGGCAAGGAAATCTTCAAGGGATTGGAAAGTTCGGGCTGACAATAGTGCCAAGTTTACGCCAGATTGGGTTTATTGACGCCGAATTGGACGAAGGCCCTTATTGAGTTAGGTATCCACAAGTTTTATTTGTCTGAGATTTTTGAAGCGAAACTTCTTAAGAGACTACTAAAATTGGACCCAAATTGGGAAAAAGTAACAAAAGACGAAGTGAAACAGTATGAAAGTACGCAACAGTAGACAAATTTATATCCGGGATATTTCACACAACGCCATCTAGTCCCAACTAAGCAAAGTTTGTACTATGGATACCTGCTAAGCAACGAATAGAAATATTTATTTATTTTTTATTTTTTAAGGGACAATGTCACACAGATCAACCTAGCCCCAAACTAAGCAAAGCTTGTACTATGGGTACCAGGCGACGATATACATACTTATATAGATAGATAAATACTTATATACCTATAAAACATCCATGACTCAGAAACAAATATTCGTGCTCATCACACAAATGTTTGCACTTACCGGTATTCGAACCCAGGACCACCAGCTTCGTAGGCAGGAGCACTACCAACTAGGCTACGGTGACCGTCCATTTTACTTTTGTTAATATATATCTACATATAATACACGGAAGTGTTAGGCTTTTGGTTTCCGGCCTAGAAAGGGCATTCTGTGGGTGTAGTGTAAGGACTAAGGGATATACCAGATAGTCGGGCAGCAGCGCCACCTGTGTACTACTACTAACTGCGGTAGCCAACCCGCATGCCAAGCGCGGTAACTACGGCAGACGCCTCCAAATGGCAACATTACAGAAACCTTTGGAGGAGGACTACTAAAATTGAACCCAAATTGGGGAAAAGTAACAAAAGACGACGTGAAACAGTATGAAGGTACACAACAATAGATCAATAAATATCCGGAACATATCTCACAGCGTCATCTAGCCCAAACTAAGCAAAGCTTGTGCTATGGATACCTACTAGGCAAAGTAAATATTTTTTACATTTTTATTGTTTTTATTTATTTGGTCAGCTTACAATTGTTTACACACTACATTTACAGATTCTTCCTTAATAATAATTCCTTAATTTTACTTTTGTTAATATATACATATAATACACAGAAGTGTTAGACGTGTGATTTCAGGCCTAGAAAGCAAAAATGGGCCACCACATGCCATCCCGAGGGTATCATAAAAGGCGACTAAGTGATACACCAGGTAGACGGGAACTACCATCTAACTGCGGTCGTCAACTCGCATGCCAAGCGCGGTAACTACGGCAAACCTCTCGAAATGGTAATAAAAGGCGACTAAGTGATACACCAGGTAGACGGGAACTACCATCTAACTGCGGTCGTCAACTCGTATGCCAAGCGCGGTAACTACGGCAAACCTCTCCAAATGGTAATAAAAGGCGACTAAGTGATACACCAGGTAGACGGGAACTACCATCTAACTGCGGTCGTCAACTCGTATGCCAAGCGCGGTAACTACGGCAAACCTCTCCAAATGGTAATAAAAGGCGACTAAGTGATACACCAGGTATACGGGAATTACCATCTAACTGCGGTCGTCAACTCGCATGCCAAGCGCGGTAACTACGGCAAACCTCTCCAAATGGTAATAAAAGGCGACTAAGTGATACACCAGGTAGACGGGAATGACCATCTAACTGCGGTCGTCAACTCGCATGCCAAGCGCGGTAACTACGGCAAACCTCTCCAAATGGTAATAAAAGGCGACTAAGTGATACACCAGGTAGACGGGAATGACCATCTAACTGCGCTCGTCAACTCGCATGCCAAGCGCGGTAACTACGGCAAACCTCTCCAAATGGTAATAAAAGGCGACTAAGTGATACACCAGGTATACGGGAATTACCATCTAACTGCGGTCGTCAACTCGCATGCCAAGCGCGGTAACTACGGCAAACCTCTCCAAATGGTAATAAAAGGCGACTAAGTGATACACCAGGTATACGGGAATTACCATCTAACTGCGGTCGTCAACTCGCATGCCAAGCGCGGTAACTACGGCAAACCTCTCCAAATGGTAATAAAAGGCGACTAAGTGATACACCAGGTATACGGGAATTACCATCTAACTGTGGTCGTCAACTCGCATGCCAAGCGCGGTAACTACGGCAAACCTCTCCAAATGGTAATAAAAGGCGACTAAGTGATACACCAGGTAGACGGGAATGACCATCTAACTGCGCTCGTCAACTCGCATGCCAAGCGCGGTAACTACGGCAAACCTCTCCAAATGGTAATAAAAGGCGACTAAGTGATACACCAGGTATACGGGAATTACCATCTAACTGCGGTCGTCAACTCGCATGCCAAGCGCGGTAACTACGGCAAACCTCTCCAAATGGTAATAAAAGGCGACTAAGTGATACACCAGGTATACGGGAATTACCATCTAACTGCGGTCGTCAACTCGCATGCCAAGCGCGGTAACTACGGCAAACCTCTCCAAATGGTAATAAAAGGCGACTAAGTGATACACCAGGTAGACGGGAATTACCATCAAACTGCGGTCGTCAACTCGCATGCCAAGCGCGGTAACTACGGCAAACCTCTCCAAATGGTAATAAAAGGCGACTAAGTGATACACCAGGTATACGGGAATTACCATCTAACTGTGGTCGTCAACTCGCATGCCAAGCGCGGTAACTACGGCAAACCTCTCCAAATGGTAATAAAAGGCGACTAAGTGATACACCAGGTAGACGGGAATTACCATATAACTGCGGTCGTCAACTCGCATGCCAAGCGCGGTAACTACGGCAAACCTCTCCAAATGGTAATAAAAGGTGACTAAGTGATACACCGGGTAGACTGGAATTACCATCTAACTGCGGTCGTCAACTCGCTTGCCAAGCGCGGTAACTACGGCAAACCTCTCCAAATGGTAATAAAAGGCGACTAAGTGATACATCAGGTAGACGGGAATTACCATCTAACTGCGGTCGTCAACTCGCATGCCAAGCGTGGTTACTACGGCAAACCTCTCCAAATGGTAATAAAAGGCGACTAAGTAATACACCAGGTAGACGGGAACTACCATCTAACTGCGGTCGCCAACTCGCATGCCAAGCGCGGTAACTACGGCAAACCTCTCCAAATAGTAATAAATGGCGACTAAGTGATACACCAGGTAGACGGGAATTACCATCTAACTGCGGTCGTCAACTCGCATGCCAAGCGCGGTAACTACGGCAAACCTCTCCAAATGGTAACGTTCCAGAAACTTCTGGAAGAGGCCTATGTCCAGCTGTGGACAATATCAGGCTGATGATGGAACACAGAAGACACCCGGAACAAGACAAACAGAGTTAATTAACACAAATATTTGTCTGAAAGAAGTATAAAAATCAAATGTTCTAAAGAGAAATCATATTTTTAGTATTAAAATAGCTATTTACTAGGATTTTGTTAAAATAATATATTTTATAAGTTTTTAATTTATTGTACTGATTTATAAATTATAGGACAAGCTACTTTTAGCATAGGCATATGGTGAGTAGACGATAGCATAAAAAGTTCGCTCAACTGGACTCAATCGATACACGAAGCAAATAAATTTGTATCAAAGTGTACAGAACACCATTTGTATCAATTCTGTGTACAGTAATGAACGAATGGGTAGTAGTGCGCGTGCTTATGGTCCACATGTTTCCGCTACTATATGGTAGGCCAGTAGAGTACATATAATCTAATAATGAACGTGGTATACATTTAAATTTACATAGTATTTGTTTGTGGTGCAGTCGCTGTGCCTGACTGGTAGGAGTCGGCAACAGGGTAGGGCAATCTAGAACCCTCCCAAGATACGTGTCTCAACCATCTGGGACATGGCGCAAAAGGGGCACCGGAACACCATACCCGTGTTCCAAGGCTCCTCCTTTCAGGCACCAAGAGAAGTCCCTGGCAAGTTAGGATTAGT
Organism: Pseudoips prasinana; assembly: GCA_951640165.1. Lineage (NCBI taxonomy): Eukaryota > Metazoa > Arthropoda > Insecta > Lepidoptera > Nolidae > Pseudoips > Pseudoips prasinana. The sequence goes on from OX621249.1 coordinate 9,125,377, forward strand.
CAGTGCGAGTCCGATATACCCGCCCGCAAACTCTTTTTGCGGGTGCATAAGGAGGCATTCCCCCTGCCTTATATAAAAAAGGAATCAGATATGACGGTCACCGTAGCCTAGTTGGTAGTGCTCCTGCCTACGAAGCTGGTGGTCCTGGGTTCGAATCCGGGTAAGTGCAAATATTTGTGTGATGAGCACGAATACTTGTTTCTGAGTCATGGATGTTTTCTATGTATATAAGTATTTATCTATCTATATAAGTATGTATATCGTCGCCTGGTACCCATAATACAAGCTTTGCTTAGTTTGGGGCTAAGATTGTCTGTGTGACATTGTCCCCAGATATTATACATTCATTCATGTAAAAAACCATAGCTTAGTGGAACGCGTTTCGACCAGTGCTAAACTATATGGAACAATGATTATGATTGATGGATATCATACTCAGCGATAGCAACGTCACAGCACATCTCTCGTAGTATAGTTCTCACAAGAATGCAATAAAGAACTTACTTACTGATGAGGTTCTATCTAAAACTACAACTGAATAAAACAAGCGGACCAAAATTTCGTTCGTGCCAAAAAAGTTCCATCAACTCAATTACAGTAGACACACTAGCACCGACCCGAAATGTAAATGTTTCTATCCATCCTGTCAACGTACGCAAATATTTAACATTGAGATCACGAATGCAAATCGAATTGTGTACCTGTTCTATCAACGTTACTTTTTACTACAAAAGTGTTACCAAAAAATTCAGGTCTGTTCGTGCCAATAAGGTTGCGATCGGCTATTGAACGAATTGACGTGATAGATTTTTTTATTATGACTTAGCAATATGTAAATAAAGAACCGTGATGGTGCATCGCCGATACGTCCATTTAGGACGGTAGAAAACAAGTCTCCTTTAAAGTGAATAAATTTAAGTTGAGGGTTAAGGGTGAAGTCGAGTCTTCCACCAGTGTGTGTTGCCAGTGATGACTTATGGAACAGAGACGTGGTCGCTTACTATGGGTCACCCAAAGAGCAATGGTGAGGGCTATGTTCGGAGTATTCCTGTGCGATCGAATCAAAAACATCGAAATCCGCAGACGAACCAAAGTAGCCGACATAGCCCAAAGAATTGCCAAACTAAAGTATCAGTGGGCAGGCCACATAGCTCGTGGAACTGACGGCCGATGGGGCAGAAAGGTTCTCAGGAAGACGCAGCGTGGGCAGGCCCCCTACAAGGTGGACCAATGATCTTGAAAGGGTTGCGGGAAGCCGCTGGATGCGGGCAGCGCAGAACCGGCTATTATGAAGATCGTTGGGGGAGGCCTTTGTCCAGCTGTGGACGTCATTTAGCTGATATGATGATGATGATGATGGTAATGGTTGCTGTGTGGTTTACGACGTACGGGCAGCAGCATCTCTGCCACGGTCGCCAACCCGTCTGCCAATCATGGCGATTATGGCATATTATGTCCCTCCAAATTATGTCCAGCAGTGGAAGTCATTCGGCTGACATGAGACGATGACCCGCCAAACGTTTAAAAGTTTTTACCTTTCAATAAAACTCATGTCAGTCTGTCATTAGAAGCATCTCGGTTGTTTTAATAAGTAGTTAATATTAGACATTAAAATTATAATATATGCTGCCTTTTCTTTAAAAGTGCCTAGTCCCTTACTATTACCCACCACTGCAAGGCATGTTAGCCAGGACCAACAGTGACAAACAATGAAATGACCCTGAATGGTGAGGCTTAGGCACGTCCCGGGGAATCGCTTCAACTGTGTAGGATCCCGCAAGGAATTTCATCAGAAAGAAAATAGTAGATCCGCATCAAAGCGGGAGACTGAATGATATAACGAGGCTAGATAAAACGATGGAATTGCAACAAGAATTATCAGCTGCAAGAGTACCATGGGTATATTTTAAGGGTCCTATCAAGGATGCCACTTGACGTATTATATATAGTTTATTTCTTACTTTTATCTATTTATTTTAGTCCATAACATGTTGCAGCTAGCTACCAGAATTCATTGTTTCAATTTCAAATGTTATATTTTAATCATGGCGATGGCTGGCTGGCAAATGTAATTTATGAGGCTGACACATTGGGGTAAAGCTCCACTGTCGCCAGTAAAGCACACATTGGAATAATAAGGGCGTCAGTAAACCGACGACGGTCGTGCAAATTTCAAATTTTAATTTCTAAAATAAAGACACACCGGTCTAGTATAAAACATAACAACAACACAAATATAGCTGCTTTTAATTTTAAGCTCATATTAACAAATTCAATGATTCCTTATAAAAAAACGATTTTAACAAAATAATTAATTTAAAAATATATATCCATCGGTGAAGGATATATCTTTCTTCCCTTTGGGGTGGAAACAATGGGCCCAGAAGCACGTGTTTTCGTTAGGGCTGCTGTCCAGGCGTCTTACCAAGTTGTCAGGTGACCAGAGAGCTGGCTCGTACTTAAAACAACATATTAGCCTCGCTATTCAACGGGGTATATTATTTAAATTCAGTTTTTTATTTATAGGTATATAATATTAATAGTATGTAAGTTTTGGTTGTTAGTATATATCATATTGTTAAAAAGGAATAAATAATTTCATTCTACTGTTAAATATGGAAATTATTATGTACGCCGTGAATGTCATATGTATCAGTGACCATTGTTATAAGGTTTTCCTTGTGAAGAATTATAATTTCTAATTTACAAACAAAATTATGCGTAGCGCTAAAGCTAACCCAAGCTGTCAATTCTAAATGAATAAATATAATTTAAAAAGTATTTTCTACCGAATAACAATAATTACTAAATTGCTTGAGAAACTATGGACCAATGGCGTAATGAAAATAAAAGATATATTATGCTATCGAATAGGTCATATGCAGCGCCGACAAACTAAGTAAGAAGAAGTCAGTACTTAGACAAATTAGAAAATTACGTCCTTTTCTTCCACATATAATAGTTAACAAACTACCCTCACATTTATCTCCACGTCCGTAACCATCCTTAAACTACGTTTGAACCCCACAATACTAGTAGACTGCTAGGCGGCTTGAGCTCCAGCCACTATTGTCTGGGGAAGCAGTGAAAGCCTGTCACGACTGAAGTAAAACTTCGATATACGAAAAATAACTCTCTCTCTCTCTTGCCGCTACATTAATTTACGAAATATAACACTCCCTATTGCTCCATAGTCTTTCTATCGTCACCAACTTATACTCCCTTTCAACTTCCGTTCGCCTCGCCCGATCAAACTTTTCGTAACGCCTTCACCAGCTTACTCCCAAAGCCAACCATAGGAGTATTACTTAAAAAAAATGTGAGCCGTCACGGGACGCCTGGCAAATGTGAAACATCGGCATTATGTTGTAAAAGTAATATGGAGAAGTCGAAGTCGAAGTATAAGTCGCAGTCGAAGTCGAAGTCGAAGTCGAAGTCGAAGTCGAAGTCGAAGTCGAAGTCGAAGTCGAAGTCGAAGTCGAACTCGAAGTCGAAGTCGAAGTCGAAGTCGAAGTCGAAGTCGAAGTCGAAGTCGAAGTCGAAGTCGAAGTCGAAGTCGAAGTCGAAGTCGAAGTCGAAGTCGAAGTCGAAGTCGAAGTCGAAGTCGAAGTCGAAGTCGAAGTTGAAGTATAAGTCACAGTCGAAGTCGCAGTCGAAGTCGAAGTCAAAGTCAAAGTCGAAGTCATGTCGAAGTCGAAGTCATGTCGAAGTCGAAGTCGAAGTATAAGTCGAAGTCGCAGTCGAAGTCGCAGTCGAAGTCGCAGTCGCAGTCAAAGTCGCAGTCGAAGTCGCAGTCGAAGTCGCAGTCGAAGTCGCAGTCGAAGTCGCAGTCGAAGTCGCAGTCGAAGTCGCAGTCGAAGTCGCAGTCGAAGTCGCAGTCGAAGTCGCAGTCGAAGTCGCAGTCGAAGTCGCAGTCGAAGTCGCAGTCGAAGTCGCAGTCGAAGTCGCAGTCGAAGTCGCAGTCGAAGTCGCAGGCGAAGTATAAGTCGCAGTCGAAGTCGAAGTATAAGTCGCAGTCGAAATCAAAGTCGAAGTCAAGTCGAAGTCCAAGTAGAAGTCGAAGTCGAAAAGAACATATTGTGATAAGAACAAAAAAAAAAAAACCACGGCATGCGTCGCCACGCCAGAAATCTGTTTTACGTGCGGCTATAGATGTTTCACATCAAAATCTTAAATAACAACACTAAAGATTCCCTGTCCTTATTATATTTTTTTTTTATAAGGGAGACCAAGTCCTTTTGTATTATGTCAACATTGTGTTATGTCAGTGTATGAGCACCCTAATGCCTAAAATGTTTTCATTCGCCATTGGAGTGGTACGACGGCCTGCCCGTGGAAACGATTCACTTTGACAGCGTTTTTATTAAGAAGGCATTAAGGGCGGTTTTCGTAGCGTTAGCGTTTCTAGTGATGCACTGTCGACTGTACCAATCTTGCGGCAAATACGACGTTTGGCAAATAAAAGCCGATATGAACGTGATCCGTGTTTTGTGTGCGCATTTGCGATGTATGAAAGGAAAATTGTAGATTAACTGTTTAATATTGCGTGAAGTATGATGGAGTAGGAAATGGATTTTGGTTATTTTATAGAATAGTCTTTTCAGTGGCGTTACGTTTAAATGACTTATAAAAGCAGGAGGAGGATTTAGATTGTATATGTTACTGTTAAATATCGAAAGGAAATTAAACATATAAAAATAATAGGCTGGTAAAAGGAAAAACTATGGTTTATTAAAATGGGCAACACTGTGAACTGACTTTGACGTATACAATAGCACATGAATTATGAATATAAAATGTTCCAAAAAAGGTTCGATACATAACAGTACACAGTATGTATGTAAAATTATATGTATAGATAAATAGATAAAACTCTTTATTGTACACATCAAAAAACAATACAAACTGTCAATATATACAAATTAATACAGTAGGTACAATTAGCGTAGCCTAGTTGGTAGTGCTCCTGCCTACGAAGCTGGTGGTCCTGGGTTCGAATCCTGGTAAGTGCAAATATTTGTGTGATGAGCACGAATATATGTTTCTGAGTCATGGATGTTTTCTATGTAGATATATAAGTATTTATGTATCTATATAAGTATGTATATCGTCGCCTGTACCCATAGTACAAGCTTTGCTTAGTTTGGGGTTAGGATGATCTGTGTGACATTATCCCCAGATATTATTATTGTCCCCAGATATTATAATTGGCGGCCTTATCAAAATATGTGATCTCTTCCAGGCAACCTAGGTAGTGCAAGAATAGAGGAGTTACAGAGGTGGGGTAGTTGCGGGTGTACACAAAAAGTTCCTAAAAGGTACTACTGTACCATACTTATAATTTTAAATATTAACTTATTTATCATATGTCTATTCCAGGTCTATTCATATTATGTACCTATGATAAAACAAACGATCGGCATCGTTGAAAATATATATTATAATATCCTGGCACAAGGCCATCTGATCCCATACCAAGCATAGCTTGTATTAGGGAAACCAGATAAATGATATACTACTTTTCCTTTGTAAAGAGATACTTATATAGATAATTACACCCAGGCTCAGGACAAATAAACATGTTCATACACACAAATATCTGTCCTGGGTGGTAATCGAACCCACGACCTCCGATGTGAAAGGCAAGTATCTACCAACTTCGCGAGCCAGCCCGTAGTGTAGTATGTACGTAAAATTATTATATACTAGCTGTGCCCCGAGGTTTTACCTGCGTTAAGCTTTATACATTATCACAGCTCCTCCCCCGTAGTTGATAGCGTAATAATATGTAGCCTGTATGTTGACCAGCTCTCTTAGTAATATTCATGCAAAATTTGAAGTAAATCCATGCAGTACTTTTGAGTTTAGCCCGGACATACATACAGACAAACAGACACACAGACAAAAATTCTAAAAACTATATTTTTGGCTTCGATTTCAATTGTAGATCACGCCCCAAGTATCCTTTTAATAAAATATTCAATGTACAGTTTTGACTTTCCTACGATTTTATTATATGTATAGATTTAATAATTACCCTAGTTACAAATCATACAAGTGATCATTTATTTTAAACAAAATATTTGCATTTGTACATACTTCTTGTACAAACACACACACACACACACACACACACACACACACACACACACACACACACAAACACACATACACATATCACACTCACACTTATGAGCTTGCACGGTACATTCAAAGCCTGTGTATAATCCGAATAGTTCATAATCCGATTTGAAAAACCTTTATATGAGACCATATCGAAAGAACCCTACCGAATAAAAAAGCAGTTTCAAAATCAAAGAAAATCAATCAATCAATTTATTTTCAGCTCGCAAATACACAAAGACGTTATTTTCGGCCCTTTGAATGCTCGAAGTTTTCGGCCATAAGATCAGTCTGAATAGGTACAAGCCAGATGGCTACTACCCATTGAGTCTTCTATAGTGCACAAGTGTGTGCGTAAAGGCGTACCATTTATTTCCCCACTTTCATGTTCCGACACGATTGGAAAGAGCTCAGGTAGGAATGTTGGCCTTACGTGCTTTCCGAGGCACGGGGGTTTAGAATCGCCAATTAACAGAGAAATCCCAATATTTTTTTTTTAAAAAAGTAAGATTCTGGGTTCAATCTTGGGTGGACTTAAATCCAGAACCTTATTCTCTGCGATTGATTATGGGTAGCATAATCAATCGCAGAGAATAAGGTTCTGGATTTAAGACCAACAAAGCAGTTAAGGGGCCTTTTACAGTCCACTAGCGCTGCCAATCGAAAAAATGTCATAACTCGTAAATAGAATCAAAAATACAAAATATGTTCTATTATTACTGTGGAAAAGGCAATAACGTAATTGTATAACACCTTATCAACACTTGAAATATAGCTGTTTAGCTAAATTATGCATTTGTAACAAAAACGGCCGTTTATGTTTTGAATGAACGATTCTATTTACGAGTTATGACATTTTGTTGACTGGCGGTGCTAGTGGACTGTAATAGGCCTCTTAAATAACTATCGTGTTACATTATCGACCAATAAGACGTCTTTACACCCACTGACAAAAGACTATCAATAAGTCCGGATCAAATCAGCGATCCGTAATGCTGTGACCCTCGTCAAATGTGTGCGAGCCACTATGAACAGTTGACGCTACGTCAGCAGATACAATTGCACTGCGAAAACCACCCTTATAGCCTACACATTAAAATGCTCTCAAAGTAAAACAATATTCACCGACGTGGCGACGACTGTATTAAGGTCACGTATATTGCTGCCTCGTTCGTCTCAGCGCGTTCTGTTCTACCGTAGAAAATAAGATCTCTGCTTGGATTCGAAGATCTAGCAAAAAATTGTTATTTGAGATTTTCAGTAGCATCCCAAAGTCAGAAAGTCAGCTGTATACAAAAGAAATTATGTCATCTCTCAACAAGCGCCTTAGTGCAGTTTACTACACCTGAACAGAAAGGATCTACGTATGGTGATAGGTACAATTACCAGGCATTGCACACTAATCAAACACAGCTTCAAGATAGGAAGAAACACCAGCAGACGTTGCCTTCCAACGGGCAAAGTTCGTATACGATCCGAAGACACTGCAGGAAGCTCTCAAGCCGAGCTTTCGAAGGCTCTTGGACTTTTGAATCGAACTGAAATGGTTCGAGTACCCAAATAAGTTCACGTACAATCGCCCAATCAGGAGTCTAAGTGTGGAAACCAATCGCCCAACCTCTACCGGTGAACGAAGTCCAGGCGGGAGAAATCACGGGCGATGATTCGCTTCTGCCCGTAGTTTGTTTAGTCAGTGGCATTTGGAACTTCCGTTTAAAAAGCGTTTAAGGACAACCGGATTCCTAATACCCTTTTTAAACAGATTTTGCTCACGTCACGAATTCCTTAAGATTTGATTACTAATCATACAAATTGAATTGTAGAAATGTCAATTTCTCACCTAGCCTTGTAAAACCATGCCCACTTACAATGATAATAATATATAGGCGAACCAAAGTAACCGACATAGCCCGAAGAATTGCCATACTTAAGGCTGGGACATAGCTCGTAGAGTCGATGGCTACAAGATGGACCGATGATCTTGTGAGGGTCGCTGGAAGTCGCTGACTGCGGATATCACAAGACCAGCAATTATGAAGATCTTTGGGGGAGGCCTTTGTCCAGTAGTGGACGTTTTTCACAGTGGGTGACACGACCGGAAAGAGGTCAAGGATAGGACCGACGGGTTTACGTGCTCTCCGAGGCACGGGGGTATAATGCCGCCAACTGCTAGGGTTTTAGCTGATACTGAGATATTTTTCTGTTTACAGAAAAACCCCTAGATAACTTTTGGCCTGATCTGGGGTTTGAACCCAGGAGTTCGTTATCTGCGGTTGAACATGCTACCGCTAGACCAACGAGGCAGTCGAATTTGACCAGGTAGCGCTACCTATGTACTAGTTAATGTAAAGTATAAAAAGTTGGACATAGACTTTCCATAATGTAACTACAATATACCAAGTGGTTATGATAATACGACAATAAATGAAAACATTGACAATACTAGTTCATACGAACAATTGTAAGCTATCAAAAAAACCCTAACATCAAAATTAAAAAAAATAAAATTTCAAACAAAGTAAATGACATAAAAGTGGAAAGAAAATAGAACACCATTTATAAATGGTTCACTAACCTGTGATACAGTAGCAACAGCGCGGTCCTGTAGCGACTTGATCTTTTGGCGCCATTATTATTAATGCTCAGTAAGAATAATAACACTGAATCACAAATGTTTTAACGAAATAATTAGGCACCTTTCACCCGCATGTTATTTATTAATCAAATTATTAATCACTATCAGGATCACTGTTCAGTCACGTAGCTAGGTAGGTACCTATTAAAGTCACTAAATTTTTCGTGTTTCAATATGGCCACCATTAACTCGAATACACAAACTGCACCGCCGTAGGAGATTATTCCTAACGTTTGACAAGAGGTCCCCGTTTGCAGCCATATGTTTTAATTTATTAAAAGATAAGATAATTCTATCTTTTAAATCATCAACCGTATCAACAGCTGTTGAGTAGACCTCATTTTTGATGTGACCCCACAAGAAAAAATCTAATGGTGTGAGGTCGGGTGACCTCGCTGGCCACCGCGTTGGTCCATAACGGCCAATCCACTGCTGACCGAACACTTGAGACAAACGCTCTCTTGCTGACACCACTGAATAGCTGGTGCTTCGTCTAGCTGGTACCACATCTGCCTGTACACATCAAGCGGAAGCTCATCCATGTACTCGGAAACGGGTCCGTTGAGGAGTTCTATAAACTTTTCACCATTTAAATTTCCATCAATAAAAACCGGACCTATTATGGTATTTCTATGAATGCCAGCCCAAACATTGACAGCAAATCTGTACTGGTGCGAAGTCTCTCGTCCTAGACGCGGATTCACGCGGCTCCAGTAACGTAAATTCTGTCTGTTCCATAACCCGTTTCTTGTAAATGTACTTTCATCAGTCCACATTACATTGTACAGGAAATCCGGATCCTCTAAATGTTTTGTTTCTATCCAGCGACAGAAGTTTTCCCTGACTGGTTTGTCTCGAGGCAACAACGCATGCAATTTCTTATACTTATACGGCTTCCGTTTGTCGCGTTTTAAAATTTTTAGTATAGTTGCATGGTTAACACGAAAATATCGACCTGCCCTACGCAAACTACACGTCGGATTGCGTTCAAAATAATTTAAAATTCGTTCCTCAAGAGCCACTCTCGCACGTGGAGGAGTACTATCAATATGCGGGATTAAGGATCTATTTTCTCGTATCCTCTGGACAGCTTGGACAATAGTGCGCCCGTTGGTTGGACAAACTCGAGTGTCCCCAAACCTCTGTCGGTACGTCCGTATAGCCATAGCAGCGTTTCCTAAACACTCTCCATAAATTAACACTATGTCCGTGTACTCAGGAGCTGTGTAATTGTGACGAGGCATAATTAAAACAAAAGAAAACACTAAAACAATAAAAACTAAACGTCTAACTTCGCACAATTCACTTACGAGTAACTATTAAACTAGATACCTATTAAAACGTTACGTGTCCTGTCACTAAAATAAGCGTCCAATATCGCACTAATTCGTCGTAGATAAGGAGTACAAAACAAACACACGAGCGACGGGCGGCGCCGGTACACAAAGGTGGTAGGTACTCGGCGGCGAATAACTCAAAGTATGTCCTGCGGCACTCGTGCGCTAAGAAAGCGATGACGCGTGAATCATCACAGGATTGTAGCGACACACTGACCGTGACCTAAATTTGTTGTTGCAATGTTTCAACAAGAAAGCGAAGTTACAAACGAAACTAGATTTATCTCTTTCGCACAAACCAATTTTTCTATTTCATGAGTGCTTACCGATGCGGGGGTCGTTAACCTGTCAGTACTTCCCTATTAATACATACATCGTGTAGCAAATTTTAAAAATGAAAAAAAAATTCCTGTGACTAAACTACTGGATATATTCAAATGATTTTTTGTATGTAGTCTGAGAATGTCTTGAGGTATCCGTAGTTAAATTTATTGTCGTATTATCATAACCACTTTGTATATGAATAGTACATCTGTACTATTCATATATGTATATATAGGTATATATATATATATCGCAGATTCAGATGGATTAGAATCAACGTCCACGAGGTCCGTGTCCGCCATGTTGTATTTTTAAAATCGATCAGTGCGCACACCCGGCGCAGGCGACGGTACTAGAACAAGTGTCAAGTCCAATCGCACTACTGACAGATATTAGTGCATTGACAACGTCAAATGTCAACCCTTCAAATCACGATGACACGTACAACAGTGTTGCCACTCCATTATTATGATATCCATGATTTTCTAGTGTTGCCACTTCATTCTTATAGAATCGTGCATAGATTATTTATTATTCTCCGACACGGCCATTCTGATAATCAACGCGCATTTGCGTTGTCACTTACTAAGCACACGGTACTTAGGTTTCTTAACTTTAACCCAAGCGTCAATTCGCCAAACTTCCAACATGAACTCAAACTTTCAGCAAAGCGTTGAAGCTTTCAGCATAAAATGCAACACATAGCAAAGCTTTGAAGCTTTCAGCATAAACTGCAACACACAGCAAAGCGTTACAGCTTTCAGCATTAATTTAGACACACAGCGAAGAGTTATAACATAACTTACAGAATTTATTTAGACACACAGCAAAGCGTTATAGCTTTCAACATTTATTTAGAGACACAGCAAATCGTTTTAGCTTTCAGCATTTATTTAGACATACAGCAAAGCGTTACAGCTTTCAGCATTTAGACTCACAGCAAAGCGTTGAAGCTTTCAACATAAACTGCAACACGCAGCAAAGCGTTGAAGCTTTCATCTTAAACTGCAATACACAGCAAAGCGTTGAAGCTTTCAGCAAAAGTCCAATTACTCGGCAAAGCGTTACAGCTTTCAGCATTGCTCAGAGGCAGCACTTAAAACACGCTGCAAAACGTTGCTGCTTTCAGCATCAACCTTGGGTCACGACAGATGAGCCCAACCTTACTGCACAGCGTGATGGCTTTCAGCAGGACATCAGGACAAAGCGATAAAGCTTTCGATCCACCCTTTAATAAAGCGTAGTAGCTTTCAGTTTAAATAAACATTTTATCAATCAACAATGAACATAAGTCTTTTATCAACACAGGTTTACGTTACACAAAACAATGTAATTATCGTTTCAACTCAAACAATGATCATGATTCAATACAGTAATTCAATCCAAATTACTAATTACACCAAATTATAATACCAAATTAATCAATACAATTTGTTCCATAATTAAATAAAACTATTCAATTATGGGTTCTACAGGATCAAGACATTCTGACAATTCAGGTAAATTAGCTAGATATTAACGTAGTCGTTCATGGCACACATATTGGGCCCGTCCCCCAGATACTAGTTCCACCATATAACGCTCATTGGAACTCACTTTAGCTACCCTGTAAAGGGGCTTTTCTCTATACTCTTACTTACAGTACAATTCAAATCGAGTTTTACTTCGCCTAAGACAGACTTCCAGTATTTATTTTTATAATTTTCGGCCACTGTAAAACAATTTGTCAAGCTGGGCATCATTCGCTCCACCTGACCGTTAGCTCGGCTAACACCACTAGCAATCTCGTGGAACTCAATGGCCCAACCTCGACATACATCCTGAAAGTCTTGACCAGTAAAAAATGTACCTTGATCAGAGATAATTCGTTTCGGGGTTCTAAATATGTGGACAAAGCTACGTAGTGCCTCGCAAGCAGATCGTGATGTTAAATCTTTGACACACATTAATTGACAAAATTTCGTAAAAGCATCTACGATGACTATCACATACTCCTTAGAGGTCTTACTACAAGTTCGAAAATGTTGTTCTACACCCTGGAACATTATAGGTAAGTGCGCAATGCAGCGTCACGAACTCAAAGCACGAAGCTTGCGATAGTCAATTGTCACAAGCACGAAACGCGGAGCTTTCAATACTCAATCGTCACAAGCATAAAGCGCGGAGCTTTCAATGCTCAACCACCACAAGCACATAGCGCGGAGCTGCTTTCAATGCTCAACTGCTACAAGCACAACGCGCGGAGCTTTCAATGCTCAACTGCTACGAGCACAAAGCGCGGAGCTTTCAATGCTCAACCGTCTCAAGTACAAAGCGCGGAGCTTTCAATGCTCACCCGTTTCAAGCACAAAGCGCGGAGCTTTCAATGCTCAAGTTTCAGGAACTCGAAGTAGAGTACTTGTCACAGCATTTATTTCAAATCAACCAGCTTTATTACTCATAATGTAACACATAAATGTGTCTTACAATGAACTACAATAATAATTTTAAACTTAGAATTTAACTCAACCATCGGCATTAACTACACTGTTATTTCTGACTACAACTGTCAAATCCAAGTTTTTCGTAACATACGTAGGTACTTAACGCGTCCACCAGCTATTGGCTGTTCCTTGTATCTATCGTTGTCATAGACCTCTATTATCTTACAAGGATTTGAAAACTTTTCACTTCATTTGTTTATTATCAGAATAGAAAAGAATAGAATACTCCCCATTGTACACACTCAAACAGGACAATTACATAGAAGACAAAGTAAATATCACAATTCGTTAGGGTTCTTTCCGACAAAAACAACGTCTCCTATTTTAAATGGATTTAACTTTGCTCTTGCCATAACGCATCTTATCAGCATGAGCTAACTCGTCCATCCTGCATTATGCCTCTCATCTAAGTTCGTAGAGGTTAACCTAACCATATTTTTGGACAAGGGCATTAATTTTGGATGGGAACTTTAATTAAAACCCATCAACAATTGAAGCGGACTTCTAACTGTACTTCTAGCCATGGTACAATTTAGCGAGATTTGGATTTCACCTGAAGCTGTCTTCCAGAACCTACGCTCGTGGTTCTCGGTTATAGTGAAGCAATTAATTAAAATAGTTCGGGAAGCTACGCAATATCCTCTCATCACAAATAACGCAGTATTTCAACTCTAAAGTCTTTCACGTGGTCGCTCACTATTGGTCTCACAAGAAGGCTCAAGGTCACCCAAAGAGCAACGGAGAGTACCACGCTCGGAGTATCCCTGCGCGATCGAATAAAAACGTCGTAATCCGCAGGCGAAACAAAGTAGCCGGCATAAAAATTGTGTCACAAATCAGTAAGTTAGTATTTTAAGTTCAATATACCTAGTTGGCATACAAATGTTGTACCTAAGTACAACATTTGTATGCCATGTACAATATGGCAAATGCGTGAAACTTAAATGATGAAAACAATAACACCTGTATTCACCACATTTATACAAATAAAGATATTATGATTATGATTATAACCAAAGAATTGCCAAACCGAAACGGAAGCGGGCGGAGCACACAGCTCCCAACACCGACGGCCGCTAGATCAGACAGGCTCCCGACCGGGGACCATGCACCGGAAGACGCAGCGCGGGCAGGCCCCCCACAAGGAGGGCCGACCATTGCGGAGATTCCCGGGGGAGGCCTCCGCCCAGTGGACGTCTTTCGGCTAACATAATGATGATGAATTATTACTAGAACAGACAGGAATCTCTCCACTTGTCAGTAATTGAGAAACGTCTATAAAGTCGATCAAATCAGTATCGATAGCTTGTACAAGTGTCAAGATTCTGTAATAAACAAATTTCAGCATGGACCTCGCGAGTGATGCGGGTGACTTTGTTACTAATAGTTAAGCTCAATTCCGGTTAGATAAAAACATCTACCTATCATAACATCATGATCCAAAAATATGTGAATCTACAATTACAAAAGTCACTTCTCACACACGAGTACTTCGTTGACCTTGACAGGCAGACTAATACGGGTAAAAGAAAATGTAATGTCCGACCCAATACCTGTCAGGCGCGCGGATATAAAATCTCGAGTACCTGTATGGTTATCAACAAATCATTTACTAATTAGGGAACAATCTGTACCACTGTCCACAAGAGCGTGTATGTGATCTAACTTGCCCCTACATCCATAGACTTCGAAATAAACCGTTCAAACTATTTAACCTTCAAAACGCGCATATTGTCACCATAAAAATTAAATATAACAGACGTTGGGCGTATTTTTAACATCTAAAAAGTATAAACCACACAAAACAACACGTGTTATGAATTTCACAGATATCAAAAATTCTTCAGTGCAGCATTAGGTCATCAAGTGCCTTTTAAACAATATAATAAAAGTACTTACAGGTTTTTTCTCATAAAATAAAGATTCACCACTCACACTCGACACGAGGCACTTTTACTTTAGAGGTTACTTTAAATTTACTCTAATACAAACTGGTGACTTCTCCCCAATCCAGAATCGCCAATGCCGTCTCCTTATTTGCAAAGAGACAGCACGATCAACTTCGCCTCAAAAAGAACAAACTAATTATTTTAACTCAAAGAGTCGACCAACAGAAAGGCAGCCTAACTATCAGAGCTCGTACTCTTTTCATTGTTAAATAAAAACTTCTTCCACGTTCACTGATGCACCAAAAACTACTCTTCAACGATACACACGAACTGGCCGAGAGACTCCGCTCTTCACGAGTGACCACATCGAAACACGAAATCAGTAGGCATGTTTTAAACAAGTCTGAACATACCTGAGCATCCGAGATACCTGTGATAACAACTTCGATCTTGTTACCTTCGCTCGAAGCAGGCTCAAAACGGTCAATCAAGGCAAGCTTCTAAGTCGAGTACTCCACGTATGTAAGTTCTAGCACGGTCACTGCACCAAACGGCACCATATCTTGAAAAAGGTCACGGTCGCCGCTAACTGTCTTGATAAACGCTCCTTTGCTTCGTCTAACGTTTTGCACAACGGGTACGACTTCGAAGTCCACTTGCGAGATCGACATCGAAGATGTGTCAATGTAACGTTTCGCGTTTCGTAATCGGTCCACGAGTTTGCGATACAGCCGTAAATTCACAATCAGCGGGGTTGTATTTTCATCGGTATTTTTCAATTTTTTAACGACACTATTTTCGCTACGTGGTGGAACCGAATCACGAAAATATTCTTGATTTTGAGTAGCAGGCATTGCGGTAGACACGTGGGATGATTTTGGAATCGATCCCACCGCTGCTATCGCAGATTCAGATGGATTAGAATCAACGTCCACGAGGTCCGTGTCCGCCATGTTGTATTTTTAAAATCGATCAGTGCGCACACCCGGCGCAGGCGACGGTACTAGAACAAGTGTCAAGTCCAATCGCACTACTGACAGATATTAGTGCATTGACAACGTCAAATGTCAACCCTTCAAATCACGATGACACGTACAACAGTGTTGCCACTCCATTATTATGGTATCCATGATTTTCTAGTGTTGCCACTTCATTCTTATAGAATCGTGCATAGATTATTTATTATTCTCCGACATATATATATATATATATATAATATAATATATATATATATATAATATACTACGTACCTGCTCGCTTTCAGACCACGTAGTATTCAACAAGTATAGTTAATAATTTAGCAACGTTTTAAATTCTCAGGCACTGGTTGGTTTTGAACTTTATTACCAACCAATAGAGTCTAAATTAGTGTTTCAACTATTTTGTCACTACCAGTCACATGTCAAATGAAACTAGTATCTTACATGTGTCTCTGCATGTCATAGGTGCTTACTTGTTTACAAAACCACCGCTTCGGGTTCGTTCGTTTACAGAATAAGTATATTTATTCATGTGACATTTCCATTCAGTTTTCTATTTGGAGAAGAAATAAAATTGCTTGCGTTGCCTGGAGACCACTTATCTAGCACATCTTTCGTAACTCCTTGGGGATGGTTAAGAAAAGTGAGCTGGGAATTCGGGATTTGCATGTAGCGAAATAGATGGCAGACTCCGGAAGCAACTGAAAATTTATAAACTTGAATATTGTAAGCCTGAGTGGTGGTTTACTCATACCATAAGTACATTGGTACTATCGAGCCGGAATATTCAGAAACAGTTGCATATCAAATTTATGTCAACACATTTCTAACAAGAATATGACATTAGATTTGTTAAGGGGCCTTTTACAGTCCAATAGCGCCGCCAATCGAAAAAATGTCATAACTCGTAAATAGAATCAAAAATACAAAATGTGGTCTATTATTACTGTAGAAAAGGCAATAACGTAATTTTATAACACATTGTCAACACTTGAAATATAGCTGTTTAGCTAAATCGTGCATTTGTAACAAAAACGGCCGTTTATGTTTTGAATGCACGATTTAGCTAAACAGCTATATTTCAAGTGTTGATAAGATGTTATACAATTACGTTATTGCCTTTTCCACAGTAATAATAGAACATATTTTGTATTTTTGATTCTATTTACGAGTTATGACATTTTTTCGATTGGCGGCGCTAGTGGACTGTAATAGGCCTCTTAAGAAATACAATATTCACTTAAACTACAAATCGCACTTGTTCACAATTCGAACATTAATGTTCTATTGTCAAAAACTATAGACATTAAAGACGAATAATATTTTTTATTTATTTATCACTTTATGCACATAAAATTGTACAAAGGCGGACTTAATGCCCTAGGCATTTTCTGCCAGTCCATAGGGTGGTGCAGAGAGATCATGGTAGGTGCACAGATCATAAAGTAAACATTAATAGTAAAAAAAACTGGATTATACAATACTATAAAATCCAGTATATACGATACTATGCTATATAACACTATAATATATAACACTATACTATATAATAATATAATACTATTCAATCCGATCATCTAATCATAAATTTATAATCAAGGGGTTTCTGCTACGAATTTCCGAAGGATATGCTCTCGAACTTATCTTTTCAATGAGAAGCGACTCCTGGCCATCCTGATTTCGAGAGGTAATGCATTCAACTGAAGAATAGATTCTACAAAGAAAGAAGAGTGAAGGGAGTCAAAGCGGAGGGATGGACATTGAAGGAGACGATTGTGAGAAGAGCGAAGATTGTTACTGTGGTTAGTAAAGAGATATTGTAAGTGGGAAGATAATGAAGATGGAGTAGAAGAAGAGTCTAATATAGAACAAAGGGTGGTAGTGCTCATAATGAGCGTCGTTGCCGTATCGGTAACCACTAAAGTTGGGAA
Source organism: Pseudoips prasinana (assembly GCA_951640165.1). Classification (NCBI taxonomy): domain Eukaryota; kingdom Metazoa; phylum Arthropoda; class Insecta; order Lepidoptera; family Nolidae; genus Pseudoips; species Pseudoips prasinana. The sequence continues at coordinate 9,143,079 of OX621249.1, forward strand.
CGGTGGGAAATATGTGGTCGACGACTTACGAAGATTGAAAACGAATCGAATGCAGTTATTCAGAAGTCTGTCGAGTTTATTGAGGTGATCTGCATTCAGATCAAAGTAGCATATAATATAAATTTTTTCTCAGTTTTCATACTCAGCTTGTCATCTCCTCTCAGATGTCACGTTGACGTCCAGGTTTACAAGCGCTAGAAGCTATTGATGTGGGTAACATTTTACCCGGATATTTTATAATTTAATAAATTTGCCTATCCATACTACTACTATAAGCCTTTATACTATGGCATTATAGCACAATATGTACCCTATAACTCAGATCCAAGATGAATGCACCCCTATTTATATTTCCTTCTCAGCAATTCAGGCATCCTTGGAGGTGTCTAGTGAACAAATTATCACACTACGTGAGTTGAATTCGTATCGCTTACTGTAAATACTTCGTTGTGATCACACTGTGTCTCTGTTAATAAAAGAGATAACAAAATTAACTGCTAATAGCTCAGCACAATCACTGCTAAACAAAAGATAAAACGTGGAAAGACGAAATTGGGACTGAAAACTAAGAATTGTTAAATTTTATGGTTCGCGAATTGATCATTCACCCTTTAACAACCCAGGTAGACGATATGACACTAAATATGCACTAGAAACCATGTCAGAGGCCTGCTGGGCGGCTTGAACAACTCTGACACTATCTTATCTTATCTTTGTTGGGGTGTACTTGCGTGCAGCACTTCGACCCTTCAGGATCTTTTGTAGCTATCCCCACTGGTTTTTATTCTATCCCTAGAGCCCTGAATGAAGTCTGCACATAATCCAGTACGCTTCATAGGGGTAGATCCTTGTAGTGTCCTGGTTCTGGATATGCCAGCCCCAGGATGGCCATTGTGTGCCTTGCCAATGCATCGCATTTGCATATTATATGCAGCATTGTTTCATTTTCTTCCCTACAGGTCCTGCAGATCGGGCTATTCGACAGTCCCAGTTTGTGTAGGTGGTAGTCGGTGCCGTAGTGGCCCGTGAATACTGCTACTATATTCAATTTTGTGTGACATCAGGGCTTATAATGTAGCCTGCCTGTCACTGAGTATGTAGATGGCCTGACCTTCCGTCTCCCTATCTATGATCGTCTGGGCGCATGTTATTTTCGCATATGTCTCTACCGGAAACACTCGCGAAATTGCCCATGCTTTCGCTGATACTGCAGGTTTCATTATATACGCCCACGCCTGTGCCGGATTTCATTTTTGATCCGTCCCAACTCCAATTTCCATTCCTCGCTACTAGGGACGTATAAATTATATTGTTTGTCAAATGTGTAGGTGGGTTGCATTTTGTCACTACCCATCCCTATTACAATGTCAAGGTCTTTCTAGTTTTCTGTCTGCGTGTGCCTAGTAGTACTCTAACTCTAGGGTAACAACTGCCCCTACGATGAGCACAGCATCGTCTACCTGGCTCTTGGGGGGCAATATTATACCATCAGCCTTTTGTTATTGTCTCCTTATTTCTAGTTATGTTGGGAAAAAAACTATTCATAAAACCCAGAATAAGAGGGAATTATTAATTGCTTCCTAATAATTTAGTTAGACGGCACAGTTAATATGAGATTTAGAATTAGGTTACACGCTTAACATTCAGAACATTAGGTTCGTGAAATGCCATAATTGATGTTAGTTCAGTAGTAGAGGTACTCCCTCTACTACTGAACTAACATCAATTATGGCATTTCACGAACCTAATGTTCTGAATGTTAATAATAATAATAAGAGAATTTGATGAATTTGGGCCGCGAATTTGAAAAGTTTAGTACATTCTTTGTAGTACGTTCCCCAAGGATGTCCGAGTAGGTGGCTGTAAAAGTTTTGCTGCGCTCGCCTAATGTGTAACAAACGAACCCTGTAACAAACAAATAAATGCAACGTTCGAAGAACGCGCCTTAAGTGACTCCAATTGCCTCCTCCTGAAGTTAAACTCAGAAACATGTATTATCGGTATCTACCGCCCGCCAAGTCAAAGTGACACCACCAACTTTATTGACTCACTAGAAACTTACTGAAATCGTTAACGCAATTTAAAAATATTATTCTCTGTGGGGATATCAATATTGATATATCACCGAATTGCTACCCATTTCATGCTTCCAGGTCATGATATACCTACTCATGGACGCACTTGTCTCGATCACATCATTCTCAAAACAAAACTGAAGGCTAAATGTATTGTCTTTGAATCCTCGATCACCGACCACGAAAGTGTTGCCATTAGCTTTAAATCTCATACTCTGCCTACATTTAAGAATATAGTTACAAATTCTGTTGACTTAAAGCGGCTTGACGCACTCATACCAAATCTAGATTTGAAACAAATTCTTGATTGCAGTGACGCCAACATTGCCACAAATATATTAGTGTCCCAACTATCTAATGTCATCGATGAGTGCACGAGTTCCATTAAGATTTCAAACAGAAAAAGGACTATCAAGCCGTGGATCACTACCGGGCTCTTACGAGGCTTGAAAACTAGAGATAACTTATACAAAAAAACCAAACGGGACCCAAACAACGACGTAATAAAAACAACGTATAGACGTTACAGAAATTTCTGCAACAATATTATCAAAAAAACTAAAAGAAATTACGAAAAAAAGGAAATTGAAAATGCAAAAGGAAACAATAAAAAACTATGGAGGGTTATCAAAAGTATTGGTAACATGAATGACCCTGTTGATCATTCATCCGCTCTGTTAACATCGGAAAATCCCCAAAATGACATTAACAATGTGAACAACTATTTTGCTAATGTTGGAAAGACTCTTGCGGCTCTAATTGGCATTTCAAACTCAAGTACAGATTCAGCAGTCTGCTCTGCTACAGCTTTAAACTCTCTGGTCCTACTTCCCACTGACGAAGTAGAGGTATCCCTAATCATCCGAGGCCTAAAGGACAAGTGCGCCGCTGGGATTGACAACATTAGCACCACAATAATTAAAAGGTATTTAGATCTTCTCACTGTCATTATAACTCATATATGTAATCTATCGTTACCCACAGGAGAGGGTAGACGTGCTTGTCACGGCTAACATCGAGCTCCCGTAATATTGTGTTTTAAAAATATTAAAAAGTGATTAAAATAACTGAGTCTGTGTCTAAAAGTGTATAAAAGTGAACAATAAACATAGAAAAAGTAAAGTACACACAAAGCTGTGCGTATAATACAGTATATTTTTAAATAACAAAAAATAACGTTTAACGTCTAAACATACATCTAAGATTTGTGAAATAAAATGCTTCTACAGGAATTATATGGACAAATTATAACAAACCCACCAAACCTTTTGTGATATAAAACAGTGAAATAACAATATCAGTGAATTTGCATTTTGTAAATAAAAAGTAATGTATCACTCCCTTCGGTCGATTACGTACAGCGACATCTATTAGACAATCCATAAACCAGCAAACTAGCTAGCCGGCTAGTAACCGTATCCAAGTACAGGGAACGGTGCTGCGGACTGGTGCCGCGAATCGGAACTATTTTACACTATCAGAGTAGTCAATAAATAGAAACAACTCAACAAATTGGCCAATTTCAACAACAGTAGCCGTGGCGACTTTGGAAAGACATCGACTGCGAAGCTGTTAACTCGAGTTCAAACCTCACCTAATTGAATCACTTTTTGTGGTTGTTCAACTGCCGGACAACACTTAAGCATTAAAATTTGATCACTGAGCATAAAAAAAAAAAAAAAAAAAAAAAAACGTAATTTACAAAAATGCTTTCATATAATGTTACACAAAGGAAACCAAGAAATGATTTGAAACAGCGCTCCAAATCTGACGAAAATTTATGTGACCTATCTGCAACACAAGATAACTTATTTAACTCCACTACTTACAATGACCTCTCTGGGTCAAGCATGCCAAATACGGGCCTATGCGATAAATCTGTACTCATGGATCTACAGCAGCAAATTGAAGAGTTAAAAGGCCAGCTTGAGATAGCTCACTCTGAAGTGGCTTCTCTTAATGAAGAAAACATTTCATTAAAAATGAAAATAAATGAATATGATAAGATTGTTAGCATGTACAAAAAAGTTACAAGTACGGATATTATTCAGGAGCGCAGCATGACACCAAGGAAAAAAGTAACCAAATCCGTAGCCACACCAAGTATCACAAAGAAGAATAACAGCGGCACAACACAACTAAATGTATCTAAGGACAAACAAACCAAACTTCCAAAAGTTCAGGACAAAAACAAACATAAAATATGTATAATTAGCAGCAATAACAAGAACAAAATACTATCGATAGCAGAGAACACTTTCGCTGACTATCAAGTATGTCACTTTTTAACACCGGGTTGCGGATTGGCGTGTCTTATTGGCAACATTGAAGCAAAATTAAAGCATTACACATTGGATGATTACTGCCTAATTTTCGTCGGTGAAGAGGATTTTAGACGAACAAACAACTACGTCGACCTAATTGTAAATATACGCGAGACTTTGCTAAAAATACAACATACGAATGTTATAATACGTGCCCCTACGTTTAGAATGGATAATTATTCTATGGTATTCAACAGAAGAATAGAAACTTTTAATAGCCTGTTATATTTGGATGCATGTACTCATAACTACGCGTCTCTGTTCGACTCTAACTTTTATCTGACCTATGATTATGAAATGTTTCGATACAAAAGTGGCACAGTTAATAATAACGGCATTGCGAGTATATTTGTAAACCTTAAACTAATGATCAATGAATTTATGTATCCTTCTACTCACGACTCTCCTAACGCGGCATTCAATTTATCATCTTCTTCAGAATGCACAAAAGACGTTACTGAACAGTTTTTTCTCTAATAAATGTATCAATGTATTACATCAAAACATTGCAGGCCTAATACACAAATCTAATGACCTTACTATTTGTTTAGACGATTTAAGGAATAAATCAATTAATGTAGACGTGTTGTGCATAACCGAGCACTTCATTATGGAAGGTTATCAAAATCAATTGTACATACCTAATTACAGTCTAGCAGCTTGTTATTGCCGACAAAATAAAAAACGGGGAGGAGCGTGTATACTTGTTCATAAAGAATTACAATGGAAAGAAATGCCTAAAATATCGAAATTATCAGTACTAGGTGTTTTCGAATGCTGCGGTATAGAGCTTATTCATTACGATTTAATTATTGTTTGTATCTATAGGGTGCCGAATGTTAACAATCTCAATGACTGTCTCGATAAACTTGAATCTCTTATGCAACTATTAAGACCTACTAAAAGTCAGAATATTGTAATTGCTGGAGATTTTAATATAGACATGCTAAAGCAGAATAGTCAAACAAATGCATTTGAATATCTTCTCATGAGCTATAATTTGAAACTAGCTTTAAAACAACCGACCCGCTTGGCCAGCCAAACGTGTATTGATAACTTCGCGCATAATTTTAATGAACAATGTCAGACTGATGTGCTCGAGTTTGCATTGTCTGATCACACAGCTCAATTAATACGCTGCCCGGTCAAGAAAATATGCAATATTAGCTACTGGTTTGCAGTTACAAGAGATTACAATAAGGAAAATATTATAAAATTTAAAAAGTACTTGAACGACCTTTCTTTCTCATATATATATAATACAGATGACCCTAATTTAGCATACAACGAATTTATTTCTGATTTTAAACTCATATACGATTTGTGTTTTCCTAACAAACGAATTAAAATAAGTACTACTAGAAGAATAAAGTGGGTTTCTAAAGGTCTTAAACTATGCAATAAAAAAAAACGAAAACTATTGTGGCAGTTTAGACTACACCCTAATAAATCAAATAAAATAATTTTCAGAAACTATGCGAAGCTGTATAACAAAATTATTCATCTTACTCAAAAATCACAAAATAATTTTAATATTAAAGCATCTTGTAATAAATCCAAAACAACTTGGCAGATTATAAACCGTTCAAAGTACAACATACCGAAATGTACTATTAATAGAATTAAATTGAATAATAAAATTGAAACAAACCCTCTAAGAATTGCTGAAGCTTTTAATAATTATTTCATTGATAAAATTCAACCTAAACTTCCTGCCAATAGCAAACCTAAATCATATGTGACAAGCAGCTGTAGTAACTCAATGTTTATGTCTCCTTGTCTACCAAATGACATAAATAAACACATACAATCTTTAAAAAACACTAACAGCGTGGGCTATGACGGTTTTAATACCAAGATACTTAAATACGTATCATTGGAGATTTGCGGGCACCTCAGCCATATAATAAATCTTAGTATCAGCACGGGTATTTACCCAGATGCTTTGAAAACATCTATCATAAAGCCCATATTTAAAAAAGACAATAGATATCTTTTGCAATCATATCGTCCCATCGCATTAATCCCAATAATTTCTAAAATATTTGAAAAATATATCTACCAGGCAATATACAATTATGTTGAAAATAATCGTATACTATGCGAGGAACAGAAGGGTTTTAGAAAACACAAAACAATCAATATGGCTATATACGATTTTTTATACAACATTTCAAAAAACGTGGAAAGACGGACGCCTGTTTGTGGCATATTTTGCGATATGACGCAGGCTTTTGATTATGTGCATTTTCCTACTCTTTTGACAAAATTAGAAGCTTGCGGCATCAGAGGCAATGTCTTAAAACTCATAGAATCTTATTTAACCAAACGCCAACAAATTACAGAAATTAGAACAATTAATTTTACAACTAAAACAGAAGAAATTTACCGGTCCTTAGAACGCGAAGTCGTATTTGGCGTCCCACAGGGCAGCGTATTGGGGCCGCTCTTATTCATTCTGTATATAAATGATCTTCCCAAATGTACATACTATCCACTTACACTGTTTGCTGACGATAGTACTATAACTATAGACTGCAAAAATGTAGAAACATACGAACATGATATCAATAAAACTTTAACTTCAATAGTGGGATGGTTAGATGATAACAATTTAAATAAAACTAAAATAATTTATTTCAATCAACGAAATCCTTTAAAAAGTAAATTTAATATTCACCACGATAATAATATTATACATGAAACAGAAAACACAAAATTTTTAGGACTCCAAATTGATAAAAATTTGAACTGGAAAACACATCTCGAGTCTTTAAATAAGAGGATTTATAAGACAGCATATGCTTTAAGTTGCCTATCACCTATTATATCTACAGATGCTCTCCTCACTGCCTACTATGGCTTAGTAGAATCACATCTCCGGTATGGTCTGATATTTTGGGGCAATTCGACCGAGAAAGAATCAGCATTTAAAGCCCAAAAAAGATGCCTTCGGTCTATGTTTAAACTAAAATCTACTGACAGCTGTGTGCCATATTTCAAAAAATGTAATATACTGACTCTACCTTGTTTGTATATCCTTGAAGTGGCTGTGTTTGTCAAAACTAATCCTGATCGCTTTACACGTCGCGCAGAGGTAGTTCCACGAAACAGACGCGACAATAGCAAGCTATGTCTGCAGACAGCAAATACAGCACTCATGCGCAAGAGTGTTTTCTGCATGGCCCCATGCATTTACAACAAGTTACCGATATCTTGGAAGGCATTAAGCGTACCTTTATTTAAGAAAAAATTAAGTAACTTCTTAGTAAAAAAAGCTTATTACAATATCTCTGAATACTTTTCAGAACAAAATAATGCATTTGTTTGATTATGGTTGTTTATTTTTTGTAATGTAATTACGTGATATATGTACGTATATTGAATATGTAAAGTCGTTCGTCTTTGTTTTTAGGCGATTGTTATTGGTCTTGCACCTTTCGCATGCCTTATGGTAAAATATGGCTGAACTGTATAATGTATAACACCATGTATTGTACCCATATTTGCGAAATAAAATATCTTATCTTATCTTATCCACCGGCGTATTCCCTGACGTATTTAAAATTGCTCTTGTGAAACCCATACACAAAAGTGGCGTAAAGGACTCTGTTGACAACTACCGACCAATTTCGATCCTACCTGCACTATCGAAGGTCTTGGAACGCCTTTTAAACAGACGCCTGACAAAATACCTGGAGAGCAATAATCTTCTCTCCTCCGGACAATTCGGCTTCCGTGAAGGGAAGTCTACCAACGAAGCGGTACACAACTTGATGCATGCTATAGTAACAAGCTTGGACAAAAAGAAAAAATGCCTCACAGTGTTCCTTGATCTTGCCAGGGCCTTCGACACGGTATCCATTCCTCACCTCCTGAACAAGCTTGAGCAGATAGGAGTCAGAGGAGTCCCTCTGAAACTCTTTGAAAGCTATCTCACAAACAGAAAGCAGCGAGTTAAAATAGACCAGAGGTTGAGTAGTGAGCTACCCGTGGTGTACGGTGTACCACAGGGAAGTATACTTGGCCCAACGCTGTTCTTGGTATACATCAATCAGCTATGTCAACTCCAACTCGTCAATGGCAAAATCGTAACTTTTGCCGACGATACTGCCCTATTCTTTCTTGGCGATACCTGGGAGGAAGTTTTTCACACTGCGCAAAATGGTTTTAATGCCGTCCACATGTGGCTACATGACAATGTGCTGTCCTTGAACATCAGCAAGACAAAATATATAACATTTGCTCACAGGCAAAACTTACTCCCTCCTCTTACTCTAAACATTTATGCTCATTCCTGCTCACTTGAACTATCTTCATGCAATTGTGCTTCACTCTCTAGGACTGAAAACGTCAAATATCTTGGTATTACCATGGACCAATGCTTGACGTTCAAACCGCATATAAAAGCTCTAGTTACACGCCTGCGCAAACTTATATATATTTTCAAGTCCCTTAGACACATTAATGACATGAATGTAATAAAAACAGTATATTATGCGCTATGCCGGTCTCTGATCGATTATTGTATAATTTCTTGGGGTGGTGCTGCGAAGTCACATCTAATCTATGTTGAAAGGGCCCAGCGGGCCATTCTGAAGGTAGGCGCTGCTCTACCTTTTCGCTTCCCTACAGTCGAATTATATGAAAAATGGAATACACTCACAGTAAGACAAGTCTTTATATTGAATGTTGTGCTAAAGCAACACTCGCAACTCCCATATGACCCTGATCTTGTTAAAGACAAACGTCGAAAGGGCAAAATATGCGAGCCATATCCCGCTAAGACAGCCCTTTCTCAAAGTTTTTACTGTTTTCTCGGACCCTATTTATACAATAAAATTAATTCTCACCTAAACCTATACCCTTTTCTCAAATCAACTTGCAAAGCATCAGTATCAAACTATCTTCAAACTTTAAATTACTCAGACACTGAAAAACTGCTAATTCCACTATCGTAACTACCTTCGCACTGACATCTTTAAATTTCGGATTGTGTCTTATCACTGCCCTCTATCTCTATCTCTCTTGCCCACACACACAAACGCAAAACATTCCATTCACTACACAATCACACACACATTAGTATCCATTTTAGGCTGTTATTTTTATTTAAGCTGTTTTTGTTTTTATTATGATTTTATTCTTTTGTTTTTCTTATGTTTTTATTTTGTTATTCTTCTAGTCTATAAGATCATACTTTACAATGCTATAATTATGTCTTGCTCTGTTATCTTGTTTGTACCTTCTGCGGGAGGGCCTGGTGACTCGTAATACAGGTTATTTTTTAACCTACTTCGAGCGCCAGTCTCTCACAAAGTTAGCCCATAAATAAGTGTCACATTTGTAAACTTAATCATAACTTGTGAGTGAAAAATAAACTATATATTATATTATTATTATAATATAATTCTGCAACCAGAACTTAATGGTGTCACTATGTGCTATGTGCACATCGTAGCTCCTCGGACGATCCGACTCAGATACTCACCGAAACATTCGCGTCCGGTGAGTATCTGAGTCAGTCTGTAGGTTACGTAACCGTCCTTTCTCCCCATCCAGGCTTCAAGGTGAGGCAGAATGGAACCTGCTGGATGCTCCGCGGCAATTCGAGCAGTGCGCCACTGTACAAAACGCGCCGGTGTGCATTTTGTTTAAACAGAGCGGGCCCGCCTTAGCCTTATGGGATATCTTACGGTATTTTCGTGCGATCCGTATGGCTACCACTCGCTGCAGGCTATTTAGAAAATCTCTGCAGCGGGAAGCACCCGTCAGACGTTCAGGCCAAGAAAACTCGCGATCACAAAAGAAATAGCTGGAAATGCTTCATAATTGCGAAATAACGAGAAACTCAATAGAATAGAAAACTATTCTACATGGAAGTTTGAAGACATGAAGACCTCTGGTACACTATCGATGGTGAAGAGCGAGAATGAGAAGAAAACACGGAGCAATGAAGACGGGAAAAAATCACAGAAGGCTCTTGCAAGAATATACCTATTATGGATTGATAGGGGGTGCAAATTTGATTCCCGGCGGGTTATTGAATCTATGATTTTACATTGTGAGTTTTGATAAAATTATATTTGATAAAAATCAATACCCTGTCAACTGGGTATGATTTTTGACGACTGGCTGCATGGTTGGTAAATGCTTGACTTTCACGCAGCACGTCGCGGGTTTGATTTCCACCCAAGACAGATATTTGTGTGCATTAACATTTCTGTTTGTCAGGAGTCTGGGTGAAATAATAATCTATGTAAGCGTGTATTTATAAAAGAAAAGTGGGTAGTATATGTAATATATCAGTTATCTGGCTTCCATAGTACAAGCTGTGCTTAATCTGGGATCAGATGGTCGTGTGTGAATAATGTGTAAGCATATCATTATTAATTGAAGAACGTGCGTTTCCAACCATTATTACATTATGTATGTTATAATATAGATTGAGAAAAGACCTTCAGATATATGTCATTGAAATTTACATACTCAAACTCAAACTCATTTATTCGTGTGATTTTTGGTAATACAGGGTCTTAAAATAAACATAGTTCCTCAAAAATCTGCCAAAAAAGGCGTACACGTTTGCTTTGATATTATACAATCTATACAATAATTTGCTATACATTTTATTTTAAATTACATAAATTTGCACTCTGGAATTACATTATTATCAAATCTATCTATCATTCAATATATTAAAATATCATATTTAGTGGCACCAAGTTTAATGTCATATTATGGTTAAAAAAAAGTAATATGTCAAAGACTTAAATATTAAATTTTTCATGAAGAATTAAATATGTCAAAATGAAATTAAATTTGAAACCCGTACAGGTCGATTAGGTGTCATTAAATACAATGTCAAGAAAACAAAATACAACATGTCATTGAATACAAATAGCTATTAGTAAATACATCTTAAATGTCATCAACTAGGAATTCGGTAATGGTATAATAGCACTTTTCATTAAGCATTATTCTTAGTTTATGTTTGAAACTAGCAAGCGGTAAATCTTTTATTACATTAGGTACTTTATTGAAAATCTTAGGTGCCATACAAAATATGCTTTTGTGCATAAGTGCGGTTTTTGCAGGTCGGAAACATAGCTCATGTCTATGTATTTGTCTTGTAGGCTTTAACCTTTGCTCAGAAGTTTTTTTAAATAAGTGAAAGTTGTTTTTCACGAACAAAGCTGTCTCAAAGATGTACAAGCAGGGTAGTGTTAAGATTTTCAGTGACGAAAAATATGGTTTGCAACTGTCAGTCTGTTTCAATTTGCATATAGATCTAATGCGTCCTTATACAACACCATGTATACATGACATGCCAATTCACACAATATCAGAGTTAAAGGACAAAGGAAATGGGTCAAGACTTCAAAGGGGAAATTCTTTAGCATAATAAAGTGCATTTTTGCTTGCCATGCATATAATATGTGATGCGTAGAGAATGCAATCAGTGAAACCCCGGGAGATAACATCGCTCCCGGGATATTTTAAAGGAGTTTTTAAATTAGCGCCGAACTATTTGTAAAGTTTAACCTATTTTCTTTAATGAGTGAATAAAATTTCCATACTAATATGATGATGATTACAATACTAATAATTTACACGTGGTGTGATCATCATCATAATGGTAGCCGAATGACATCCACTGGTTAACAAGAGGCTCCTCCAAGAATCGGGGTATGGCATTATCGACACGTTTGGCAGACGGGTTGACGATCGCATTATCATTATCGTAGTCCATAGAGAGAAAATGCTGCCCGTTCTCTAGTAGAAGTTCCCTCGAGACGACTTTAGTGCTTCCTCCACGGGAAGAATAGTGATATTCTTTTTTTTAATAGACAATGCCCGCACTAGGGAATCTAATCCCCGTGTCGCGAGGTACTTTACAAATATATAATAGACAGACACAAATTACATCCAGACTCAGAAAAACTATTTATGGATCACACAAATAGTTGTCCGGCGCAGGACTCGAACTCGCGACACAAAGCGTCGAGGCGACTATCGTAGCCGCTGCGCCACACGTCCAGTCATCAGTCTGCCGTCAGCATATTATTATGAGTTATTTTTGACATATATTTCTTAATAGAATAGTCCTGTTCCGATGAACATTTTTCTTATCTGAAGGATTAGAAAAATCTTAGTCAGCCTCTAAATCTATAAACTAAAAAATACCTCAATAAGTGTTCGATGGACCCAACAATGATTTCAAGTTAGATAATGCTCAAACAATCTATAAAACAGTTGAATTATACACAAAGCCAGGGGCCTGTTTAATAAAGCTGACAATTCGACAAGTCCGACGTATGTCAATAAGTTACAATTCGACAATGTTTCTGTTTAATAAAACTTACAGGTGACAAAATTGTCATGGTGGAAAATATACAAATATGTCGGATTGTCGTGACAATCCGACATATTTGTATATTTTCCACCTATTTCTGTTAAATAAAACTTTTTGAGCGACAGGTGACAGGCGACAATTTGTCGTGAAAAAATTGTCCGCTTTATTAAACAGAAAATTTTCATGACATATTGACATATTTGTAGAATTGTCCAAAAATTCTGACAGGCGTCTTACCTTCTGTCGCGATTCATATTTTGAATATTGAAGGTGTAAGAAAGTGTTTATAAAAGGTTAGGAATAAAAGGTACAAAAATGGTACTTACATCGAGCAGCGGGAGTTGTGATGATGAATACTTGGAACAAATACAAACGAGGAGGCAACGACGGTCATTTAAAAGCAGAATCAATTTAATAATATTAAAAAATATTATTATTTATTTTTGATTACTTCATTCTATTACTTTATAGATATTTTATTTTTTATTTACCCCCATTTATCTTCATAAAACAGAATGATCAGCAAATATGTCACAAGTTGACATAATTGTCACGACAATCCGACAATTGTCAACTGAAAATTGTCGGAAATAATTTGACAGTAGTTTTGTGACATATGTCGAGTTTTATTCAACGCGTTTTTAAATGACAAATATGTCAAAGATTTTATGTCGTCTTTTTACATACTTGTCACCTTTATTAAACAGCCTAAGCACGACAATTCTACAATTAAGTCATTTTTGGACATATATGTCGACTTGTCAGCTTTATTAAACAGGCCCCTGGCGTATATATATATATTTTTATAGACGCATTGGTTAGTATCGGCTCCGGAATCAGTGAGGAAGCCCAGGCGCCTATTCATTGTATTCCGGTACCAAAGCTGATTCCGGTACCGGAATACTGGGAACTGAGAGTTTCACCTCACTATGTATAACAATAGAGCACAAGATAATGTTTATTTTATTCATAGGCGCATGTTTACTGCCTAATCTTACGGTTTAATAAAGGATATTGTTGAAGGGAATGAGGATTTGGGAATCAACATTACTAAGCAATAGAGAATAAAAAACGCTGTTTATTTTTCTTGGTGGGTTAATGTGGCTATAGTTGTATGTTTTATTAAAAGGAAGCGTGGGTGTAGTCAATGAATAGTTTTATTTAATAGGAAACGTGGGTGTAGTCAATGAATATTTTCAGGTCCCGGATCCAAAGTTATAATAATAATAAATTCTTTATTTCTCAGTATATGGTACATTGAGGTCTTACATTTATACACTGGATCACATATACTACCATTGCTGGTGTAGAAATAATAAAAAGATATGTCATGGAGGTATTAATACATTAAAAAAACACTATTACAAGCATTACCACCAAAAATTAAATAAATTATATAAAATGTCAATGAGAATAAAATAATAAATTATAGAAATACAATGTCATGATGAGATGAGAGTAATAAACTAAATAATAATATTCCGCATTCAATGTCAACATTTTATGATAATTTAAACCAAAAAAAAAAAAAAAAAGTAAACTGTAGATAAAAATTACAATGTTAAAATTTATAATTTAAAAATACATTAACGGAATAAAAACACATGTCTAATAACCAAGAAAATATTTTAGTTCTGAATTTATTGAATGGTAAATTTCTAAGGTCGGTTTAATTGCCATACAATGGACATTTCTACTATACAAATTTAATCTCTGAGCAGGTACAAGCAATTTACCATGAAGTTAAATACATACATATGTAAAACATGGGTTTTCTAGAACATATTTGACAGTTAATGTACCTTAGCTTTTGCCCCCAGCTTCTTTCTTACTTATCAACAAAAGACACCCAACTGCTGGACAAAGGCCTCCACCAAAAATCTCCACAATTGCCGGTCTTCTGCTACCAACAACTTCATCAGCGTGAAAACTTCTGCTGGTAAAAATTAAGATTTATTGTTATGATTCCTATTCTTCTACTTTATCGTATGGACCCTGTTAGAAGTGTTCAAGCGGCGCAGTCTACGCAAGTCCAGTGTTCGAACTCGTTGCTACTAGGTTTCCATAAAGACTAACAGTCCTATTAATAATAATGGCTACTTCCAAATGTAGTGCGAAGCTAATCTTAGATTTGTTATTCCCAGAGTAACTAAATATCAACTTCGTATTAACACTACTATTAATTAACTGGGAGTATGCTCGGATAGCTGGGAGTAACAATACATTCATTTTTCATTAATATTGATTTCAAATAATTTTAAATTTAAGCCTAGAATAAAATTAATCTTAGCCTTGTCCATGTTTATAAATAAGGCTGTAAGAGTATTTCACAACCGACTAATGCAACCTGCGGTGACGTTCTCAATAAAAAGCTTTACCCGATTTCTATTTACCTACTACGCATTGGACGTAGAAAGCGTCTTAACACTTTTACGACTCAGAAATGTACCATTCAAGTTTCTTAATAGTCGATGTATTCAAAACCACCCAGATCACCCACCCTCCTTAAGCAATGTCGTTCCAGAAACTTCTTAAATTATTTGGACTTCGAGATGACACATCTCCAACTAGCCAATGTTATTAGAAACTCTCTCGGATAATGTACAAAAACCGATATACTGTACTACGCCCGAGATTACTGCACAACATTGCTCACCAAGACCTTTCATTTGAATTCCTTTGTGAGGTAATAGAGTGCAACTGTCTTGGTGTATACCTACCAATATCTTGCGACAATCAACACACTGTCATCTGATCCCAAACTAGGCAAAGCCTGTTCAATGGCAATCGTGATATACATGCTTATATATTTTGACATACATACATATTATAGATAAATTACACGCAGACACAGAACAAATTATCGTATTCATCTCACCAAGATTTTTCCCGGGTGGGGATCGAACCCACGACCTATGGTTTAGCAGTCAGGGTCACTAACCATTAGACCAACAGGCCAGCCTCCGTTGAGAATGGTCACCCTTGGTGAAATTCAGCGAATGACTTTATATAATTTATAAGTAACTAGCTGTGCCCCGCGTTTTACCCGTATTAAACGTTATAAATTATATCCTATGTGTTAATCCGGGGTGTCAGCTAACTCCATACCAAATTTTATTAAAATCGTTTTAGTCGTTTAGACGTGAAGAATTAACAGACATTCACACTCACAAACTTTCGCCTTTATAATATTAGTGTGATGTATCTTTACTAAAATCTAGGGAACTAAATAAGATAGGTTGGTAGTCCACGTAAATATGATAGGAGTTCATGAATCGGAATACAATAAAGCGAATTGATGCGCCCTCATCGTAACTTTGTTTGAATGGAGGGAGTTTGCTCTCGGCGCCTACAACACGGATGTAAAGAGATTTATAGATACCTGGGTATTGACTGTCAAATTAACTTTTTACGTGGTATATAAAAAAAGCATTTAATAAATAATAATGTCCCTCCTAGCCGAATTCGGCGATGGCGGCCAGTCTCAATAGAGATTAACCATGTGCGCAAACACAGGAGCACTTTCTATTCCATCACTCTCATGATCCGAAGGGACACCTAGCGACACGACTGGAATGACGTCAGGTACCGAACCACGTTTACGTGCTCTCCAAGGCACGGGGGTATAATACCGCCAACTCACAGACTTCGGGCTGATGCTGAGAATTTTTTCTATTCACAGAAAAGTACCTAAATCACTTTTGGTCCGACCCGGGAATTGAACCCAAGACCTCGTCCTCTAACGGTGAACACGCTACCACTATCATCATTATCATCATATCAGCTGAGAGACAGAGACTGTCTCCTCCAATGATCTTGTGGGGAAATGACATATTTGCAACGATTGGGTGACGGCTTGGCGATCCCAGTATGATAGTGACAGTACTCCGAGAGACACTGTTCCTGCCTGTTCGCCGGTAGCGCCACCAGTCACCACAATTAGTAATAGTAATAATTTTCAAGTTTCATAGCTATGTTTGGCCTCAGCGGGGTTACGCATCTAGGCATACAGTCAGTTTATAGATGGGTGACCGCTAAATGCATTCTCGTGCTTCGGAGGGCATTCCATTGCTGACGTTAGACGAAATGTGTTAAGCTATCTCATTCGGCGGCTTGAACAACTCTGACTCTGATATGATAGAAAAAAAATAACAGTGTAGTATATATATACTACCTTCCGGAGCAGCATACCCGCGTTCCCGGGGCTCCTCTATCAGGTGCAAAGAGAAGTCTACGGCAGGTAAGGTTAAGTCGGTGCGACTCCGACATACTGCTGAAACATTTTGCGGGTGGCATGCATGCATTATAGAAAAAATAGTTGTGATAAACAATCTATAACTTTTATGGATAACGGACTAGATAATGGCTCATTCCAAAATTGCTTAATGAGTTACCAAGTGATCAAGTAACTGAAAATGTGTCTAAAGTGTATTAAAAAAGGTTCTTGTAAAACACTAAATATCATTGGTTCCATAAAGTAAATAACAAAATTGAGGGAGGCCTGCGAAAGGCGAAAGTTTGTGAGTGTGTATGTTTGCTACTTCTTCACGTCTAAACGGCTGGAGCGATTTTAATAAAATTTGTTATGCAGTTAGCTGACACCCTGGATTAACACATAGGCTATAATTTATAAAGTTTAACGGGGGTAAAGCCGCGGGGCGCAGCTAGTACTCTATATATCTGTGTTTTATCCTACTGTCGTAAAGTTTAGCCTTGTTCGAAACTTGTTCCTTGTTTTTCCTTGTAGGGTAACTCTGAGTGGTGTCGCGTAATTTGTTGTAAAATGAGTGGATTTTATAAGCTTGTAATAACAGAAACTACGATTGATATTGTTGCTAGCATCGACACAAAGCGGTTGAGAAGAACCAATATTACGAGGTAGGTATTTATTAAATGAAATAAGAATTTAGAGACGTCAGGAAAGCATTATTCAGGAGTTGGACTTTCTTCTAATACATGGCATTAACTCCATGGATAAAACAGATTAATCAATATCTGACCCATACAAAACGGAGCAATCTATGCTAAAATACAAAGATTGCTACTCAATGCAAATAAATAGTTCTTTACACTTGTAAACTTTCGCGTATCATAATTATACAATATTGTTTACAGCTATTAACGCCACTAACCTTTAATGTTATTTTCCCGACGTTTTGACTTCTACCAACCAACCAATGCAACTTGGTCGAAACGTCGGGAAAATAACAAAAAAAAGTTAGTCGCGTCGCGTTGGCCTGCATTTTCTGTGCATATATTTCCAAAAAAAGTAAATAATTATTTATACAACATCATTTACAGGTATTAACGCGACTAACCGACGACGCTTCGATCAAGTAACATTGGTTAGTTGGTAGCAGTCAAAACGTCGGGAAAATAACATAAAGGTTAAAAAAATTGGATTGTTTTTAAGAGTCGGGCCTTACCAAGATTTAAGTGTAAATTGCGCCAATGATATCAAAGCAATGCTATAAAATTAATGACCCTAATCTACAAGAACTAGGTATAAGTTTGGAGCACGAATCAGTGGAACTTTGCCCTTCGATATAATGGTACCTATCAAACTGACGGGATGTAATTAAAGTTGCTATTATGTTGATGGGCGCGGCTTGTTTCTGGTAGCCTTGGACTGCCTTTTGTTATAAACTTCAATGAACAATGAACATTTTTTGAAAGTCATTCTTCAGTTCTTCAATTGAACGAAAATGACGGGCCTGTTGGCGTGCTTGGCAAAAGCTTGCTTTTCACGTCGGAGGTCGTGGGTTCGGTTCCCACCCAGGACAGATATTTGTGTGCATGAACATGTCTGTTTGTCCTGAGTCTGGGTGTAATTATCTATATAAGTATATATTTACAAAAGAAAAGTAGTATATGTAGTATATCAGTTATCTGGTTACCATAGTAATAGCTCTGCTTAGTTTGGGATCAGATGGCCGTGTGGAAATAATGTCCCAGGATAATATAATTAAATAAAAAATTCAATTGTGAAATAATTTTAACACTTGCGTAAATGTACAATTTTATTAAAGTGGTATTTTCAACTTACCCTAGTCCATCTTTCTTATGCTTTTTTTTTGGTAAGGAATACCACCCGCAAAAAGTGTCTGTGGGTGGGTAGGTTTAGTCGGACTCGCACTGATTAAACCTAACCTGCAGTAAACTTGTCTTGGCACCTGAAGGGCGAGCCCCGGGAACGCGGGTATGCTGCTCCGGTGCCCCCCTTTTGCGCTATTTCTCCTCTTTTTCCGACTCTCCTTAGTCCATCCTACGGTTGTCTGGAAGACATCGCAATTTTGCTTCAATGCAACACAGAGATCTAGAGATTGTGCCTTTTGTAATAAACTTCAATCAACAATGAACATTCTTTGAAAATCATTCGTTAGGACCTAACTACCTACTTTTAATTTTATAGTGTAATAATTTTATCCTGCCGTTTTAATTCACAATTTAGTGAAGTAAAGTTGACGTCTTTCCTCTGATATAATGATGATGATGATTTATCTTCAAGAAATATTTTCACTTTTTCTGCTGCTTTTCCGCTTGTATACGTATATGTATACTATCCTGGGACATTAGTCACACGCATCTAATACCAAACTATGCAGAGCTTGTACTAGGGAAACCAAATGACTGATATACTACTGCACATGTGGCGCAGCTGTTAAGATAGTCGTCTCGCCTCTTCGTGTCGCGGGTTCGAGTCCGCGGGACAACTATTTGTGTGACCCATAAATAGTTGTTCTGAATATGGATATATTTTGTGTCCTTATATTATATGTTTGTAAAGTACCCCGACGCAGGGATTAGTACACAATTAAACTACAATTTTATGAAGTGAGAGATAACCTATATTATTTTAGACTGCCTCGTTGGTCTAGCGGTAGCGTCAATCACAGATAATGAGGTCCTGGGTTCAAATCCCGGGTGGGGCCAAGAAGAAAATTTCTCAGTATCAGCCCGAACTCTGGGAGTTGGCGCTATTATGCCTGTTGTTGGGTGCAGGTAAATCGGTCGGTCCTGTACCCGACCTTTTTCCAGTAGTGTCGCTAGTTGACCCATCGGATTATGAGAGTAATGGAATGGAAATTATCCCTGTGTTTACGCACGCACTTGTGCACTATAATATGTCCTGCGCAGTTGGCTAGTATCTATTGAGAATGGCCGTAATGCGGTCTGGAGGACATTATTATTATTTTAGAAAAAAATATTAATCTAATATCACAAGTAGATTATTGCATTAACCCGTGTTAAGGAAAGCCACGCCTAATATTCCCCGAGGGCACTTAATAATTAAGACTGATTAAAATATCATGTAATCCAATATGAAAGCTACCGGTAATTACATTAAACAATAACAAAGCGTGTGTATATTACACATGTTAATCTATGAATATAATATATGTACGTACAATATTCTTTGTGGTATATTATATCGGTGACGATGACACTCTAACAGCTGTCTGTCATTTAAAACTTACCCTAGATCATCCATCCTCCTTTTATTACAAGGCAGGGCATTATAATTGCTAACCTACTAAGTACTACTAATCCTAACCTGCCGTAGACTTCTCTTGGCACAGGTGCCCTTTTGCGCCATGTCCCAGGTGGTCGGAACACGTACCCTGAGAGGGCTCTAGTTTGCTCTCCTCTATTGCTGACTCACCCTAGACCATACTACGGTTATTAATTAAATAAAAAACTCAATTGTGAAATAATTTTAACCCTGCCGTAAATGTACAATTTTATTAAAGTGGTCTCTTCAACTTACCCTAGTCCATCTTTCTAATGCTTTTTTTTGGTAAGGCATACCACCCGCAAAAAGTGTTTGTGGGTGGGTAGGTTTAGTCGGACTCGCACCGACTAATCCTAACCTGCAGTGGACTTGTCTTGGCATCTGAAGGGTGAGCCCCGGGAACGCGGGTTTGCAGCTCCGGTGCCCCACTTTTGCGCTGTTTCTCGTCTATTGCCGACTCATCCTAGTCCATCCTAAGTATGTCTGGAAGAAATCGCAATTTTGCTTAAATAACTCCGCACTAAGGAAATAGATATCAGTGTTGCGGATAATTTAAAAACATAAAATCGGATACAAAGTACACCTAGACTCGGAAGAACTTCTTAAGGTTCACACAAATAGTTGTCCTGCGCCGAAATCGAAACTGGGAGACGAACTGGCGGCGCGCCTGTCCTAACCGTTGCTCCACCCGTGCGATTATATGATAAGACTGCAAATTGTATATTGTTTTATATAGGTCGTTTATTTTCTTATAAGGTGTTTTGTGTGTTTTACACAAGAAAAGATATACGGAAAACCAATTAACAACCTTAGATATGTTGATGACGCAGTACTCATATCCTCAACAGAAGCTGAACTGCAGAAATATGAACCATGTCAACAATTAGTCTTAGCAAGGAATGTGACATAGAGTAAATTTATTATGGTTTCACAAAACATTGCATTGATTGATTTGATTTTTAAAGTTCTTTATTTTCATATATAAGTAACAATAGTTAACAAGGCCCAGTGTACATAATAACTCCTGGGTTTAACAATCAAGTTTAGTACATTTCATGTTCACCAAGCGCGTTGCCTGTTATACATTTATATATAATAATGTTAATGTTTAATACAAGGTGAGGGTTGAGAACAAACATAAATTAAATGAATGCACACTTTGTATGAGTGTACATTATGTTGGAACATAATAGATATATCCTGGTGGTCATACTTACAAGTAAATACCAGTAATTAACGATTGTTAATGATATTATCTTAACAACCGGGACCGACGGATTAACGTGCTCTCCGAGGCACGGAGGGTAGAACGCCCTCATAATCGAATATATGGGAACTGCTTTTTATATTTGTATATTTGTACCTACTTACGTGCTTATTGTCCCATACTTCGATGCATATACATATGAATACAATAATGAATATTGAGTATTAACCACTTCAAATAATTAAATATTTACATTATTATCACAAGTAACATGTAACACAATTTATATTAGGGCAGTATACCTACTATCATTACTCTTATACTTAGTTCGACCGGTTTACATTTTAATGAAGAAAGCTTATTTAATTAGTATGCTATGCCTACGCCGTAAACTAGACTACAATTAACGAAAAAGGGCTATATATTGAACAACGGGAACACTATTAATATGTTGGTACGCGGGGGTAGGAGTTAATTGGATGCAGCTAAACAGCGCGAAGCGCCAGTCACGGCATGCTGTGACGTCGTCCGAGAGAAGGCGAACTTTGCCGGCCGGTCGACCGGTTCGAGTGAATAGTGATGTGGTAGCTTCGTGACGTAGTTGTATCGACTGTTATGACTAGGGCGGGTGAGACCTATAATAGATATAAGTTCATTTGGGTGTAAGTGATTTTTATTTTTATAAAAGTTGATAGATAATTTGAGAATATAAACAAATAGTTTGGGAAAGTTGATTTTATCATGTAGTTTGGTTAGATTTGTCCGGAAAGGTGTATTATATGATTGTTTTAATATTCTGTTTTGGATAACTTGCAATTTCTGATGATTGGACTTTGAAGTGTTGTTCCATACTTGACACCCGTAGGTTATACAAGGTCTAATGAGGGTTGAATAAATTGAAAGCTTTGTGTGACTGCTTAGCGTAGATTTCCTATTTAGTAGAGGGCTGAGAGCTTTGCACGCTTTCGCTCCTTTAAGACGGAGGTTAAAAATGTGGCTATTCCAATTCAATTTGGTATCAAAAGTCAACCCTAAGTATCGAACCGATTTGCTCCACGGAATTGTGTGGCCTTCTATTTTTAGATTTCTAGATGGTATTTGTCTCTTGCGTGTAAACATAATGGCCTCTGTTTTTGTGGTGTTTAATTTTAGTTTCCACTTTTTGAAATACTCAGATAGTCCATCGAGTGCCAGTTGTAATCTACCAATGATTAAATCGGTGTCATCTGAAGTGGAGTAGCAAGCAGTATCATCAGCGAAACAAGCAAGGCTAGTACGCGTCTGTTTTGGTATGTCGTTTAGATAAATCAGGAAGAGTAAAGGGCCTAGGATTGATCCCTGGGGAACGCCGGCTGGGATGAGACAAGGTGATGATATCGAATCGCCTATATGTACCCTGAAGCTACGATTCGAAATATAAGAACTAATCAATTTAATTAATGAGGTTGGTAAGTTATAATTAATAAGTTTGTAAATAAGTCCCTGGTGCCAGACTGTATCAAACGCTTTTTCGATATCAAGTAGGAACATTCCAGTCGATTGTCCTAGGTTCAAATGATGTGCGGCATTTTCAGCCACTCTTGCAAGCTGTTGTATTGTTGAGTGAGCGTGTCTAAACCCGAACTGTTCATTAATTAGTTTGTGGTTAATGTATTTCAGGAGTCGGGAGTTAATAACTTTTTCTAAGATTTTAGCTAGGCATGAAAGTAAACTAATGGGTCGATAGCTGCAAGGCATCGATGGGTCTTTATTGGGCTTTTTTATTGCAATTACTTTAGCCAATTTCCAGGTCGTAGGGAAATATGACAGTGAGAGACATGAATTAAATATTTTAGTAAGGAGCACAATACCTTTCTGTGGTAGGTTTTTGATGAGAATGTTTGCTATGTTATCCAGTCCAGGTGCTTTGCGAGTCTTTAAATTTCTAGAATAGTTCCAGATTTCTTTGGGCGTTACAGGTGTAAATATAGAAGGGGTTTCGGACATCGCGAACTCAGTAACCGAATTTAACACTGTTGTTTCTAAATAACCAGAGTCCCAATCATTTGTAAGCGACATATTTTTCTGAAATGTGCTTGCAAACACGTCGCATTGCTCATTGGGGCAATTGGTAGTAGAACCATTGACTGTCTTAAGTGGTGGAATTATGGTGGATGAGGATGATCTTAAGGTTTTGGCAAGTCGCCAAAGATCGGATGTCGGATTGTCCACCCTTTTTAATTTATTTTGCCATGTAACGTCATTGTGACATTTAATACCTTCATTGATCTTATTATTTAGCAGATTGATTTGTGAGCGAAAGTGTTTGCGAAGCTCTGTATTTGTCTCATGTTGGTGTTGTCTGCGTAGGCGATTTCTGCGGTTGATGAGCCTTTTTATTTTGCGTGGGAGTGGTTTTACAGAGACAGTGACGGTATTGGTAGGGATAGACTTGTCTCTAGCTTTTATGACACTTGTAGTAAAGTTATCAATGACCACATCAACTTCTTCAGTTGTTTTGATGAAATTGGATGATAGATGCAGATCATCATTCAACAGCGATCGAAAAAGAGACCAGTCCGCCTTTGCATAGTTGAGTCGTTTTACTACTTTGCGTTCAAATGATACATGTATTTTGAAGAATACGGGTAAGTGATTAGATGATAGCGCCGTAATTGTTTGTATGTCGTTTACATCATCGATGTTTTTAGACAAAACAATGTCTGGAAGGGACTGTGTTTGGTTTTCCCGATAATGAACCAGAGTGGGACTATCAGGAGCATATATTACGTATTTCCTGTCAAGCATGTGATTGAATAGGATATTTCCACTGGTGTTCCTGGTGCCCGGAAACCAATGATCATGCTTGGCGTTAAAGTCTCCCATGAGCATCACTTTATTATTTACTTGGAGAATAGCATCGACATCGGTTGTGAGAAGCGGGAGGTTGGGAGATTGGTAGATAGAAAATAAACAAACTGGATGGTTATCTATGTTGAGTTTGACACCGATGGCCTCGAGCAGATTAGTATAGGGGGTTGATAGTTGCGTGTGAGGGATGTCAAATTTAACTAGTATTGCCACACCCTGACCCCTTCCAGTGGTATGTTTATCATTTCGGTAGCAATGGTAACCAGGAAGTTCTAATTTAATACGTTGGGTCAATCTTGTTTCACAGATAGCTACCACATCAATATTTAAATGACTTACCAAATCTAGAAGTTCGCACTGCTTGCTGCCGACCCCGTCGGCGTTCCAATATATTATGCGTAGTTCAGTGGTCTTAGATATACTGACCTAAGTGGGTAACAATAAGTACGACTTTGTCGACCATGGACTGGCATGCTGAAAAATTTGCTCTAATTTTTTTAATTATCACTAGGATCTCCAGTATTTCCTTAGTAGTAGGATCGTAATTTTCTTTAACCGGTGAATGTTGTATTATTGGTGAAAGTGGGGGGCCTTGTGTCCAGGCGTTGGTCACTTTAGCTGGTTTTTCAGGCATGGTTATGGATACTTTAGCTTCAACGTGCTTCTTCTGTTTATATTTGACGTTGTCGATGTATTTTTGACGTTCAGAACACTTCGTAAAGTTCGCAGGATGCTCTTCGTTACAGTTACAGCAGCGAGCCGGAGTGTTTCGTTCTTTCTTTGGACACTCTTTGGTTGCATGTGGTTCAGTGCACTTGACGCATCTAGCTGGTAGGTTACAGTTGCGTGAGGAATGTCCAAACTTTTGACATCTGAAGCATTGTGTCACTGTTGATGTGCTTGGTTTGTATCTAGCAATATCTACCACACAGTTGCCAATGTATTTTATCTTCTTAAATTTTGCCATATCAGTCCCTGCTGCTAGCTGGATCATGAAGGGGACAAACACTGCATCCGGGTATTTACTTGATGGGAGCTTTGTCACCACGACGCCTTGGAAACCCATAGATTCTAGTTCTTCTTTTAATACATCGTGGAAATCAGACGGTAGTCCTTTAATAACAGCCTTAGGCAATCTATCCTGCTTTCTTGTGAAAGTATGGAAGGCGATGTTCTTTGCCCTTAAGCCATCAATGATTGCTTGATGTTTATCAGCGGCATAGCACTGAACAGCTATTCTATTACGACCTTTATATTGTAAGTGAAAGCTTTTGGTGTACTCTTCAATTAGATCCTTTATAGTTTTATGCGTCCAGACATCATGCAATTCAATGATGATCGGGGGAATCCGGCTCGGGTTTTTCCTGATGGATGTTGCTTTAGAGAGTGGCTCCGGAATAGCAGTCTGTTTTTCGGTGGATAGGCTGCTAAACCTATTTGTAGTTGTGACATCAAGATTTTGCTTCACTGCCTGGGGAGTAGCTGTCCGTTTTGGTTGTTGCCACTCATCTTGAGTTAAAGTTTCATCTAATTGATCCCTGGACCGCTTGCTTTCCTTATTCAGGCTAAGGTTCGATGAGCTCCTTGTAAGGAATTTATCCATTTGGGTAACCAGTTATCGATAATATCGATATTTCCAATTATCGATACGTATCCCCATCCTTAATTCCTAGAACTTGATAGGTGAGTATTTACGCGATACGACTATACGTGTGACCGGGTTGAGTTCCCAACGACGAATCCAACATTGCATGCTCCAACAAAAACATTGCATTGGATGCTACCATTAATATGTTTATACCATCGCCTACATAAATAAAAAAACCGGCCAAGTGCAAGTCGGACTCGCACATGAAGGGTTCCGTAGCAGCAAGTATTTCAGTTGATTAAATGAAAGCAAATTGCGGTTTATAACGTATTAAAAAAAACTACTTGCTAGATCTCGTTCAAACTAATTTTCGTTGTTAGTTTCTATGGTAATGTATATCATATATTTTTTTTAGTTTTATCATTCTCTTATTTTAGAAGTTACAGGGGGGGGGGGGGGACACTCATTTTACCACTTTGGAAGTGTTTCTCGCGCAAACTATTCAGTTTAGACAAAAATGATATTCGGAACCTCAATATGATTTTTGAAGACCTATCTATAAACACCCCACATGTATGGGTACGATGAAAAAAAAATTGAGTTTCAGTTCTATGTATGACGACCCCCCAAAGTTATTGTTCTTTTTCTATTTTTGTGTAAAAATCTTAATGCGGTTCACAGAATACACCTACTTACCAAGTTTCAGTAGTACAGCTCATATAGTTTCGGAAAAAAGTGGCTGTGACATACGGACGGACAGACAGACAGATATGACGAATCTATAAGGGTTCCGTTTTTTGCCATTTGGCTACGGAACCCTAAAAATGGCATTATATGTACTAAATAACTTAATTTATCGCACTAATATTATAAAGGCGAAAGTTTGTGAGTGTGTATGTTTGTTACTTCTTCACGTCTAAACAGCTAGAGCGAATTTAATAAAATTTGGTATGGAGTTAGCTGACACCCTGGATTAACACATAGGCTATAATTTGTAAAGTTTAACGCGGGTAAACGGTGGGGCACAGCTAGTCACACTAATATTATAAAGGCGAAAGTTAGTGAGTGTGTATGTTTGTTACTTCTTCACGTCTAAACAGCTAGAGCGATTTAAATAAAATTTGGTATGGAGTTAGATGATACCCTGGATTAACACATAGGCTATAATTTAACGCGGGTAAAACCGCGGGGCACACTTAGTTTAAAATATACAATGAATTCCGCAGGATCTACGTAGTTAACACGAATATTAACGACTAACCTACAAATATAAGTGCTCATATATATAAAGTACAAAATCGACCATTCCAGTGAATGATTTATGAAATCTTGGCGGGACCCTAATTAATCTCCAGTTAACCTGAACTCGAAAGGTACCCGTGAGTAATTACAACATGCCAGCCAAATTAGTAATCGGACCGGTTTAAAATACACACTGTAATAACGCTGGTTTTTGCCAGTCAAGTTTCAATTTTTAAGGCGACTGGAAGGCGTACCGGAAGACGCAGCGTGGGCAGCCCAGCCCCCCTGCAAGATAGACCGATGATCTTATGGGGTCGCCGGAATCTGCTAGATGCGAATAGCGCAAGATCGGCAATTGTGGAGATCTTTGGGGAGGCCTTTGTCCACGTGGACGTCTTTCGGCTGATATGATGATGATGGTAACCTGAACTCGAAAGGTACCCGTGAGTAATTACAACATGCCAACCAAATTAGTAATCAGACCGGTTTAAAATACACGCTGTAATAACGCTGGGTTTTGCCAGTCAAGTTTCAGTTTTTAAGGCGACTGGAAGGCGTACAAGAAGACGCAGCGTGGGCAGCCCCCGTGCAAGATGGACCGATGATGTTGTGCGGGTTGCTGGAAACTGCTGGATGCGAATAGCGCAAGACCGGCTATTGTGGAGATCTTTGGGGGAGGCCTTTGTCCACGTGGATTTCTTTCGGCTGATATGATGATGATGGTAACCTGAACTCGAAAGGTACCCGTGAGTAATTACAACATGCCAACCAAATTAGTAATCGGACCGGTTTAAAATACACGCTGTTGTAATAACGCTGGTTTTTGCCAGTCAAGTTTCAATTTAAGGCGATTGGAAGGCGTACCGGAAGACGCAGCGTGGGCAGCCTCCCTGCAAGATGGACCGATGATCTTGTGCGGGTTGCTGGAAATTGCTGGATGCGAATAGCGCAAGACCGGCAATTGTGGAGATCTTTGGGGAGGCCTTTGTCCACGTGGATGTCCTTCGGCTGATATGATGATGATGGTAACCTGAACTCGAAGGGTACCCGTATGTAACTACAACATGCCAGCAAAATTAGTAATCGGAACGGTTTAAAATAAACGCTGTAATAACGCTGGTTTTTGCCAGTCAAGTATCATTTTTTAAGGCGACTGGTCTTTTGGTCTAGTGGTTAGTGAACTTGACTGCTAAGCCAGAGGTCGTGGGTTCGATCCCTACCCAGGAATAATAATCTGTGTGATGAGCATGATTATTTGTTCTGTGCCTGGGTGTAATTTATCTCTAATATGTATATATTGACGACTATATAAGTATTTTTATCAGTACCTGTTGCCATAGTACAGGCTCTGACTAATTTGGGATCAGATGACAGTGTGTTAGTTGTCCCAAGAGATTGTATTTACATATATTTATTGTCAACCGCTCGTAGGTCATATCAATTCGGTCCCTGATCGGCCAATCATACAATCTCAGATCCAATCGTTGAGTACGATCCCTAATCGGACCCTCGACGGGCATACGGCAGCCTAAGCCCCAGAGAGACTTTGAAGGCCGAGAATCCGTAACTTAAAAATCCCCATGGAACCCAGGCTCTGCGAGCGGTTGCTTGCTTTGTTTAACACATGACTGCCACTCCAGTAAGCCACTACCACTGCAAAGGGGTACATGTCGCAGCGCCTCCCAAGACCCAAAGAAACCCACCATTTCCAGAACATTTACGACGGATGGTGGTTTCTACTTATGCAAGCGATGTAGAAACTACCACCCATGCTCAGAGTGCACCGGCCCTTCAAGTGCCTTTCCCTATGGATAATATTAGAAGGGAATTGCAAGTGTAAGGCGTACCAGGATTTTTTTCGGCGTAGCTCCTCATTAGCCTAATTCCTAGAGCATTAACTATACTAGCACTTCTTGCCTGAAATACAGAATAACCTAGTTCAGGCACACCTGTGATATTTATAGCAAACTAGCTGTGCCCCGCGGTTTTACCCGCGTTAAACTTTATAAAATATGGTCTATCCTAACTATAAAAATTAGCCTATGTTCTTTCTCAGGGTCTAGACCATCTGTATACCAAATTTCATTCCAATCCGTTCAGTAGTTTTGGCGTGAAAGAGTAACAGACAGACAGACAGAGTTACTTTCGAATTTATAATATTAGTTAGAATTAAGATTATTGTATATGTAGTTTTATTTTATGTTTTTGTTGTTAAGAATTTTTTCTGGAATTAATTTCTAAAATTTCTTCTAAAAAAGAAAAATCTACTTCCGGGTCAAAGATTATATCTACGTACTTCTTGTACGCAACAATATGGACATTTGTATTTTAAATTTAAAATTCTAAAAACAAAAAGAAAATATTACAAAAAAATTCAATATTTAAAGAGCTTTGTACTAAAATTGCTGTCACTCTTAAAAATAATTTCAAACATAATCTCGAAATCTTTCATGCTGGGATTGCTGATTTAGGTCAGATTGTGGTTGCAGACGGGAATTGTGTAAACTTTTACTGCGAAGAGACAAAGTCGAAACTGAAAGTAATGTGATATAAATTAATGGAGCAATTTAACTATTCTCATTCCTTTGTTAGTGAATAATGATTGGATGTCGTGAGAAACATAACTTGAATTTAAATTAATGATTCGAACGAAACAAAATGCGGAATGTAGAGTGAGTAATTCGTAGTTGTCGGCATTTTACATTATGACGAGCCATTTCGCCTGATAAGTAAAATTAATGAATTTCAGTTGTTACCCTACTTTGCCATGCTTGATAGCTTCGTTTGATAATAATGCCTGGAATACGTACAGACGCCAGTACATCCAGCTAACCCAATCTATCAAATTTCCTTTATAAGGTTCTCGAGTGGCGACCACGAACCGGAAGACTCAGCATGGGCAGGCCCCCTACAAGATGGACCGATGATCTTGTGCGAGTCGCTGGAAATCGCTGGATGCGGATAGCGCAAGACCGGCAATTGTGGAGATCTTTGGGGGAGGGCTTTGTGCAGCAGTGGTCGTCTTTCGGCTAATATGATGATGATGATAAGGTTCACTTTCAATTGGGGAAATTTGACAGATTGGGGTAGCTTGATGTGCTGGCGTCTGTACAAAGCAACTTCGTGGCAATCCAAAATTACAATTGACTTTCCTTCTTCAAACATATTCGGCGAGCGTAGCAAACTTCATCATTACAGCTGAAAGAAGTCCAGAGCTCAAGGACAAGGCAAGGACAAGCCTCTTCCAAAAATTTTCTTAGTGATATCCCATAATTGCCACGCTAGGCAGACGGGTTGGCGATCGCAGTAAGATGGTCAGAGTACTCAGAAGGAAGCTGCTGCTCGTCCTTTGGTAGATATTCGCTCCGGTCGACCTCTACGCCCCCACGGGATGAGATGAGGTTCGAGGTTCGAACCCCACAGGGGGTGCCCTCCGGCGCGGGTACTTAGTTTGTAGTTTTATATTTGCTAGGCGGTTAGAGCCTACGCTCACCCTTAGTGTCCGGTGAAGCAGTAAAAGCCGAGAGGCTAACTGCACGCGTTACGTTAGAAAAAAAAAACAGAGCTCGCAATTTTGTTGCGTACGGCGACGCTTCCGCATCTCAGTGGAACCAGCTGGACCAATAGATCTAATAGGGATTTCGCTTGTGTACAGAGGCGCTTCGTAATAACGAACACCTTCCGGACCGTGCACACTACTCTCTAAGTTTCTATAATTTTATTTGTGCTATTAATAAAAGTTTTGAAGTTCACCGCGAGTTATTATTCTACATACCTATATTGACCGTCAGGATCTTAAGATATATTCATTACCGCTTTGTTGAAACTGGGCTCATAGTATTATTAGTTTTGTTTCAGAGATGTTTTTATCAATCGATCGTTCATTCAAGGTCAGTATGTGTGAATTACGTGTGTTAGACGGCATTTATCATACCTAAATGGGCGATACCTTATATAATAATAATATATTAGGACATTATTCACACACGGTCATCTGGTTCCAAACTAAGCAGAGCTTTTTCTATGAAAACCAGATAACTGATATACTACTATTCTTTTGTAAATACTTACTTACATAGATATTTACATTCATACTCAGGACATGTTCATGCACACAAAAATCTGTCCTGGGTGGGAATCGAACCCACGACCTGCGGCGTGCAAAGAAAGCATTTACCAACTACGCCACAGGCCCGTCAGCTTATGTATATATGGAGCATCTTAATTCTATCTTTTTTTCATTTTTCATTATTACATAGCTATTGAGGATTACGTATTGACCCCGGTTCATAACCTTATAAAAGCTACTAAATTCAGTATGACTACGGAAATTTTCCGGTTACCCACGTGACGCGTGATGACATATTCAGTATATTGTCATTTGTTCAAATAATATTGTTCTAAATCATTCTTATACTCATTGATATCATTAGTTTTAGTTACTTTGCTTAGCAAAAAATCTGAGTTGCTGTTTGCGCATGCTTGGTGCATTCTTTTGTTTTTGGTTGGTGTCAATGACGGAACGGTTTGTGCCTTTTAGGAACGAACATCCTTATCGCGCGTTGTGAAAGGGGGCTAGACGGAAAAAAATCTCACGAAAAGTTGTCACGACACTTTTTGCAGCTGTGCGGCGTGCGCATGTTTCTCTGTCTGTCTCTCTCTCTCTCTCTTATAGAAAACAAGCCAGATATTTTCATTTCTATTTCGAATTAAACAGTGTGGTGTCACGACGATTATTTTTGTTGAGTGTATACAGGTTTTTTGTACATAATAAATAATAAGAAATAACTTCGTTCCATCCGGGTGTCCCTTGACACCTCTCAAGTTTTTTTTCTGCTTATCAAGCAGAAAAAAGGCGCATCATTTGGATTATTCTACATACTTTACTGTGTTATTTGAATGGTGGTGAAATATAAAGTACTCGTATCTACCGACTGATAAGTGATCACCGGCGCTTATCGATACTCGTAATACCAGAGACACCTCAAGTGTGTTGCCGGTCTTTTAAGAAAGGAATCTCACTTCTAAAAAGTTGCCATGTCATACCGGATTTGAGATTCTTCGCAGTTAATTGACTCCACAGTATGGTAGCGCGGTATAAAGCCTCTTGTGAAAGCGGTTTACGAAGATTTAGAACCTTTACTGAGAAATTTCCGGGATTCGATGGTCACGGTAGGTAATTTCCGGGGAATTAGTGGCTGTGTTAGCGTAAGAACCAAAAACATGAAACAATGTAGTATAGGGTAAAAAGGGGCAATGGGAGTCAGCGGGTAATGGTGGTCAGTGTAACCACACCCAAACGAAAGAAATTAAACAAGCGAATGTCGACTTAAACGACGCGTCACGTGACACCTAGCAGCCGCCCGATCGCCCGTTCAGTGCGCATCGGTCGTTTGCGGAGGCAGGCTGTTAAACGTTTTGGCGCGCTTTCGATGTAATTTTACGGGTGCACAAAATAACCGGTGAGTACATTATTACGACAAATCTGACTATTTAATGTAGCATATTGAGTAACTGTAATCGTAAATTATATATTTTGAAATCGTTGAAGGTGTTCTAACGTCAGGTTATTTTTTTACGATTCGTTTTTTCGCAGTAGGTAAAATCGGGCAATTAGAGTCACTGCGATTCGGGTAATGAGAGTTGACTCCCATTGCCCGCAAATTTCATGATAGAGTCGATTACTTACGAATTGCATTTTTATTTCAGAGATGCCAAAAATACGACCCAGAAACACCAATAAGGCGCAATGGACGTCTGAAACTTTAGAAAAAGCCAAAGAACTGGTGAACCAAAACCAGTCTATTAGGTCTGCGGCTAAAGCCATGGGTATTCCTTTTTCCGCCCTCCAAAAACGGCTAAAGCAACAAAATCAATCAGAACCTGTTTTTACACAGGATGCAGAAAAGATCTTGGCAGACCGCATTAAATACTTATCTTCAATTTTTTATGGAGTCACAGCTAAACAAGTAAGAAAGGCAGCATACCGATATGCAGAAGCGCTTCAAATCCAACACACATTTGACCAGAGTGCCCAAATGGCTGGACGTGATTGGCTGGAAGGATTTCTGAAAAGAAATAATATATCTATTCGCAAACCAGAAGCCACAAGTATTAACAGAATAACTGCTTTTAATAAGGAAGAAGTCCAACTTTTCTATGAACTATTGGGAGATCTAATGTACAAACATAAATTCACCCCAAAAAATATCTATAACTGCGACGAAACCGGCATATCTACAGTACAAGATCCTGGTAAGATATTAGCTCCCAAAGGCATGAAAAGGATCGGTTCCATAACAAGTTGGGAAAGAGGTAAAAATATTACACTATTATGTGCCATGAATGCTGTTGGTGGTTTTGTTCTTCCTATGTTCATCTTCCCTCGGAAGAGGATGACTCCGCAGCTCGAAAAAGATGGTCCAGCAGGAACTATATACAAATGCTCAGATAATGGATGGATTAACGAAAATCTATTCTTTGAGTGGCTGCAACACTTCGATAATTATGCCAAACCATCCTCACAGGAGCCAGTTTTATTGATTCTTGATAATCATGCCAGTCACACGTCTTTAATGGCTTATGATTTCTGTAAACAAAATCACATTCATATGCTATCATTGCCTCTGCACACATCTCACAGGATGCAGCCCTTAGATCTCACATTTTTTGGGCCGCTCAAAGCTACATACAAAAAAGAATGTGATTTATTTTTAAAGAATCGCCTAGCAGAAAAAATAACTCCATATGACGTAGCTGCAATATTCAACAGAGCATATTCAACTGTGGCTTCTATCAATAAAGGTGAATCAGGATTCCGAGCGGCAGGCATTGTCCCATATAACCCCGACCATTTCACTGAAGAAGATTTTACCGCAGCTGAAGTGTTAGCTCAACCTGCTGTTATAGTTCAAGATTCATCCATGGTTATACCTGCATCTACTTCAGTTAACCCAATGACAGCCACATCATCTGATGCAATTATTCCAGCGCCATCGACATCATCTGCTACCATAGATCCTGTGCCATCGACATCATCTGCTACCATAGATCCTGTGCCATCGACGCCACCTGCTACCATAAATCTTGTGCCATCAACATCATCTGCTACCATAGATCCTGTGCCATTGACATCATCTGCTACAATAGATACAAGGCTGCTTACATCTCCCACAGTAATGAATGCAACGCCATCCATCTCGTCCGGAAATATACAATCAAACATCGCAAATCTGCTTCCATTCCGACCCAAACAACTCGTGAAAGACTCGTAAGGAAAGGACAAATGAAGCAACACGCAAAGATTTTAACATCAACACCCGTTAAAGATAGTCTCATAGAAAAAGAAAATAAGAAAGCAACAAAAGCAGCAAAAACTGTAAAAACTTCTAAGCCATCAAAAGACAAAAATGCAGCACCGAAAGCTAAAGGAAAACAGAAAAAACAAGTGGCAAATAAGACCAAAAGGCGCCTGCTGCAGGAGTCAAACAGCTCTTCGGAATCAGACATCAGTCTTAACAAGATTTGCGATGACGACGAAGACGATGATTTAAATAAATGCCCCGTATGCGATGAATTTGGTCGCAATAACGAACTATGGTACAGGTGCACCTCTTACGGATTGTGGGCACACCAAGACTGCACTGGGTGGGAATCACCACGTGGATATGTATGTGATAATTGTTGGGGGTGGTCTGACTACCATTGTCCGCAAAGTGACTATAATTACCCTCATGTGCGGCCAATTGTGGTCAAAGCTGATTTTTTAAAAAAGTTTGATTGCTAGTAATTTATCATTCCAAAGGTAATGAAACTAATTGAGACTGATAGTTTAATAATAATGCTATCTTAAGTGTTGATTTTCATAAAGTTTATACAAAAAATTTGTGTTTTATCTAATTTCTTGCTTAAGTGACTCCCATTACCCCTTTTTCCCCTAGTAGGTACTAGTTACTATGGATTGTTGTAGTATGACGTAGCATGGAATAATGTAAAATTTATAACCAGTTAGTTTGATTCGTTAGAATAGTAATTATTGACTGATTCGTTGGTCTAACAGTAGCGTGTTAAACCACACATAATGAGGTCCTGGGTTCAAATCCCGGCTCAAGCCATAAAT
Organism: Pseudoips prasinana; assembly: GCA_951640165.1. Taxonomy (NCBI): domain Eukaryota; kingdom Metazoa; phylum Arthropoda; class Insecta; order Lepidoptera; family Nolidae; genus Pseudoips; species Pseudoips prasinana. Next base: position 9,178,353 of record OX621249.1, read on the forward strand.
TGGGATTTTTTGGGGAAGAAAATTTCTGAATATGAGTCTGGGAGTTGGTAGTATTAAACCCCCGTTACTCTGAGAGGACGTAAAGCGGTCGGTCCTGAACTTGGACTCGTTCCGTTCATGCCGCTAGTCGTCCCTTGGGTTCAGTAGAATTATGGAACAGAAAGTGCCCTTGTGTTTGCGCACACACTTGTGCACTATAGCGTTGCGCAGTTGGCTAATCTCCATTAAGACTGGCCGTGGCCGAAATTCGGCCTGGAGGATATTATTATACATAGTATAGCGTAGTAATCCGTATCATGATTTCAAAACCTCATTCCAAATAATATTATGCAATAATATTCAAATTACATACATGGACTTCCTCAAACGGTGCGTTAGTCATTTTGTGACATTAACATTCCAAAATATTCACAACAAATCTCCATTATGATATTTGAAGTTGCTAATTGTATGCAATCTCCTGTCACCTGTATCCTGCTATATAAATACTAATTTGTGGAAATGAACGAAAACATTTTTACCTATATTTTTGATAATTATATATAAAAATAAATAAATGCCGGTTCATATCATTATAATATTCAATTTCCTAAGTTCTTATATAATTATAATTTGTCGCCACCAAAAATCAGGAGTACCTACGTACTTTTTTAGATCTTTTGTATATTTATTGCAAAAGTACCAAACTACTACTTTTTTTATTTCTATCTCATTGTTAATGTCTGCATCTCATTATTAAACCAAACTTGTTATAAAAACATATACTAATTTCTTAATATTAGATGGTCCATTAATCGTCTTACAATTCCTAAAAGCTGATGATCCAATGAATCAAACCCAATATAATCCCAATATCCCTTATCTAATTACCTTCCCAAACCCTTATTAAAAGATACTTATTACAATGCTGGTATAAATATAGCGGACGCCCAATAATTACCGCCCGACGCCACACGGCCACAACGAAGACAGATGTGAGAAAAAGACATCGATCACCGAGAGCTTTTCTTTGTCGTGCTGCAACGGTCGGCAGATATATCGCAGAAGTTTAATAACCAAACTGTCATAACTGGCTTTCAACTTCGTAAAATATCTGTGATTTTTTAAACGGCTATCTGCTTTTGCTTTATCTACGTCCAAGCTAGTTTAAAGCTCTATGATGCTTAAGCATCTATACAATATGTAACATAAATAGTGGATGACAATTAAGGAGTTTAATTTGCTTCCAAAACTCAACTACAACAAATGTGAAAAATATCTAAATAGAGATTAACTTCCCTTACAAGAACCCAGTTGGCGTGGTTCCGCAGGTCGTGGGTTCGATTCCCACCCCGGACAGATTCAAAAATCACAATTAATATAGGGAAATGCAACCTCATTACCTTGTAACAGGGCATCTGTCATTCGTGTCAAATTATGTTTGACATCCCATGGAGTAAATAACTGAATTTGAATTTAGCGGAATCATGGGATTAAAAAAAGGGCTTGCCATAATATCGAACTTCTTAACTTTAGGTAAGTATGCATTCGATTTTCCGGTTTCTAGTTAACGTATGGAATTGCTGGGAATCGTTGAAGATGTACGAGTTGTACAACTATGAAGCCATGATATAAGTTGTCTTTCTGTAATCTATCTTTAGCACTGCCTTCAAGGATGCCGCACACATTATCCTTGCGCAGACAATCTCGTTTAGTGTGGGTAATCTGTTTCGTGCGTAATCCTATGTGATAACAGTCTGTGTGTCAGCCCTGGCTTATGACTGAACTTGACTTTATTGCAACATAATTAAATAAGGCGTTTGTCAGCTCTCTAGGTACCTACTTTTATTACACCTAATCTATTACTGACCTCATAAGGAATAAGAATTATGAGGTCTAATGTCAAGATATAAGTTAAACAAACTGGTTACTGGAGTTCGTGCTTTTAAACCCACCTCCCCAGTACTTAACTCCATTTAGATTATTTCCTCCATTACAGAAATTAAAAGAGTATTTACCTGAATTCAAGAAAGATATTGTTATTCATGTAAAAAAGAAAGAGAGACACATAATACGAATTGTGGTTGGAAGAGGATGTAGACACAAAGATTGAAAAATATACTGTGAAGGTTTAGGAATTTGTCATATCTAAATGAAAACTATCTTGATTCATCCTTTGTAAAAGAAAAAACATTGTCAATATCAGTATACTCAACTTGTGTAAATGAAACAGCCGGAAGAGGAAGACCTCGTCGGACATTCTCACACAAAGTCGGAGATGTTCTCAAGAAAGGTCAGGTCAAAATTACCCTACACTGGTGAGCATGTATGAAGAGTTCATTGAGGGTAAAAGGCATCAGAGGTATTCAAGAATCGTGACAAATGGAAATCCGTTGTCTCGATCTACCCCTCTGGGTAACATTGAATCTATGTATTTATGTCAAGCGCATTAAAAATTTGCTTATTAATACTTATATTATTTAAAAAAAATTGATATGTGATCATTGAAATAAAAATTACTAGTTACTTCACATATCGTATGCTTTTGAAATGGTCACATATTAATTTTGCTAAAATAAGAATAGTCTTCGTAGGGAAATTAACAGTTCAAAAGACGTCGAAGGCAACCCGGCTAAAAAGGTACCTGTACCTTACATAATCTAATCCAGGCATGGTATTGTTATGATAATGCTGTGGTTGTGGATGTAAGATCTGTGAAAAGCTATGTAATAGTTTCTATGTTCATGAGAATTTTGAGATTATTGTTACAGACAAATAATTTCAAAGACATACAGCTTGTACTACAGTACATCATTTACAAATGATTGTACGTAGAGGTTTGAGGAATGACTAGGTATTTTAAGTCGCAAGTTCTACGATGTTCTCATGTGTTTCATGGAGGAACTCGAACCGTCCTTTGAGATAAAGTGGTATATTTAATAAATGTACTGTATAGAAGTATTAAAATTGGAGTATCTCATCGAACGCGAATCGGTAGCCACATGATCATGGTGCTAAATTCTGTAACTTGGTTATTTTTGCGCGGACCAAATATAAAACCTAAGTAAAAGTTTTGAAGGTGCTCAAGTTTGCCAAGTGAAGAGAAAGTGAGAACAGGATAGCTGGTACCGCCATAGTCAAGAATGGGTAAAAGAACAGATTATGTTTGAGCAATTTTAGTGGCCATGGAAAGGAAATTAGCAGCCATAAAGTAAAAAACCTAAGAATATTCATCGACAAGACTTTAATATTGGGGTTGTTTTTTGGAAATCTTTGCGACGAATCTGGAAGTTCCTTCCCACTGCCACAAAAATGCGCTTTATTGCGCGCCACAGAAGCTTCGCTGAAGCAAACAACTCACGACTAACTTCCTGAAGCTGAGAACGCTATAATAAAGTCGTGTCAATGAATATTTCAATAATCTTTATATATATTTTTGCAAAGAGTAGACAAAGAAAGTAATATATTCTACACAGAGTTAGGAGTATGCAGATGATGCAATACCTTCCATTGTCCCCTACCTAAATATTAAGCTTAGTTAAAATATACGGTTTATTTATAATACAAAGTCATATTTTACTAAATTTATTCTGCCACGTCTACCATAATTTGCATCCAAATGACGAGTTCTAAAATTTAAAGCATTAATGGCTGGCTTTCAGAAAATGCAGCATCAAAACGAAACTCAACATGATTTTCGCCGTAAAATTCTAAAACTAATTTATTCTGCACAGTGTTGCAGTAAACTGAGTTACCTATTTTTAAATGAAGCTTTTGAGGTCCAAGCTGAAATAGGAAATGCGATTCTGGAGTACAGTCACCAACGGAAGTCTTTCTCTATAACACCAATAAGCACGTACAGACCAACACTCACGCGCTGCTGGCCTCTCCCATCTCAGTAAGGAGTTGTGGCGGCGTTATTCACGCGCCACCTCAAAACATTAACCCATGGACGCTATTACCTTCAGGATCTTCAGTAATGTAGAAGGACGCTTTTTTACAATACAACATTTTGTTCTGTTTACTATTACTAATTTATATTTATAAAAATAAACACTATTCCCAATTAAAATTTGTTTTATATTTTTTAGTTTGGTTTTCTATAAAAAAGCTTGTTTTTTTAGTTCTTTTAAACTATTATTTATTTTATACTCACGCGGCATAAATACTATAAACGAGCACCCAGGTAGTTACTACATGATACTTTATACAATAAGGTTTTATTCTATAGGGTATTTTCATCCATTACCAGTTATAAAACCTTATAAAGGTTACACTCAAACCTTTATAAGGTTTTATAACTGGTAATGTGGAGAAACATCACCAAGAGATATTTCCACGAAAAAAAAGGTTTTCATATCCCCTCGGGCTTCTGACCATCCATAATGATTGCTGATGTTTTTATAAAGCCCCTAATAGATTAAAGATTTCACAAATAAGTATACTTTAATAATAATATCCTGGGGCATTATTTACACACATCTATCTGATCCCAAACTAAGCAGAGCTTGTACTATGGAAACCAGTTAACTGATATACTACATATATTATTTTATTTTGTATATTATATTTTGTAAATACATACTAATATAAATAATTACACCCAGACTCAGGACAAACAGATATGTTCATGCACACAAATACCTCTCCTGAGCGGGATTCGACCCACGACTTCCGGCGTGAAAAGCAAGCATTTGCTAACCACGCCAACAGACCCGTCGGCCTTTGTGGCCATGTGGGGTGGACACTCACGCTGAGATGTATTAGTTAAGTTTTAATTTAATAAAGCACCAAATCAAGATTAACCTGCGGTTAATAATATCAGTTATGGCCTGTTTGACGGATCGAGCCCTAGCCCAAATAGGTTTTACTCCTACACCGGACGATAGATGCGACCCTATCGTCCGGTGTAGCAGGAAAAGCTTTCTAGGCTAACAGTAAAAGTCAAGTAAAAAAAAGCTATACGCCGAGTGCGTGTGTTTTGTTATAATTGAAGCGTTAAATCGTAGATAATGAAAGCCTGCGTTCATATTCGCGACTGACACCGTAGCCTAGTTGGTAGTGCTCCTGCCTACGAAGCTGGTGGTCCTGGATTCGAATCCCGGTAAGTGCAAATATTTGTGTAATGAGCACGAATATTGGTGAGTCATGGATGTTTTCTATGTATATAAGTATTTATCTATCTATATAAGTATGTATATCGTCGCCTGGTACCCATAGTACAAGCTTTGCTTAGTTTGTGGCTAGGGTGATCTGTGTGACGTTGTCCCTAGATATATTATATTTGAGACTTTTCTCTTAAGAAAATTACACCCTCAGTACTATACCCTCGCGCTTTGGAGAGCACATAATGCCGTAAGTCCTGTACCTGACTTCTGTCCGGTCATGTCGCTAGTGACTCCATCGGATCATGAGAGTATGGAATAGAAAGTGCTCCTGTGTATGTCTTTTTGCACAATAATATATTCCGCGCAGATGGCTGTCTCCATTGAGACTGGCTAACATAGACAAAATTAAACCGGGAGGACAATACATTGCCCATATTTTTTTAATGTATGATGGGTTTATATATTCATATCAAAGGTGGGAAACTACTCACACGTCGCCTATAGGTACTTTGTGAAGATTATCATTAGTTCCCCTGGAAGGCCTCTGCACTATTGACTTTGACAAAATATGAAATTAATGCCTGCGTTATATGTGTTGATACATTTGATACGTGATTGATGATGTGATGGTACTATATTGGGATACCGTAAATATTTACGCTTTTCGCTAATGAGCCTTATAATAACATATCATATACTGGTAAGCAATTCTGTATTATTACTGTATCATATATCTACTATTTATTTACCTTGCCACAGATGAGAAATATCATCTAGAGGAATGGTCGTCAAGCAACTTTTGTTTCACAAGAAACCGTTTACCGTGCATGACTATTCTGTGGAATCAAGATATTAGATTATATGTAGAAAAAGAAACAAAAAATAAATAACTGTATTTTCGCTCCGGTCAATCAATCATTACAGCTAAAAGAAGTTCACTGCTGGACAAGTCTCCCCCACGATGATTCTTTACCATGGAGGGATATGCCATAATCGCCACGCTTGGCAGACGGGTTGGCGATCGGAGAAAGATACACAGTACACAGGAGGAAGCTGCTGCCCGTCCTCTGGTAGATATTCCCTGGGGTCGACTTCTACGACCCCCACGGGATGAGATGGGGTGATGATATTCACCGCCGCCACTACACAGCAGTTCAGTTCTGGTATGACATGGTAATCTTAAAGAAGCCTCTGGTTTTGTCGGTCGGCAACGCAGTTGTGGCCCTTCTGGTGTTGCATGTGCCTATGGGTGACAGTGATCACTAACCATCAGGTAAACTGTTTGCTCCTTTGTCTTACTATTCTATAAAAAGCAAAATAACGGCGTATATTAATATGCAAGTGTTTTGATTTATATATACATAGACGAGCCGCTCGTTTGCTTGCGATTCGGAGAGAGTATTTTATCGATACAAAATTAAATGCTAACTAATGTATGGTAAAAATATCATGGGAATGTCATTGTAATGAAGAGCGATGTACTGTATATATGGTATTGATTTATCATGCCAGTCTAATGACGTCTACTGCTAGACACGGATTTATCACAATGGAGTTGTGTAAATAATAAAATAATAAATAAATAAAAAGGTTTTTACTCACGTAGACTTTAAAAAAGCGCTTGTAAATAGTCAGAACATGTTCGTAGTAATATATAATTAATTTATAATTATTTCTAGGTACATATAGATATTTAGGTACACGGATTGTAGGAAATAATTTACAATAAGATTTATTTTATAACAGTAACGATATTTAACTAACTTAAATTAAGTTATTGTCAAGGATCATGTGTAGGTTTCATTATCTAAATTTAAAATTTTAGCTATATTTTTACTGCATTTTGTCTGAATGGTTCTGTCTATATAAAGTTACGAATTAAATGTTATTATTGTGTTTATAAAGACGGTCGCGCTTTAATGCTACCACCGGATCCAATGCGCCCCAACTGAGAATACCCAGTGTCCATAATTTGGAGGGATATGCCATAATCGCCACGATTGGCAGACGGGTTGGCGATAGCAGTATGATGGTCATAGTATAGAGGGACACTGCTGCTTGATCCTGAGAGTTTATTTTCTCATATCGACTTTTGCGGTCCCCAGGGGATGAAAAAAGTGGCGATATTTTGCCGTAAGTCACATAGCATAATAGTATTGAAATATTTAATAATAATTAAAGAACTATTCAGAAAATATATAATAAAATATAGCTTAATCCAAAATTTCCATAATTAAACCTAAACATAATCTCTTTGACAATAATTTAATACAAGCTAGCTAAATATCATTACTATTATGAAATAATTTTTATAAATGTTTTAACAATCCGTGTACCTTAATATTTATATGTAACTAGAAATAATTATGTATACTTAACTATATTACTTTAAACATATTTTGACTATTTACAAGCGCTTTTTTAAAGTCTACGGGAATGAAAACCTTTTTTATTTATTTTATTATTTATAAATGAATACCTTCGGACAGCTAACACGCTGCCATCTGCCCACAAAATAGAGCCTGTACTATGGCATGACACGATAAACGTGATGATATATTTCTAAAGATAAAAATACAAAATCAATATGTAATTTTAATTCCGCTTATCATCAATAATCAATTAGCGCAATAACATTACATATTGATTTTGTATTTTGATTGTTATGGATTTCCGTAAAGTAACGCCAGGGGCTCTACCGGCTAAGTCGCCGAACATCGATTACTTAAATGGCGTTCAAATAAATAAAGGTTAAAAATGACTTAACCAATCGTTAAATCGGCTTCAACGTTGACGATCGATTCCGGACTATTTATGACGTCACATGTGCTCATGGAAGCCGATTTAACGATTGATTAAGTCATTTTTACCCTTTATTTATTTGAACGCCATTTAAGAAATCGATGTTCTGCGACTTAGCCGGTAGAGTGATTCCATTACTTACATTTCTAAAGATAAATTACACTCAGACACAGAACAAATAATCGTGCTCATCAACAAAGATTTGTCGTGGCTGGGGATTAAAGCCACGATCTCCGACTTAGCAGCCAGGGTCATTAACCAACCAACAGACCAGAATTCTCAACTATTTTTGTTTATGGCGTTACAACAATATAAACGAGTGTTACCAATTACTAACTTATGTCTCATGAGAGTAACAGTTTCCGTGTTGCCATGTTGTAAGTGTCGTTAAAATAAACCTAAAATATGTTGATGTTTTGGAACCCTCTGAGATTCAACCTTTTGATAATAAATCGGGATGTTAAAATAAAGTTTATCCTACTAATATTATAAATGCGGAAGTTTGTGACTATGAATGTATAGATGTTTGGATATTTGTTACTCTTTTACGCAAAAACTATTGAAGGGCTTTTGATGAAACTTTGTAGTAATATAGCTTATGTGTCCGAATAACACATAGGCTATAATTCATAAAGTTTCATCATCCGCCTGTTATTGTTTACTGGTGGGCATAGGTGACCATAACGTTGTCATTTGGTGGGGTTTGCCGTAGTCAACGTGCTTGGCATGCGAGTTGGTGACCGCAGTTAAGTGGTAGATAATAGTGGCACTGCTGCCCAACTACCTGCTGTATCCCTTAATCGCCTTTTACGACACCCCCATGGCCCTATCATTCTTGACGGGCCTGTTGGCGTGGTTGAAAAATGCTTGCTTTTCACGCCGGAGGTGGTGGGTTCGATTCTCACGCAAGACAGATATTTGTGTGCATGAACATGTCTGTTTGTGTTGAGTCTGGGTGTAATTATCTACATAATTATGTATTTACAAAAAAAACTGGCTGCCATTGTACAAGCTCTGCTTAGTTTGGGATCAGATAGCCGTGTGTAAAATAAACTTAACTAAACCAAATTATCAAATTTCTATTTGATAATTTGGTTTAGTTAAGTTTAATAACTGTTTGTTATATAGTTTATTATCACTTTAATTTTATTACACTTTGTTTTTAGCTTAGGTTATCATTTCTATTTGCGAGTGTTAGTTCACCTGTTATTGGCAACTGTATAAGACCATAACTTGGTACCAATCGTTATTTGAAATGTTATATACAGAAGCTGTTGGTGTGCCTTTAAATAAATAAATGTCCCAGGATAGTTCACAAGTGTGTGCGCAAACACAGGGGCTCTTTCTATTCCATCACTCTCATGATCCGATGGGACGACTAGCGACACTACCAGAAGGAGTTTAGTTACAGGACCGACGGCTTTAAATGTTCATCGATGCACGGGTGAGTAATACTTATGTAATGTAATACAAAATCTGGAAGTTGGCGTTCCAGATTTTGTTCAGATACTGAGAAATTTTCTTTACTGAATAATCTTAGCTTCACGTTTTGGGCAGACTCGGATTTGGAACTCAGAACCTCATTATCTGTGGTTGTAAAGTATACCAATAGGTCAACGAGGCTGCTAATATTATACAATACACGTAGACACGGAAATAAGTCGATTTAGAGGTAGAGCATTCTGTTCATCTGCTCTATGAGCAGCCCGACTAGGAATGTACGGATGCCAGCACATCCAGCTACACCAATCTGTCAAAATTCTTTTAAAAATTTTCAACTTTATCACAAAAGCATAAGGTTCACATTAAATTGGGGAAATTTGACAGATTGGCGAAGCTTGATGTGCTGGCGTCTGTACCTCGACCTTACAAGTACGGAATACGGTAGATAACAGAATTTTCATGTAGATATTGTTAGGTCACGGCAATTGTGGAGATCTTTGAGGGATGCCTTTGTCCAGCAGTAGACGTCTTTCGGCTGATATGATCATGATGATGATGATTGTTAGGTCGCTAGAACTCGTAGGGAAGCGAGGAGAGGGAAGAGCTGACAATAATTAAGTGATACATGTGTAATGCAATTGTCCTAAGCTACGATAATCGGTTACTATGAGGTAAGGCGTATGCTTAGTCCCAACTTGGAAGTAGAGACTGAAGGTATAGTCATATAGTCAGTCATATAGTCGAAAATGACGTGATAGCAATAGTGTAATGGTAATCACTTGCCATGAGATAACGCGTATGCTTAGACCCGACTTGGAAGTAGAGACTAGAGATTAAAGATTTCATTCCGGCTGCTGATAATCGGTTCCTAAAGGCTATGAATAAGTATCCGTAACCTACAGTAGCCATACTGGTTTTTTGACTCATGGTATCACATTTCTCCTCTATGGCGACTGACACCAAGTTCGATCTAGATCGTGCTCTATGGCTTTGAGTTTATTTAGCATTCATATACCGAATAATTACAAATGATAGTCTCCTTTGCTTCCACCATTACAAAACTATGAATTCTGGTTTTTCCTTGAAAAAAGTATAATAATTAATACAAAGCGCCGATGTACTAGTAACTTTGATTAGAAAATGCCGAGTGCTACAGGATTGATACTAGCCAGGTTACTAACTATAGTATTCGGTACGAGCATAAACCTAAAAAATCTTTTTAGTGCAATGTGAGGTATGCCCGTGTGCAGTATCGGATTGTAGGGTATCGGTCATAACCAGATACTCTCGCCGGTCCGTAAGTGATTGGCGAGGTTAAGCAACTAGGCTCGCGGTCAGTCCGTAGATGGGTGACCGCAAAAGTGGTTTAATTTCTAACCGTCTCCGTGCCTTGGAGGGCAAAGTTAAGCTGTCGGTCCCGGTTGTAGCCATTAGGCAACATTCGTTAAGCCATGTCAGAGGTCTACTGGGCGGCTTGAACAACTCTGACACTAGGGTAACCACTGCCCATACGATAAGTGATTAAGTATCGATTTGTCAGCCAATAGTCGTCCAATATTGGACTGTGAGTGTAATATATGACTATATACATATAATATATGATTTTACGGTTTCACCCGCGTTAAAGTAGTTTTGGCGTAAAAGAGTAACAAATATACATCCATCCATTCATACTTAGAACTTTCGCATTTACCATATTTGTAGGATGTGTACCTACAAATATGGTAAATGCGATGTGTGTGAATATCTCGCAAATGGTAGATTATTTCCTACGTACTTGACACTTATCGTCATATTTTGGTCAATTCACACAATATCTTTATAAATTGTACATACTGTTATTCTGATGTATAAGCTACATTATTGTAAAGTTTCATTAAATTCCATTCACTAGTTTTTACGTGATAGAGTAACAAACATCCATCCATACATACTTACAAACTTTCGCGTTTATAATATTAGTAGGATATGAGTTCAATTCCAGCACATTTAAAATCTATACATATAATAAAAGCGTATAAAAGTCAAAACTGTACATTGAATATTTTTTAAGAAGGATACTTGGGGCATGATCTACAATCGATATCGAAGCCAAAAATATAGTTTTTAGAATTATTGTCTGTGTGTCTGTTTGTCTGTATGTATGTCCGGACTAAACTCAAAAAGTACTGCATGGATTTACTTCAAATTTTGCATGAATATTACTCAGAGGTCGGGTCAACATATAGGCTACATATTATCATGATATCAACTACGGGGGAGGAGCTGTGGTAATTTTAAAATTTAACGCAGATAAAACCACGGGGCACAGCTAGTTTCACCTAAAATACTTATTTTATTTGTGCACACGTCTCGTACTGCTTTTATACCTCGTCACAACCGTCATATATCAAGCCGGTAAATTAAAGTCATAAACTTTAAAACAAATAAAGTTGGTTATTGGACCAGAGGGATGTTCAACGTACCTGTTATATTACTGTTACTGCACCCAAGGGTCCATTATTTATTGTGAAACTGTATTCGCATACAGACGGTGTCGTTAATCAAAACTGAATGTATACCCTGTTAATTAAATACTAATACTGGTAATTGATGACCATGTTTACTAATAACTAGCTGTGCCCCGCGGTTTTACCCGCGGTTAACTATACAAATTATAGCCTATGTGGTAATCCAGGGTGTCAGCTTTTATTAAAACCAAATTTTATTAAAATCGCTTCAGCCATTAAAACGAGAAGAAGTATACACAAATACACACTCACAAACTTTCGCCTTTATAATATTAGTGTGCTAATATCCTGGGACATTATTCACACACGGCCACCTCATTCCAATCTAAGCGGAGCTTGTACTATGGAAACTAGAAAACTGATATATTACATATACTACTTCTCTTTTGTAATTACATATTTATATAAATAACTACACCCATACTCAAGACAAACAGACATGTTCATGCACACAAATATTTGTCCTGTGTGGGAATCGAACCCACGACTTGCCGCGTGAAAAGCAAGCTTTTACTAACCACGCCAACCGGCGTATGTACTCTATCGATATGAACTCTTAACATAAGAGTGAACAGAATATTTCCTTCCTGCCATGCTAGGAACTTATTCATTTATTTATTTATACTTTATCCATGAGAATGTCCTTTATCCACTGGGGCTTTATCGACTTTGGGGTGATGCAAGGAAAATATGGTAGATGTACTGTGAGGACTATGAGAAAAAGGGATTAAATCTAAGGATAAATGAAACACATACATACCTATATCATAGTCATCATCATATCAGCCGAAAGAGGTCCACTGCTGGACAAAAGCCCCAATGATTTCCATAGTTGTCGGTCTTTCGCTGCGCTGTTCGTGGTCGAGAACCAAATATTAATGTGCACGATGGAGTGTTAGTGCCAAATTAATGTATGGAAGTGAAAGTTGATGCATGGCAGAAAAAGAATAAAAGTAAAATAAATGCAGTGGAAATGAGAGCTCTGAGAAGTATGTGTGGTGTGACTTTGAGAGACAGAGTTCGAAATACTGATGTAAGAGAGCGTTGTGGTGTGAAAGAGAATGTAATCACAAAGATTGAAAAAGTAATGCTGAGATGGTTTGGCCATTTAGAAAGGATGAATGAAATAAGATTGACAAAAGAATTATACCTGGCCTGCGTGAATGGAACAACCGGAAGGGGAAGACCTCGTCGAACATTCTCTGACCAAATTGGAGACGTTCTCAAAGAAAGGGCAGGTCAGAAGTACCCTAAACCGGCGTATGAAGAATAAAATGACAGTAATCGAGGCAAAAGATGTGTGCAAAGATCGTGACAAATAGAAATCCGTTGTCTCTGCCTACCCCTCTGGGAAACAGGCGTGAGTCTATGTATGTATGTATAGCGTACCAATTAACTAATTAGTTAAACTTAAATTTTGATTATATTGGATTGGATTGGATTATTCGCATACAGCTGTTTCCAGAAATAGCGAATAGCGCAAGGCCGGCAATTGTGGAGATCTTTGGGGAGGCCTTTGTCCAGTATTGGACGTCTTTCGGCTGATATGATGATGATGATGATGACATTCGATTATATTATAATCGTAGGTCACAGCATTTCTATATTGTTTGTAACGTGAGGCGGGCAAAGCAACACCTGCAGTCGAACGATCATAACAACAGGTGTGCTCGCCCCACTACCCGTACGGATTGTTTTGGCCACCTTATTAATACTTGTTGTCTGTATTGCTGATTCAACTCATACTCGCCGGACAAGAGTACGACCGCGAACGCGTCGCGACTACCAGCGTCCTCCATGACCCTTAGTTTTCATTCGAATCGATGAAATGCCCTTTCCGCACCTAAAACGTTTTAAATTACCGTAAAGTATTTTATTATGGTTCACCATCTCACTCTAACATATATATATATCCTCCGAAAGTGTGTTTATTTGGCATTTTACTATACTAGTATATATGGTGGGATTTCAACTATGGCAGCTAGATCCAATGAGACTAGCAATCTGCGCGGGACATTTTGTAGTGCGGTTTTGTTATTTTACATGACTGGAAAGAGTTGAGGTACACCACCGATGGAATGAGTTTTCTTCATGTACATTAAAATATAACCACAGTAAACGGCAGAGATCGAGCCTTAAGGCCTTGTAACTTGTGTAAAGCATAGCCGTGGAATAGTACAGTTTTTTCGCAAGCCTTTTTTATCGAGACTTGATTGAATTGAAGAGATATCAAAATTTATGATGGTAAGAGTAAAGATAAGAAATATATGGATGAGATTTACCTTAATAAAAAACCAATATATAATTAATCTTAGAAAATATGACAGGGACTAAGTGATGCTACATTTAATAGATTTGTCCCGAAGCAAACCCTAATCCAGGCTCCTATTCCAGACATGTGTTAGCTTGGGTAAAATTGACGAAAGGATATCTATATCTTCAAAAGTAGACCTTAAGCTTTTCGCTCAAAGTCTAAATTCTTATGTTAATAGAAGACGATGTTGTTATTTGAAGGCAAACTTTGTAATGTCATGTAGAATCAATTCATCAGTAAATATGATTAATCGTATTTCGGTCTGATAGATGGGTCTGCTTTTATGAGATATTCGATTGGTGCTGAGCCAAGGCCAAGGTTATTGGCTGGAATTTTGTAGTCATCAGACATGAATAAGTTAGAATAATAAAATAGGTACTTAAGTGTCATGTAAGAGCAGAATTATTTCTAGAAAATAATAGATTGCTGAATGTAGAGACGCCAGCACATCAATCTGTCAAATTTCCCCAATTGAAAGTGAACCTTATGCTTTTGTGATAAAGTTGAAAATCTATAAAAGAAATTTGACAGCTGGGGTAGATGGATGTGCTGGCGTCTGTACATCAAAACAGATATGCAAAGAGAAAGGATGTATGATCAGGATTCTTGTATTTATAATGAACGAAGCCAGGCGTTACTCAAAGGGCAAGAGATTCTACAGAATATCTTTTCCGCTTTATTTCGCCTATACCACTAGACCACTAGTGGTCACTAACCACTAGACCACTAGTGGTTAGTGACCCTGACTCCAAAGCCAGATGTAGTAGGTTCGATTCCCACCCGGGATATATCTGTGTGATTAACGATAGTTTGTTCTGTGTTTGGGTATATTTTATTTATAATATGTAAGTATTTAGAAATATATAAGTATGTTTATCAGTTTTCTGGTTGCCATGGTACAGGCTCGTGTGACATGTCCTGAGATAATAATAATAATAATATCTAGGGACAATGACACACAGATCATCCTAGCCCCAAACTAAGCAAAGCTTGTACTATGGGTACCAGGCGATGATATACATACTTATATAGATAGATAAATACTTATATAAATAAAAAACATCCATGACTCAGAAACAAATATTCGTGCTCATCACACAAATATTTGCACTTACCGGGATTCGAACCCAGGACCACCAGCTTCGTAGGTAGCAGCACTACCAACTAGGCTATGGTGACCGTCATATATTTGTATTATATGTTGCTGACAGCTAGCCCTCGCTTTCTGCGCTCCTATAGTAGCTGTGGTAGAGGGTAGGAAACTTATACAGCAATTGAGCTTTTCTCCTGCTCATGCCTTTACCCAAAACTTCAATATAATAATGGGATGACCTCAATTAAATTTCTTAGTAAATAATATTTGTATTTACAATTTTTTAAATTAATTAATTATTTTTTTTGGTCTTACCTAAGATTAGGACAAATTATGGCAAGAAGATGCTGACTTATCAAGGGGCACAGATGTACAACAAACTACCACCAGACATTAAACATGTACACTCATCTAATGTATTCAAAACCCGATTATTTCAATATGTACAACAATCTTGCTTAATATATTAACCTCGGGAAAGTGGGTACATTAGATGAGTACAACGCCTTATCATAAGAATAATGTATGTAATTAAGGAAACTACGAACTCGACCTTATGTAATTTATTATAAGTTATTATTTATTGTTCTCAAGTAAGTGACTTAATTGTTTTTATTGAGAATAAAGAATCTTTAATCCTAAACCTAAATCAATTGTAAATACATACTTATCTATATAAGTATGTAGATAGATAGATAGATAAACTCTTTATTGTACACCTAAAGAAATAATACAAAGCGACAACATACAGATTAAAATAGTACAATTGGCGGCCTTATCACAAAGTGTGATCTCTTCCAGGCAACCTAGGTAGTGAAAGAAGAAAGGAGTTACAGAGATGGGGCAGTTGCATGTGTACAAATTACTATATTATAAGGCACTATTTGTACCATACTTAAAACTATACATACCTACTTACTAATTATATGTACGTTCATACTAATATACGTGTCATTATGTGAACTATGTAGTTTTCAAATAGTGATCCTTGACCAGTCTTTGGAATGTATTTAGAGATTGTGCACGCCTAAATTATTTGTACTATATACTATTTGGACCATACTTAAAATTAAGTATTACATGTAATCATTATCACTTACCATCACGTGACCCGCTTGCTCGTTTGTCGCCCTATGACATTAGTTTCTATGGTAATGTACATCTATATATATATATAAATCAATGCCACTTTTCGTTGTAATGTTATAACTCAACAACGCCTTTACCGAAGCTAATTTTGGTCTTGAATTATTCGTGGAAGTCCAGAGAAGGTTTGTACGTGGAGAAAATTTAAAAAAAGTCTTGAAAAAGTGTAATATCAACATCTTTCTATACTCCCATATACAAACAATTTGTACTAATACTTAAAAGCGTAGCGAAGCACGTACCGGGCCGCTGGTCATATATATTTTTTAGTTTTATCATTCGCTTATTTTAGAAGTTACAGGGGGGGGGGGGGGGGACACTCATTTTACCACTTTGGAAGTGTCTCTCGCGCAATCTATTCAGTTAAGACAAAAATGATATTAGAAACTTCAATATGATTTTTGAAGACCTATCCATAGACACCTTTGTATGGGTACGATAATTTTTTTTTGTGTTTCAGTTCTATTTATAGCGACCCCGCAAAATTATTGTTCTTTTTCTATTTTTGTGTAAAAATCTTAATGCGGTTTACAGAATACACCTACTTACCAAGTTTCAGCAACACAGCTCTTATAGTTTCGGAGGTGGCTGTGACATACGGACGGACAGACAGACATGACGAATCTATAAGGGTTCCGTTTTTTGCCATTTGGCTACGGAACCCTAAAAAGAGGGTCGCCGCGCCCTGCTCACTATTATATAAGAATTACTAATGGTTACATAATACCAGCCAGGAAATAGTCAGCGAAGCATGCAACTGTCGGAAACTACTATAAAACTGATGCAGCACTAGTGCCACTTAATTTCAAACTAAACTCCAATAAAATTTGCATGACAAGCACTTGTTCCTAAGAAAATTTAGAAAGTTTCGCGCGAGATATAAAATTCCTTGAAGTGCAGTCGATTTTGTAAAGAAAACTTCCCGTATGTTATAGAAGAAACACTTGCTATGCGTAACTAGTTCCTTTAATTTTAATAAATTTTTATTTAAAAAAAAAAAAAAAATGATTTCATACAATATGTACCGAAATATCTATGTTACTAGAAATAATAATGTATACAACTATATTACTACAAACATGTTCTGACTATTTACAAGCGCTTTTTTAAAGTCTACGTGAATAAAAACCTTTTTATTTCATTTTAATTTTTATTTTATTTGGCCAGCGAATTCAATGTGATTCAAATCAGTATATACAGATCGATGGATTCTTTTTATTTTTTTAAAGACACCTGCAATTGTGGAATTTAATCCACGTGAAACGGGGTACAAACAGGTATAAGATTCTATAACAATGTCTACGAATAATTTTAAGAACTAGAACACTGGCAACAGATCCCGTAAAAATCCCGAAACTGAACAGAGCCCGTACTATGAGAAGAAGAAGAAGTACACTTTATTGCAAAAATAAGTAATATAAAATAAAGGATACAACAAGAAAATTAGCTTATTTTAATGCAATTGGCGGCCTTATCGCTAAAAGCGATCTCTTCCAGGCAACCGAATTTTGAATGGACCAAAATTGGAAGAATCTAATGAAGGTAGCATAAGGTGTACTAATTGAAAAGTTATGAATTTAATTAATCTAATACTACGTACATATACATATTATTATGTACTTACGTAATAAGATACATATGACTATGCATATACACAAATAAATACATAGATACAAATATATATTTATATATACAAATACATATATAGGTACGGTACATAAAAGAATGTAAGGATATTATTTCACAAACGGACGGCAGTAGATTTATTGCCGAGTAGATAAAGTGAGATAGTGCTGTTTAACCATATTTTTAAAAACGTTTTGTGATTGAGCGCGTCTAATCTGTATTGGCAGCGCATTCCATAATCGGACAGCTTGAACGCTGAAGGATTTGTCTGTAAAATTAGTACATCGACATAGTGTCGTAAGTTTTCTGAAGACCGCAAGAGTCGCGAATGAGTTGAGTGAAGAAACTGAAAGCGTTCCTTGAGATAGAGAGGAGTGGATGGATTGAACAGAATACTGTATAGAAGTGTGACAATGTGAGTATTCCGACGAAGTCTTATGGGCAACCACTTGAGTTTAGTGCGAAATTCAGAGACGTGATCATATTTACGCAAACCAAATATGAATCGTATGCAAAAGTTTTGAAGTCGCTCAAGTTTATCAAGTTGGTCCTCTGTAAGATCAAGATAGCAGACAACTGATAAACATACCTATATATTTCACAATACATGTTATAAAAATACACCCAGAAACAGAACAAATATTTTTTTTCCTGGATGGAGATCGAACCCACGACCTCTGACTTAGCAGTCACTAACGACTATTAAAAAAAATATTTTGTCTATCATCCTTATCAAATGAAACCATTTTTTATTAATACTTTTTATTGAAGTAACCATTAATGAGAATTTTACCCATTCCTTTATCATATTCAATAGTGGGGAAACCTTGCATCTTCATTACACTGAAATCAAGTTATATAAAATAAAGAAGTACTTAATAACAAAATTCTTAATTTTATTATCAATTCGATAAACACTCATTTCTTTTGGAAACACGACTCTAAACATCCAGCACCACCCGATAACTTCATAGGATCCATATCAGGTGGCTCCTTCTTATCAAGTTTGCTTATAAGTCGCTTCAGCCTAGCGATCGCCAATCCCGGGTTCAAACCTTTGGGGCATGCTAGAGCGCAGTTCATTATAGTATGGCAGCGGTATGCCTTGAAGTCATCTCGAAGGTCATGGAGTCTTTGCTGGGTATTCTCATCCCTCGAGTCTGTCACCCACCTGTATGCATGCAGTAACGCCGCTGGGCCTAAGAATCTACGTCCATTCCACCAGTAACTAGGACAGGCTGTGGCGCAACACGCACACAGGACGCACTCATACAATCCTACCATTTTCTCCATATCTCTTTGACTCTGAGCGTATTGGTGGACGCCAATCGGAGGATCCCCTTTCCTTATGAGATAAGGCTGGATACTATTGTATGCGTTTTGGAAATGAGTCATATCGACGACCAAGTCTCGTATTACATACATGTGAGGCAGTGGATGTATGGTTATTGTCTTGGCTTGTGGTACTGCGGTGATACAGGCCAAGCAGTTGTGTCCTTGAAGGCAGATTCCACATGAACCACAGATGCCTTCTCTGCAAGATCTACGGAACGTAAGGGTGGGGTCCATATCTTTAATTTTAATCATAACATCCAACATCATGGGGCCACATTTGCTGATATCCAGTTCATAAGTTTGCATCTTCGGTTCTTCCTTTGTCAGAATTCCGCCAAAGCGATAGACTTTAAATACCCTCCGAGGATCGATCGGTTTTTTAGGTTTTGGTGGAGTTGTATGTCCTGGTGCATTACCCCCTTTGGCAGTCTCTTTTGCTGCAGCCTTCGCGTAGGTTCTTTGAAAAACCTCCTTGATAAACCATCGCCTTATGCATAAATATTTCATAATAGAGATTAATCATTTAGTTTATAATACCAGAATAGTATAATACTTTTATATTTTTCTAAAAACAATGATGACAGTGACATTTGGGTGTGTATGAGAAACCCAAACAAGTATGACAAATTAAACAAAAAAATATATATACCAGCCAGGAAGATTAAATGTTATTGCAAACTTTTTAAGGCTTTTTACGCATAGAGTGGCGAAATTATTATAGAGTACCAATATCCGGTAAAATCGACTTTTTTCTTGAATCATAATTGAATTAAGAAAAGATTTGTTGTGTAAATATACAAATTCATATAAAAGTAAATCGTTTAGTTATATGATAATTATAGTCTTTCCTTAAATAAGCATTGTTCAATGTTATTTTTTATTTTGATGACAGTCCCAAAATAAATAACAAGTTTACGACATGTCCTACTAATATTATAAATGCGAAAGTTTGTGAGTATGGATGTATAGATGTTTGATACTCTTTAACGTAAAAACTGCCAGAGGGATTTTGATGAAACTTTGTAGAAATATAGATCACATATCAGAATAACACGTAAGTTATACTTTATAAATGTTCCGGGTAAAACTGCGGGTCAAAGCTAGTTATTAATAAATAACTTTATTCTATTTTGTATTGCAAATAGAAACGTTGCAACATCTGCTGAATAATTCGTTAATGTTTTTATTTATATACACCTTATAAAATAAAGTCATTTTTTTTTAAATATTTTATTTAAAATCGGTATGGCCTAATTAACTATTCATGGAAATATTCGACACTAATGTTGTCAGTCGTTATATAACGATGGTCGCGCTTTGATTGTATTACTTTATTCAATTATCCTACGAAATTTATTATAAATATCTTGGGATAACTAACACTGCCATTTAATTCCAATTTAAGCCGAACCTATACTATAGTAATCAGACAACTGATAAGCATACTTAAATATGCATTTCTGAAAACATACATAAATAATTATCACACTAATATTTTAAAGGCGAAAGTTTGTGAGTGTGTGAGTGTATATGTTACGGCCAAACGGCTGGAGCGATTTTAATAAAATTTGATATAGAGTTAGCTGACACCCTGGATTAACACATAGTCTATAATTTATAAAGTTTAACGCGGGTAAATACGCGGGGCACAGTTATTTATAGATACTCACAGACACAGAGCATATAATCAAGCTCATAGTGCAATGGTCGTCCTGGATGGGAATCGAACCCACGACCTATGTTTTAGCAGCACAGGTCGCTAACCACCAGGCCAATAGGCTAGAAAAATTCAATTGAACGTTAAGTAGAGAAAAACAGATAAGTATATGCTCGTCTCTGTGGAAATATAATATTATTTACAACAAAACGATAGACGGTCATCGTAGCCTAGTTGGTAGTGCTCCTGCTTACGAAGCTGGTGGTTCTGGGTTCGAATCCCGGTAAGTGCAAATATTTGTGTGATGAGCACGAATATTTGTTTCTGAGTCATGGATGTTTTCTATGTATTTAAGTATTTATCTATCTATATAAGTATGTATATCGTCGCCTGGTACCCATAGTACAAGCTTTGCTTAGTTTGGGACTAGGATGATCTGTGTGACATTGTCCCCAGATATTATTATATTATTATTATTATACCCTGAACACGTAAGTCGTCGGTCCTGTACCTGACTTCTTTCCTGTTGTGCCGCTGGTTGTCCCATCGGATCATGAGAGTGATGGAATAGAAAGTGCTCCTGTGTTTGCGCACTATAATTTGTCCCGCGCAGATGGTTAATCTCTATATAGGCTGGCCGCTGTGGCCGGATTCCGGTGAGGGGGATATTATTATTATTTGATTTACTTTTAATTTCTCCCTTCCTGGAAGGGTTTATAAATCATCACACGGGCCATAGCCAAGCGTGAAAAGAGTAGTAGAAAGGTATTTTCGAGTAAGACGGCACGTGTTTAGGATTATTGTTTTCTGCAGGGTGTCTAGACTTCGCTGAAGGCTCTTAGGTATGATTCCAGTGGCAAACATAACAATGAGAACTATTTGCATCGCTTCTGCCCGATTATTACCGATGACATTCTTGAAATATATTCACTGAAGTGGGTAACATTTAAATAAACAGCTTTAAATCCATCATATTCTTTTATATTTAACAAGAGTTATACTCACAATCGTTAAAAAATGAATGAACTTCATATTCCCGACAAATCGTATGACGTGTACAGTTGACGTCATATCGATCTATTTTACGTAGTTCGAAAATAGCCCCTATTTGTACATTCTTAAGGTTTCCCACTGTTACTGCCAAAAAGCACTTCCACAAATGTTTTTCGTCGGCACAATTTTAGAAAAAACATATTAGAAAAGACGTGAACAATGATTCCCTGACGTGTTTACTAACAATATAAAAGAATAAACGTAACACGAGTAAACCTACGTAGAAATTCTGAAATATCCCATCATTTTAATAGAACAAAAGTTTAGATGATACTAAGCTTTATAGTTGTCCACATAAGGATACTTTTCATATAATGCTGATACTATCGTAGGTATGTACAGACGGCAGCACGTCCAGCTACGCCAATCTGTCAAATTTCCCCAATTGAAAGTGAACCTTATGATTTAGTGATAAAGTTGAAAATCTATAAAAGAAATTTGACAGATTGGGATAGCTTGATGTGCTGGCGTCTGTACATCAAAACAGATATGCAAAGAGAAGGGATGTATGATCAGGATTCTTGTATTTATAATGAACAAGGCCAGGAGTTATCCAAAGGGTAAGAGATTCTACGAAATATCTTTTCCGCAATCTTTTTCCGCTACTGGGCCGCTGGATTTTGATATTTGATTAATTCAGTAACTTTCCCCATATCGACGCCGTAGAATAAAAACCTCTAAAGTGTTCACGAGATAACTTTTTAGGAGCACTTCCGAAGTAGGTAGAAAACTTGCAACTCAAAATGCCTAAGCATTCCTCAAACTTCTACGGACAATCGTTTACAGTCCAAGCTGTGCGTCTTTGGAATGATTTGCCTGTAAGAATAAGGCGAGCACAATCCATTCTGACTTTTAAAAAGCTAGTGAAAGAATACTACTTGTCACAATAGATAGTTATTATTGCATAATAACAGTGTTACCGTCATCTCCTATCACTAATATAATGTATGTATTTATATAAGTATTTATTTGTTATATGTATGTTGTATATTATATATATATATATATATATATATATATATATATATATATATATATATATATATATATATATATATATATATATATATATATCAATAAATTTATATTACATTTTAATATGTAAATATATTATGATTATAAATATATATACCTATATGTCGGAGATTCTGACGGATTTAACTCCGAAACATAGTCGGTGTCCGCCATCATGCACGTGGTTAAAAGAATCAGTGCGCACACTCGGCGCCGTCGAGCTCTGGATGCCAATTGTGTCGTGTCGCTAACACACTAATGTCACTTAGACAACTGACAGACGTCAAACGTTACATGCGACAGTTCATAGACAACCTCGACTCGAACTACTGACTCAGTGAGTAGTGTTTTCCACACGCTAATAGATGGCGTTACTAGTACGTAAACAGGCCTTTTATTTAATTTCTCCGACACGGCCATTCTGACAACCAACGCGCTCTCGCGTTGTTACTCGCTGACATAATCAACATGAATTACAGCTCTTCAGTTTGGCAAGGACACAATGCGTTACAAGCAGCTTTCAATGTTACACAAAGCAAAGCGTAAAGGCTCTCAGCATTTACCACAAAGCGTTAAAGCTTTCATCATTAGTTAGAGGGCGTACCTCTCACACAATGCAAGCGTTGAAACTTTCAGCATAAAATGCAACGCATAGCAAAGCGTTGAAGCTTTCAGCATTAACTGCAACACACAGCAAAGCGTTGAAGCTTTCAGCATAAACTGCAATACACAGCAAAGCGTTGAAGCATTCAGCATAAACTGCATCACACAGCAAAGCGTTGCAGCTTTCAACATAAACTGCAATACACAGCAAAGCGTTGAAGCTTTCAGCATAAACTGCATCACACAGCAAAGCGTTGCAGCTTTCAGCATAAACGGCAACACACAGCAAAGCATTGAAGCTTTCAGCATAAACTGCAACACGCAGCAAAGCGTTGAAGCTTTCACCATAAACTGCAATACACAGCAAAGCGTTGAAGCTTTCAGCAAAATTCAATTACTCGGCAAAGCGTTACAGCTTTCAGCATTGCTCAGAGGCAGCACTTAAAACACGCTGCAAAACGTTGCAGCTTTCAGCATCAACCTTGGGTCTCGACAGATGAGCCCAACCTTACTGCAAAGCGTGATGCCTTTCAGCAGGACATCAGGACTAAGCGATAAGGCTTTCGATCCACCCTTCAATAAAGCGTAGTAGCTTTCAGTTTAAATAAAACATTTTTATCAATCAGCAATGAACATAAATCTTTTATCAACACAGGGGTACGTTCAACAAAACAATGTAATTATCGTTTCAACTCAAATAATGATCATGATTCAATACCGTAATTCAATCCAAATTACTAATTACACCAAATTAGAATACCAAATTTATCAATACAATTTGTTCCATAATTAAATAAAACTATTTAATTATGGGTTCTACAGGATCAAGACATTCTGACAATTAAGGTAAACTAGCTGGATATTTACGTAGTCGTTCATGGCACACATATTGGGCCCGTCCCGCAGATACTGGTTCCACCGTATAACGCTCATTGGAACACACTTTAGCTACCCTGTAAGGGGCTTTTCTCTATACTCTTACTTACAGTACAATTCAAAACGAGTTTTACTACGCCTAAGACAGACTTCCAGGATTCATTTTTATAATTTTCGGCCACAGTAAAACAATTTGTTAAGGTGGACATCATTCGCTCCACCTGACCATTAGCTCGGCTAACACCACTAGCAGTCTCGTGTAACTCAATGACCCAACCTCGGCATAAATCCTGAAAGTCTTGACCAGTAAAAGGTGTACCTTTATCAGAGATAATTAGTTTCGGGGTTCTAAATATGTGGACAAAGCTACGTAGTGCCTCGCAAGCAGATCGTGATGTTAAATCTTTGACACACATTAATTGACAAAAATTTTTAAAAGCATCTACGATGATTATCACATACTCCTTAGAGGTCTTGCTACAAGTTTGAAAATTTTGTTCTCCACCCTGGAACATTATAGGTAAGTGCGCAATGCAGCGTCACGAACTCAAAGCACGAAGCTTGCGATAGTCAATTGTCACAATCACGGAGCGCGGAGCTTTCAATACTTAATCGTCACAAGCATAAAGCGCGGAGCTTTCAATGCTCAATCACCACAAGCACAAAGCGCGGAGCTTCCAATGCTCAACCACCACAAGCACAAATCGCGGAGCTGCTGTCAATGCTCAACTGCTACAAGCACAAAGCGCGGAGCTTTCAATGCTCAACCGTCTCAAGCACAAAGCGCGGAGCTTTCAATGCTCAAGTTTCAGGAACTTTAAGTAGGGAGCTTTATTACTCATAATGTTACACATAAATGTGTCTTACAATGAACTCCAATAATCATTTTAAACGTTAGAATTTAAGTCAACCATCGGCATTAACTACACTGTTATTTCTGACTACAACTGTCAAATTCAAGTTTTTCGTAACATACGTAGGTACTTAACGCGTCCACCAGCTATTGGCTGTTCCTTGTATCTATCGTTGTCATAGACCTCTATTATCTTACAAGGAATTGAAAACATCTCAGTTCATTTGTTTATTGTTAGAATAGAATACTCCACTCAAACAGGACAATTACATAAAAGACAAAATAAATAACACAATTTGTTAGGGTTCTTTCCGACAAAAACAACGTCTCCTATTTTAAATGGATGAATTTTAACTTTGCTATTGCCATAACGCACCTTATCAGCATGAGCTAGCTCGTCCATCCCGCATTTTGCCTCACATCTAAGTTCGTAGAGGTTAACCTTACCATATTTTTGGACAACGGCATTAATTTTGAAGGGCAACTTTTATTACAACCCGTCAACAATTGAAGCCGACTTCTAACTATGATACAATTTAGCGCGATTTGGATTACACCTGAAGCTGCCTTCCAGAACCTACGCTCGTGGTTCTCGGTTCTAGTGAAGCAATTAATTAGAATAGTTAGGGAAGCTACGTTACATCCTCCCATCACAAATAACGCAGTGTTTCAAGTCTAAAGTCTTTCACGTGGTCGCTCACTATTGATGGAGAAGGCTCAAGGTCACCCAAAGAGCAACGGATAGGGCCACGCTCGGAGCATCCCTGCGCGACCGAACAAAATCATCGCAATCCGCAGGCGAAACAAAGCAGCCGACATAAAAATTGTGACACAAATCAGTAAGTTAGTATTTTGAGTTCAATATACCTAGTTTGTAAGTACAACATTTGTATGCCATGTACAATATGGCAAACGTGTGAAACTTAAATGATGTAAACAATAACACCTGTATTCACCACATTTATACAAATAAAAATATTATGATTATGATTATAACCAAAGAATTGCCAAACCGAAACGGCAGCGGGCGGGGCACACAGCTCCCAACACCGACGCCGCTGGATCAGACAGGTCCTCGAGTGGGGACCACGCACCGGAAGACGCAGCGCGGGCACCTCCACAAGGAGGGCCGACCACTGCGGAGATTCCCGGGGGAGGCCTCCGCCCAGTGGACGTCCTTCGGCTAACATAATGATGATGAATCATTACTAGAACAGACAGGAATCTCTCCACTTGTCAGTAATTGAGAAACGTCTTTACAGTCGATCAAATCAGTATCGATAGCTTGTACAAGTGTCATGATTCTGTAATAAACAAACTTCAGCATGGACCTCGCGAGTGATGTGGAGGACTTTGTTACTAATAGTCAAGCTCAATCCCGGTTAGGTAAAAACATCTCTACCTATCATAGCATCATGAGGCAAAATATGTGAAACTACAATTACAAAAGTCACTTCTCACACACGAGCACTTCGTTGACCTTGACAGGCAGATAAGTAATGGAATCAGGCGATACTTTGCGGAAATCCATAACAATCAAAATACAAAATCAATATGTAGTGTTAATTCCGCTAATTGTCACCACTACGATACCCAACACGTGTTTCAGTCCTCCACGGACCATTCTCAAGGGCTGCTAACTCGTCGAGTGCTCGAAGGATATTATATTGATTGACAGGCAGACTAATACGGGAAAAAGAAAATGTAATGTTCGACCCAATACCTGTCAGGCGCGTGGTTATAAAATCTCGAGTACCTCTAAGGTTATCAACAAATCATTTACGAATTAGGGAACAATCTGTCTGTTACCAACCACTGTCCACAAAAGCGTGTATGTGACCTAACTTGCCCCTACATCCATAGACTTCGAAATAAACCGTTCAAACTATTTAACCTTCAAAACGCGCATATTGTCACCATAAAAATTAAATATAACAAACGTTGGGCGTATTTTCAACATCTAAAAGTATAAACCACACAAAACAACACGTGTTATGAATTTCACAGATATCTAAAATTCTTCAGTGCAGCATTAGGTCATCAAGTGCCTTTTAAACAATATAATAAAAGCACTTACATGTTTCTTCTCATAAAATAAAGATTCACCACTCACACTCGACACGAGGCACTTTTACTTTAGAGGTTACTTTAAATTTACTCTAATACAATCTGGTCAATTCTTCCATACTGGGCTGGAAGCGGCAGAAAAACTTCGAATGCCCCAGTAGCCTTACTCCTACTAGGCTGGTGGTAAAAGTCCACCAAAGGTAGGAATGTCATCGGCATCTGACCAACAACCAGAAAAGGAAAATTTGAAATAAACCCTATACCAACCCGTCTGGCCAGCGTGGTATAGTAGGCCAAACACCTCCAACACCCAAATGATAAGGCCCCCAGTTCCCGGTCGTCCCACTGTCCGCAGCCACGGTAGCGGTCGCGGTAACAGCGGGGCAGGGGGTGCGAAGAATCTCCGGGCTACGGAAAAAGGCTACCCAAAACATCTGACCCTGGCAACGTATAATGGACGCTCTCTACGGCTGGACCAACACCTCACCGAACTCGAGGTAGAACTAGGTCGCATAAACTGGCACATATTGGGGTTATCTGAAGTCCGAAGACAGGGCGAGGACACGATAACCCTTGAGTCAGGCCACCTGTTCTACTTTCGGGAAGGTGATCGGCCTTCTCAGGGCGGTGTTGGTTTCCTAGTCAACAAAGCTCTCACTAGCAACGTTGTAGAAGTCAGTAGTGTGTCGACACGGGTAGCGTACCTCATAATTAAAATCACCAACAGGTACACCCTGAAGGTGGTACAGGTATATGCGCCGACCTCGGCATACTGCGACGAAATAGCCGAAGCCATGTACGAAGACATAGCCAAGGCATTACATGGTACCACCAAGGCTCACTACAACGTTGTTATGGGGGACTTCAATGCCAAAGTGGGAGTACAAGAACGCGGCGAAACGGTAATCGGATCCCACGGCGTGGGGCGACGAAACCACAGGGGGCAAATGCTAATCAACTTTCTGGAGTCACAGAGGCTCTTCTTAATGAACGCGTTCTTTAAGAAGAAGCCTCATAGAAAGTGGACATGGCGAAGCCCCGACACTGTGACGAGGAACGAGATAGACTTCATCATGACTGACAAGAGGTCTATATTTAGAGACGTCTCGTGATCAACAGGTTTAATACCGGCAGCGATCACCGACTTGTTCGAGGCGCTCTAAATATAGACTTCAGGGCCGAAAGGAGACGCATGATGAAGTCTACTCTCAGACCCACTGCGCTTCAATTAGCTTTAGGGTCCGAAAAGTTCCAACTTGAGCTTCAAAACCGTTTCGACCTACTGGAAACCGAAGGCAATGTTGACGAGAAAACCGACACAGTGGTCAAAACGCTACAGGATGTGTCTCGAAGGGTGTTTCCCGGAAAAAGCGGTAACAGAGAGTCTAAACTCTCGCTCGAGACTCTCGAACTTATGAGGCAGAGACGGGAAATGTCATCCATGCAGGCGTATTCCCCGGATGGGAGAAACCTCAACCGGAAGATCCGGAAGCTGGTGCGACGTGACCTCCGATGTTCCAACACCCGCGCCATCGCGGCTGCGATTGAACAGAACAGAGGCACCAAAGTTTTTGCTCGCCAGCTAGGTAGATCTCATCTGACGAAACTTAAAACTGCGGATGGCAAAACCGTGACCTCCAAGTTCGAGATACTCGAGGAAATTGAGAGTTTCTACAAAGACCTGTACGCATCACAGACGACTAAACCCACGAGGCCCAGCGCTGACGACCACAGAGCCCCACTCACACGCCATTACACGGAAGACATCCCTGATGTCAACCAGGACGAGGTCAGAGTGGCTCTCGAGCAGCTTAAGAACAACAAGTCGCCAGGTGATGACGGAATCACCACTGAGCTCCTGAAGGCAGGCGGGATTCCAATCCTGAAAGAGCTAGCGAGTCTCTTTAATTCCTTCATTCACCAGGGCTTAACACCTCAAGCGTGGAGCGGGAGTGCGGTGGTTCTGTTCTTCAAAAAAGGTGACAAAACCTTGCTGAAGAACTACAGACCCATCTCACTGCTGAGCCACGTTTACAAGTTGTTCTCGAGAGTACTCACAAACCGCCTCGCCAGAAGACTTGACGAGTTCCAGCCTCCGGAACAAGCCGGGTTTCGAAAAGGCTACAGCACCGTAGACCACATCCATACTGTTCGGCAGATTGTACAGAAGACTGAAGAGTACAATCAGCCGCTGTGTATGGCCTTCGTGGACTACGAGAAAGCCTTCGACTCCATCGAAACCTGGGCGGTTTTGGATGCTCTGCAGCGATGTCGCATCGATTGGTGCTATATCGAGGTGCTGAGATGTCTGTATGATACCGGCACAATGACCGTCCAAGTCCAGGACCAAAAGACCAGCCCGATCGAGCTGCGTCGAGGGGTGAGACAGGGGGATGTAATATCCCCTAAGCTCTTCACCAACGCGCTCGAAGACGTCTTCAAGACGCTGGACTGGACTGGACGGGGCATTAACATCAACGGCGAATACATCTCACACCTTCGGTTCGCCGATGATATCGTCATCGTTGCAGAGTCACTGGAACAGTCAAGCGAAATGCTGCAAAGCCTAAATGGAGCCTCTCGAGGTGTCGGTCTCGGCATGAACTTGGATAAAACCAAGATCATGTTCAATGAACATGTCACGCCGGGACCAATCTACGTCGATGGTTCAATGCTCGAAGTTGTTCGGGAGTATGTCTACCTTGGACAAGTTGTCCGATTGGGTAGAAACAACTTCGAGAAAGAAATCAACCGCAGGATCCAGTTGGGTTGGGCAGCATTTGGCAAACTACGTCATGTCTTCTCCTCGCCTTTACCGCAATGTCTGAAGTCTAAAGTCTACAACCAATGCGTCCTACCTGTTATGACCTACGGTGCTGAGACGTGGACACTCACAGTGCGACTAGTCCATAAATTGAAAGTCGCACAGCGAGCTATGGAGCGGGCTATGCTCGGCGTCTCTTTGAAGGATAAAATTCGTAACGAAGTAATCCGACAAAGAACCAAAGTTACCGACATAGCTCGCAGACTTAGCAAGCTAAAGTGGCAATGGGCTGGTCACATCTGCAGAAGGACCGACGGCCGATGGAGCAAACTAGAGTGGAGACCGCGACTTGGTAAGCGTAAGGTAGGACGGCCCCCAGCTAGGTGGACCGACGACCTCAAAAGGGTCGCTGGGACAGACTGGATGCGGAAGGCGGAGGACCGTGTGTAATGGCGCGTGTAAGGAGAGGCTTATGTCCAGCAGTGGACTGCGATAGGCTGATTGATTGATTGATTGATTGACAATCTGGTGACTTCTCCCCAATGCAGAATCGCCCATGCCGTCTCCTTATTTGCAAAGAGACAGCACGATCAACTTCGCCTCGAAAAGAACAAACTAATTATTTTAACTCAAAGATTCGACCGACAGAAAGGCAGCCCAACTATCAGAGCCCGTACTCTCTTCATTGTTAAATAAAAACTTCTTCCACGTTCACTGATGCACCAAAAACTATCCTTCAACGATAAACACGAACTGGCTTAGAGACTCCGCTCTTCGCAAGTAACCACATCGAAACACGAAATCAGTAGGCGTGTTTTAAACAAGTCTGAACATACCTGAGTATCCGAGATACCTGCGATAACAACTTTGATTTTGTTACCTTCGCTCCAAGCAGGCTTCAACC
The DNA here is from genome assembly GCA_951640165.1 of Pseudoips prasinana. NCBI lineage: Eukaryota > Metazoa > Arthropoda > Insecta > Lepidoptera > Nolidae > Pseudoips > Pseudoips prasinana. Next base: position 9,209,500 of record OX621249.1, read on the forward strand.
AGTTAATCAAGGCAAGCTTGTAAGTCGAGTACTCCACGTATGTAAGTTCTCGCACGGTCACTGCACCGTACGGCACCATATCATGAAAAAGGTCATCAATCTCTCGGTCGCCGCAAACTGTCTTGATACACGCTCCTTTGCTTCGTCTAACGTTTTGCACAACGGGTACGACTTCGAAGTCCATTTGCGAGCTCGGCAGCGAAGATGTGTCAATGTAACGTATCGAGTTTCGTAATCGGTTAACGAGTTTGCGATACAGCCGTAAATTCACAATCAGCGGGGTTGTATTTTCATCGTAATTTTTTCAAATTTGTAACGACACTATTTTCGCTACGTGGTGGAACCGAATCACGAAAATATTCTTGATTTTGAGTAGCAGGCATTGCGGTAGACACGTAGGATGATTTTGGAATCGATCCCACCGCTGCTGTCGGAGATTCTGACGGATTTAACTCCGAAACATAGTCGGTGTCCGCCATCATGCACGTGGTTAAAAGAATCAGTGCGCACACTCGGCGCCGTCGAGCTCTGGATGCCAATTGTGTCGTGTCGCTAACACACTAATGTCACTTAGACAACTGACAGACGTCAAACGTTACATGCGACAGTTCATAGACAACCTCGACTCGAACTACTGACTCAGTGAGTAGTGTTTTCCAAACGCTAATAGATGGCGGTACTAGTACGTAAACAGGCCTTTTATTTAATTTCTCCGACATATATGTAATACCTACGAGCTGTAGGCGTTACTTTAAGGTTATTTTCGTACTTGTCGCTCTTAATCTACTAGACTAGTCTATTAATATTTACTATTTCTTTCTTAAATTGCTACACCCCTATCACTCGTTTAATTATTCTTCTTGCTGATTTTGTCCATCCTAAGGTCGCAGTTAGCGATAAGACCGCCCATTGTACCATATTTAATATTACTGTTTACTTTAAATGTAAATCTTGGTGTACAATAAAGAGTATTTGTATTGTATTGTATAGGTACGGCTGACTGAATGCGATCACGAACAACGAGATTCTCACATATTATGATCGAAGATGGCGTTAGCGAGTGTCAGAAGCTCGAAATCTGCGTTTCGAGGTTTTCTTTCAAATCATGTCCATCATGTTTTGAAGAGTGAAAACCTCGAATGTCAAATTTTAATTAAATTTATTTAAAAATTGACATTCGAGGTTTTCACTCTACGGCGTCGATATAGTAATAAGTTTTGCCTAATGGTGAGTACATACAAGGGTACATAACAAAATCAAAAAGGTTCTCGAATGGTCAACATGAACCGAATGACGCAGGTTGGCTTGGAAAGATGGACCGTCGATCTTGTGATGGTTGCGTGAAGCCGTTGGATGCAGATACGCAAGATCGGCTATTGTGGAGATTATTGAAGGAGGCTTTTCAGTCGTTGTCTTTCGGCTGCCACGTTGAAGCAAATACCTTAAGATGAAGCACACAATGCCTTTTCAGGTAATTGGTCGCCGGTAATTGGCCGGTTGGCGTGGTTGTTAAGTGCTTGCCTTTAACGCCGCAGGTCTTGGGTTCGATTCCCACTCAGGAAAAATATTTGTGTGCATGAACATGTCTGTTTGTCATTAGTCTGGGTGTATATATCTATCTATGTATATGCAAAAAAAGGAGAAGTTATATCAGTTATCTGGTTTCCATAGTACAAACTCTACTTAGTTTGGGATCAGATGGCTGTGTGTGAATAATGTTATTGTTTATGATTAAAAGTATGTGAGTTGAAGATGTTGGTGAAGTTATGTAACCGACGCGTACTAATACAGTGGCGCGCACGACTTGAGTTGCGCCTGAACGGGCGCCAACGTGCCGTCGGTGCTATCCTGCCTCACCTCGAGGCCTGGGTGGGAGGGAAGGGCGGTTACGTCATCTACAGGCTGACTCAGATACTCACCGGACACGGGTGTTTCGGTGAGTATCTGAGCCGGATCGGCCGAGAAGTGACGACAAATTGTCGCCACTGCGGAAGCGACCTGGACTCGGCCCAACATACGCTGGAAGAGTGCCCGGCCTGGGAGGCCGAGATGCGAGTCCTGGACGCAGAGATCGGACGGGATCTGTCCCCACCAGCGATCGTAGGCGCGATGCTGGTGGGTGACTCCACCAAATGGGACGCCGTGGTCTCCTTCTGTGAGGCAGTCATGCTCCAGAAGGAGGCCGCCGAGCGGGTTCGGGAACGAGCTGATCCCCCTCGTAAACGGAGGAGGCGTCGGGGTGGCGGCGGCAGCCGGTAGCCCAACTCCCCTCGGGGCTGCGGTTGCAGTGTGAGAAGTGTCCTCCACTGCGGCCACGTACAAGCAGCTCCGGGAAGACAGCGATCTGTTTGTGGCACAGTCGCTGTGCCAGACTGGCAGGAGTCGGCAATAGAGGAGGGCAATCCCAAGCCCTCCCAGGGTACGTGTCCCGACCATCTGGGATATGGCGCAAAAGAGGGGCGCCGGAGCAGCATACCTGCGTTCCCGGGGCTCCTCCCATCAGGCGTCAAGAGAAGTCCACGGCAGGTAGGTTTAGTCGGTGCGAGTCCGACATACCCATGGTGAAGTTATATAAAGTTTTAACAATTAGCAACCCCATTTAATTGGCTTCCAAAATTTTATTGGTGTGCGCAATGCTACCAAGAAAACAAATAATATAAAAAGATGAATGGGCAAAACGCAAAAGGAATAACATAGAAAGGCAAACTAGACGTATGTACATGATGGATGAAATACTACCGCCAGTTGTACAGTAGATGCTACGCTAGTGGATACACTTACAGTACAAAATTCATCTTTAATACTACGCAATAAAGACGTTGTCTAAGTCAAAGTGTAACAACTGAAGCTACGTGGCGTCGACTGTACAACGGTGATACGAACATCGGAGTGATGCCAGATTGAACGGATTACCTGATTACCGAGTATATACGACTGCTGTGTGGTGACGGCGGCAAATATCAGAATATCATCACCCCATCTCCTCCTGTGGGGGGCGTAGAAGTTGACCCGAGGGAATATCTACCAGAGGACGGGCAGCAGCTTCTTTCTGAGTACTATGACCATCTAACTGCGACCGCCAACCCGCATATCACCCAAAGGTGATTTTTGAGGGAGGCTTTTGTCCAGCAGGCGATTTTTTTACAGGTATTATGATGGTGATATATAAGAGTCGAATTGAGAATCGTTCTGCTTAAGTTAGGAGACTTTAAAAGAGTTTAAAGTAAAAACATATTTTAAACTGAGTTTCTTCGTATTGTTACTTAGTAGCTATATGTGAGCTATTCAACCACATTCAACAAACGTACGAACTACGTCATAAATCATCATCGAACCTCTCATTTTCACTTATAGACCTTATGGAACTGCTCTAGTGTTGTGTTTAACAATAAAAATGGTCGATACTCAGTATTTACTTACTTATCGTATGGGCAGTGGTTTTCCTAGTGTCAGAGTTGTTCAAGCCGCCCAGTAGGCCTATGACATGGTTTAATGACTGTTGTCTAACGACCATAACCGGGACCGCCAGCTTAACGTGCCCTCCCAAGTACGGAGACGCTCATAAATTAAACCACTTTGGCGGTCACCCATCTATGGATTGACCGCGAGCCTAGTTGCTTAACCTCGCCGATCACTTACGGACAGGTGATAGCATCTAGCAATGAGCGCAGGTAATGAGGAAAAGGTTAAGGAAATTATGTCGAATATTGGTATAGATTACGAGTTGCGCAGCATTGTTACATTCTTTTGACTTTGATTTATGACGTAGTTCGCACGTCACGCTCAAGTAAAAACGGTATAAATTGCACAAATGACCATAATATTTGAAGACAAAATGTACCGTCTAAATTTATGCTTAACTGGCGATTCTATTGAGTCCTCGACAGCGTAGTGTTTCGGGCTTTAATAGTAACTCTTTTTTTTAAATAAATACTGGTATATAACTTTCTTTATAGAAAAATTTTGAGTTCCTAATTTAACTCTCCACCACAACGCCACAGAGCAATACAGAAAATGATGTTCGTATAATACCTACTTAAAAAATTCATTTCACTTTACCTTCAGTAGAACTTTCATACCAACATATTGCATCTAAGAGTTGGTTGCCTAATTACTAAATATAAGTAATAAATTTATGTAAATTGTATATAAGTACATAACTTTGAATATTTGACTGTACACTTACAGCTACTGCCTTTTCTAACTTACTGTTTTCCTTGTCCACCCAACGGTTGTCTGAAAGAGATTGCTACAAAGCAATAAGACCGGCGATTGTACCTGTATTTGCTAATCTGTAAGTCATGTATTGTTTCTTTTGGTGCAATAAAGTGTACTCTATCTATCTATATACGTCAACTTGTAGAGTTTTAAATGTTTATTTAGAGCAGGAGATCCAATATCTCCCTTATTGTCAATATCGGTCCACACATATAAATAAATAAATATATATCTCAGGAGAACTCACAGACTGATCGATTCGCCATCAGATCTCAAACTAGGCAGAGCCTGCACTATGTCAGCCAGACAACTGATAAATTAAAGAAAGAAAAATAATCGTGCTCATCACACAAAGATTTGTCTTATGTGGGGATCGAACTCACGACCTTTGGCGTACCAGTCAGGGTTACTGACCAGTACACCCTGTTAGTCAGTCAATATATTTAAAAAAATTACAAAATTCGGGGGCTAAGCGTAAAGAAATTACAGTTCAAAATGGCGAAATCAAAATCTTTTCAGCCAGGTCACGAACTTTCCGAAACATACTACTGAGCACTCAGTTTTTAAATATGCCATTTTGTTTTATCTTATACTAGTTCAAAATCGTGAGATAAATTAAATGGGAACGTGTGGAAGGCATCTGGCTACACTACAAAGCGAATACCTGTGCTAGCAATATTTCTGCATCGCTTGCGACAGCCAGGATCGTAGCCGTGGTTTATTGTGTAAAAATAGTCTCATAAATCTTTCTTCCTCAAGGAAACTATTTGTAAATTGTAGTAGATTTTATGGCACGATCTAGGTTTACGCGACTGTCATGAAAGCTAACGGTTTTTATGTTAGAAAATATATGACGAAAACCGCAAGACTAGTTATTATATGTCTTGTAGTTTTTTTGGCTTTTAATTGTTGAAAATGTTTGATAAAAAAGTTTCTATTACGACGCGTTAAAACTAAGCCATTAAATCTATACTTACTTAATTATAGCATGGGCAGTGGTTACCCTAGTGTCAGAGTTGTTCAAGCCGCCAGTCGACCTCTGACATGGCTTAACGACTGTTGCTTAATGGCTACAACCGGGACCTACAGCTTAACATGCCCTCCGAAACACGGAACCGCTAAAAAATTAAACCACTTTGGTGGTCACCCATCCATGGTCTGACCGCGAGTCTAGTTGCTTAACCTCGCCAATCACTTACAGACCGGTGAGAGCATCTGGCTATGATCGCCTCATTAATAATCTATTAAATTATGCCATATAAAAAAATATCATTGGACAACTAATACAACTGCCATCTGATCCCAAACTAGGCAGAGCTTGTACTATGGCAACCAGAGAACTGATAAACATACTTATATATTTCTAAATACATATAAATTATAGAAAACTTACGCCCAGACACAAAACAAATAAGCGTGTTCATCACACAAAGATTTGTCCCGGGTGGGAATCGAACCCACGACCTCTGGCTTTGCAGCCAAGGTCACTAACCACTAGACCAGGCAGGCCAGTCAAAAAAGATTTAAGTGATCCCGGCAACTAATGCAATCGTGGTGTAGCTTAGCATCTAAGGGTTAGGTTTAGGGAATCATTCCGGGATGACAGCGATCTGCCTGTGACGCAGTGTATGCGCAGTGTATGCGATGCTGGCTGGCGACTCCACCAAATGGGACGCCGTGGTCACCTTCTGTGAGGCAGTTTTGCTGCAGAAGGAGGCCGCCGAAAGGGATCGGGAACGAGCCGATCCCGCTCGTAGGCGGAGGAGACGTCGGGGTGGTGGCGGCAGCCGTTAGCCCAACTCCTCTCGGGGCGGCGGCGGCAGTGTGAGAAGTGTCCTCTACTGTCACCACGTACAAGCGGCTCCGGGATGACAGCGATCTGTTTGTGGCGCAGTCGCTGTGCCGTACTGGCAGGAGTAGGCAATAGGGGAGGGCAATCCAAAGGAGCCCTCCCGGGGTACGTGTCCCGACCATCTGGGACATGGCGCAAAAGGGGGGTACCGGAGCAGCATACCCGCGTTTCCGGGACTCCCCCATCAGGCGCCAAGAGAAGTCCACGGCAGGTAGGTTTAGTCGGTGCAAGTCCGACATACCCACCCGCAGACACTGTTTGCGGATGGCATGCGAAGGCATTCCCCATGCCTTATCAAAAAAAAATGGTTAGGGAATCATAAGTAGCACCTAGAAATGTATATTTATGTATAAGTAATTCAACATGTAGACGCCATATCAAGCTACCCCAATCAGTCAAATTTCCCCAATCAGTCAAATTTCCCCAATTGAAAGTGAACCTTATGATTTTGTGATAAAGTTGAAAATCTATTAAAGAAATTTGACAGATTGGGGTAGCTGGATGTACTGGCGTCTGTACTTATACATTTTGGATAGTCAGCAAAAAAATGTTTTCGTATTTAACAGACTGATTTACTTTAATTTGTCCACATTCATAGGTAAATTGCACCCCTTACTTTCCTTCACTATTTCTGGTACACTTTGCGTAACATTTTGGCTAAATTCCCACATTCTCCAGCCTTAAACACGATAAGCCAAAATATTAGGGAACATAAAATAAAATAATTTAATTAAATTTAAATTTGGAACTGTTTATTTTAAATTAAATTATACAAAATTTTTATTATAATAATTAGGGAACAACAAAAAATTCCCAGCAAACTCTCTCCAGCACAATTTCCTTGACCTCCGCAGCAGTCCAAATACATTTATAACGATTTTTTTAATTTGAAAAGTTAATTAGTAAAACGTTCCAAAGACATTCAATTACAGCCGGTCGCAGTTGGCTGTAGGTAGGCTTTGTCAAAAAATTGACACTTGAACCCTTTTTAAGTTGTTCAATTTAGTCGATCGTGTCTGGGTGTCGATAAAAATAGTAATTACTATTTAATTTTAAAGTATAGTAAAAATAATAATGTCGCCCCGACCGAATTTCTGCCACGGCGGCCAGTCTTAATGAAGACTTGCGCAGCACATATTATAGTGCACAAGTGTGTGCGCAAACACAGGGGCACTTTCTATTCCATCATTCTCATGATCTGATGTGACGACTAGCGACAGAAACGGAAAGAGTTCAGGTTCAGGACCGACGGCTTTACGTGCTCCCCGAGGCACGGGGGTGACCGCCAACCAGCCTTTAAGACAGAATTTTTTTTGGCCCGACCCGGGATTTGGACCCTGGACCTCATTATCTGCGGTTGAACACGATACCGCTAGACCAACGAGGCACTACTTATAAACTATAGTTATCGCTGATCAGTACTAAAATTTACCACATTCTGTTGTTATCTTCTGTGCGTGATAAATCTATCGTGATTGATAACGGACTGACCACGGTTTCAGTATCATTGAGTGACTTAATATTTATTTTGAAAATACTTTTAATGATTAGATCTGTGTAAGCGCGCGCGTTTGGACAGCGCTGCTCGCCGGCGCGACTCTGAAATCACCCTATTTCAGAGTCGCGCCGGCGAGCAGCGCTGTCCAAACGCGCGCGCTTACAATTGCACTAGATAGTAGTTGAGTTTCATAGTCACGCAGTTCAAACGCGCCGCGTGTGAGACGCGCGCCGGCGCGGCGGCCTGCGCTGGCGAAGCGCGCGCGGCCCGAGCTCCTCCACTCGTTTCACAGTGGTCCGCGTGTCAAGCGCGCGCTGTTGAGACGCGCTGGCCGCCGGCGCGGGCCGTGCGCGTCACTCTGAAATCACCCTTAGTGTGCGGAGGCGCTCATAGCCAGTGGTCTCACCGGCCCGTAACTGATTGGCGAGGTCAAGCAACTAGGCTCGCGTTCTGTCCATTGATAGGTTACCGCCAAAGTGGTTTAATTTTGGAGCGTCTCCGTGCTTCGGAGTTAAACTGTCGGTCCCGTTTTTTGCCATTAGGCAAAGTCGTTAAGCCATGTCGAAGGCGTACTGGCCGGCTTGAACAACTCTGACACTAGTGTAACCACTGCGCACACGATAAATAATAATAATTTTAGTGTACGTTTGACGAATGATGAGACGCAATGTCGCCTGGTAAAGTCAGAAAACGAATATACTGATAAAATAGATATTTAATTTAATGTATTGAGAAGTATACGTAATAAGCCTCTGATTAAATTTGACTGTCGAAATATTATTATAAATGTTAATTTCGCCAACCATAGATATGGAATTAAAAAGAATGACATGTTTTGAATACGACAATCTAACGGATTATTACGGACAGTTTAATATCATCTAACAATAATAATAAATCAATTCATAATTTAAATTTATTTGTCCGACGAGTTTCGAACCAGCACCCTATTAATCCGGGACTAGGGGCTCTCTTAGGCTACGAAAGATGAAATTTAGGATTCCTTTGAATATTTAAAGCATAATCTATACACAATTGTTTAGATTAGTAACGAGTCGTAATAGAAGCTTAATATGTTGAGACACTATTCACACACGACCATCTGATCTCAAACTAAGCAAAGCTTGTACTATGAAAACCGAATAACTGATATATTAAATATCCTACTTTTCTTTTCTAAATATATCGACAACTTTTCTACGTATATCGACAATTACACCCAAACTCATATAACATGATACTTCGCTTCTTGAAAATCACACACGTCAGATTTTACTCGTCACATATTATGTTATTATTTGTGTTTAAACTGGTGTTTGTGGGGGAATTAGTGCAATAATGACTGCTATGAGTGTTTGCCATCGAACAGGACAGAGGGTGAGCCAATTTACACCGCTAAACATTAAATAGTTGATATTATCAACTTACAATTAAAAAATATACACCGTCATTAACGACTATCCTGCGCTACGAGTTAAAACGCGTAAGTAACGCGTTATGCCCGGCGCTTACACCGTTTTCGCCGTGAGCTCGAGTTTACATCGAACGACTGCGTCTGGATTGTTGGTGAATAATATTTTAGCTTCAAGTAATAAACTCATCAGTGACTAGCGGTTTTTACTAGTTTTTTATTTTAAACTTCACCGAACGATACCAACATGACATCAACTATACTATCATGGGGATGTTGTGATATCAAAGAATTAGAAGAAAGTACGTTTATCAGTTGCATTCGATGTACTAAGACCTATCATTTTCTATGTTTGTCAACTCCGGATATCCCCAATAATGAATGGTCTTAGCCTCAAAAACTGCAATGAAGGACTGGACACATACACGCAATATCTCCACCACGCGAGGTAAGAAAAATAAGCGACTGGCGGTAAACTCACCGCCTGAATCTATTCCTGTTACTGCAGAGGACGTGCGTTCAATCGTTCAAGATGTTATTAAGGCGGAGTTCACCACTTTACTTCAGCAGTTAAATAACATGATAGTTAGCACAATCAATAAGGATCTAGAACCAATAAAAAATGATGTAGAAGAACTTAAAACATCTTTCACATTTCATACGAAAGAATTCGGAGAACTTCAGTCTGAACATGTTAAGGCTAGAACCTGTATGAAAAATCTATTAGATGAGAATAATCAGTTGAAACATACAGTATCGGAGCTGAACAGCAGAATAAATTATCTAGAGCAACACGCACGTTCGAACAACTTAGAAATACATTGTCTCCCTGAAAATTCTAAAGAAAACTTATACACTATTGTTAAGCAGTTGGGTACTGTAGTCGGGTCCAAACTTACGGATAGCGATATACTACATTCTACCCGTATAGCCAAACTCGATGCCAGCAATGCCCGCCCTCGGTCTGTTGTGGTCCAGCTTGCTTCGCCACGAATCCGTGACCAACTTCTAGCGTCTGTCATCGACTACAATAAGAAACATGCCGATAATAAACTGAATAGTGCTGATTTTGGACTAGCTATAAAACACCCGTTTATGTTGTCGAACATTTATCTCCATCCAATAAGGCGCTACATGCTGCTGCGAGACTCCGGGAGAAAGAAAAGGGGTATAGATATGTTTGGGTGCGAAGCGGTAGGATATTTGTCAAAAAGAACGACGACTCGAATCAGATACTTATAAAAATCAAAATAGTTAAATAATATTTTATAACTTATTATTTTTCTTTATATCTGTAAATCTTGGCATGCTATAATTATTTTTCTTTATATCTTTTTAAATTCAATAGTTTACAAATCTACTATCAAAACATTCGCGGTCTAAGGACAAAAACCAATACTGTTTATCGTAATATTTGTTGCAACAATTATTATATAATTATTCTAACGGAGAATTGGCTTAACAGCACTGTTTTTAGTGGAGAATTATTTGACAAAAGATATGTGGTTTACAGGAGAGACAGAAATACGACTACCTTTCAATGTGCTAAGGATGGAGGTGGGGTTTTAATTGCAATCCGAAAAACCTTTAAATGAAAACGCGTTAAAGCTTGGGAAAGTAGCTGCGAGGACTTATGGGTCGTCATAGAGATATCTGGAGTGCACATATTGCGCCAAGTTGTTTTCTGCGCAGTGTACCTACCTCAACGAGTATGCCGTTACTCCTTAGAACATTATATCGATCATTGTAATGCAGCCTTTGAGCAAATGACAGATAGTCAGGTTTGTATTATAGGAAATTTAAATATAAACAATATTGATTGGAAAACATTAAATGATAATAATAAAAATTATAAACCAACCAGCACAAGTGAAATCTTGCTGGACTTTACATATGTTAACAATCTCAGTCAATTTAACTTAGTAAATAACTTTGCTGGTGGGATATTGGATTTAGTATTGTCTACTTTGTCATTATGTAGTGTAAGTGAGTGCCTTAACCCTATAAGCAATATCGATAAATATCACCCTGCTCGAGATATTAACATTACTCTACAAAAAGAGGCCAAGCTTCTATATAATACTGTTAATTTAAGACCAAATTTCTATAAAGGAGATTATGATTCCATTTGTAAATTCTTACAAGAACAAAATTGGGATCAATTATTCGATGGACAAATTGGTGTGGATAAAATGCTTGCAATCTTCTATCCAATTTCATCCCGAATAAAAAAAGGTAATAAATATCCTCCGTGGTTAAAACGTAGAGTAAATAAATCGTTAAATGAAAAAAATAAGCTGAGGAAACGATATCAAAAATACAAAAACACTTTAGATGCCATAGAATTAAAATGTGTAAGCAAATATTGTGATAGTCTGGCCACGAAGTGTTACAATGGTTATACGAAACTTTTAGAATTTGAAATTAGAAAGAATCCGAAACTATTTTGGACTTTTGTGTAAGCCAAAAGAGGAGGGTCTAGCTCATATCCTAAGTCGATGACAAATGGATCTAATACTTCAACTGACGATGGTACACAGATATGCGAGATGTTCGCCTATCAATTTGTTTCCGTCTATAACTTAGATCAACATCTTGGTAATAACTTTAACTCAGATTACTTGCAATCGCTAGATAGTCCGGTCAAATTAGACCAAAAAATAAGAGTAAAGTTACCTAAATTCCTACCAAGCTGAAAATCGGTAAAAACAAAATTTGAAAGTTCCCCATCTTTCCCCTCTAAGGAAAAAAAAATTCAAGGTCAAAGGTCAAAAAAATGAGTTATTTGCAATTTTCAGCAAAACGGTAAGTTATATCATAAAAATACCTCTGACAAAAATTGTAGATCATAAAATTATCTACAAAAAATTATTAATACTTTTTCTCTACGAGCCACCTTTTTTGAGATATAACGATTCAAAAAGTTGTAATCTTCATAATATGCATGAGTACGCCACGTATATATACATCTCTATAGTTGTTATATATGTTAAAATATGTTTCTACCGGTCATTGTAACTTACACTACTAATATAAAATATACATAAGTTATAACTATAACAATAACAGGTGAAATGAAACCCAGTCCCTTAATTTATACGCCATTGTAACCTTGAGAAAACATCTGTCCCCTGTTCAATTGTGTGCGTGGCTAGGGTCTTATACCTGCTATATACTGTTAGTCTTAAACGCCAGTTGGTAGTGAAAACACGTGTTTATCCTAACCTATATCGTGCTGTTTTGAGTTTTATAACAAAAATGTCAGAATATTGTTTTATTTGCGCTACATTTTTAACTGAAAGTGAAATTGTTATTGTTGAACGTGGTATGAAAACATTAATTAATGCAAGTATCGAAATAGCAGATGAATTAAAAAAAAAAGAAGTAAAAAACAAGTACAATTAGTTTGTCTTCCTCCAACCTCAGTTGCTGCTCATCAACATCTTTTTAGGGTATATTACCAAGTTCAAGTGTAGCTTGGTTATCAGCTAGACCCCTGTAGGGTCTAGCTGATAACACTGGGGTTGGAAGTTGGTCAACAATTCATTAGAACCAGTGCACACTTTACTTCCACCTGCGCCAGAAAAACTGCTGATCTCGATTGTTTGCAACTGCAAAAAGGGATGCAGTGCTAAATGTGGTTGCAAAAAAGTCGGACTGTTCTGTTCTCCGGCATGTACACATTGTCAAGGCCGGTTGTGCTCTAATATTGAATCACCAACAGTAGAGGATCCGTTTGATTCCAACGAGGCAACATGCGATACATCGCTATTAACGCAGTTTACACGCACTCAGGATGAAGATGAAGAAGAAAAAGAACAAGACGAACAAGAACAAGAAGAAGATTTTGAAAGTTACGACTCGGACGATTAAATTTCACTACTTTTTTTCCATTATTTTTCAATAGTTTCAAATTAAACAGGATCAAAACTGACCCGTGGAATAGGCCTAATGGGGAAACCACGTTAAAAAAACCCGCTAAGTACACTACCTCATAGGTTGCGAGGAAACGTGTGCATATTATGACGATTACAACTTTTACAACTTTGAATCGTTATATCGCAAAAACAGTGGCTCGTAGAAAAAAAAGTATTAGTAATTTTTTTGTAGATAATTTTATGATCTACAATTTTTGTCAGAGGTATTTATACCGTTTGGCTGAAAATCGTGAAAAACTCATTTTTTTGACCTTTGAACTTGAATAAAAACTTTTCCTTAGAGGAGAAAGATGGGGAACTTTCAAATTTTGTTTTTAATGATATTTTAAACAATCTTACCGATTTTCCGCTTGGTGGGAATTTAGGTAACTTCGAATGTCTAAATTGACCGGACTAAGAACAAAATAGCTTATGTTTAGATAGCCCTTATATAGACCACAAAACTTTATTCAATTTTGAAGAATTTAGATGGTAGGAAAGGAGCTGGACTAGATGGTATACTACCTTATTTTATTTCGGCTTGTTCTTCTGAGTTGGCTTATCCATTAATGCTTATTTACAATAAGTCGTTATCCACCGGCGTATTTCCCATGAAATGGAAATTGGCAAAAGTGGTCCCGATTTATAAATCAGATAACATTGAAAATATACTATTATATGAACTATAGGCATGTCTCGATTCTGTCATCATTTGCCAAAATCTTCGACGTTCTAATTTGTTCATACATTCAAAACCATCTAAGTGATCATCAACACGGATTTGTGGGACTTAGATCCACGTGTACAAATCTAGTACTATTTACTGAATTATTAACAAAGTCCATAGACTCCGGACAGCAAGCTGACGTCATATATACAGATTTCAGCAAAGCGTTTGACTAAGTGCCTCACAAAATCTTAATCACCAACTTACGCGCCTATGGCATTGTTGGTTTTTTGCTCGATTGGTTGACGTCATACTTGTTGGATAGGGAATTTTATGTATGGTTTTCAGTCAACTATGCGACATGCATCCTCCGGAGTTCCTCAAGGATCACATTTAGGCCCAATTCTATTTGATTATTATATAAATGATATTCCAAGCTGTTTTCAGTTCTCGGACGTCTTTATGTATGCAGATGATTTAAAGTTCGTAAGAAGTATCAAATCATACGAAGACACCATCCACCTACAAGAGGACCTTAATAGGCTCATAAAGTGGTGCAAAAATAATAAAATGCAATTAAATTGTAATAAATGCTTTCATATAAAGTTAACGCGTAAACAAAATTATATCCACTCGGAATACCATATTGAAAATAGTAAAATTAGTGAAGTGGATGCTATACGGGATCTTGGAGTAGTTTTCGATAAAAAAATAACATTTAACCCTCATTTAGACAACATAATTAAGAAAGCATCAAAAATGCTGGGCTTTGTTTTAAGAAATTGTAAAATTTTTCGTAATAACAAAACCAAAATTCTTGTCTACAATAGTCTTATTCGAAGTATATTAGAATATTGTAGCGTAGTATAGCGTCCACAGTATGCAATCCACTCATTGCGCCTTGAAAGAATCCAAAAGCGATTTCTTTGGCATCTTGCGTTCTCTAATGGGGTCTCCAAAAAGGAACGCTCTTACAAAAGAAGATTGACGTACTTTGGCTTGTTTTCTCTAGACAACCGAAGAAATATAAATGATGCAACATTTGCATATAAAATAGTTAACCAACAAATAGATTGTCCGGGGTTACTGGCACTCTTCAAGTTTCGCGTTCCAGCTAGGCTTCCGCGCAGTGCAATCACACCACTTTGTCCACCGTTAAGTAGAACAGTTTTAGGTGCTAATTCTCGTTACCCAAGGATGTGTAAGTTGGTAAATGGCTTTAGCGATTTGATCGATTTACACTTCGATTCTATTAACAAAAAAAATCCCTACTTACACATTCACCAAATTTAGAATAGTAACAAAAATAAAATAATAATATAACAACCTAAGTGATATGTTTCTTGTATAAATTGTAAAATTTCTGTATATAATCGTTTGCGGTGTTTACCTTTAAGTTATATTGTTGTATTGTTACATTGTTATAAGTTTATTGATAATGTGTTAGATATAAGAATTAATGTAAACAATTGTTGGCAAACCTTAATAAATGAAATAAAATAAAAAACTCACGACAAACAGACATATCTGTCTTGGTTTGGAATCGAACCTATTTACCATCCACGCCAACTGATTCGATCAACTTTATACTTGAGTTTTTATACCAAAAGTTTTTGTAATACGACCAGGCAATAACTCGAATAACCGAAACACACTTTCGTAATTCGATTTATCACTTCTTTGAATTCCGAAACTTCGTCGATAAACACTAGTGTGAATAAAGTTATTTTTTACCCCACTTCGTCGAATTTACGGTAGGTTAGTTCGAAGGTCTGGATTAGATAGATTAAGATTTGATACTTCTGTAGTGTTGTATCGGATTTAGGGGTGTAAATTGAGATCTGAGGAGATTGTGTCGTAGTGGATCTATTTATAGTTAACTTTACAATAAAATAGGCTTTTATTAATAGTTCATAGCTAGATGTTGTCACCGGTCCGTAAGTGATCGGGGAAGCAACTAGGCTCGCGGTCAGTCCATAGATGAGGGACCAGGTGCTCTACCGGCTAAGTCACCAAATATCGAGTTCTTAAATGGCGTTCAAATAAATAAAGGTTAAAAATGACTTAATCAATCGTTAAATAGGCTTCAACGTTGACAATTCATATCCTGACCATTTATGACGTCACATGTGCTCGTGGAAGCCGATTTAACAATTGATTAAGTAATTTTTAACCTTTATTTATTTGAACTCCATTTAAGAAATCGATGTTCGGCGACTTAGCCGGTAGAGCCCCAGAGTGGTTTTAATTTCCGAGCATCTCTGTGCTTTGTAGGGCACGTTAAGCTGTCGGTCCCGGTTGATAGTTGTTAGACAACAGTCGTTAAGCCTACTGAGCGGCTTAAACAACTCTGACACTAGGGTAACCACTGCCCATAAAATAAGAAAGTATTAAGATTGAGGTTTTAATATTTATACGTAAAAATCTCTACATTGCACATCAATAGAAACACCAAAAAGAATATTTTATTAAAACGAAGTTCCTTATCGCGCGTTGTGAAAGGGGGCTAGACGGAAAAAATTCTTACGAAAAGTTGTCACGACACTTTTTGCAGCTGTGCGGCGTGCGCATGTTTCTCTGTCTGTCTCTCTCTCTATCTATTATAGAAAGCAAGCCAGATATTTTCATTTATATTTCGTATTGAACAGTGTGGTGTCGCGACGATTATTTTTGTTGAGTGTATCAGGTTTTTTGTACATAATAAATAATAAGAAATAACTTCGTTCCATCCGGGTGTCCCTTGACACCTCTCAAGATTTTTATTTATTCATGCAGGCAGTGGTAAAATATATGAATTATCTATCAATTACTTTACTCTCATAATCCGTTGGAACAGCCATCCGCCACATGCGGGAAGAGATCAAGCGCAGCTTTGCGTACTTACCCAGTGACGGGCATATAACACTACTGTTACTGGTTCTTTACTTGATAGAAAAATATCAGTAACATTTTTCAGTCGGACTCAGGATATGAATCTAGGCATAGTCACTCAACCAAACAGACACCAAAATATATCATTGATTTTTTTAATCGAACCCCCAATCCCTTCTTTCCCTGATTGAACACAGTAGTCTGAGTTTATTTGATGTATAAGATTCTATAACAAACTTCCCAATGATATTAGAGAATTGTCTACGAATAAGTTTAAAAGAATTATTAAAGCCAAATTGTGTAGCAGGGCATATTACAAAGTTTCTGATTATTTAAGTGATAAAAGTGCTTGGGATTGAGTTGTTCTGAGTCAACACACATGATTGTAATTAATCTAAAGTATATTTTATTTTAAAAAAGGATTCCTACTGAGTTTTCTGGCAGTGTTTCTCAGTAGCTGCCACGTCATGCACTGCACGGTAGGGTAAAAAAAATATGACGATTCCACATAAATGTAAAATTTTTACGGAATAAAGTACCTTTGACTTTGACTTTGACTTTCGTAGCTATACTATTTAAGTTCTAATATATCTAGCATAATACATTGTTTTCCTGACAGGACCGTACGTGTGAGTGTACCTATAAAGTTTAAATCTTCACAGACCAGCGCGCTTCAAGTACTTTTGCTTGCGTGAAAATTCCTGGTCTGAAAACCGAACAATTTCCCGAGATGATTGCTATCTTAAATATACCTTCGAATTGAAATTTATTTTCAATTTAAATTTCAGGAAGGTAGGTGTAGATTCGTGAACAAAGAAACTCATAACAGACATTGTGACATACGTTTGGATTTATAACTTTATGGCAATTAAAAATGAGAGGGAACGGAGGGCGTTATCAGTGAGAGTGAACATGATAGCCCGCAGGATTGTGCGATGCTCAAAAAGTGTATAAAATACCCAGTTCAGAGCCTGTTGAACAGACACCAGCACATCAAGCTACTGTCTGTCAAATTCTTTAATAGATTTTCAACTTTATCACAAAAGCATTAGATTCACTTTCAATTGGGGAAATTTGACAGATTGGGGTAGCTGGATGTGCTGGCGTCTGTACATGGATCTATACATGCAGCCTGTGGACTTGATATACTCAAAAAGCTTACAATGCCATTTGCATCCAATTCAACAATGCGTTCAGGGTGCTTTTGGGGCTCCCCTACTTACAATGCCATTCGCATCCAATTCAACAATGCGTTCAGGGCGCTTTTAGGGCTCCCCTACTTACAATGCCATTCGCATCCAATTCAACAATGCGTTCAGGGTGCTTTTGGGGCTCCCCTACTTACAATACCATTCGCATCCAATTCAACAATGCGTTCAGGGTGCTTTTGGGGCTCCCCTACTGTAGCGCACAGGAATATTCGCTGAAGCGCGAGTAGAGTTCTTTTACTATGTTGCGCGTTAGTTCAAACAAGTATACGGTTTGAACTAGCCGTGAATGCAGACAGGTTGGACTGCGATTATGTAAATTCCTGCTGTGCGAGTTTGCATGGAGTGGTGCAGCGTAAATAGGTTTAATTTTATTATTTTAAAAGAAGTATAAAGTACTAAACGGACTTATTTTTGTTCTTCTTTAGGTATTACTAACCAAGAAGGAGTCATGGTGACTAGTGATAAAGCATTTATTATATTTATTATCTATATTATAAAAAGTATGTCTGTACATTGAAGATAGTAAAAAAAAACTTATTGACCCCCTCAGGTTTTAGAAACAGTAATAGAGTCCGAATCCAAAAAAAATATGTCTGTTTGTTTGTACACGCTAATCTTCGGAACTACTGGACGTAGGTATATGAATTTTTGAAGTTATACTTCTTTTGGCGCGATGGAGAAAAATGATGAGAGTGAATATTTACGATGCGCGCGCACACCGACACCAAAAAATTTAACAGCATGAAGTTAGTTCTAGGTGGTATTGCGCGCGCATCGTAAAAATAACAGCATGACGTTAGTTCTAGGTGGTATGAAAATTGATAACTATGTTCAAGTTGTATATTAAGAAGTATAACTTCTAACGCGTGTACATAAGTACACACAAGTTTTTTTTTATTGTTGTATAGGTATTACGTCTGGGCAACATATAGGCTATAATTTATCTTAGATAATTGAACACCTGATGCAGAACCGCAACGGACCAGCTAAACTATAAGAGATATAAAAATGGTATGAAAGCAAAAAAATCGAAATTAGAAATAAAATTATATATTCATTTCGATAGCAAGTGGATATTTATATTTCAAAGGTATAATATTTTGTATTGATAAAAATATATCTAAATCCACAGCGAACATTTCAATTGGTGGAACATAGCAACACCAAGTTATCTATTGAGCTTGAAGAGATAATGCTCTGATAATTGTTAGCTTTTCCAATTTATTTATCATTATGTTTATTAGTAAATTTTTAATTTAAATTTATAGTTTAAGAAATTATGTCCTAATTTATTTTTATATTTAATTTTTTTCTTTAGTTTAAGTCTTTTAGTTATTAAAGCACACTGTGTTCACAATTTTAGGGCATACAATTTTGGATATTTGGTCTATACACATTTGTGTTTTATATGAATGAGTTATTGTATTGTCCGATTTGTGAACCAATAATAAAAAATAAAAAAAATCTATGTAAATTTGCATTTTGGGCGTCATTTTTATAGGTATTGGGGATTGTAAATAAAAATAAAATATACGTAGATTACCATACTAGTATAAAGGGCAGGAATTTCCAAGGTGAACTGGCAGTAAGCAGAGTGCATAGTGTTCAAATTTTTCCGATCTTAAAACAGAAAGACTGTTCTCCTTCAACATAACTTTATTCATCATCATCATCATCATATCAGCTGAAAGACGTCCACTGCTGGACAAAGGCCTCCACAATAGCCGGTCGTACGCTGCCCGCATCCAACGGCTTCCTGCGACCCGCACAAGATCGTCGGTCCACCTTGTAGGGGGCCTTCCCACGCTGCGTTCTGGTTCGGGGTCGCCACTTGAGAACCTAGCTTTATTACGTGAACACAATTTATATCTGTGACAACTAAAGTTCTTCGTAGCTTAATGAGGACTGCCCGCCGGTACTTGTTATATACATAAGACTTTGGTATAGTATTTATATACATATATATAATAAATAATACTTTATGTTTAAACGGAAAAACAAGAAGTCAAATCAACGACCATTTTAACTTTATTTTGCTACAATTATGTGAAGTCAAAACTGAGCTACTTAGAATTTTAATAAATGTTACAATAAGAATATAAACATACTCTGAAATTACAAGTCAAAATCAACATGTTTTATCAATGATATTCTATACACATGAGTATAGAATGTCATTGTGTTTTAAGGTAAATTGAAGAATAATTAATATTTTATTTTATACAAACTTCCATAATAACATATAAAGTATAAACAATATATATAGTAACAAAACCCAAGTGCTGAATAAACTTCATTCTTTCAAGTCTAAGTCAACGTCGCAACTTATTTTAATCACGGAGCCAAATATTTAGAAAATACGCAAAGTTTAATTATACATTATACTATATTTAACTGTGATTTATTCATCAAGCTAACAATAGCTTACAGAACCAAGGCCGCTGGAAAATTCCCCATTTACCGTCGATTTACAAGTCGAAAAGTGAGCAAGTTCCCCATAAGGTAGGTCAATGATCTTGTGGGGGATTGTTGGTAGCCGCTGGATGCGGGTAGAGCAAGACCAATAATAATAATAATATCTGGGGACAATGTCACACAGATCATCCTAGCCCCAAACTAAGCAAAGCTTGTACTATGGGTACCAGGCGAATTGCAGAGATCTTTGTCTAGTAGTGTACGTCTTTCGCCTGATATAATGATGATTCACAGAAAAATAGCTAAGCGTAATGTAACTAGAATTATATTTTTAACTAGCTGTGTCCCGCGGTTTTACCCGCGTAAAATTTTATAAATTATTACAGCTCCTCCCCCGTAGGAGATAGCGTGATGATATGTAGCCTATATGTTGACCCGACCTCTTAGTAATATTCATACAAAATTTGAAGTGCAGTACTTTTTGAGTTTAGCCCGGACATACATACAGACAAACAGACAAAAATTCTAAAAACTATATTTTTGGCTTCGATATCGATTGTAGATCACGCCCCAAGTATCCGTTTAAAATAATATTCAATGTACAGTTTTGAATTTTCTACGATTTTATTATATCTATAGATATAATTAGATTTACATTGAATATAGAGTCGCAAAATACACAATGATACATAAAATTGGCACAAAATGTCAGCGATAAATTGACCCCTTTATGTAAGAGAAAACCAATTGTAATTTTACTTATAATTAACCAATTTTAATTTAAATATCAATGTTTTCATGCTCTTAAAAAGTACGCTAAAAGTCTATTAACATGAGCATAGAACATAATGTTGCCATAAATCGTAAGCTAACAATAATTAATCACCTAATGTATAATCCGCCACTTGTTTACAAATGAGGAATTTAATCGATTCGCTGCTGTAATTTAACTGATTCGATTACAAAATGCTCGATGAGTGGGAATAATCGCATTGAATGCTCGTCCGATGAGAGCTTCCATCATGTTTTCAATTTCCTTCCAGTATCGAAATATCGAGTGAGATATTAAAATATAATTTAAGGAAAATGGTACGGGAATGAGATCTTTGACTTGTCTATTATAATTAACTTATGATCTCTAACTGTACTTTTTAGGGTTCCGTAGCCAAATAGCTAAAAACGGAACCCTTACGGATTCGTCATGTGTGTCTATCTGTCTGTCTTTCCGTCCGTATGTCACAACCACTTTTTTTCCGAAACTATAAGAGTAGTACTGTTGAAACTTGGTAAGTAGATGTATTCCGTGATCCGCATTAAGATTTTCACACAAAAGTAGAAATAATTTTGGGGGTTCCCCGTACATAGAACTGAAACTCAATTTTTTTTCATTGTACCCATACATGTGGTATTCTATGGTGAGGTCTTTAAAAATGATATTGAGGTTTCTAATATAATTTTTTTCTAAACTGAATAGTTTGCGCGAGAGACGCTTCCAAAGTGGTAAAGTGAATGTCCCCCCCCCCCTGTAACTTCTAAAATACGAGAATGATAAAACTAAAAATAAATATATGATGTACATTACCATGCAAACTAACAACGAAAATTGCTTTGAACGAGATCTAATAAGTAGTTTTTTTTAATTTGTCATAAATCGTAAACCACAATTTATCTTTCATTTATTCAACTGAGATACTTGCTGCTACGGAACCCTTCATGGGGAATCCGACTCGCACTAGGCCGGTTTTTTTTTTATGTTTCAACTTTGTAAACGTTGATAAGCAATCTATTTAAATATGATGGACTATTTTGAACACATTCATGAGTGAAGACAACCAGTGACTGATACCATGTGTGTCGCAATCCTCAAATATACGTTTACATGTAGAATGGTCAAATGGTCGTTGATATTCCTATACTACTACTATAATAATATCTCGGGACAATGTCACACAGATCATCCTAGCCCCAAACTAAGCAAAGCTTGTACTATGGGTACCAGGCGACGATATACATACTTATGTACATAGAAAACATCCATGACTCAGAAACAAATATTCGTGCTCATCACACAAATATTTGCACTTACCGGGATTCGAACCCAGGACCACCAGCTTCGTAGGCAGGAGCACTACCAACTAGGCTACGGTGACTATACTATACTACTTAGATATACTATACTACTTAGATATACGATACGTAACTGGCTAGAAGAGAAAGAAAATGTGTGCTCAAACCTCCCTCTCTTACCCCTACAGTAATATGCAAAACGTTACTCTCTCTCTCTTTCTATTTCTACTATCTTATATCTCCCTCTCAACTTCCGTTCGCTTCGCACGATCTCATTTTTCGTAACGCTCTCGTCACGCATTCACCAGCTAACTCAACGAGTCAAGCCTTAAAAAAAAAAAATTTCAAAAACATGTGTTCCGTACCTTCATCATACTAAAATGTCAGTAAAAAAAAGCCGCGACTCTGTCAGTAAAAAGCATAATTATTTACATTAATTATTCCCTATGTTTCGGGAATAAGAGTACGGTACTGAACTCACATAATCCTGAGTATATCCATCCATAAACCAAATTCTAACCCACTTTAATTAACCCTTTAAGCTCCGCCCGTTCTGTTAGCTTTTCTCAATACGGGTTAAATAACAGTAGAAATTAATCGGCTCGCTAATTTCCTCATAATTCCAAATTAAATCCTTCTCGAATCTCGGAAGTTCCTGGAGTGTTGCCAATTGCGAAGAGAACATGCGTTATTTATTTTAAATCAATTATGGAGTTTGAGATTGAGTGACTGAGTGAAATAATTAGTGGAGCTCGAACCAAAGTTCTGTATTCATTAAAACGGCAACATTTTTGGAGACATTGTTGGCTTGTTAAAAAGTTTTCGCAGCCCTATTATGGATACCAAGTGAGTCTTACTTGAGATTGCTTAAAATTTTGAAGTCTAGTCAAATCCACGTCATCACTTTTTAGTCTTTATTGCGTTAGTAAATAGGGTGCTTTTGCAGTGTAACTGTATTACACTTACATATACAAACATACAAATCTGTACTCTGTTTGAATGTTTTCGATAGTTTCTATCCTAGAGTTTCATACATTCTGAATCCAAATAGAGTGAAAAACGAATTTAAAAACAAGCGGAACTTGAGCAAAATCATTAATTTCAAACAAAATATAATCGTTATGACAAATCTAGGATCTTTTCTAAAAAAGAAAAATAACTAGTATTATATATAATGAAGTTCTAAAATGTAATCAAAATTGGCGTATATTACAGGCGTAGTTGTATTAGGTAAAATAAAATTCCGGGGTAAAATAAATATCCCTCACATAGTCCAAATATTTTTATCCTCTTAATAACAAACTTTATTCATACTTTACGTGACCATTATTTCTGAGACAACGATAGTAAACCAATAGCCTGCCATATTCTGACATTACACGTAACACACAATTACAGACGCCAGCACATCCAGTTACCCCAATCTGTCAAATTTCTTTTATAGATTTTCAACTTTATCACAAAAGCATACGGTTCTCTTTCAATTGGGGAAATTTGCTGGCGTCTGTACAAAAAGATAACTAAGGACCGCGTGTGAGAAGATAGAATATAATTTAATTATTTCAACCTTCACGGGCTGGTGAACCGTACAAAAGAAAGCTGAGTTGCAAGATCTATTGGTTTATTTGGCCAGCGACCTTTCATGCACGTAAGTCCGCCGCTACGCAATAATAACTATAAATAACTATATTATAATCCACATCAAGGTACTTGAGGATAAAAAAGAAAATTAAAGAGGTTTTGAGATATGAAAAATTTGTTAGTAAGTAGTGTGTAAGATACTTAAACTAAGTTTAGTTATATAATAATATAAGAAAGTATATCTGTTGGTAAATGAGCGCCCACAAACTGCCTGAGCCGTTTGGCGAAATACATGTAAAAACTCTTATTAAAAAAAACTGAATTTAAACGGCGCGGCGTCAAGACATTCATCCACGGCTGTATTGCCATTGCCGTAGTAGGGAAATACTGATTCTTTGACCAAATAAAGGACAGCCTTCTGGTTTCGTGACGCGTCAATCACGTTTCGCAATTTCACGAAACAATAAACGTGCGTTAGGACTCCACAGTGTTTAGCGTTTTGACCATAGAGCGTGGCAATGCGGCCAGCCTTTTGGGCGCTTTACCAGCGATGCGAAGGGCTTTTTCGACGCCCTATAGCTTAATTTAGCTAATATTGTTCTTTTTCTTTTAAATAATAAATTAATTAAGTGTATAGAAAGGGAATAATCTATACTATAATAAAATCGTAGGAAAGACAAAACTGTACATTGAATATTTTCTTAAAAGGATACTTGGAGCTTGATCTACAATCGATAAAGAAGCAAAAAATATAGTTTGTAGAATTTTTGTCTGTATGTCCGCGCTAAACTCAAAAAGTACTGCATGGATTTACTTCAAATTTGGTATGAATATTGCTGAGAAGTCAACATATATGCTACATATTATCACGCTATCACCTACGGGGAGGAGCTGTGATAATTTATAAAATTTAACGTGGGTAAAACCGCGGGGCACAGCTAGTATAATGATATTACTAAATTAAATTATCTTACCTTATCTAATGTATTTTAATAATGATCTGGCTGTGATCACAGAATACGGCGGCTGGTATGATTATGGAGATTCTCCCGAAACTTGGGGAAAATGAGCCGCTAATTCTTGAGCGGTATCAAGTTCTGTCTTTGATTAATGTTCAAATAGACGATTAGTAACTTGAGACACACAGTAAAAATCTTTAAAAAATTTCAGATTATATAAAGGTTCACTTTTAAAAGTATTACTTGAGTGACTACTGCGCTTAGTTTATAAGATCGTGTTACAGGTACATAAATAAAGAGCGAATTGGTCTTGCATACGATTTCATTCCATTTATTTATTGATAACAATAGTTACAAGTCAGAACATCACAATTTACAATTAATAATTGCAATAATTACATAAATAAATAATAATAATTCGTTTACAAACAATTAATTTATGTTGTAATATTATAATAAAATTGATATGTAGTAAACTAAGTCATCGGTAGTTTCATAAACTCCGAGTCAAAATCGTAAAAATCTTTATCTACCAGCCAAATTTTGAGCCTGCTTTTGAATAGCATGGGGGAATTTGATCTCATCTGGTAGCCGGTTATAAACGCCAGGTCCAATTACTTGGGCCGTTTTCTCTGACTTGCAAAGTTTATGTTTATTTGTACGTAGCCTGTGCCTATGTCGAGTGTTATAATTATGTGCATCCCCTATTGCATCAAACAAATCCTGGTTTCGCCTCACATACATTGCGATAGTTTCATACCTCCTATGGACGTGTTAAATACACGTCCATAGGAGTGAACGTAAATTAAAGGTAGATCTCGATTTGTTTTGTATGAAACTGAACAACTTGGAGCAACATCATCATGTAAAATATAGAAGGAAGAATTTTGTATGGGGTGGAGAGTGGTGCGGGGAGTGGGAGAGGGGGGATGGGGGTATCGGTAGATTACTTTATTTAATTTTTTCAGCTTCATGAGTAGAGTCTCTAACTCCTTAAGTTTCCTCGAATATTTATATAAGTGTTTCGCCGGACCGTCTCAACTGGGTCGTGTTGAATCCGGTAGTAGATGAACCCACTGAGTTTGCTTCGCTGGGTCTTCTCAGATGGGACGCATTGGATCCGGTGGTAGCATTAAAGCGCGGCCGTCGTTATTGACACAAGGTCCGTCATAATAATAATACCTTAATATAGACAGAACCATTGAGAATATGTAGTAAAAATATTAGACTTAAACTAGATAATTAAACATAATCTCTTGACAATAACTTCAAACGAGCTAGCTAAATATCATTGTTATAATAAAATAAATTTTATAAATGTTTTCATATAATGTGTACCTAATATCTATGTTACTAGAAATAACATTCCGTGTACCTAAATATCTGTAATATGTAACTAGAAATAATAACTGTATTACTACAAACATGTTCTGACTATTTACAAGCGCTTTTTTAAAGTCTACGTGAATAAAAACCTTTTTTATTTATTTTATTTTTTTATTTATTTTCTACATTAGAAAAATTTTATACGTTGTTCTTTTGTCCTTTTTTCCTTTCACTCAAAACATTTTGGAATTTAAAATAATAACGTCTTTTCAGGTCCACGCATCCGGTAAAATATCTCGCTGGTAGAAACAAGAATAAGAATCAATTTTGTTTCATACCAAAAAACAAGAGCAGTTTTTTTTCACGATTTTTTTTGCTAACGACATATTTTAAAGAGTGCCTTGTGGCTTTAAAATAAATTAGAATAAAAATATAATCTCGGATTTCCCTAGTGAATATAAACTTTTTGATGTATGCATAGTACGAACGAAGAGAAAAAATTATACCTTCCTACAATATAATCCCATTTTATCAGTTCATTAAAATATGCAAATAATTTTATTATTTTGCGGCGAAGAGAAATTTTATCTAAAACTTCAAAGCTTACGTTTAGTCAAACATCAAACGGCTTTGTGAAATCTTTAAAAGTTTCTGTTGAACATTGTTTTCTCTTTGAGAGTTTAGTTAGATGGTAATCCTTTTAGGTATTTAGTTAGGGTAAAGGTAAAAGAGGTTTCCTTAAATTTGGAAATTAACATTTCAGCCTACCTGAGTGACTCTGTAAGGCGAAATTTGATTTCAATTTCCTGAACTACCTCAGCTCAACTGGGAGGAGAAACTCTTAAGGTAGTAACTCTTTATTATAGCCCTTACTGATGCATACCAATAATAACACGTGTTACAACACTCTTCAAATGGCAACCTTGGCTAGTAGCGATCTCTCCCAGGCAAAATTTCTCCCAGGCAAAATTTGGACGAGGATGAAAAAAAAGGATAGGACAAAAATATATAGTATTTGTTGGCGCAGTCGTTAAAGGATTTTTTCGTATACACTTTAAGTGATTTTTAATTTTTGTTGACGAGGACGTAGTGCAGCTTAATGCTCGCGAACAAGCATGTTGGTGGGAATAATAATATCCTGGGACATTATTTACACACGGCTATCTGATCCCAAACTAAGCAGTGCTTGTACTATGGAAACCAGGTAACTGATATACTACATATAATACTTTTCTCTTGTAAATACATAATTATATAGATAATTATACCAAGACATATGACAAACAGAAATATTGGTCCTGGTTGGGAATCGAACCCACTACCTCCGGCGTGAAAAGCAAGCATTTGCCTACCACGCCAACAGACACGTCGACACGTCGAGAAAAGTTGTATTAGACTGAATGAAAAATTTTACTGAATGAAAAACGCGGAATTCTTTTACTGATTTCATTCATCCACTGATCTAGCAATGATTCGGAATAACCTTTGGACGTTGAACACTAATTACTTTAATCCTGCTTTCCAAAGTCGAGCTTAGTAAAGAGTGAAGCCCTAAGTCAATGCATGAAGTAGCTACAGTAGTTTTGTTTCACTTGGTAAAGCAACTTAAGTAATCCCAAGTGCACTTCAGAATAGGACCAACACTTGTTACAACACCAATTAATAATTAACTACACTCGCGAGCAACCAAATCGACTCAAGCCTAGACGGCGCACATATACATTGATTTTCCTAAAACGATAAATGGTAATTACAAAAGTGATATGTCATTCGAAAGCTGAAGAATTAGGCTTTCAATTAACATCAATACCTTAAAAAAAACTAAGCGCTGATTTATTGACACATTTTAATTGGCCGTCAGCGTAAATTACCTCTTTAGGAATCCACGACTTGCGCTACCTGCTCCCGCTATAAAACCCCCCACTTCCGGTTTATCTTATCAGTTGCTTGTTACAGGTTGACCGGTACACATCTCCGTAAATTGCATTCCTTGTTTTCGCTAACCCATGGATACCACACCAGAAGAAGCCGCTCAAGTTGTTGCCTTGTTGCAACAAGGGTTAAGTCAGCGAGCAATCGCTGCCCAGCTCCACTTGAGCCAGTCTTCTGTATCCCGAGTATACAGACGGTTCCAAGAGACTGGTGCCTTCAATCGGAGACCAAGAACGAGCCACCACCGGTGCACTTCAGAGAGAGACGACCGCTTCATTGTCTCAACCTCGCTGCGCAATCGACACCTTACGGGCGTTGATGTGCAGCAAGAACTGAGACGTGTACGACAAGTGGCTGTCAGCGAGTGGACAGTGAGAAGACGCTTGAAGGAAGCCAACTTGACGCCAAAAAGACCTGCGACGGGCCCTAAGTTGACTGCAGGCCACCGACAAGCGCGCCTTCAATTTGCTCGAGAGCATCTCAATTGGAGCGTTGCGCAATGGCGATCGGTCCTGTTTACTGATGAGTGCAGAATGTGTCTGCATGGCAGTGACAGGAGAGGCCGAGTCTACAGGCGTCCGGGAGAACGATTTGCCCAATGTTGTTTCGCTGAAACAGTGGCATATGGCGGCGGTTCCTGCATGATGTGGGCTGGTATCTCTTTAGAGGGAAAAACCGAACTTGTTTTCGTGCCTGGGGGCGGCCGAGGAGGCGGGCTAACAGCTGATCGGTACATCACCGACATTCTACTGGATCATGTTGTGCCCTACGCAGGGTTTGTCGGTGAAGACTTCGTGTTAATGCACGACAATGCCCGCTGCCACACGGCACGAGTCACTCGACAGTTTCTGCAAGAGGTCGAATTACGCACGATGGACTGTCCTGCGCTCAGTCCTGACATGAATCCCATCGAGCACTTATGGGACGAGCTTAAAAGAAGAGTTCGGGCCAGAAATCCAGTCCCTTCAAGCGTAGACGAGCTAAAGACAGCATTATTAGAGGAGTGGGACGGCATTCCTCAAGAAAATGTCAAAAAATTGATAAGGTCCATGAAAAACAGACTGCGGGATGTAATTAGGGCTAGAGGGGGCAATACGAAATACTGATTTAAATAAAATAATTTTATTTTTAATTTTTTTTGTTTAATTTGTCAAATACGAGACACATACCCTTTTTCCTAAATTCCCGTTTTTCCTACTCTTGCATTCAGACATCATTTATTTCAAAAATGATGGATGGATTTCAATGATAATGATATCAAATTAAAGCTGACATCTTAAGCTTTCGAATGACATATCATTTTAATAATTTCCATTCATGATTTTAGTTGTATCAATGTATGTGTGCGCCGACAAGGCTTGAGTCGATTTGGTTGCTCGCGAGTGTAGTAGGGTTGCTGCTGTAAAGCTTTGTATGTGTTATAATGTCCTCTTAGCCGAATTTCGGCCACGGTGGCCAGGCTCAATGGGACCTAGGCATCTGCGTGGGACATATCATTGTGCACAAGTGTGTGCGCAAACACAGGAGCACTTTCTATTCAATCACTCTCATGATCCGATGGAACAACTAGCGGCACGACGGGAAAGAGGTTAGGTACAGGGCCAACGGCTTTACGTGCTCTCCGAGGGACGCGGGTATAATACCTCCAACTCCCAGACGTCGGAAATTTTTATTTTTACAGAAAAATCGCAGAATCACTTGTGGCCCGACTAGGGTTGCCAGGCCATAAAATGCAAAGGCCGGACTGCGCACTTTATAAGGCCTAACATTTTGCCATAAAAGCCGGACATTTCTTTTTATTGCCAAACAGTTTGCTCTCTTGTCCGCTCGGACGCTCGTCCGCCCATCGTCGTACGAATCGCCACTCTGACAAAAAGCCTAACAAAAGCCGGACAGGCCAAACATGCACATATTTGGCCGGACGCCACCGCAAAAAGCCAAACAAGTCCGGCTAAGGCCGAACACCTGGCAAGCCTAGGCCCGACCCGTGATTTGAACCCAGGACCTCGTCGTCTACGGTTGAACACGCTACCGCTAGACCAGACATGTTGCATAAGGACTTAATTTTCCCATAGAACATTTTTTTTCTTTCTTCATACAAAGTGCATTGGCACTTTTATGTCAGAAGAGAGTTCTTGAAACAGTGATAGTTATTTAAGAAACTTAAACTACCCATGAAATTAAAAAACTTGTAAAACAGTAGTTTGCAAAATACATACATACATAGACTCACGCCTGTTTCCCAGAGGGGTAGGCAGAGACAACGGGTTTCCATTTGTCACGATCTTTGCATACTTCTTTTGCCTCGATTACTGTCATTATATTCTTCACACATGCTCGCCGGTTTAGGGTACCTCTGACCTGCCCTTTCTTGAGAACATCTCCAATTTGGTCAGAGAATGTTCGACGTGGTCTTCCCCTTCCGGTTGTCCCATTCACACAAGCCAGGTATACTTCTTGCAAAATACGCCTCAAGAAAATGTCTTTTTACACAAAATGCATCAGCTGATCGGCTCGATTGTATGTGTAGTGATTTATTTTTTTAATAAATACTTTATGAAGAATACGTGTCTGGCCTGCTCCTGAAGTAATATTCTGACTTTTATAACATGAATTTGCCAAATACGTTAGAAATATTTTACTAACGAAACGAAACGATCGGTTGATCAGATAAACTTTGAATGAAAGTCTAAAAACGATTTATGTCTTTTTGCAAGAATCATTAAAGCGTATTATTTTGTGGCTATGTTTGTCTATTTTTTGTGTGAATGGGCAGATTAGTCTTACTGAGTATATTTATGTAAAAACCTCTAAGGCTGATTTCAGAGTGACGCGCGCGGCACGCGCGGGAGGCCAGCGCGTCTCAACAGCGGCGCGTGCGAGACGCGTCACTCTGAAACGCTAGCTGCCAGTAGAAGAGCTTGGGCAGCGCTGGCCGACGGCGCGCGTGTCACCGGCGGCACGTTTGAACTGCGTGACTATAAAACGCAACTACTATCTAGTGTAATTGTAAGCGCGCGCGTTTAGACGGCGCCGCTCGCCGGCGCGACTCTTTAATCAGCCTTATGGTTCCAAACACAGTACAAATTATGTAAATTATTATTGTGGAGATTTTGACATAGGTTGCATCATCCGTCATATTGGTTATTTTTATGGAAGTTGCCTTTATCAATCCTCGGGCTCCCTAAGTTACGTCCACCATTTATGTTACACCTTGTATAAAGATTAATGCTTCATATCACGATCGCGCTCAAGTTTATGGTAAACTATTATCTCATAAAAATTTGAGACAAAACAGTTGTTATAACTAGAATAAATTTTATAGCACTTTCCGCAAACCATTATTGGAACGAAGTTCCTTATCGCGCGTTGTGAAAGGGGGCTTGACGGAAAAAAATCTTACGAAAAGTTGTCACGACACTTTTTGCAGCTGTGCGGCGTGCGCATGTTTCTCTCTCTCTCTTATAGAAAGCAAGCCAGATATTTTCATTTCTATTTCGCATTGAACAGTGTGGTGTCGCGACGATTATTTTTGTTGAGTGTATACAGGTTTTTTGTACATAATAAAAACTCCGTTCCATCCGGGTGTCCCTTGACACCTCTCAAGTTTTATTTTTATTCCACCAATATTGCGTCATAATTTGCTCTAACTAGCAGCCGTGATCATGGATCAAATGTAAACCCTTGTCCCGTTGACGTTTTCCCAATTTCAAAAGCTAGGGGCACTGCGCTTTTCTTGTCTGGTCGAGTAGTATGTAGGGTTGCCACTAATGATTCCGATCCATTCAAACAAGATTTTTCTTTTCTATTTAAAGATAACGCCCACACCGTACGGTCACCGTAGCCTAGTTGGTAGTGCTCCTGCCTACGAAGCTGGTGGTCCTGGGTTCGAATCCCGGTAAGTGCAAATATTTGTGTGATGAGCACGAATATTTGTTTCTGAGTCATGGACGTTTTCTATGTATTTAAGTATTTATCTAATCTATATAAGTACGTATATCGTCGCCTGGTACCCATAGTACAAGCTTTGCTTAGTTTGGGGCTAGGATGATCTGTGTGACATTGTCCCTATATATATATACATTAGGTAGTCGAATGAATGTCTGGTTCGCGGGGTACTTTATAAACATATCTATCTATACATATAATAAAATCGTAGGAAAGTGAAAACTGTACATTGAATATTTTTTTAAAAGGATACTTGGGGCGTGATCTATATTCGACATCGAAGCCAAAGATATAGTTTTTAGAATTTTTGTCTGTGTGTCTGTTTGTCTATATGTATGTCCGGGCTAAACTCAAAAAGTACTACATAAATTTACTTCAAATTTTGCATGAATATTACTAAGAGGTCGGGTCAACATATAGGCTACATATTATCACGCTATTACCTACCGGTGAGGAGCAGTGATAATTTATAAAATGTAACGCGGGTAAAACCGCGGGGCACAGCTTTAATAAATATAATTGGTGGACACAAAGAGAATCCAGACTCAGAACAACTACGTATCGGCCACATAAATAGTGGTCCTGTGTGGGAATCGAACCCGGAACACGAGGTGACACCGGTCTAAACCGCTGCGTCACACTTGTAGTCAACAGAACAGATCAGTTTGTGAGAACTTTAAAAGAAACTAGAGCAGTTGTTTTGTAGGGTAACAGGAATCACGCTAATATTATAAAGGCGAAAGTTTGTGAGTGTATATGTTTGTTATTCTTTCACGCAAAAACTACCGAACGGATTTTGGTGAAACTTTGTAGTAATAAAGGTTATATATCCGAATAACACATCACACTAATATTATAAAGGCGAAAGTTTGTAAGTGTGTGACTGTGAACGTTTGTTACTTCTTCACGTCTAATTGGCTGGAGCGATTGTAATAAAATTTGGTATGGAGTTAGCTGACACCCTGGATTAACACATAGGATATAATGAGCCGCGAGGCAGAGCTATTAGGCTATAATTTATAAAGATTAAAGCAGGTAAAACCGCGGGGCACAGCTAGTTAAATATAGCTGCAGAAGTGGATAGTGGTAAAAATTAATCTCAAATAAAAAATGGATTTGAATATTATTTTAAACTCGCAACTATAGTCTAGTTGCTGTTAGTCTTATCAAAATAGGTTTATTAACATAATACAATTTTATTACCATCTGCCAACCCTGACCCGGAAGGTAACAAGTGCCCAGCGCCGCCATTACAGCGATAATGGTGACTAACTAACGTCGAATTTTGAAGTACCCTCAGTTATATTGCTGGCTGCCAAAAACGACCGCGACACAAACGCGACAGTTATTTCGTTTTAAACATTTCCAGTAGAAAATAAATATGGTTTTATGACCCCAACATAAAGCAGATCCTTGTTTTTTTCAGCACGACATCTCACACGTGTCGACGACTGTGTCTGTGTGAATGTCCATTTTATGTGAGAAAAACTTTTGTCTCACAGTATATCGGAAGATCAGCACTGCAGAAATGCAGTACTAGCTGAGATAGGACCATTTTTCATACAAGTACGGATAAAATTAATAATTATTAAAATGTATAGGTCTGTAGCACATTAAATGTATTTTCCGTATTTGTAATGAAAATAAAATTATTTCTTTCTTACTTTCTTATATTGTTAACATTATGCCTTTTGCTGGCAAAGTGCGGAGAGGCAAACGTGGGCTCAAGTCTTCAACCATTATAAAACTAAAAACTTAGTAGCATGCCCCAAAGTACCCCGGGTGGTTACTGACAGGGCATCAACCATGAGAGGGCCGGTTTTCGAAACGTTTGGAAATTTCGCTTTAGGTTTATACGGAAAGCCGCTCATTCAATAGAAAATCGTGTTTTTAACTTAATAAGAATTAACACTCTTATTTAAAATAATTCCTTGATCCGCCGCTTAACCATGTCTCAGCTAAACCCTGCTCAACCACTTAAACCCCGCTCAACTATTTCTTTATTTAAAAACCCTACTTAAAGGTTTCTCAGCTAAGTAACGTCATTTTATTTTACACTGTCAACATTTCTGAGACTGGTATAGAGCTTGACCAAAATTAATCGACTAAATCGGATTATTTATCAAAACTTTATGATTTTTGCTCTATGGTAGACATGGAATGATAGATTTATGATCGTAACAGTGCATTTTCAAGGACTATTGATTTTCTTCGGTGGATTTTGAAGTTTGTGATAAGATTCCACTGGAATTCAGTATTTATTTAAAAATTAAACGGTTAGTAACTTCAATAAAACCTCCATTCACAAACAAACGTCAAACAAAACGTCAGCTGATGCAAATAAAATCCACCATATTTGAACAAGCTTTAAACCAGGGGCCGACGTGGTTTAAATTTTGACATGGCTCAACCGCGGGTCAAAGTTAAATCGTGTTTTTAAATGAAAAATTTGATAAACCATGGTTGAGCGGCCGGCTTAAATTTAAGTAGCGTTTTTAAATAAGACTGTAAGTGTTCCAGTACTAAGATTGATTTCTCAAAACCAATTAGATTATTATTATTAGTCAGTGAACGCAAATAAACATGGAAGCATTACTTCAAGGAAACTAAGCGCAAATTTTGACCCAATATCCCAATCAAACTGACACAACGGAATACCGTCTCTGATTGGCCAAAATATTACCGCTCAGATACACCTTTTAAAAGTAGACTTTATGACGTCATGTTCGGGTCTAAATTACCATGTTCATGACATTCGCCGAGGGATGTTTTATGTTATAAAGTGCAACGGCAATAATTCACCGTGACATTGATATTATTAAAATAATAAAGAATTATGATAAAATATACAGTATCTTGAACTTTACGGCAAGAGTTTTTCTAAGGTCTTTAAATAGAGCAGTATTTGGCGAGTAATGGGTTTATTTGCTATGATAATAGGTAAATAAAACAAATTTGTGACCAATTATTCACTAATTATTAT
The DNA here is from genome assembly GCA_951640165.1 of Pseudoips prasinana. Taxonomy (NCBI): domain Eukaryota; kingdom Metazoa; phylum Arthropoda; class Insecta; order Lepidoptera; family Nolidae; genus Pseudoips; species Pseudoips prasinana. Next base: position 9,244,356 of record OX621249.1, read on the forward strand.
TTACAATTTCCGTAGGTATACATAACACTTAAGTACTACTTTTTAGGGCCCCCTTCACTTCTTTATCTATCCGTCCGTCTGTCTGTCAATACCCTTTATCTTGAAAACGCGTGGACGAATCGACTTGAAATTATAGGTGATCTAGATATGCAGGGTTACTTGTAAAATACGAACAACCTCGCAGGACTAGGAAGCTAACACCATAAGCAACAACTTACTCTAAGGGCATCGCAAAAATTACGCAAGCCGCCTGGTTACATATTATTTACGATGCACGTAGAGTTATTGTAAGTGGTAAATTAATGAATATAGACTTTTTACAAAAAAAAAATACGATATATTATTATATTATATTATTATTAATAAAAGTTGTAAAATAAATGTTGTTGCTTATGGTTTTAGCTATCTAGTCCTGTGAGGTAATTTGTGCTTCACAAGTTACCCTGTAAATATATAAATAAAATTGAATTGAATACATTTCCAAACGAACCGTTTTCGTCCATAGTTCTCTTCGCTTTAGATCGAGAGGAAATTTGAAGAAACCAAGCTGTTTTAATACCACCATTACCATTCTTTGTGCATTAAAATAATTGTAATAAATAAAAAAAAATCGTCGTAATTATTGTGTAGATAAATAAATTGATTCGTTTGCATAACAACATCACCATATATTTTGTGTCAATTTGATTGACTTCATATTTAATAAAATTAAAATATATAGCGATGTACTTACTCGTAATAACTAATTCCAACACTCTTGTTATGCAAATGAGATTTATTAATACACCACTTCACTGCACAGGAAGGCATTTTTGGAAATTAAACACGTTGACACTAATAACTGACAGACGACCGCCATTGATGCCTGTAGTGCGCAAACTCGGTCCCACTCGGTCCGCGGCACAATTTTTAAGCCCCGCCTACCGCGGCACAATCTGCGTTGGGTCATTTTCGAGAGCTAGGAATGCTTCCATGTTTATTTGCGTTCACTGTTATTAGTATTATAACTGTAGAATTTCACAAGCTAACGCAATCCCCTTTAGATCAGTTTTCAAAGCATCTATACAGATGTTCCAGTCCTATCGGATATCTAAATTTATTATTCTCGGAATTCGAATTGAAATAGGCCGAGAATCTGTGTCAGTTTAAGTGCTACTTTTAGGTCGGAGTGGATTGATAGAACCCTTCTTAATTTCAAGGTATTCTTTTTGTCGTCAATAGTATCACCTATCGTGTTTCAAATATCCTTAACGAGTTGTATACATTTCAATGGAGCTGGAAATCGAATCCACGAACTTTCCACTGTCACCAGTCTTCGACCCGCAGATTCACTCGCAAGGTTCTTCGGAGAGAGTACTACTTTTCTGAAAAAAAGCTAACTTGTGTTAAATTATAAGCCGCCATAAATATTAATCAACAATATTTATGGCGGCTACAGACGTCAAAGGTTGTCTTGAGTTACATTCTGTGTTCTTTAATATACTTAATAATAGCATAGCACAAGTTTTCTAACACTTATATGTATATCTGTAGTCCTGAAAACATGTTTGCAAAATTTCACGATGATTGATTTACAAGCTTAAGTGTGAAAGCGTAACAAACAATCTCGCATACTCATATACAACATCAGTCACGATTTAAAATATAGCTTGGTTAAAGTACGTACAAAAATGCATTACTAAATTAAGGCGATAGTCTCATTTTGCAATCAGGTTTAAATTACGGATCCATGTGCTTTTTGGACAAAAAATATTCACTTTATCCAACTACGTGCAAAAGTGCATTTAGACTGATGAGTATACTTGCTTGAAAGTAGCCGGTATCATTTCACAATTGCTTTATAATAGTTAATTACCAAGAGCAAGCTTTTCCAGTTTTTATACTGGGGAAAATTTTACATGAATAAATAATTTTATTATGTGAATCTGTAGCCTAATTATATATATAATGATTTTAGCACTTCTTTCGTAAAACTCACACCTGGTAAATCTCTGTTTATTATATAACAGATATCTAATGCCCACAAAAAGTAACGAAAAACAAATACACAATGCATATGTTTTTTTGTTACCATAAAATATCAGACTTGAGACATTGCTCTGGAAATCCCAATTATACGAGTACTTTTTTAAGTAAAGTAATATATTGTAAATAATATATTACTTCTAAAAAGTGACTTTATTGTACTATTGCCACGTATTTTAATTTTTTCAATAAAGCCTAAGCCTGGCAGTAGTAAAAAAAATCATCAAGTGACAGGGGTTCATCCAGCTCGATGGCTGTGGCAAGATTCGAATCCGAAGTGGTGTGCCCTCTTTTTTATGAATTGATGCATGACCACAATTGCACCTGATGGTAAGCGGAGATGAAGACTAAGTGTAAGGTGGTGTGGTTGTACCTATAAGATGCTTGTTCACTTTGAAATTGAATAAACCCATTGGAATCAAATTTTTCGCGAATCTGCGTCTTTTAAAGCTGCTTGTATGTTAGTAACTCACCAGTTACTGATTACTTAGCAAACGAGGCATATGCATCAGGCAACGTGCCTTGTATCGAATTGTTCTTTTTCACACAGTAATTGAGTAACGTGTCCGTCCATACTTGAAATTAATTGGTTTCACTATTTTTATGTTGGATAATCATGGGATTTTACGCCTCCACCGAAAGGAGGATTTTAAGTTTATGTTTATATGAGACTATCGTGAAAATGTTTCGCAGATTAAGAGATAAAGTAATCTTCTTTGCTCTCGCCTCATTTCATTAGGCGGGGCCGTTAAATATTTCGGCGCGCACTATTCACTTTGTTGGTAAGATATACACACATCAACAAAGTCTAGGGATACGTTATTTTGAAATCAAACATGGCTTTATTGTTTAAAACCTATTTAGTTTCCTTAAAAAGTTTATTTACAGATTTAAACCTTGTCTATTCTTTATTCAAAATTTAAAAATTAAAATGAGAAACAAATGAAAACACGCAAAGCACAGCGCAATCTTGAGTTGTATCTAATTTCAAGAAGTTGCATTAAAAATTTTTTTGCGTGTTAATTGAAGAAAACCTGATAAATTGTTTTATTTTCTTTTCTCAATTGGTTGTGTAAGCTTTTTAGCGTCATGCCACGCCATCATTTGAGTCGAGATGAAATGTTACGGGCAGTTGGCATGTTACAAAACGGTGCTATTCAACGCGTCGTTGCTGAGTCTCTGGGCACAAGCCAAAATGTGGTATCCAGGCTGTGGTCACGTTATCGCGCTACTGGAGATGTGGCAGAACGGCACACAGGTAGATATCGTGTTACCACTCAGAGACAGGATCGATTTCTCCAAATGACCGCCAGAAGACTACCCAATATCACAGCGATGCAACTAGTGCAAAGGCTCCAGGAGGGTCAGCAGCTGCTGGTGAGCGACCAAACCGTGCGAAGGAGGCTGCATGAAGTTGGTCTTCATGCTCGCAGACCGCTACGAGTCCCAGCGCTGCGACGTGGCAATCGCGGTAGGCGACTTTTATGGGCTCAAGAACATTTGACATGGAGTGATCAACAATGGTCATTGGTGCTGTTCACTGATGAGTCCCGCTATGGATTTCATCCAGATTCGAGACGAACACGCGTTTGGAGAACTCCAGGCAGGGTCAGCCGTCTCCGACATCCACAGGAGGTCCACTCTTACCAAGGCGGGACAATTATGGTGTGGGCAGGAATACGAATCGGCGGACGAACCCAACTCATTTGGATTCAGGGCAGCATGACTGCCCATAGATACCGTGAGGAGGTAGTAGAACGTGTCATTGTCCCGCTCAGGGCCCTAACGGGGCAAGAATTTCAGCTCATGCATGACAATGCACCTTCCCATACAGCGCGGCTGGTGAGGGCCCCCCTTCGAGACACGATGTTCAGGTATTAGATTGGCCTCCACAGTCGCCAGGCTTAAACCCAATTGAACACGCCTGGGACATGTTACAGCGAAGAGCATTGAGGGATTTTCCGCCCAACTTGACAACAGAAGAACAACTTTTCGAACATTTAAAAAGAACTTGGGACTGCATACCCCAGCAAGACATTGACACCTTAATTTTAAGTATGGAAAATCGTTGCCGCTGTGTGATTAATGTTAGAGGAGGAAATACCGATTACTGATTATCAGATTTGGTAAGATTTTTATTCATTTAATTCGATTGAATAATTTTATAAGAATAAAATGTTTTTGTTCACTCAGTAATTTTCTATGGCTTAATTAATTTAAGACTTTTATTAATTAGAAAAACAAAATCGCATCGTGTTGTTAATGTTTAAATATCGGCCATGAAATTATCTTTAATTCTTCCATTTACAGTCATAACAAAATGTTTATAGTTTTCTAGATAATCAATGAAATGTTCAATATCCCTAGATTGTGTTGATGTGTGTATTATTAGATACACTTTATAATTGACGGGCCGGTTGTCGTGATTGGTAAATGCTTGGCTTTATCGCCGTAGGTCGTGGGTTCGATTCCCACACTATGCTAAGTGCACCAATTGAGAAGTGCACCACTTGCGAAGTGTACCATATGAGCAGTGCACCAGTTGCTAAGTTCACCATTTGAGCATAGTGTACCAGTTGAGAAGTGCACCAAATGCGTCAAACTTAATGATACGGTTATTATGGCGGTTTTTAAAAAAGTAGTAGCGGCTAGCTTAACCATTCTTTTCTTTTTAAGTGCGAACACAGCATGTTCACGAATATCTCACTTTCACATACATTTACAAACTTAATTTTAATAACAACAAATTTACAATAATTGAATACATACATAGACTCACGCCTGTTTCCCAGAGGGGTAGGCAGAGACAACGGACTTCCGATTGTCACGATCCTTGCATACGCTTCGTTTACTGACATAATATTCTTCATACATGCTCGCCGGTTTACGGTACTTCTGACCTGACCTTTCTTAAGTACGTCTCCGATTTAATCAGAGAATGTTCTACGAGGTCTTCCCCTTCCGGTTGTACCATTCACACAGGCCAGGTATACTTCTTTTGTAAATCTTCTTTCATTCATTCTTTCTAAATGGCCAAACCATCTCAGCATACCTTTTTCAATTTTTGTGACTACATCCTCTTTCACACCACAACGCTCTCTTACATCAGTATTTCGAATTCTGTCTCTCAAAGTCACACCACACATACTTCTCAGAGCTCTCATTTCCACTGCATTTATTTTACTTTCATTCTTTTTCTGCCATACCCAACTTTCACTTCCATAGATTAAAGTTGGCACTAACACTCCATCGTGCACGGCCAGTCGAGCCTTCTTTGAGACTTGCCGGCTACTCATAAAGGCGTGTAGTGCCCCATTCACTCTGTTCCCCGCATTTACTCTTCTAAAAATATCTTTTTCATATTTCCCATCTCTCGTAAACAAAGTTCCCAAAGTTACAAACTCTTTCCTGTTCGACTTTCTCTCCTCCAATCACAATATCACATGCTGTCGTGTATTCATCCATAATTCATCAATAATTAAATGACAATAATAATTGAATCTATACTACTACTACATGTTAAATTAATTTATAATTTAGTGTGAAGGAATGTCTTGATAGTATTGACCGATACATTGAACGGATCGAGTTCCTGATAAATTCAAACTCAAACTCAAATATTTTATTCGCTTAAATATGGGTTATAAAAGATCTTAAAAATAATACAGTGTACGCTCCATATTAGCCTTTCGGCGTGCAAATGTTGACAATTATTGTATTTACCTACCTATTTTATTACTAATCAAATTTAATAAATTATTTAACTTGCCCATTTTATTAATATACTTATATAATTATATTATTTTATTGATTGGTTTACAATTTAAATTATATAATTGTTGATTCCTACTTAATAATGTCATCTTAATCATAAGTTATCATTTAAATATTCATCAACTGTATAGTATGCTTTATCAATAAAAAATTCATACAATTTTTTCTTAAATATTCTTGAGTCTTGGATACCTGTTATATTTCTTGGAATCTTATTATAAATCCTGGGCGCCATACAGAAAACACTTTTATTAAAAAGAGCTGTTTTATGTAATGGCATGCACACTTTCGTTAAGTCAAATTTCGTTTAGGGTGGAGCACATTCGATAAAATGACGAATGCTGAGCGTAGTTAGTGTGACATGATGGTAGGTTAAACAATTTGCGATTGTGTAAGCGGCTTCCAGTTCGCGATATATGTAATTGTAATTTTCCCAACAAATCCGGACCATCTATTGCGCCATTAAGGATATTAAACAATAGAACAACATCAGCTATCTTGCGTCTATGGGCAAGAGGCAGTACTTTGAAGTGTTCTAGCCTAGCTTCAAGCAATTTAACTTGCGACAGAGATTATTTGCGTAAGTTAGGTGGTATAGAAATTTCTTTTGAAGCCCTTCGATTCTATTGATATGAACTGCATAAGATGGGTTCCAGATTGGGCTGCAGTATTCCAATAAACTGCGAACATAGCAGTTGAAAAGGATGATGGGAATTACTGGGTCTCTAACTTACTTACTTACTCCTAAGTCACGGGTGCTCGTAACTTCATTCAATGGTGTATCGTTTATGTGATATGTTACACTGGGTGAGTTTATTTTTCGGGTAAAGTTTATATGTGAACATTTCGCCGGATTAAGTATCATTTTATTCCTATAACACCAGTGACTTATGATATTAAGATCCTTTTGTAGAGATTTGATATCGTCATTACCGTTGATCTCTCTATAAATTTTTAAATCGTCAGCATATATTTAAAGCTAGAGGTTATGGTGGAGCCAAGGTCGTTAATAAATAAGAGGAAAAATAAAGGTCCGAGATGCGAACTTTGCGGTACACCGGAAGGAATAATTCTGATATGTACTCACGTTTGCCCACTTAGTTAAATAGTGTTTTTTTTTTTTTTGGCTAAACTGACAATATCACAATATTACACTATAATAATGTTTAGACTATACAATATGATTAATTATGATATCCACACCGTTTACCACAGATAAAGTTAAAACATACGAGTAAGTTCAAATTGAGAGTCGAACAATTATGCAAAAATTAGAGAAAAGATAGTACGAACAACATAATACATCAACAATAAAGTTCTTAATCCTGATGTTATACACTTATTACAACAGCAGTATTACATAGTTACACAGTCTTTACTACATAGTTAGTAAAGGTGGTTCCTCAAATGTACCGTTATGGCGTGGAACGGGCATTCGCCAGTATAAGCTTCTTGAATGTACTTACACTACTCGCAAAAACATCAATATTACCAAAATTACTGTTGAAAGAATCCAGTATACGACAAATGGGAGAGCGTTTGCCTGTATTAGTGCGTGAATAACCTGTGTAGAATGTCGGGATTGAACGACAGGCTCGCGGTTGCGATCTGGTAGGCACATAATAATGAATGCTGTTAATAATATCGTTACAGTCGTATCTATTGTGACATAAGTCATACAGAAACATCGCTTGCAACTGTATTCTTCTCGACTTTAGATCTAAGAGTTGATATTTTTGCAGCAGTGCAGAGTAATTCTGGTAGCTATGAAAGCATTTATAGTGCATACAACGCAAGATTTTTATTTGCACCCTTTCAAGGCTATAAAAGTTACTAACATATAATTTATGGCCACAAACACTGCAAAAAGGAACAACGATTATATGAATAATAATTGTGGAATGCCAAACCACAACGCGTCAGTGCAAATTTAATAGCGAGGCGAACGTTTACCACTGCAGTCCAAATAAATCAAAGCCCGTGGATTGTTGCATTAATTACACTTTGGGTGATTACGTTATACATTCAGATTATGTTACAGACGCCAGCACATCAAGCTACCCCAATCTGTCAAATTTCCCCAATTGAAAGAGAACCTTACGCTTTTGTGATAGAGTTGAAAATCTATAAAAGAAATTTGACAGATTTAGGTAGCTGGATGTGCTGGCGTCTGCACATAGACATGTACCTCAATAGTGTAGATGAGACCCGATTCTGTTCTTTTTAACAACAAAGTAAAAAACCCCATTACATATTTAGAAAGTAGTAGTAGTAAACGTAGTTGCCTAGTCTTCGGGTAGATTGGCCATGCTAGCTGAAATCTGTTATTAACTGGCTGAAAAACTACTGCGATTACATAAGTCGTTGCTGTGCCGTCTCCCATGGCTTGTCGCGGGGATGACGGTTGCATGGTTATAATGTAGCTGTAAGTCCTACTAACATATAGGAGTCATAGATAGATAGATAGAGTACACTTTATTGCACTAGAAAACACAATACATAGTTACTTGATAAATAAATTTTCTCTTCTAGTCTTTTAAAACCGCATGACAAAAACAAAACCTAGGAAAACGTGCCTACCACAAAGTGTTTAAACATTTCAGACATTAATGTTATAAAATATGTGGTCACAAATTTGTTTACAAAGACCCGTGGAAAATTTGCTCACCCTCCTTCGAGTCGATTGCTTTTGATGGGCTGAGGCTACATCGGGGAATAACAAAATTACTGAGTAATTTTATGATTCATTAATTATTTTGTTAATTTAATGAAATAATTCATTAAGATGACGGTTTACAGGGTGAATACAGGATCCAAGTTTATTTTCTCAATTTTTTTGCTTGCTTTTTATATGCCATCCTAAATACCATAATCCCATCTATAAACAAATTAATGCATCAGGTGTTCTAGTGAAGAATTATTTTTGTTGTTCTACTAAACAATTCGAAATAATTAATTTTAATATTAGTTAACCTGTACTATTTAAGGCCCACAACACAGCGCGTAGCTACAGACGTAGTCACACATTTACGTATAGATGTTTTATAGAATATAAAAATATACGTCATCGACAATTGTGGTAGCCGGCAAGCATCAAAGAAGGCTCGACTAGCCGTGCACGATGGAGTGTTAGTGCCAACTTTAATGTATGGAAGTGAAAGTTGGGTATGGCAGAAAAAGAATGAAAGTAAAATAAATGCAGTGGAAATGAGAGCTCTGAGAAGTATGTGTGGTGTGACTTTGAGAGACAGAATTCGAAATACTGATGTAAGAGAGCGTTGTGGTGTAAAAGAGGATGTAGTCACAAAGATTGAAAAAGGCATGCTGAGATGGTTTGGCCATTTAGAAAGGATGAATGAAAGAAGATTGACAAAAGAAGTATACCTGGCCTGTGTGAATGGGACAACCGGAAGGGGAAGACCACGTCGAACATTCTCTGACCAAATTGGAGATGTTCTCAAGAAAGGGCAGGTCAGAAGTACCCTAAACCGGCGAGCATGTATGAAGAATATAATGACAGTAATCGAGGCAAAAGAAGTATGCAAAGATCGTGACAAATGGAAATCCGTTGTCTCTGCCTACCCCTCTGGGAAACAGGCGTGAGTCTATGTATGTATGTATGACAATTGTGGTAGCTTAATATTCTAAAATATTAAAAACGATTTATCACTTTTGTATGTTCAACCAGTAAAGTAGGATATGCCCGACCGGCTTATTGTCCATTTTAATCCTATAACCTTACCAAACGAAATAGGTATATAAGTGTTTTTCTCATATTTAATGTACATTAGAAAAAATATTAAAATTTACTATAAATATTTTGAAATATTGATAAATAATACAATTTATGTGCAATTATGCATTTTGCTGACAATTTGATGGCATGTCAAACATCTGTATTTGCGAGCAAGATAGCTTGGGCCTTAAGTTAATTATATTTAATGTTGACTTGAAAAAGCATGCATTAATGTAGTTACCTCATAGGAGTGAACTAGAATCGTTTTGTGAGAATAAAGGCTTTTTAAACCTAAACCTATATAAAAACGGTCAAGTGCGAGTCCGTCTCACATACCAACCATAGCCCAAGATTGTCAGTCGTTGAGCAAAAAGTCATGGAAGTTTTATTAAATTATTTTATCATTTCTTATTATACCGGTAGTAAAAATACACACTTTATCAAACTTTCAACTAAATATCTATTTCGGTTCATGGAATAGCTGACAGATAGATGGACGAGTAGCTTGGTTGCTAGGCTTGGTTTTCTTTGGCACACTTTGGGTTCGGAATCCTAAAAAAGCGTACCAAATAACCTAATCTTGTATTAAAATAAATAAGGTTGAAAATAATTTAAGATAAAAAGAGAATTACGAAAGTAATATAGCTCCGTATTATATTTTTTGTATTTTTAAAGTTATTCAGAGCCGTCCGGGCCGTGTTTGCGAGACATACCTACAGACTTATAGAACTAAGGCTTCCCTCACACTAGCGACTTTCGAGCGACGAAGTCATGCCAACGCTGAGCGACTCCCGAATACCGGGTTTACACAGCGCTGATGACACGTCGGCGCGGCGGCGCCAGCTTCCCGTTTTTTTAAACACGTTCAATAAACAACGAAACCTTCTCACCCCCGCCTTTCAGCATGTCTCGCCATTTTCATAGTGATCGAAGATACCCGTCAGGCGCAACTCTAACATGATACCAGAGACACCATAACATGATCCTGCGTTGGGCAGCTGATTACAATTGGGGTAGCGGTGCGTTGTGCGGGCGCTAGCAAGACAACGACGCTTAAAAGACGCTAGTGCGGGGGTCCCTAAAGAAATAGTATTAATGTACGTGCATATTTCGTCATCATCATCACTATCATATCAACCAAAATACGTCAAAATTTATCAAAGGCCACCCCTTAAGATCCCCATAATTCCGCATCTAGCGATCCAGCGCAATATATACTCAGTTATCACTGATCTATGTATATGATTTACTCATTTCCGTACTTTATTTTTTCTTTCCAATGTAGTAAGTTAAGTTTATCCATCAGTACATTTAGATTTCTATGTGGTATTTAATAAATATGTTTCTTATAATTTATTACACTAAAAAGATTATTTACGATCAAAGTTAAATACATACAGTGGCTTACAATTGTTATACCAATACGGTAAACAAAAAGGAATATAATATTTAATAATTTCTCTTTTTCTGTAGTCTAAGTCTGTCGAGTATTTTATACCAAAATGAACTAAAATGTCGCGGTAATCCACTGTATTTGTAGATTCTGCATCCAACCATTACATAGTACTCGCCATTTTAGATTAAAAGAATACGCCCTGACACGGAACAGCCTTGTTAGAAACTGTCTGAACGGAGCTAAAGTGAGCTGTAACAAATTACGTTTGGCGCCGTTTATTTGGCTTGGGAACGGTAAAATGGCCATTTTATGTGTTTTATTTATAAACGGTAAGAGGTCTGGGTAATTTATTACTCTGGTGATACTCTTGTGGCAAGACGTGTGACAGGCAGGGGACTTTTATCGGGCCCTTTTTGTAGGGAGGCGTTTGGATTGACTTATGAGAATGTATCCCGAGAAATATATTGTACCTAACTTAATTAAGAGAATTCAAGTTTAAAAAGTTTACTGACATGAAAATAATTCGATGTCGGTACAGTGCCAGTATATTTTTTACTAAGCACTTTGGGTGTCATGGTGAAGCAAGGGAGGGAGGTGGAAACATGCGACGATGCTTATGACTATAAGCATAGTGACATCAAATAAGTTAATATGAAATAGGTATTAAAACTAACGATAAAAAATAAACGATATCTCTAAGTTATTATATTGACTGCACGTGTGGCGCAGCGGCTAAGAGAGTCGCCTCACAGCTACGTGTCGCGGGTTCGAGTCCTACGCCGGACAACTATTTGTGTGACCCATAAATAGTTGTTCTGAGTCTGGATGTAATTTGTGTCCGTGTATTATTGTAAAGTGCCCCGCGACACTTGTCTTTTTAAAACAAAGTAAAAAAAGTTATTACCAACTCAATAAATATTATAATTCCTGTGTTAAATTAAAACTTGAAATAAAAATGTATATATATCAACGTATGTTAGTATTTCGTCTACCACCGTACATATCACAAAAAACCGTATACCGCCCACTAGCACTCTATGAAATCAACTAACTTGGCAACTTTGAAGTGAGAGAGGCGGTGATTGCTTACCATCAGGTCACCCCTTCGCACGGTTGCCTTGCCATCAGTAAAGTTTTAAATCTGTTTAAATTTCTAAATAAACTTAACTATTCTAAAACGTCGGAGTATGAGTTTTTGTTTTATTGGAAAAAGTTTAAACTTATCTCAAGAGTGGCACAAGGAATCAGTCAATATTTTTATGATCAATCATTCATGGACGTTGACAAAAGAGCTTGAAAACTTTTTACCACTAAGTAGTGGGGTATCCACATTTCAAGGAAATTCAGGACAGTTATCATTATTTTATTTACCAAGGAATAGCAACATTACATACACAGAGATATTTATGACAGTAAGTTATTTAAATATACATTCCTTGTGTTGTAACAATTACAGATATCCACAGCATTTAAGTTTTACAAACAAGTTTAAATACGTAGAATAAGATTAAATAAAAAATAAAAAACGGACTGTAATTTTAAAACATTACTGGACACATAATTTCTTAAAATTTAGTTCAAAGTAAAGTCAGAGTAATATTAATACGTGAAGTGAACTTTGTACCCCTTATTACTAAAATTGCGCGAACGGAGGAGTATGAAATTTGGAACAGTTAAAGTTTATATGGAGAAGGAGTGCAGAAACCTAATATATTTATACAACATGTAACGTAATTAACGCACACTCTCAGACACCCCAATTAGAATATTATGTTATAATCATAATACATACACTGAATTTTTTATTTAACATGTATATGCATTGTTATTTAGTAAATTCGTTTCTTGGAATAAAGTTTATTTTTGGAATTGTTTATGGTGGAATTTGTTTGAATACAAATAAAACAGCAATTTTAGAAGTCTTATTATTTCACTTACGGTCCATTTCAATTTATTTTGACTTTACAGGGTTAATATGACAATAAGTTCCGTAGTTTTCATTATTATGGAAAAAAAATTACCTATATTAAAAATGATATAAATCGATTCAGTAAACGATTCTGAACAAACTATTTTCAGGATGTTCGTTAATTAAGTTACATGTTGTATAATAGGCATTGGAAGTAAATCAATTTAATGGAACGGCTAGAAGACGGCCGGGGAGAGACTAGATCCACTACAAACAGCAACGTGCTCTTCCAGGGCAGCTGTGTGTTTTTGACCGGGATTTGAAAGTAGTGTCTCATTTTATGCGGTTAAACGCGCTATCGCTAGACCTGCTAGGTAATTTTGTTTATAGTAGGGTATATATATGCATATAACATGCATACAAAATAATATCTAGGGACAATGTCACACAGATCATCCTAGCCCCAAACTAAGCAAAGCTTGTATGGGTACCAGGCGACAATATACATACTTATATAGATAGATAAATACTTAAATACATAGAAAATATCCATGACTCAAAAACAAATATTCGTGCTCGTCACACAAATATTTGCACTTACCGGGATTCGAACCCAGGACCACCAGCTTCGTAGGCAGGAGCACTACCAACTAGGCTATGGTGACCGTGTGGCTATGGTGATTTGAAAATAGTGTCTCATTTTCTGCGGATAAACGCGCTATCGCTAGACCTGCTAGGTAATTTTGTTTATAGTAAGGTATATATAAATATACTTCATCTATGAAAGGCGTGTGGTTCCTGAACCAAATAATGACAGGACTATCCCATTACATCCGGTGGGTGTCGTAAAAGGCGACTAAGGCATACAGCAGGTAGTCAGGCAGTAGCGCAAAGAACTGCAGTCGCCAATTCGCGAGCCAAGCGCGGTGACTTAGGCCAACATCTCCAAATGGCAACGTTGTGGAAAGTTTTGGGGGCGGCTTATTTATTTATTTTTTTTTTTTTTTTTTTTTTTAATAATAATTTCTTTATTCTCCAAAAGATTTGTACAGATTCATAGTAAACCTAAATAGTACCTACAATAGTATGGTAGTTATGTGCACCAGCTGACGATATCATACATGAAAAAGAAACGGGATATGGCCCCGCCGTTTGCAATGGTCTAGTTTTCAACTCGATTTACAATATGTATCTATAACTGTAAAAAGACACTTATGACCTCGCTAAAGGAACTGTTTTACAATGGAACTGAACAACTATTACACATTCAATCTATAACACATTAATTAAGTAAAAAACCTATAAATTATCACGTTTATACCTTAATATCTACTATAAAAATATGTTATTATATAAATTATGAAATGAAAATAAATATATTCAATAAATACAACTATTTATGTCTGCGCACTGTATAGAATAGACGTTTTCGCATCCACACACACAAACATACACGCACACACGAACACGCATGCACGCACGCACACACATACACCACACACAAAGACCCTCACGTTCCATTTCCACATTTTATACACCCAAAATTAACCCACTTCATTAGTTTATTTTATAACATCTTAATTAGAATATTATTTATTTTGTCCTAGTTCATTCAAATTTTCTCTTTTTGTTTAACGAGTATAATGTGAAGAGTGGGGCATCCTAACACAGGTATTTTATTACTTTAAAGGAATGTCCCAACCATTACTATGAACCACATTGTAAGAAACTGAAAATAAACTATTTTTAATTTATTATTTCTGTGATAATAAGTGATTGGGCTTAGGTGTCCAACTAAATACTGGCGTCTAGATACCAGCCTAGTCCTCCAATTAACGGCTTATATAATCATCCGGTGACGAATTTAAACAAAAAAAATAATAATAATAATAGGGACAGAAAATATCTCACCCAAACATTTATTAACTCACATAATCGTCATAAACGGATACTGGTCCAAGTTTCCCAATATATATCGGACTAGTCTGACTTTAGCGCATTCAATGGCTACATTATTAGCTACCCTCGGCCGCAAAGTTCTGACATTGAAACTTATTCGTTAGTTACCTCTTCGCCTTTTATAAGTTTTCAATCGAAGAAAACCAATATTCGGAGTGTTTTACACAGTCGTATATATACTGTAGACTTAGATGACTAAAGTTTAGTAGTTGACCTACTAAGATATTTCGTTATACCTACCTTACGGTGATATTAGAATTTAACATGTGAGAAAAGCACGTGTTGGACTAGGGGTTAGTCAACGTGACTGCTAAGCCGCAGGTGGTGGGTTCGATTCCCACCCAGTACAAATCCTTGTGAGCACGATTATTTGTTTTGTGTCTGAGTCTGATATATAATATACTATGTATGTTTTTACAAATATGTAAGTATGTTTATCAGTTTTCAGGTAGCCATAGCAGACTCTACCTAGTTTCGGATCAGATGGCAATTTGTTAGTGCCTCCAATAAATTTATTTATTAGTATTATTATATGTATTCCTTTGCGTCTGTTACAGACGATTTACGGCGCATTGTCTGAGAGACATTTTTTTTGGTGGCTTAACAAACCGATGCAAGAGCGACATAGCCTGCCGCAGGCCTGACTAGAGAAGTTTGCGGTGGTTGGTGCCGAGCCGCTTTCATGTCGCTTCTGTCTCTTATCAGCAAGTACTCCGAACCAGGCTTCGTCATAGATCTTACGACCCTCCACTACACGTTTGCGCCATTCAACTCTATTTTCAGCGAGCTTTTCCCAGCTACAGTGGTCAATTTTAAAAGCGGCCATATCCCGCTTGTTGCTTATTATAATACTATATTTATTACTATGATTTATGTATCAGACTATGAGAGTAAAGAAATAGAGAGTGCACTTCTACGTAGTTGTTTAGTCTCTGTGGAAATTGGCCGCCATATTCGGTGAGGAGCATTATTATTAAATTTAAATATAACTATTACAAAGTAAAGCTATCTGTCACGTAATTTTGTCTTTTTGTTATTACTTATTTATTTATTTGGACAACCAGTAGTTGTTACATTGTTTCTTACGTCTAGATTATTAAGTACAAAATTATAATTAAATGCACAACATTTTAAGGTCACAGCATGCGCATAAATTTCATAACAGTGACACATAAAGCAAAATAAAATTAAATGAAATAAAATATACTACATAAAACAAATAAAATTAAACATATTTTTGACTTATCTACAATACTACGTCTAACCGAATTGCTTCCGGTAAAGTAGAAAGTTTCAATAAGAACTAAAGTTTTATTTTATAGAAGAAAACTATGCGACGGATTTTAATCCAGTTTTCGCCAACAGATAGTTAGATTTATGAGAACGGTTTTAGAATACAAATTACCTGATTTTGTTGGAAAAAAACAGAAGTGGATCCACTTGCATTTTTGAGACCCAAATTTAATCTATAATTTGAGCAAAATACACATTTTATATAAGACCCAAGTTCAGTTCCAACCAGTTTTTCTCAACTATCTTTAGGTGATCGGAGAGGTAAAGCACCTAAGAACATGGTAACTCTATAGGTGGGTGACCGCACAAATGGTTTGACTTCTTGATTTTTCCCACCACAAGAATGACTACCTCGAAGGCTTAGTAGTACTAAATTAACCGCAAATAATGGGTTCCTTGGCTCAACTTCCGGTCCAGCCAAAAAGTGTTATTAGTTTCTTTCTGCCTTGAAGAACACCCAGTCAGCACTTTAGAGTATAAAAATTGGAGGTATTATGAAATGAAATGAAATTTATTCAGCACTTGGGTATTAACATACACTTGTACTTGTCAAGGTCACAATGCAGTACATAAACATAGTGGATAGTATAACATTTACAAAAAAAAATAATTAGTCCGTCCGTGCGGTTTGTTTTATCGCATATAATTTCTGAAATCCTTAAATAAATAACAAGTTACTAATCTATTATTTTGAAATTTAGTTCTACTATATTAAAATTAAAGAATGGAAGACTAAAGCAAAAAGACGAAATTCTAAATGAGGGTGTGATCACATGCACGGGATCACCAATCACGCGTTAATGGGCCAAAGCGATCCTAGCCGCTGATGAACCTACCCTAGCTAGCCTGCGGCTTTCTCTAGCTACCTAGGTGGACGACCCGGAGAAGAAAGCCACAAAGAAACTCCGGGCTTGCTTTTTTCGTCTACTTTTGCTTTCAGTTTACGATTTTTTTTTAATGTCATGTATTTTACTTACATTGTGATTGGTTGTTATGTAGGTTAATGCACGCACCGAACCGTTGTCATCCAGTGAATCATAATAAAATAAATAAGCAATAGCTTATGCTTTGGAAAGTTCTCAAAGTTGTCCACTCTCACTCTCTAGCTGGTCGAGTTTGAAATTAGTCCCATCGTCGGACTATTCGAGTAAGAGTAGGAAAGTGAATCAGTAATTTTCCGCTGATATTTGTGCAGTTTAATATGTGTTCTTTAGTCGGCTAGTCTTCAGTGTGATTCATACTTTAGTCTTAAACCTAAAAAGCACAAATCTATACTCTATACAAATAAATAAAATTGGAGTGTCTGTTTGTAATATTGAAATAACCGGTTTTTACTACATTAATATGAATATATATACGGTACATACACCAAAATGACATTTTTTTACAATTTTTGTCTGTCTGTCTGTCTGTTTGTTCCGGCTAATCTCTGAAATGGCTGCACCGATTTTGATGGGACTTTTATTGGCTGATGCAATAAGCTGATGTAATAAGGAGTAACTTAGGCTACTTTTATTTTATAAAAAGTCTTTTATTTTACAAGAAAAACCAAATAAACTAATTTACACGCGGACGAAGTCGTGGGCACAGCTAGTATTAAATATAAAAAGAGAGTACCCATTCTACCGTAAACAAAATTGACATAACTATTATAACTTGCCGAGCTCAACGATACTCTTCAAGCTACGTAATATGAAGGGTTAGAGTGATTGGCTAATATCATGCCTCACTTATCTTCTCGCAATTTCGTTGCAAAGAGCAGATGGTGAAATCGTTCGATCAATTTGCTAACTTTATACAAAAAGTGGATATTATGACGTCATACGACAGTGACGTCATAGGAACTTTGTCTCAGGTTAAGACGTTAGTGGGCAGATACTGATTATTGATTTTTAGTATCACAGATTTTTTTTCTAAACTGTAAAACTGTATTTTCTTCTAGTGTTCTACCACTATCAGAGTGGCTTTGCGGCAACTGTTTCAGTCAATGATTTATTGAATTATAAATTTGGACATTTAATTTGTAAATCTATATCTGTACATCTTCTTTCATCTTATCTTACATATAATCTTACATATAAATAAAATTGGAGTGTCTGTTTGTAATATTTAAATAACCGTTTTTTACTACGTGTACATGAATATATATACGGTACATACACCAAATTAACATTTTTTACCATTTTTGCCTGTCTGTCTATCTGTCTGTTTTGTTCCGGCTAATCTCTGTAATGGCTTGACAGATTTTGACGGGGCTTTTATTGGTAGGTAGCTGATGTAATAAGTCGTAACTTAGGCTACGTTTATTTTAGAAAACATCATTTATTTTAGAAAAAACGTATAAAATACTAAACTCGAACAATACGCTCAGGATACCGTTAGTGCTGAGTGTATTGTCCGAGCGGTGGGACTCGGCGATGTTGGAGAGGTGGATGCACCTGCACGCCAGTTCGTCGTGCAGGTGCATCCATTAGTATCCACAAAATTTCACATTTACATCCATTAGTATATCCACAAAAGTATTTCGAGGAAATAAAAGTATTTCCTCGAAATACTTTTATTTATTTAACCGCTAAACCAAACCCTACCTACTCAAGAAGTAGCAAGAGAATATGTTCATAAAAATACTCGGTTTCAATGAAAATATATATGAAAGATTATTACTCATAATAATTCTAATAGAATGTGACACGTAGTTTTTCTCAGTCCAGACCACTTAAGGTGTCAAAATTATCCCTTATAAATGTGGCAAAAAGATCCTGTTTTATTACACTACGAGATACCGCTAGATAAATTTATTTGATTGTAAACCCTCTTTTATTGCAAATAACACTTACACAAAACCTTTTAAAGAACAAAACTATTCCATTCCATTACTAGAATACAAAAAAAAATATGTAACTTTCTACAGAACCCAAAAGCGGGTCCTCTTTATCCACAAAAATTCAAGTGGCCATTTCATTGAATACAAACGGTCTTGTCGCCGACAAATCCAGTAAATGGATTGAGGTTTTTTGTTGTTGTATATTTATTGCCGATCTTGTAGACCAGGTTATTGGATGGATCTTTTGAGAAAATGAAATGCTCGTAATCGAAAGCACAAATTTGAAATTGAATGTGGATTAAAATTCCGATTCTAAGCAAAAATATCTTTAAGTTTTTTTTACTCTGGAATTGTTTCTGGTCTTCATCACATATTTAAAATCATTACTTCTTCACAACAAAACGGCAAGACAGACAGACAGAGTTAGTTTGGCAGATAGTAAGGATAACATAACATATAATAATATATTATATATAACATAATATTTACTACGCCACACTAAGATAGCTGAACAGGGCATACGATATGTATGCTTTCTATTACAATAGACCATCGATTAAACTTAAAATCACTTGATCTTGGTACTCTCTTTTAACCCGTTTATTTACTAGACGACTTAAGAAGGAACAGTAAACTTGCAACGGTAAAACTATTGTTGTCCATTACATTCGTAGTCACTTAAGTTAACTCTCTTGTTACGAGATCACTTTACAAAGAACAGCAGACTGTGAAAGTAAACTGGTTGCTGTCCGTAATATCTGGATTAAATCAACTATATGACGACACTACACATTTAGAGCTCCAAAGTAATTGGCTTTGATTATCGCTGACAGCACTATGTGTTACTATAATTACAGTTTGTTGGCGCACGAAACAGACTGACAGACTCCGCATGATGTGGATCACGGCTAACTTAAAGCAAATCAGTCTATAAGATACTTTCGTGTGCGGGTAACCGGCGCGTTACACCGGCTGTTGCCGAACCTCGGGGGTCCACGGGAAGAAGTTCGCCGCCTCTACGGAGGTGTCGTGCGATCCATGGCTCTTTACGGGGCGCCCGTCTGGTCTGAACGCCTGACGGGCGCCTCCCGCTGCAGAGCTATTTTGAACAGCCTGCAGCATGTGGTGGCCATACGGATCGCACGAGGATACCGAACGGTATCCTTTGAGGCGGCGACACTCCTGGCGCGCCTCCCGCCGCTTGATCTCCTGGCGGCAGTCGACGCAACGGTTTACACCGAGATCCGCGTCCGCCGGGAGAGCGGTGAGGCGCCAGAGCAGACGCTCGTTGCCTATAGGCGGGATGCACACCGGCGCGTACTAACACAGTGGCGCGCACGGCTGGAGTTGCGCCTGAACGCGCGCCAACGTGCCGTCGGTGCTATCCTGCCTCACCTCGAGGCCTGGGTGGGAAGGAAGGGTGGTTACGTCACCTACAGACTGACTCAGATACTCACCGGACACGGGTGTTTCGGTGAGTATCTGTGCCGGATCGGTCGAGAAGCGACGACACATTGTCACCATTGCGGGAGCGACCTGGACTCTGCCCAGTATACGCTGGAGGAGAGCCCGGCCTGGGAGGCCGAGAGACGAGTCCTGGTCGCTGAGATCGGACGGGATCTTTCGCCGCCAGCAGTCGTGCATGCGATGCTGGCTGGCGACTCCACCAAATGGGACGCCGTGGTCTCCTTCTGTGAGGCAGTTTTGCTGCAGAAGGAGGCCGCCGAACGGGATCGGGAACGAGCCGATCCCGCTCGTAGGCGGAGGAGGTGTCGGGGTGGCGGTGGCAGCCGTTAGCCCAATTGATAAATCTTTCCTTCTTACTTTTAAAAAAGACAAAGCTCGCAAAGACCAATTAATACCTGCATTGCGGGGTACTTTACAAACATATAATTTACGGACATAAAGCCACCGAGACTTAGAAAAACGACTTACCTATGGATCAATCATCACCTTATTGATAATCGAACCTGGGACACGAAGTGGTCAGGTGTCTGCTAGATTCAACAGCGCGGTCAAAAACCACTGTGTGTATGTAAAATAAAAATTCCACAATAAACAGTATAAAAGGTCCCTTAGATGCGGTAGCCTCTCTTTGTGTACATACTAATATTAATACATACAATTATGGAGATATTGGGGGAGGCCTTTGTCCAGCAGTGAATGTCTTTCGGCGGATATGATGATGATGATACCTTCGACAAAGATAGATTTTTCAGTAATTTATTGGTATTTTCTATAGTATAAGAATTCAATTACAATCCAGTTTAGGTTACAAACTTGGACTCAACAATAACAAACCATGTTCTTGTTAACTAAACTTCGACTCAGGTCTTGAAGGTGATGGTGGTTGCGGCGCGTTCGCGTGTCTGCGGGTGGGTATGTCGGACTTGCACCGACTAAACCTACCTGCCGTGGACTTCTCTTGGCGCCTGATGGGGGAGTCCCGGGAACGCGGGTATGCTGCTCCGGTACCCCCCTTTTGCGCCATGTCCCAGATGGTCGGGTAACGTACCCTGGGAGGGCTCCTTTGGATTGCCCTCCCCTATTGCCGACTCCTGCCAGTACGGCACAGCGACTGCGCCACAAACAGATCGCTGTCATCCCGGAGCCGCTTGTACGTGGCGGCAGTAGAGGACACTTCTCACACTGCCGCCGCGGCCCCGAGGGGAGTTGGGCTAACGGCTGCCACCGCCACCCCGACACCTCCTCCGCCTACGAGCGGGATCGGCTCGTTCCCGATCCCGTTCGGCGGCCTCCTTCTGCAGCAAAACTGCCTCACAGAAGGAGACCACGGCGTCCCATTTGGTGGAGTCGCCAGCCAGCATCGCATGCACGACTGCTGGCGGCGAAAGATCCCGTCCGATCTCAGCGACCAGGACTCGTCTCTCGGCCTCCCAGGCCGGGCTCTCCTCCAGCGTATACTGGGCAGAGTCCAGGTCGCTCCCGCAATGGTGACAATGTGTCGTCGCTTCTCGACCGATCCGGCACAGATACTCACCGAAACACCCGTGTCCGGTGAGTATCTGAGTCAGTCTGTAGGTGACGTAACCACCCTTCCTTCCCACCCAGGCCTCGAGGTGAGGCAGGATAGCACCGACGGCACGTTGGCGCGCGTTCAGGCGCAACTCCAGCCGTGCGCGCCACTGTGTTAGTACGCGCCGGTGTGCATCCCGCCTATAGGCAACGAGCGTCTGCTCTGGCGCCTCACCGCTCTCCCGGCGGACGCGGATCTCGGTGTAAACCGTTGCGTCGACTGCCGCCAGGAGATCAAGCGGCGGGAGGCGCGCCAGGAGTGTCGCCGCCTCAAAGGATACCGTTCGGTATCCTCGTGCGATCCGTATGGCCACCACATGCTGCAGGCTGTTCAAAATAGCTCTGCAGCGGGAGGCGCCCGTCAGGCGTTCAGACCAGACGGGCGCCCCGTAAAGAGCCATGGATCGCACGACACCTCCGTAGAGGCGGCGAACTTCTTCCCGTGGACCCCCGAGGTTCGGCAACAGCCGGTGTAACGCGCCGGTTACCCGCACACGAAAGTATCTTATAGACTGATTTGCTTTAAGTTAGCCGTGATCCACATCATGCGGAGTCTGTCAGTCTGTTTCGTGCGCCAACAAACTGTAATTATAGTAACACATAGTGCTGTCAGCGATAATCAAAGCCAATTACTTTGGAGCTCTAAATGTGTAGTGTCGTCATATAGTTGATTTAATCCAGATATTACGGACAGCAACCAGTTTACTTTCACAGTCTGCTGTTCTTTGTAAAGTGATCTCGTAACAAGAGAGTTAACTTAAGTGACTACGAATGTAATGGACAACAATAGTTTTACCGTTGCAAGTTTACTGTTCCTTCTTAAGTCGTCTAGTAAATAAACGGGTTAAAAGAGAGTACCAAGATCAAGTGATTTTAAGTTTAATCGATGGTCTATTGTAATAGAAAGCATACATATCGTATGCCCTGTTCAGCTATCTTAGTGTGGCGTAGTAAATATTATGTTATATATAATATATTATTATATGTTATGTTATCCTTACTATCTGCCAAACTAACTCTGTCTGTCTGTCTTGCCGTTTTGTTGTGAAGAAGTAATGATTTTAAATATGTGATGAAGACCAGAAACAATTCCAGAGTAAAAAAAACTTAAAGATATTTTTGCTTAGAATCGGAATTTTAATCCACATTCAATTTCAAATTTGTGCTTTCGATTACGAGCATTTCATTTTCTCAAAAGATCCATCCAATAACCTGGTCTACAAGATCGGCAATAAATATACAACAACAAAAAACCTCAATCCATTTACTGGATTTGTCGGCGACAAGACCGTTTGTATTCAATGAAATGGCCACTTGAATTTTTGTGGAAAAAGAGGACCCGCTTTTGGGTTCTGTAGAAAGTTACATATTTTTTTTTGTATTCTAGTAATGGAATGGAATAGTTTTGTTCTTTAAAAGGTTTTGTGTAAGTGTTATTTGCAATAAAAGAGGGTTTACAATCAAATAAATTTATCTAGCGGTATCTCGTAGTGTAATAAAACAGGATCTTTTTGCCACATTTATAAGGGATAATTTTGACACCTTAAGTGGTCTGGACTGAGAAAAACTACGTGTCACATTCTATTAGAATTATTATGAGTAATAATCTTTCATATATATTTTCATTGAAACCGAGTATTTTTATGAACATATTCTCTTGCTACTTCTTGAGTAGGTAGGGTTTGGTTTAGCGGTTAAATAAATAAAAGTATTTCGAGGAAATACTTTTATTTCCTCGAAATACTTTTGTGGATATACTAATGGATGTAAATGTGAAATTTTGTGGATACTAATGGATGCACCTGCACGACGAACTGGCGTGCAGGTGCATCCACCTCTCCAACATCGCCGAGTCCCACCGCTCGGACAATACACTCAGCACTAACGGTATCCTGAGCGTATTGTTCGAGCGGTGGGACTCGGCGATGTTGGAGAGGTGGATGCACCTGCACGCCAGTTCGTCACCATTTGTTAAGTAAGTGATGTATCTATTAATTCTAACTTAAATTTGTTTTATTTTTAGTATTTGTTATTTATATTATTTTATTTTCAATTGAATAATTTTAGTGAATAATATGTACATTTATATTTAATAATTTGTAGTGTTGGATATGGGAATAATTTCCTGAAATAAAATTATCATTATTATTATTATACCTAGCATTTAATTTATTTATAAGTATCTCTCTTTTTAATATAATTACTATTTTTAACTCTTCTCAATTCTTTATTGCATTACACAATGTATGCATAAAAGTTGGTAGACATAATAAGGTTAGTATCAATTGTGGATCCTGCAGGGTACAACACAGATTTAGGAGAAAGATATTATTATGTATACCTACATAAAGTAGAATCTCATATAATTATTGCGACATTACACTCTAGAGAAACTCTAGTATCAACTTAATATGTATCCACTCTAAACCACTTAAAGTATTGCTAAAAATGCGCTTTTATATTTTTAATGTCGAGTTATTAGAACAGTAAACATTGATATAATTTCATTTGTAATACGTGATTTTAAAGTGAGAAGTAAGAATGTTATTTAATTGTATGTTGATATCCATTATAAGATTATAGATATTAATTAACACCGTTATATTTGCATCTCTTTTTTATTGAATATGAATGAGCTTTTGCTAATTAATTTCCACGAAGTTTGGTTGTTCAATATCGTTATTACGGCACGATACCTATATAGAAATAAAAAAAAATGAGAAGAGAATAAAACTACTATGTTTATGAGGTGGGAAATTCTAGTTTTATACTTTTCAATAAAGGTTCTTCGTAGTTTTAGTAACTTTTTATGTTATTTCAATATTTTTGTGCTCTGACACTTAGTTGTAATATTTGTACATTGAGTCTCATAATATCGCTTGTGTAATAGCCTCCCATTTGTAACACAATTAAAGACATTACGTGCGTACGTATATATACATATATAGAATATGATCTTAATAATCCTTATTTTGAAACCAATCATGATATGATTATTACAAAAGAAATGAGTTCTAAAACTCACCTATAAAATCCCATTTGTCATTTTATGATAGCACTAATCAGAATACACTAGATTTAAAAAATTGGTTCAGTTGTCTAGGATATACGACGGCACCGATAAACATATAAAATTTCAAACAACTTCCAGATTTTTGGCCAAAATACTAATGGATCTTCATGGATAGATAAATTATTTACAAATTATACTTTGTAACTTTGACACTTATTACATAAAAACCTTCATATCTTATGATTTTGTTGCTCATTGTACTTATTCTAGTATATATATTCTACGGATATAAACTGTCCAGATGATATAGATACAGTAAGAACCCTTTACATCCCACGCGGGATTTAAATCCAATTCAATTAGAACACAACTCCAACCAGAAGTATGCCAATCTGTTAGTAGAGGCATAAGTACCCTCTTCATACGACTCAATGCGATTCTTTATTGGTTCAGGGTAACTGTGACGTCATTACTTCTTATCTATTGCGTTCTATGTTGAGTTATTACTAGAGATTGTGCCAAGTTACAGTAATAATAGTGCTTGATTTTTTTTTATAAAATAGGATGGCAAACGAGCACGTGGGTCACCTGATGGTAAATTATCACCGCCGCCCATGGACACTCACAACACCATAGGAGCCGCAAGTGCGTTGCCGGCCTTTAAGAAAAGAATACGCTCTCTTCTTGAAGGTTACCATATCATACCGGATCGAAAATACCTCCGCAGCTAATTGATTCCATAGAGCGGTAGTGCGTCGCAAAAAGTTACTTGTGAAATGCACGGTGGTTGATGACTATTCATCCAGAAGATAAGGATGAAATTTCCACTTTTGGCGAGAGGGTCTGTGGCGGCAGGTATAAGCTCGAACAATATATGATCGAGTCTTCCCCGAAACTAGCGAGGACTTATACGTTTGAAATCTATGAATTAATATAGAACGAATAGACAGGGATAAAAATATTGTATTGTACTTTAATAAGTGAAAAAACACGGCATAATAATATTCTTAAATGATGAGGCACATAAAGTGGTCTTACTACTGACCTAACGTTTTTAAGACGACTATTGAAATAAAGTGATAAAGTAAGACTGATGTAAAATTCACATATATATTCTCACCTCGCCATCTATGTTTCTGTGGAATGCGCTGTCTTTTGATCAGTACGTACAAAAGTCGCTTCCGATTTAAAAGAAATTCAACAGAGGATATACATACTTACAAAGTTATAAGCGGAATTGTTGTGTAACTGTCTTGCCTTGATCTTCATCTGTTACTGAGAGTTTCCATTGCCTGAAAAAATCACAAATCATTAGATCGAGTTGAACGCGCTCCGATAAGATCAACGAGCCGGTTAAAACAAATGCTTTCTACATCTTGCATCTCGCTTCCGCTCGCTCGCAATCGAGTTCATATCGAACCATTGTATTTTTTTTTGTTTTAAGTCATCTGGTTAGGTACCAGATATTTATTTTCTGTAGTTTTTGATGGGGATTTATTATTCATTTTTAATATATACATATTCTTACGAAAATTGGTTTCTTCACAGAAACCAATCAGTCGATTAAGTCTTAAAATTTTGGAAGCAGAATGAGAAATACGTTTGTATAAGAAAGTGGCACCTAGGTACAGCTCTTAAGCAATATTCAGTAAAAGGCAGTAAAATAGGAGATAAATACCTACATATCTTGGAATGAGACATAATGTTTCTGAATCTCATCGGTGACTGAACAATATATATTTATAACCGTTTAACTTAACAGTCTGGCATCCACTCAAGTGACAACACTCACGGCGAAAACTCGCTTGGTTAAATCGAAGTAATAATGTACAAACTTTGTTAATAAGCTTGTAAGCGCTATCGAAGAACAGGGATCGGAATTGATATCTCATGATGGAGTTGAGATATATCAATATTCTTATAGAAGACCTACTAGTGATTATTAGTGGCGTAGATAGTCGAGCCCCTTATGGTTTGGAGTAAGTTTACTTCATTACTACGCTAAATCGCTACGCCGTAGCTGAATTCTACGGCGTAGTAATTTCGTAGTAATCACACGTTACATATTTAAAGAAAATATTTACGGCTATAAACGTCATATTTTTCTTTAATTATGAAACGTGTGTTTCTTAGAATTGGATAATTGGATAAAATATACAAAATAAATAAATACTCAACCCGGGAATTTAAACCGTCCCCTTAATACAATTTTATACAACCAATTTGGCAAACATGCACATGGTCCACCAGATCATAAGCATAACATAACTCGTGCACCGCCGACCGTATGTGATCTGTGCCTCTAGTACGAGTTCCTGCAGTTTACGCAGTTTACGCAATGTATGGGACGAAACTGTACGTGTGATCGAGTAAGTAAACTGCAGGAACTCGTGCTAGAGGCACTGATGACGTACTCGTAACGCCCATCCGTAACCACAACTATTATAATAATGTTCTTACTTAGAGTGTGTTCTGTAAAGTGAGAGTGTATGCGTTACCACACTTAAATGTTGCTGCTGTTTAGCTCAGCAGGTGGACTTGGTAACGTTTGACCTATGGACTTGGTAACGTTTGACCCCCAATTTGCGGCTGAAACCTTCAAGACTAGACTATGGATGCAGTTTTGAATACGCCAATAGTAGGAGGCGGCGGGCCAGGCACGCCCTAAGATGAACAACAGATTCATTTAGGAAGCGCGGCGCGCACTTACGTACATGGTATTTTTTTCTTACGTAAATATTATTTCGTTGCTGTAATTTTTTTCTTTATCAAGTAACACGATTAGACCTCAATCGTCTAGTCAGTTCTATAGGTTCGCCATACATTAATGAAATGAAATAATGAAATTTATTCAGCACTTGGGTATTTACATACATTTATACTTGTCAAGCTCACAATGTATTACTTAATAAACACAGTTTAAAACAGTAATTGAAGCAACAAAATATTTTGAATTAGTCCGTCCGTGCGGTCTGTTTCGTCACATATATTTTTAATATCCTTAAATAAATAATAAATAGCAAGTTACTAAGCTATTATTGTCATATTTAGCAATTGTATATTAAAATTAAATAATTGAAAACAACGAGCAGTTGGCTAGCCCAAAAAGCTTTCAACCAGTAGCTTAATTTAAGCGACTAATACCTGAGGGCATCCTTATGGGGTTCGGGCCACAGCTCAGGCGGCCGCTGAAGTAAAAAGATGGAATTCGAAATGGGGGTCAGATCACTTGCACGGGATTAACGATCACGTGTTAATGGGGCAACGCGATCCTCGCCGCTGAGGAACCTACCCTAGCTAGCCTGCGGCTTTCTCTAGATACCTAGGTAGACGTTGGACGTCTACCTGTGAAAATTATTTCACAGGGTGTATGCTTATAAATATATGTATGGTGACCCAATCCCTATTATTTGTTCTGCAATAAGTTCTAAATCTGCTTAATTCCTTATTTACTCTCTCAGTATTAGAATAGAATAGAATAGAATAGAATATGCATTTATTTCTCTCATCACAAAAGTAGTTTACATTTTTTTCTTAAATAAGATGACATTTAGGATGGTACATTTAAGCAGTTATAAATGCAACCAGTTTTGTGAGAGACTGGTGCCTGAGTTAGGTTTGGGTAAACCTGTATTACAGGTCACCAGTGCCCCACTCCGCAGATTGAATTAAATATTGCTTTCTTTGCAATTATAATTGCTTGAAACTAGTAAATCTTAATCTATAACAGTAGTGATATAAATAAATAACAGTAATAATAATATTAAAATTAGCTATTGTGTAAAAAAGTTTGTGTGTTTTTGAGTTTTGAATAGTCTGTAATGGGTATGTATGTAATGGGACTTAGGTTTAGAAAATAACAAACAATAGTGGTATTAAACAATAAAGTGTCAAAATAAAAATCGATGAAATGATGTTAGAGCCCTGTGGTAAAGATAATTAGATTACTTAGTTATATTTATACTAGAATTTGAGAGTTTATACTAGAATTTGAGAGTTAAATTAGGAAAGATTAAATTAAATTAAATTAAATTACAGGACGAAGCAGGCTTTCGGTCTCATCATAATTAAGTGTTTTTAGCCAATTACTAATTTTTAATTTACAATCCCGCTTAGAAAGAGGATAGATGCCTAAAGTTTTGTTACACTTATTATATAAGTAAGGCCCCAGATATTGTTTGGCCTAGGGTTTCTTACTATTCTTGTATCTTTTATAATAATAATAATATTCTGAGACATTATTTACACACAGCCATCTGATGCCAAACTAAGCAGAGCTTGTACTATGGAATACCAGATCTTCTCTTACATATACTACTTCTTTTTTGTAAATTCTTACTTATATACATACTTATATTAATCGTATACAACCGCAGTCTGTAATACAGAGGGTTGAGATCTTTCATGCTTCGGCATAGAGAGACTATACTATATATTCACATCGCATATTCTCTACGCGGAAACCAAATGCAATTTCAGTATAACCACGCAAAGCAAAATCCATAACTTAAGCCCGTTTCTAAGAATAGAGGTAAAAACTCCAATTAGTGGGCAAGACAATGGCTTTTGATGAACGCCTTAAAAGAAGTGCAAAGATATAGATCTCTATACGACATTGTAATAAAATGGAACGGCTAATGGTGAGAAATGAGGCTCTATATTCGTAATTAGGGGCTGCAAAGAGATTTGAAGTCGCTATTAATGGTATGGATGAAAGATTTTAGTATAAATTATCCTCAAATTGGTATATTTCAGAATCACTTAACTTGTTGACTAAAAGGAACGTAGAAAACGATGTATATATAATAATAATAATATCTAGGGACAATGTCACACAGATCATCCTAGCCCCAAATTAAGCAAAGCTTGTACTATGGGTACCAGGCGACGATATACATATAGGTAATTTGTATGCTGCAGTATGCGGGAACTAGATTGCTTCAATAAAACCAAAGTCCGTTCGGTTCACAACTGTATTTCCCACAACTTCTACACTACCTATAATACTATTCTACAATAATACTATTTACGGGCTAACTACCGAAATACTACAGTGGTAATTAGGCGAACTAATTACGTAAAAATGAATGTATGCGGGAGTAAAATCGAGCGTGCATTCGCCGTCGAGATAGGTCAGGTACTGTCCGCGATGACCGCGATGACTTTCTAATTTTGCCATACCAGCGCGGCAACGGGCGCGATCCCCGAGAGGAGTCGACCGCTGCCGATCATAAACGAAAACATCTTTATAGCATACGCTGTAGTAAGTAGATATTTAGCATACGCCACTCGCGTCGCTCGTTCGATTTAACTCGAGTATTATTATAATAGTATGTAAAAGTAATAATAAAGTATATAATAATATGAATATGAATAACTAAAGCGATACAATGTTATTAATGAACGAAAGATTGAATATTAGAATGATAGAATGAAATGTGAATATTGAAAGAGAAGTTTGACTAATTACATTACAATGTTATGAAATGAACTAAATACACTGTGTGGTTGAACACTACACCACCCCCCTGCTGAGACCGGTGCTACACCCAGCTAAGGTCGATAGTAGTTTGGAAAGCGTACTGTTCTTCCAGATCTGGTCTTTTGCTCGACGTTCTGTGGATTAGGTGTGACATCTGTTCCGGAGCTGGGTTCTGCGTCCTTTTCATCCTCTCTAGCCAAATATGCTGGCTTCAACCTGTCAATTGTGACGGTGTTCGACTTGCCTTGTACGTCGATCTTGAAGGTCTTGGTACCTCGCAGTAACACCTTGTAAGGCCCAGTGTATGGAGGGTCGAATGGACGTCGCACAGCGTCATGTCGCAGGAACACGTAGTCCGATGTCGCCAAATCCTTAGGGATGTAGAACGTCTTCTGCCCATGACGACTGGTTGGTTCTGGAGACAGCTTCGACATATGAAGTCGAAGTCGTGCCGCGAAGTCAGTGATATCCACGCTACTGGTTGGTGATGGGGTGATGAACTCGCCTGGCAAGCGCAGGGGCTCACCATACACAAGCTCTGCTGCCGATGCTTTGATGTCCTCTTTCCAGGCGCTGCGGATGCCCAGCAGCACCAAAGGGAGATACTCGGTCCAGTTCGTGTCGGTGTGACATCTGATTGCCGCTTTTAGCTGTCGGTGAAGGCGCTCAACCAGCCCATTGCAAGCCGGGTGGTAGGCAGTTGTTGGACGATGCTGACTCCCAAGGATGGCAGTCATTGCGTGGAACAGCTTACACTCAAACTGTTTCCCTCGGTCGGTTGTTATACGCTCCGGACAACCAAAGCGAGAGACCCAGCCGGCGATGAAGGCGCGGGCGCAGGTTTCAGCTGAGATGTCGACCAAAGGATAAGCCTCAGGCCAACGCGTGAATCTGTCGATGGCTGTGAGGCAGTATCTGTAACAAGAGGATACGGGTAGTGGTCCAACTATGTCAATATGGACATGGGAGAAGCGTTGAGAAGGAACCAGGAAAGTGGAGGTGGGAGAGGATGTGTGCCGAGAAACTTTGTTTTTCTGGCAGTCTACGCACTCTCTGGCCCATTTTCTGCAGTCCTTCCTCAAACCAGACCAAACAAAACGCTCAGATACCAGCTTGACTGTAGCTCTCGTCCCAGGATGGCTTAGGCGGTGCAATGTGTCAAAAACTGGTCTCCGGAATGGCTCTGTAACATAAGGGCGAGAGTTATTGGTGGAAATGTCACAATAAAGTTCTGATTTGGCATCTGGCAACTTGATTCTCCTAATCTGAAGGGATTTGTTGTTAGTAAGGAGTTCTTGCAGCTCAGGATCATGGTCTTGAGAACGTGCAAGAGCATCAAAATCAATGGGAACAGCTGTAATTGCTTCGACCCTAGACAGAGCATCCGCGACAACGTTTTCCTTGCCAGCCACATAGCGGATATCTGTGGTGAATTGGGCTATGAAGTCTAGATATCGGAACTGCCTAGGGGAACATTTGTCTCGGTTGTGATCATAAACAAACGAAAGGGGCTTGTGGTCTGTGAAGATTGTAAAATGTCTGCCCTCAACCATGTGTCTAAAATATTTGATGGCCTCGTAAATTGCTAATAGCTCCCTATCGTACGGGCTATACTTCTTTTGCGCCGTGGACAGATGGCGGGAGAAGAAAGCAAGTGGTTTCCAGCTGTCATCGGTCCTTTGTTGGAGAACTGCTCCTATAGAAGTATCAGACGCGTCTGTATAGATGGAGAGTTCAGCGTTAGGTTCAGGGTGTGTTAACAAGGTTGCTTGCGATAAATTTGACTTACAGGCGTTGAAAGCTTCTAGCATCTCCGGTGTCAAGTCAATACTCTGCGAACCTTTGCGTTTGGGGCCTGTTAGGACGACGTTTAACGGTGCTTGTAATCGTGCTGCGTCCGGTACAAAGCGACGGTAAAAATTGAACATACCCAAGAAACGACGCATGTCCTTCACGGTTTGGGGTGGTGGATAGTTCTGCAATGCTTGCACCTTCTCGGATAGCGGTCGGATGCCATCAGGCGAAACCTCGTAACCTAAGAAAGTAATCTTTGACTGACCAAACTCACACTTTGCCGAGTTGAGCAGGATACCGTATTCTGTTAGTTTCTGAAATAACTGATGCAGGTGTTCCGTGTGCTGTAATTCAGTTTCAGAAAAGACTAAAATGTCGTCCAAATATCCATAGCAAAATGGTAGATCCCTGAGCACCTCGTCCATGAACCTCTGGAAGGTTTGGGCAGCGTTCCTTAAACCAAAACTCATGAATGGAAACTCCCATAAACGAAACGGTGTGGTGATGGCTGTCTTTTGTATATCATCAGGGTGTACAGGAATCTGGTTGTAGGCTTTCACTAAATCTACCTTACTGAAGAATCTGCTGCCAGCCAGCTGATGTGCAAAATCCTGGATATGGCGGATGGGATATCTGTCCGGTATTGTGCGTGAATTTAGGGCTCTGTAGTCGCCACAGGGGCGCCAACCATTATCCTTTTTGGGAGCAAGATGAAGCGGTGAAAACCAAGGACTCTCAGATCTGCGAGCTGTACCATTGGCCATCATGGCCTCGAACTCCTTCTGTGCGATTTTAAGTTTGTCAGGGTGTAGGCGACGTGGACGACTGGAAATCGGTGGGCCAGGTGTTGTGCGGATGTGGTGCACTGTATTATGGCTGACCTGCCGTTCTGCACCAGCTGGACGAGTAATATTGGGGTACTTACGTAAGATTTCGTGGTATCCTGAATTTCCCCCTACCGCTTTGATCGATGCGATGTTCGCTGTAGATTCAGCCGCTGCTGAAGCTGTAGCGAAAAGATGTGTCAGGCCGTCGATTAGCCTATAGTTTTTTAGGTCTATTAATAAATTGTAGAATATGAGGAAATCCGCACCGATGATGGGCTTGGAGACGTCGGCTACTACGAACCTCCAGGTATAAACACGTCGGAGACCTAAATTTAAATTAAGGTTTATCCAACCGTATGTGTCGATAGGACTTCCGTTTGCGGCGAAGAGTTGGTATCTGGTTTTGGAGCGCAGCTCTCGCAGTGCCGTGCGCGGGTACACACAAAGGTCGGATCCTGTATCAACGAGGAAGGTTACTTTAGTAGTGCGGTCAGAGACGAACAAGCGGCGTGGATTATTGGGGCAGTCGTTAGCCGCTACTTCCGGCTGCCGTTTGTGTTTACCGCGTACGAGCACGGTGTGGTGCACCTATTTGCCTTGTCGCCGAATCGGTTGTGGTACCAGCAGTAAGACTCATTTTTCGCCCTAGAGCGCGACCGGCTTCGCCTCCGACTATTGTTCTGTTCCCTGTCACCCCGTCGGTATCGGTCGGGAGTCTGTGAACGGTGGTATACCTGGCTCTGAAGGGATGCTACCTGCCGTGTCAGCTCAGCGATTTGGTGCGTGAGTACGCTGATCTCGCTGCATCCGCTGGTGCTCGTGCTGGCCACCACTGGAGTCGTCGGCGCGATCTCGAAAACACGGTCGGCTAGGTCTGCAACACTTTCAAGTTCTAGGGTATGCTGGGAAGCAATAACAGTTTGTACATTAGTGGGGAGGCGGCTTGCCCATAAAGTACGCTTGAAGGTGTCGGGTACTGAAGCACCCGCGAGTGTTTGTAAATGGCGTAAAAATTGGGACGGCTTTCGGTCTCCTAACACCTCGTCCATTAATAACTGCTGGACCTTTTTCTCTGCCGAAGCAGAAAGACGTTTGACCAGTTCGGATTTTAATTTGTCATATTTCCCTGTAGCGGGTGGCTTTGTTATGACGTCTTTCACCTCAGCGGCGTAGCGGTGGTCTAATTGTGATGTCACGATATAGAATTTAGTGATATCTGCGCTAATACCGGAAATAATGAACTGACCTTCTACCGGGGCAAACCAAAGTTCAGGCTCCTCTGCCCAAAATGGCGGCAGCTTTACACCAACCCTGCAAACTTCACCCTCGATGCTCGAAGTCGTCGGTCCAGGCGTAGTAGGTACCGCCGTGGCCGGCACTTGCGCGTTGTTGGCCATGTTCGCGTCGGTCTCCAAATTCCAATCACGGCGTTACTCCTCGGTCGGCGAAATCCGTCTGGCGTAACGTTGTCGTACTCAGCTCGAACGTCGGGGGTCACCAGTATAGGTAATTTGTATGCTGCAGTATGCGGGAACTAGATTGCTTCAATAAAACCAAAGTCCGTTCGGTTCACAACTGTATTTCCCACAACTTCTACACTACCTATAATACTATTCTACAATAATACTATTTACGGGCTAACTACCGAAACACTACAGTGGTAATTAGGCGAACTAATTACGTAAAAATGAATGTATGCGGGAGTAAAATCGAGCGTGCATTCGCCGTCGAGATAGGTCAGGCACTGTCCGCGATGACCGCGATGACTTTCTAATTTTGCCATTCCAGCGCGGCAACGGGCGCGATCCCCGAGAGGAGTCGACCGCTGCCGATCATAAACGAAAACATCTTTATAGCATACGCTGTAGTAAGTAGATATTTAGCATACGCCACTCGCGTCGCTCGTTCGATTTAACTCGAGTATTATTATAATAGTATGTAAAAGTAATAATAAAGTATATAATAATATGAATATGAATAACTAAAGCGATACAATGTTATTAATGAACGAAAGATTGAATATTAGAATGATAGAATGAAATGTGAATATTGAAAGAGAAGTTTGACTAATTACATTACAATGTTATGAAATGAACTAAATACACTGTGTGGTTGAACACTACATACATACTTATATAGATAGATAAATACTTATATACATAGAAAACATCCATGACTCAGAAACAAATATGCGTGCTCATCACACAAATATTTGCACTTACCGGGATTCGAACCCAGGACCACCAGCTTCGTAGGCAGGAGCACTACCAACTAGGCTACGGTGACCGTCAGACTGCTTGCTGATATATAGTATGTACTTGAGCTGCTCATAGCCAGATCCGCTCACCGGTCTTTAAGCGATCGCCGAAGTAATACACGTAGGCATGCAGTCAGTCTACAGATGGGTGACTATCAAAGTGGTTAAATTTCTAAGCATATCCGTTCTTCGGAGGGCATTTTAAGCTTCCGGTTCCGGTTCTTGTAGAACAGTCGACCTGGTCAAGTTAAGTCAAGTCAACATGCCTTAATATCAGAGGCATACTGGGCGGCTTGAAGAACTCTAAAATCAGGGGTAACCACTGCCCTTACGAACAAGAAAAATAGATCATACATATTTTTGTTCTGAACAGGTATGACGAGTACTTACTCAGTCACTGGCGAACTTACAAGATTATTGTGGTTAATGGTCTTACCCCTGCAAGGTGATTCAGTCTAGCACAGAGCTGGCATTGATATATTTCAGTAGACTTACCGGAGCTCTTCTATAATATCCTAGGTCATTATTCATACACGGCCATCTGATCCCAAACTAAGCAGAGCTTGTACTATGGAAACCATATAACTGACACTATTTATTTCTTCTGTAAATACATACTTGTATAGATAATTACACCCAGATTCAGGACAAACAGATATATTCATGCACACAAATATCTGTCCTGGGTGGGAATCAAAGCTACGACCTGCGGCGTGAAAGGCAAGCATTTACCAACCACGCTAACACGCTAACGCTACAAACTTACCTATAGATTGGAGAAACAAATTATATTCACACTGTAAGACACAGATTACTGTTTTGTAAACTAATTTTGCAAATGAATTTACAGCAACATCATAGCAGAAGATAAACATAAATATATTTCCGGCTCGGTAACAAACTCGAACTTTATTCGGTTACGAAATGTGAATAAGCGAATTTAATCTATTATATTTCCTCTCTGGAAACAGTGCGAGGGTACTTTTAATTTTATCAAGTTGTGAGCCTTACTGAATGAATTATTCAATGGCGATGAAGAATACTTCAATTCAAGCGAAAGAAATTGTTAGGGAAATCTTTAAATACATACTTGTGTTGTTGTTTGTTTTAATTATTGTACAGTCAACGCCATGTAAGTTGATACGTTGCAGTTCAAATACCACCCTTATTGCCTCAGTTATAAAGTTACTGTTAAAGTGAAACTGTATCTACCGACATGTCATGAACTGTACCAACTGACGTAACTTGTACATCCTTGTGGGTACTCAAAATAATGGTTAAGAATGGGAAAATGAGTTTAAATTAATAAATTTTGTTTGTTATACTTTTAACTAATCATTTATTTTAGTAATTAATTTAAATAAAATGAAAATATAAGCTAAAAATTAGATAAACTACGATACACTATTTACCCTAAAAGGCGTCCAATAATCCCTCCGCATCGCTTATGGGAAAAGTGCCCAGAAGGCTGGCCGCATTGCCACGCTGGATAGCAATGCTGATCCTCTGACCCAAGAATAGACCAGCCCTCTGATCATGGGAAGCGTCGATCAAACGTTTAGCTATTTCCCGAAATATTAAATGTGCGCTTGGGCCCCATGGTCCTAAGGTTTCTACCCCAAACGGCTCAAAAACAAAATTTTCTGCCAAATTTGTGTATTAAGTGCTTTTAACTTAATTATTACCACAGTTTTAACCGGTATACCTACGTGAGTGCTTAAGCCGTGTCACCGAAAAGCTGTACTGGGAACGATTTTACTGCGAAACCTTGTTCAATCGACTTCTTGTTACTTCGACGTTATGATGACTGGCCAGTTGGTCTAGTGGTTAGTGTACCTGACTGGTAAGCCAGAGGTCGTGGGTTCGATCCCCACCCAGAACAAATCTTTGTATGCTGTTGGTTAGTGACCTTGACTACTAAGCCAGAGGTCGTGGGTTCGATCGGCAGTATAATAGTATAAACTTAGTGCGAATAGGTTCCTTTTACATGCGTTGTCTCCCTAAGATCTTGGGCATTACATGGCACGATAGGGTCACTAACGAGAGAGTTTGTTGGGTGCGGTAGCTAATACGAAGCGCGATGTCGGTAGACCTCTGCTTCGCTTTAAAGACGGGATAGGGCCGCTTTTAAAATTGACCACTGTACCTGGGAAAAGCTCGCTTAAAATAGAGTTGAATGGCGCAAACGTGTAGTGGAGGGTAGTAAGATCTGTGATGAAGCCTGGTTTGGAGTACTTGCTGATAAGAGACAGAAGCGACATGAAAGCGGCTCGACACCAACCACCGCAAACTTCTTTTGTCAGGCCTGCGGCAGGCTGTGTCGCTCTCGCATCGGTTTGTTTAGCCACAATAAGAAATGTCTCTCAGACAATGCGCAGTAAATCGTCTGTAACAGACGCAAAGGCCATGTATATATATATATATATATATAGTGCGACCACCATAATCTCTCTGCCTCACCCTAAGGTTGGTGGTAAAAATGCTTTCGGCATTAAGTCCACCTAAGTACCTACAATACATTGTAAAATAAATAAAAACTATACTCAAGTATAAGAACTACAAAAGTTCTACTTCACAACATTTAGGTGACCCTATTAAAATTCTAGGGCAAACTCTGTACGAAAATGTGTCAAAATTATTCAGTGTCTTCCTATAATATGAAGTTAAGAGCCTTATAAAGTGCAGCCGCATATTTCATTCTCCCCGGAGACGTGTTAGGACTTAATGAGTTAACTAGAATATGAAGACTGCAGTGTACGAACTTAATTGTTTGAGCTGCGGATTGTCTTGAATAATTTAATGCCAGATTTTGGAATTGTGAGAAGACTTTGCGTTAAATAATGTCCCTTCCCTTTATGGGCAATTTAACGGGAGAAAAACTTTCACACAGCGTATGCTCCAGTGAGCCTAGTGCGAATGCGCAAAAAATGAAAGGTATGTCAGTTCTTATCGGGGATGAAACATTGTGATAGGCGAAACATATCACGCCATTAAGAGAATTAACGCTAATTCTCGTCGAGAGCTTGACTTCGTTTGTACGCTTCGTTCATTGCAACTTCATACTGACGGTCACCGTAGCCTAGTTGTACAAGTATTAAAGTCGGTTGGCGCCACAAACATGACAAAAATTTAATACAATGTTTGTAAAGTTTTAGATATAGTTAGTTTACTTCTTTTTAATTTAAACTGTTTCAGTTATTTTCTTTTTAGTTTAATTAGCTTCAGTCATTGTTATTTTTTATTTTTTTATTTCTTCCATTATTTTTAGAATACTCACAACACAAAATATGTCAATACGTGGAAAATGTGGTTGATATTGCAATTGTTACTCTAATTTTAAGCTTACTTTGTAAATATGTAAATTGCAATGTTGTTTATTTCCCCAAATAAAGTAAAATAAAAAAAATAGTTGGTAGTGCTCCTGCCTAAGAAGCTGGTGGTCTTGGGTTCGAATCCCGGTAAGTGCAAATATTTGTGTGATGAGCACGAATATTTGTTTCTAAGTCATGGATGTTTTCTATGTATATAAGTATTTATCTATATAAGTATGTATATCGTCGCCTGGTACCCATAGTACAAGCTTTGCTTAGTTTGGGGCTAGGTTGCTCTGTGTGACATTGTCCCTAGATATTATTATTATTATTATACTAAGCTATCTGGCAAAAGCTATATGTTGCCACCAGAACTTTCAACTGCACGTGTGGGTTAATGGTTAAGCTGCCTCACCACCACCTCGGTGCCTTTGTGTTTCGGGTTGGAAACCCGGACAAGACAACCTGTGTCTGGTTGTGCATGAATACGTTTGGTTGTTTCTTTTATGAGGCAATGTATAAGATTCTATAATGAACTTCCCAATGCTATTAGAGAATTGTCTACGAATATGTTTAAAAGAATTATTAAAGCCAAATTGTGTAGCAGGGCATATTATAAAATTTCTGAATATTTATGTGATAAAAGTGCTTGGGATTGAGTTGTTCTGAGTCAACACACATGATTGTAATTAATCTGAAGTATATTTTATTTTAAAAAGGATTCCTACTGTGTTTTCTGGCAGTGTTTCTCAGTAGCTGCCACGTCATGCACTGCACGGTAGGGTAAAAAATTATGATTCCACATAAATGTAAATTTTTTACGTAATAAAGAATTTTTGACTTTAACTTTTGACTTTAAACGACTTTTAGCAGCTCTATAAGTATAATTTGAGTTTTCTGGCAAGAAAGTCTCCAGTGCAACTAAGAGTCGGGGTTCACATCCCGGTTTACAGTTTCCAATGATGATCCGACAAATTACAGCTCGTTTCAAGCAACTAATTAGTTGGTATACCATTTTTTTCATTTAATTAAATTAATTTAAGATTTTATGGTGTTCCGTTTTTTTCATTCATAGGTTGATGGCTTAATAGTACATTGTTATATATCTGATTATAGCCAGTTCTATTCCTGACTGTGACAAACGAGTATTGCAAAATCTTTGAATGCATGAATTTTATTAGTTGTATTTGGCATGTATTTAAATCAATATCTGTATATTCCCTTTTTTCTAACAAAATATTTCAAAGTTATATCAAAAATACTGGACTTGCACACTAATTACGCACACTAACTAAATCAAATTAAGTATACTGTTTAATCATATTTGCAGAACTGTTTTACTGAATGAATAACTATTATCAAAATAGTTATCTAACAATTCTATAGTTCAACAAACTTAATTAAACTTTTTCAAGGAAAACCATCACCTAATTTACTTTTAGGAACGCCGTTTATTCTAAATAAAACCCAATTTAATCAGTAATCTTTATATAATTAAGTACACAAAAAAATAATCAAGTGCTTACTTAACATGCACTAAACACATGCACTGAGCGGTAACTATGTGTAGAAACAATAAGTCGAAGTTTAGGAACAATAACAGAACTTAAATATAAAGATAATTATTATGCAGCAAGCATTGTTTCTGTCACGGCTCCGGCGCTGCGGGGTTTGGGCGGCCCCACGCGAGCTTATCGTCGCAGATGGTTTTAACGCTCACCACAGCAGCTTCGGCTTGCTGCAGCCTCAGCTGCGGTGGCGGGCCTTCAAATCACCTACTCCTGCAGCTCG
Organism: Pseudoips prasinana; assembly: GCA_951640165.1. Lineage (NCBI taxonomy): Eukaryota > Metazoa > Arthropoda > Insecta > Lepidoptera > Nolidae > Pseudoips > Pseudoips prasinana. The sequence goes on from OX621249.1 coordinate 9,284,783, forward strand.
CGGGCCGCCCCACCCCTCCGCGCCTACGCGGGCTTACATTACACTCTAGGGGTAGGGCAAACAAGACTACGTGAAGTCCGTTTTGCAGCGATTCGCTTCTGTCACAAAAGAAAAAAGTCACAAAAAAAGATGGCGCAGTTTCGAACACCTTCGAACAGCTTATGAAAATCTTCTTTTCGTTCAGAAGTACCAGACCGTTTGCTTACTTCGTGTCGCTCGGTCTCCCTCACACTCGCGCGTTAGATGCTAAAGAGCGAGCGCGGCGTTAGATGTGCAGGCGCCAACAAGTTTTTCATTAAAATAAAGAATCAAAATCTAAATAAAGTTAGGTTTAATATATTTTAGTTGTACTATTAGTCAATTTGTAGAGTTTCATTTGATAAAATAAACTTACTTTATAGTGGTACACCTTTAGTTAACAATTTTAGAAATTCCGTTGTAAGATTGTACAATTTAGTGTGCAAGTTAGTAATTTTGATAAACATTTGGAACTTTTGTTTTATAAATCGTATATCCAATGTACGAATCACATTTTTGATGTGAATTCAATAAAAAAGGCCACCTCGGTTTGTAAGGTTTTTTAATTCTTTTTGTAGGTCATATTTAGTTATTCAATTAGTTTTTTTGCACAGCATTCATACTTCTGGTGTGCATTCAGTTAAATAGTGGAGTTACGTAGTGTGCTGAAAAACTATACAGATGTGCATTTAAAAATATCCCGTTGTATTTCTACCCTACATAACAAATAGTGGTCTATAAATATGTGTATCTCTCCTTTGATGTGATAAGACCTCGAATAGTTTCGAGACTTTCTTAAGATTGAATAGCAAATGCACTCAGCTAAGGATTTGCATAGTAAAGGGCAGCTGATCCAATACTAGATCTAATACAACCAGCAAGTAGTCGTAGCAGTAAGCTCTAGTTCAATATTTAAATGTCAACAGATGCTTTTGATAACTTCGCACGGATTTATATGTAAGAACTAAGTTTCGACAGGCCTGTTGGCGTGGTTGGCAAATGCTTGCTTTTCACGCCGGAGGTCGCGGGTTCGATTACCACGATATTTTTCTGCATGAACATGACTGTTTGTCCTAAGACTGGGTGTAATTATCTATATAAGAATGTATTTACAAAAAAAGTTGTATATCAGCAATCTGGTTTCCATAGTACAAGCTCTGCTTGATTTGGGATCAGATGGCTGTGTGTAAATATAGTCCCGGGATATTATTTTTCATATGAAAAAAGTCTACACGTGTATATAGTATATATACAAAGTGAAAAATTTGTCGTAAAAGCTTTAAACCAAGACACCGAGCGAACGTAGAAGACCAACCAGTCCTTTAACTTAAGCGACTAATACCTTAAGGCACCCTTATGGGGTTTGGACCACAGTTCAAGAGCCGCTCGGATAGAAACCTGAATTCTAAAAGAAACTGTAATAACTGGTAAGGGATACATGCCACGGCTTCCATCCCATTAACCAACATTCAATCATCCCATTAACCAACATTCAATCATCCCATTAACTCAGATTCCGTCCACAGAAGACGTCGCAAGTTACTTCTAAATCGATGTAAAATATAATACAACCTACCAACATTACACAAACGGATTAATTGAAATAAACCCGTCTTTACGAGATATTTCAACCCAGATTGTTTTTATTTCTATTACTTTAACTTACGGTCCATTTCAATTGGTTTTGACTGTACAGAGTCGATATGTAGGTAGTTTTAATTATTTTGGAATAAAAAAATACCTATATTAAAATGATATAAATCGATTCAGTAAACGATTATGAATAAACTATTTTCAGGAAGTTTGTAAATTACGTTACAAGTTGTATAGTATACATAAAAAGTGAAAAATAGGTCGTGTAAAAGTTTTAAACTAAGACACCGAGCAGTATTGGCGAATGTAGGAGGCCAACCAGTCATTCAACTTAAGTGACATATACGTGAGGGTACCTTTATGGGGTTTGGACCACAGCTCAAGGGCCGCTGGGAATAAAAAAACTGAATTCTACAAAGAGACTGTAATCACTCGTACGGAATACAGGCCACGGCTTCCATCCCATTAACCAATATTCAATCATCCATATGTTTATTTTTAATGTAATGTTTTTATCTAATACTCTTTTAATGTTTTAGCTTTATTATTTTGTATCGTCTTTTTGTGTTTGACATTTTATTTGTTTTAAATTATTAATATTATAGTTGACATTGTTTAAAATTTTTGCACGACATATCTATGTCAAATACAGTTGGATAAGTTTATAATGTACCTAACAACTCTGTACCTATATTTTAGCAAATAAATACTTCATTCATCCCATTAACTCAGATTCAGTCTTCAGAAGACGTCGCAAGTTACTTCTAAATCGATGTAAAATATAATACAACCTACCAACATTACACAAACGGAGTAATTGAAATAAACCCGTCTTTACGAGGTATTTCAACCCAGATTGTTTTTATTTCGACGCCATCCCGAGTTTCCGAGTTTATCGCGATCGTAGTAATAATAAGTTAACATTCTGTTTACACTTTCTTAAGTACCAATTCCAAATAAAACCTAAATATGGTAAGGCAATAATCCAAAGGATAGACTAAAGTGTACGATCCTCGCACAAGACAAATATATGTGTTCATGAACATGTCTGTTCATCTTGATCTTGTTATTATATGTATATATGTACAAAAGACATAAGTAAATAAGTATTTATATCCATTGTCTAATATCCGTAGTAACGGTTTTAGTTCCAAAAATGGAAAATCATAAATTTTATCGTCGGGTGAGTTTCGAACCAGCACCATATATTAATCCGGGGTAGGCGCTCTGAGTTAAGCTACGAACGATACACAGTGGAAGCTTGCTAACACCTTTTTGGGGATATATCATCATCATATCAGCCGAAAAACGCTCACTGCTGGACCTCCCACAAAGCCGCCCATCACCGCCACCCATGGACACTCGCAACACCAGAGGTGTCGTGGGTGCGATGCCGGCCTTGAGAAGAGTCCACAAATAAGTTTTGCTGACCCTCCCCACCCCCCACCCCGATGAGCACTGGCGACCTTACTCACACTCAGAAACACAACATATTATTAAGGAATGTCTTCTGTAAGGTGGAGGTACTTCCCCAGTCGGGCTGCTCTTTGAGCGAATTAATGCTGTGCCCTACCTCTACTAAATTCGTGGTCGCCACTGTAGAACCTTTCTGCTTTATTTGGGGCAGAAAGGATGATATATACATCCTAAGTTTAAAAGAAATCTGACAGATTTGGGTAGCTGGATGTGCTGGCGTCTGTACAACTTAAAAACCTCTTAACTTTACACTTCTCACTTCCACAGGGTGCCTAAATGTGTGTGAACAAGCCATAATCGCCTGAGAACAGCTTGGGAATGAAAATATTCAACTGACCTATTGTTATAATCAAGACTGAAGTAATGCTTGTATTATGGATTTGCGCTGGGAGCTCCCCTATTTCTAATGTTATAAGGAGACTGTGTTTTTTTAATGTAACGCTTACAGATAGGTTAGGTTAGGCACTCGTATCTATCTAATAGTCTAATAATCTATTCATAGTCGCGTTTTGACCTAAGTTGGTTTTCGATGATTTGATCGAAAGAAGAGCGTAATTACTTGCACGGGGTAACTTTGATGGCGCATTTACATTTTTGGTGAAGCACTGGGAACCTATCCCAGTGCTTCACCGGGCAATACTACCGAATTTGCCTAACCACCTTTAGAAAAAATAAATGTAAATGCGTCATCAAAGTTACCCCATGCAAGTAAATACGCTCTTTTTTCGATCAAATCATTGAAAACCAACTTAGGTCAAAACGCGACTATGAATAGATTATTAAGTCAGTACAATAAACTAACGAAAAATCATGAAATCGTTTTGGACATTTTCTCAAACAGCTTTCCAAAATTTAAAAGCAACATAATGACATCTTTCAATATTTCATAATATATAGTATATCTAAAATATATCGATATGGTCCGGTGGTCTCGATCATGTCTATGTGTTGTGTTAGGTACGCCTAATGGCCTATTGCTACGAGTCGAGCTAGATTCATTAAAATATGTATTAGTACTCTTTGAATTTGTAGTAATCTAAGTAGTTATAGTAATCTTTAGTTTAGTAAGTAAATTATTAAAAAAATTACTGTCCTTTACCATGCCGTGGCGACTCGTAAGTAAAGCAACATTTCGCACGTAATTTTATAGCATGTATGTAATGTGTATTAGTGTATGTTTTGTAAGTTGTCCTAAATAAATAAATAACCTGTCTCTCTAACTGTATAGTAGTCTTTGAACCTGTCAGTCTCGTGGCTAGTGACCCTGGCTGCTAAGCCTGAGGTCGTGTTGTCGGTTTAGTCCCCACTCAGGACATTTTTTTATGTGCTCATCACGGTTATTAGTTCTATGGCTGGGTGTAATTTTAATTGAAAACAGATACTGAATACGTTTGCGAAAGTTATTTTTTATAGAAAACATCTTATTTTTAGTTTAGGTATTATAATCTTAAAATTAAATTTATTCGTTAACCTTTTTGTTCTAATTTATCGTAGAAGCTAACTTAAAAATGATAAAATATAATATGATCTGCTGGTATTTTCCATAATTTAACGACAGAGCGCCTCCCCAGGATTATATATTTACACGAGGTTTGATACCTAACATAACACTTACAGATAGCTTAAGTTGCCAATGCTTCACTGAACAATACTACGCGTCTGTAACAATTAATATTTTTAATTTTAGTATTATTTATCTTTATAATAAACATCTAATAAGGTTACAAGATGTTGAGTAATAAGATAGGCAGTACTGATTTATTTATTTATAATAAAAGGATGATAATTGTATATCTAATCAACATGTATAGTAATCGTACATTACACATTTACCCATGTACGCTATGTTGAAAAAAATTTAAATAAAAAAAATATGTTGTATTGAACTACATATATGAATAAATGAATTCCCCACGACGGACTGACGATCTTGCAAGGGTTGAGGGACAGCGGCTTCCCGCATCTCCACAATGGCCGGTCTTGCGGGCCATTGTGGAGATCCTTGGGGGAGACCTTTGTCTAGCAGTGGACGTCTTTCAGCTGATATGATAATGATAATGAATTTCCCACTTTCTAACTGGTAATAATCTATCAATATTTCAGTTTAGTTGAAAATAGAGTCATTTTAATAAACGTATTTTTTTACTTTTTATAAAGACAACATCTGCACCAATGAATTTATTCCCTATTTCCAATCTGTCAAATTTGTTTTATATATTTTTGTACTTAATTACAAAACCACAAGGTTGATGTGCTGGCGTCTGCCCATCCAGACTTAGATTAACTATTTATGGGTCACACAAATAGTTGTCCTGTGTGGGAATCGAACCCGGGACACAACTTAAACGTTAAAAAAACGGTTTAACTGCTGCGCCACACATGTACATATTGTGTGTTTACATATAATACGGATCTATTTCCACAGGGTAGTCGAGAGGCCACTTAAGACCTCTGACAGCGGTATTATAAGTTTGTTCGGTTGTGCTAGTTCACAAGTTATAAATTTAATCAAACTATTATTTATCCTCCATCTTCCGAAGTTTGAGAGAAGTTTTAAAAGTGATTTCAGTTGAATGAGCTTCCTTGTTCTCTTTGAAAAATTATTAAGAAGTTTGAAATGCTAAGAACAAAATTTATTTTGGAATGAATATCCGTAGATTTAATCTGTGGTTACTATGGTAACCCTTTAATTGACCCCTAGTATTGACTAAATTTGTGCCGCTCAAAAATTATATTACACAAGTAGTAATACGATGACTTAAGTACACACACTTAAATTAGGCATTTAAGTGTGTGTTCTTAAGTCATCGTATTACTACTTGTGTAATATTATTACTACTTGGATTAAATAAGTTACTAGTTTAACTTATTTAACCCAAGTAGTATTCTGAAAAAAGATCCCTTACATACGGTTTTTAACAAAGTTTATTCGAAGTTTTTCTTAATATGTGTCATACAGGTTTGGGAATAAATTACCATGCCACATAACTATCGAAATGTACGCGCATAAATAATTGTGAATTTTACTCTATGACATAAAATTTATCTAAATAAGGCCCTCCGTTTCCTTTTCAACGTATTGTAAGCTATATATTAGTGACTATTGACCAAACTTATAGACCCAAAAAGTACCTTTTGATAAACTATAAAAGATACAATGGAAGCCATTTTCAGCTTCACAAATTCTTGAGAATTGGACCCTATTACAAATACGACCAAACAAAAATCAGTTTCTAAAGGCATTCACACAATGAGCCTACGTTGAATCCACGTAAGGACCAATTTCCGGGTAATATACTCGGATGGTCAGTCTCCGGATGCCCATTCAGCACTTACTTTTAAAAATGGAACTAAATCGTATTTTGAAATACTAATGATACGAAGGTACATCTCAACATCGCTTCAGAAATGACCTATTGACCAAAACAATTCAGAGTAAAATTGAGTCGTATGAACAAAAGGATTAGAATCAATTCCAAAAAATTGTATGTGCAAAATAATTTGGGTCAAGTTTTCTATACATTTTTAGGGAAGATACTTGTATATACAGTTGATTTCATAGCCACATACAATAGTAAATGGCTGCTAGCGTTAAAGCATTTCCGTATCTTTTCGCGTAAAAAGGTAATCACCATGATACGTCGTTTATGATAGTCCGTACAAGAAAAAAAATATGAAATAATTTACATTTGAATTTATTTCTGAACTTTTATAGAAAACTATACAATTTAAAATATTAACAACAAATAATTAAAGTATCGGGAAGAAATGCTGAAAAATTCTGTTATAAGAAAAAAATGCTAATTCACTTTTTGGCCCCATTAGGGATTTGAACCCAGGTCTTAATTATCTGCGATTGAACATGATACTGCTAGTCTGACGAGGCATAAGGGTGTACTGAGGCACGATAGAAAATATTCTAACAGTATTGTAGCTCGGCCCTTGTAGGTAATAATTACCTGTTTGTGCGGTACATAAATATGCGACAGTGCTGCGCGCCCTCAGTATTTCAATTTCACCAATCTTTTCAAGTTTTTTTCTAGTTTTGGATCGCAAAGTTAAGAATAAAATAAAAAGAAGTTTGTTTGGTATAAATGTGCATGTTGTGTTTTAGGGTTCCGTTGCCAAATGGCAAAAAACAGAACCCTTATAGATTCGACATGTCGGTCTGTCTGTCCGTCCGTATGTCACAGCCACTATTTTCTCACTGTTTAAACTTGGTAAGTAGATGTATTCGCTGAACAGCATTAAGATTTTACCCAAAAATAGAAAAAGAACAATAATTTTGGGGGATATATATAATACATACCATACATAGAACTGAAACTAAAAAATTTTGTCATCGTACCCATACATGTGGGGTATCTATGGATAGGTCTTCAAAGATGATATTGAGGTTTCTAATATATTTTATTTTCTAAACTGAATAGTTTGCGCGACGCTTCCATAGTGGTAAAATAAGTGTCCCCCCCCTGTAACTTCTAAAATAAGAGAGCGATAAAACTAAAAAAAATATATGATGTACATTACTTTGCAAATTTCCACCGAAAATTGGTTTGAACGAGATTTAGTCAGTAGGTTCTTTTTAATACGTCATAAATCATAAACCGCAATCTCCCTTTCATTCAATCAACTACTACAAGAACTTTTATATTATTACTTTTATATTGTTACTTGCTGCTACAGAATCCTTCATGGGCGAGTCCGACTCGCACTTGGCCGCTCTTTTATACGTACTTGTAGTTTTTTTTTAACCACGTAGATTTTAAAAAAGCACTTGTAAATAGTCAGAACATGTTTGTTGTAATATAGTTGTATACATTATTATTTCTAGTAACATAGATATTTAGGTACAGATTGTATGAAAACATTTATAAAACTTATTTTATTATAGCAATGACATTTAGCTAGCTCGTATCAAGTTATTGTCAAGAGATTATGTTTAATTATCTAGTTTAAGTCTAATATTTTTACTACATATTATCAATGGTTCTGTCTATATTAAGGTATTATTATCTACTATATAAAAATAAGTCGGGTTTTCCTTCCTGACGCTATAACTCCAGAACGCACGAACCGATTTCCACGGTTTTGCATTCGTTGGAAAGGTCTCCGGCTCCGTGAGGTTTGTAGCAAAGAAGATTTATAAAATTTAAAGCGGGTAACACCGCGGGGCACAGCTAGTTATGATATAAATATAGAATCCTTAGGAACAAAAGCTTAGAATTTAATTCATTCAAATTGAATATAAATAACGTTATCATGGCATCTTGATTTCCTTCAGCCATTCAATTTCTATATCGCATTACTCTCACGTACACAAAGATTCCGGCTCATATCGTAACAATTTCTATTATTTCGATAAATACCGCTAATGAACAAACTTTGGTGGCACGTGTAACGGATCCTATTACTTTTATTCTGTTTTTCTTCTGATATCTTTGGTTTATGTAGGTTTAGTAACAGAGTTTAATATTATATTTAATGAATATAATAATAATAATATCTGGGGACAATGTCACACAGATCATCCTAGCCCCAAACTAAGCAAAGCTTGTACAATGGGTACCAGGCGACGATATACACACTTATATATATAGAAAATATCCATGACTCAGAAACAAATATTCGTGCTCATCACACAAATATTTGCACTTACCGGGATTCGAACCCAGGACCACTACCAACTAGGCTACGGTGACCGTCATATATATAAATCCCTATTATATAATGAATATAATAGGGATGATTAAAAATGTTAGTATTATAGGAATGAGTGGGAGTGACAGAGTGATATTTGAATTTGGGGAAGTATGGCGTTGTCACTCTGATTTCTGTAAAATGAAATTAATATTAACCTGCCTGTGGCTACAGTGTGTTAGGAACAACAGACTAGACACTAGAACAAACTAGAAAGATGGCTTGAAGCCCAGTTCGTATTTGTTGCCCAGTGAAGAAGCAATGAAAGCCTCCTTTTTTAGGGTTTCGTAGCCAAATGGCAAAAAACGGAACCTTTATAGATTCGTCATGTCTGTCTGTCTGTCCGTCCGTATGTCACATCCACTTTTTTCCGAAACAATAAGAGCTGTAAAGTTGAAACTTGGTAAGTAGATGTATTCTGTAAACTGCATTACGATTTTTACACCAAAACAGAAAAAGAACAATAATTTTGGGGGGTCTCCATACATAGAACTGAAACTCAAAAATGTTTTTTTCATCGTACCCATACATGTGAGGTATGTATGGATAGGTCCTCAAAAATGACATTGAGGTTTCTAATATATTTTTTTTCTAAACTGATTAGTTTGCGCGAGAGACACTTCCAAAGTGGTAAAATGAGTGTCCCCCCCCTGTAACTTCTAAAATAAGAGAATGATAAAACAAAAAAAAATGTTGTACATTACTATAGAAACTAACAACAAAAATTGGTTTGAACAAGATCTAGCAGGTAGTTTTTTTTAAAACGTCATAAATCGATAACCGCAATTTGCTTTCATTTAATCAACTGAAATACTTGCTGCTACGGAACCCTTCATGGGCCAGTCCGACTCGGACTTGGCCGGTTTTTTTTTTGATAAGGCAGGAGGAATGTCTACCCATGCCACTCGAAAAAAGTGTCGGCGGGTGGGTATGTCGAACTCGCACCGACTAAACCTAACCTGCCGTGGACTTCTTCTGGCGCCTGATAGGGGGAGCCCCGGGAACGCAGGTATGCTGCTCTGGTGACCCTTTTTGCGCCGTGTCCCAGATGGTCGGAACACGCACCCTGGGAGGACTTTAAGTTGCCCTCCCCAATTGCCAATTCCTGCCAGTTCGGCACCGTGATTGTGCCACAAACAATCGCTATCTTCCCGAAGCTGCTTGCAGGTGGCATCAGTAGAGGACATATATCTCAAAAACATAAGGTTCATTTTCCATTGGGGAAATTTGACAGATTGGGGTAGCTTGATGTGCTGGCGTCTGTACTTTGAAATGCACAACTTTTTTAACGTGTCACTGTCACCTCACCACCTCTGTAGTTCTCACCACCACGGTGCATAACACAACAACAATTTAGTTAACCAATATAATGAACTACACGCCTCGCAAGTTTTTTATCAATATATTATGTAACCTCTAAAATGGAACCTTTAAATGGAGTCAATTGAAAAAAATAAATAATAAAATCTGTTCCTACTCGCTTCTTGCGAACATTCTTTATTTTACTGTTGAGGAAAGTCTTAAAATATTTTACAATTTTTCATTACTTTGGATAATATTATTATTTATTATTCCTAGCAGTACTAGCCGCCCGTGACTCAGACCTGCCACTCGCGTCAGATAACAGAATCAGATGGCCGCAATGACTCCCACATCCAGCGCATCAGTGAGCATTGTCTAATCGTTTCTAATCAGTAGATATATAGATTAATATAATATGTAGTTTCTAATGAGTATATATAACAGTATTTATCTACATGAAAATAAGTAAGCCATGCACATAATATACTATATATTATGTGCAAGGCTTACTTATTTTCATCACTTCAATTTATCCCTGTGCTAAGAGTAGTTCACAAGGAAATAATAACTTAAGTTACATTTGGAATAACTTATTTTTAGAAATTTGCTAAAAAACCCAATTATACAGGTAAGTTATAAGTTGATATAATTTCCTTACTTACTTATAACTTACCTCTATAATTGGGTTTTTTAGCAAAATCCGTATCGGGCATCTATTACCTACTTACAAACTACCTGCAAAATTTAATACGTCAAAGTTTTTGGAAATTTGGTGTTAAGTGAGTGCTTGAAAATACATTTTCTGGAATCGCACGATTCTAGACCACCTTCTACATACGGTGAGGCAGTGGAATGAGCTATTTGGTGGGTTTTAACCAAGTTATTACAGCCCAAGTAGTTTTTAAATATGGCGCTTTAATACGGTAGTAAAATTATTCCACATGTTACAAATTGTCTATAGGTTATAAAGAAACCGCCTACCTTAACTTGCCTGTATTTTTTTAAAGATAAAATATTTTTGTTGAAATAAATAAACAATTAAATTATTACACTGCACTGCCCTCAAAAATATTCTTGCCATATTTTTGAGGGAAGGGAAATAATTTCGTGTACAATCTTTTTGGATACATGTACGTCAATTAAAAAGAAGGTTATCGAAGACCTGTTTTTGTAAAGGGGGATAAAAATATAGGAATCGTTTTTATAATTTATGTGCTCCATAAATACATATTTCACGTTTACAAAGCTTTCACGTATCGTGAAATCGAAATCTAACACGTACTCAATATATTTACACCTTTCCTCCAATAGTTAGAAGATAAATAAAATTCATAGCAACATTCAATCCAATACGAATTTAATGGTTCAGCGAACTCCCGGTATAGAGAGCTTTGGGTAACTATAGGAAAATTAAAAACACTAACTAACAAAATATTTAATACATACAGACTTATGCCTGTTTCCCAGAGAGATAGGCAGAGACATCATATTTCCATTTGTCACGATCTTTGCCTCGTTTACTGTAATTTGTTCTGACATTCTTCTTACATGCTCGCTTGCTCGGTTTAGGGTCCTTCTGACCTTTCTTGAGAACATCTCCGATTATGTCAGAGAATGTTCTATTTATTAATAATAATTTTATTATACGAGCTGTGCCCCGCGGTTTTACCCGCGTTAAATTTTATAAATTGTTAGCTGACCCGGCAGACTTCGTACTGCCTCAATCGATAAATAAAAGACCTAAACTTTTGTTTCAGAAAACGTTTTGTATGGGGAAAAGAAAAAGGCTTTTTTAGGGTTTTTCCGGCAATTATTTGAATTTTTCTCATCTTTTAAATTTTCCCTAGACCTCCACGAACATTTCAAGACTATAAGAGATAAGATAAATCCGTTCAGCCGTTGTTCGAGTTTTAGCGAGACTATCGAACAGCATTTGATTTATATATATAAAGGTCACCGTAGCCTAGTTGGTAGTGCTCCTGCCTACGAAGCTGGTGGCCCTGGGTTCGAATCCCGGTAAGTGCAAATATCTGTGTGATGAGCACGAATATTTGTTTCTGAGTCATGGATGTTTCTATGTATTTAAGTATTTATTTATCTATATAAGTATGTATATCATCGCCTGGTACCCATAGTACAAGCTTTGCTTAGTTTGGGGCTAGGATGGTCTGTGTGGCATTGTCCCTATATATTATTATTATTATTATTATTATATATATATATATATATTTAAAAAATATATAATTTTTTCTTTTTAAATTATTTTTCTAAGCTATAAAGGTTAAAAGGTTTCTGCTGAGTTGGTAACGCTCAAATGTTATACGAACTTGTAAGTAAAAACTACGGTAAGCACATGCAATCAAGTATGCCGTATGTACGTCAGCTAACTTCAAGGTATAAAGAAGGAATTTATTAATATTTAATTGAATTTGATTATCTTATGACGACTTTCAAGAAAGATTTTAAAGAATGTATCGAAATAGAAATGATAATATACTGTATACTTGACTAATGACTATTTAATTAGTAAATTTTAATTTATTTTTTTATTTATAACTTTATTCGTTTTATTAAACTGTTCCAAATTAAAATTAATGACAATTATGTCGAAATAATAATGTCAATTCATTTGATTTTCAATAACATTGTTGTTAATAAATATTGTTCTGCTACTTTTTAATTTTTTTAATTTTTCTTCAATCAATTGTATTTTTATAAAGTCATATGCCAACCAACTGATTTTAATGATTGCTTATCCGAGGGATATGCCGTAATACCCACACTGGTAAGCAGACAGTGGCGAGTCCACATAATGGAAACAATTTCATTGTGGAAATCTTTTGAGGAGGCCTTTGTCCAGCAGTGGACCTCATTCGGCCAGCATGTTTTTTTTAGTTAAATGACAACGCCCGCGCTTTTGAATCTAATCCCTGTTTCGCGGGGTACTTTATTTTTTTTTATTTATAGTAGTTTATTTCCACGAAACAGCACGGAGTTAAACTCGTCAAGAGAAACGTGAAATCCGCGGCGCTTAACCGACTTATAAACATATATTAGACGGACACAAATTACATCCAGACTCCAAACAACTATTTATGGGTCACACAAATAGTTGTCCGGCGCGGGACTCGAACCCGTGACATGAAGCGGCCAGGCGACTGTTTTAGCCGCTGATGATGATGATATTTTTTGCGGGTAGGAAAGCGATGCAAATTTCCACAAATCGCATATCAGTTTTAATAAAATGATCTTTATCAGAATAACAGTACAATAAAATTTATATTTTGAATAACAGTACAATAAAATTTATATTTATATTTATTTATATTAAAATTAAAGAATGGAAGACTAAAGCAAAAAGACGAAATTCTAAATGAGGGTGTGATCACATGCACGGGATCACCGATCACGCATTAATGGGCCAAAGCGATCCTCGCCGCTGAGGAACCTACCCTAGCTAGCCTGTATTAAAAAATACTTAGGGTTATCATATAATGTTTCTGATAGTTAAACTAAGATTAGTTTAAGGGTGTGATCACATGCACGGGATCACCGATCACGCATTAATGGGCCAAAGCGATCCTCGCCGCTGAGGAACCTGATAGTTAAACTAAGATTAGTTTAACTATCAGAAACATTATACGATAACCCTAAGTATTTTTTAATACAGGCTAGCTAGGGTAGGTTCCTCAGCGGCGAGGATCGCTTTGGCCCATTAATGCGTGATCGGTGATCCCGTGCATGTGATCACACCCTCATTTAGAATTTCGTCTTTTTGCTTTAGTCTTCCATTCTTTAATTTTAATATAGTAGAACTAAATTTCAAAATAATAGATAGTAACTTGTTATTAATTTAAGGATTTCCGAAAATATATGCGATAAAACAAACCGCACGGACGGACTACTTATTTTTTTTGTAACTTTTATACTATCCATTATGTTTATGTACTGCATTGTGAGCTTGACAAGTATAAGTGTATGTTAATACCCAAGTGCTGAATAAATTTCATTTCATTTGGTAAATGGTGGTATGGTGTCTTTACTGCTATTTTGAAGTCTTTTTTTTCTTATGATTGTAATTTTTTCTCTTTTTAATATTTTTGTAAATTCTTTTATTTAGTGTGTATTAAGTTTTACCTATTTTAATTAATTTAGTACGTTAAGGAGAGTGCCCTGATTCCCAAGATACAAGTTTACTTAGTTTGGGAATCAGGAACTACAACTTTTTAAATTATTTATTTTGTGTGAAAATAAACAATTTTTATTATTTATATTTCATTTCATGTGTTTTAATACTATCCGTTAGCAGGTTAGCCGGGAGATACCTTCAGTGAGATATTTTAACAGGATAATCCAGGCCCATTCAAGCGATACGGCAAGGATATACGCAGAGCTACACGGGCCGTGTTGGAAACATTGATCCAAAAAATCCCAGCTTCTAAAATATTTGATAGCTTTGATAGAGTCATATTTATTGATAATAGTCATATCAAGAATATATCTACTAGATTTATTTGTTCTAAGTAAGTAGATATGTATGTAGTAAAGCATACTATACTGTTAACGAATACATGAATGACAAAATTAAAGACGTTGGAGCAACAACTTGGAAAAGGAGGAAAATCGTAGAATCCAACTCGGCTGGGCGGCGTTCGGGAAGCTACGCAATATCTTCTCGTCCCAAATACCGCAAAACCTCAAGTTAAATGTCTTCGACCAGTGTGTGTTTCTAGTGATGACTTACTGAACAGAGACGTGGTCGCTCACTATGGGCATTATCACGCGGCTTAAGGTCACTCAAAGAACAATGGAAAGGGCTATTTTTGAAAGGCGAACCGAAGTAACCAACATAGTCTGAATTGCTAAGCTGAAGTGGCAGTGGGTAGGGCACATAGCTCGTAGAGCCGACGGCCGCTGGGGCAGAAAGATTCTCGAGTGGCGACCACGAACCGGAAGACGCAGCGTGGGCAGGCCCCCTACAAGATGGACCGATGATTGTGTGAAGGTCGCTGGAAAGCGCTGGATGCGGATAGCGTAAGATTGGCAATTGTGGAGATCTTTGGGGGAGGCCTTTGTCCAGCAGTGGGCGTCTTTCGGCTGATATGATGATGATAACTTTTGTTTTCAATATATAGGTATCATCTATATATGTTGCAGCGAAATGAGGATATCAGAGATTTTATGAAATCCCTAGGGATATCACAAAATCCCGTTAGATGTCGAATATTTATAGAGCATGTTTGTAGTAATATAGTTGTATACATTATTATTTCTAGTAACATAGATATTTAGGTACACATTGTATGAAAACATCTATCAACATGTATCTCATAAACCGTAGTAGGTAGACAGTTAACATCTTTACAAAGTATCAAATAATGTAAATAAAATAATTAGCTACCTTAGTCTCTCGGAGACGCGGCACCGTTCACGTTCAAATCTGAATCAGACTTGGTCGTGCCGTAGTAAGTGCCAGTTTTTCATTAATCTATACTAATATTATATCTGTATAGTTTTTCATTAATCTATACTAATATTATATCTGTATAGTTTTTCATTAATCTATACTAATATTATATCTGTATAATATGAGTATAGATTAATGAAAAACTGGCACTTACTACGGCACGACCAAGTCTGATTCAGATTTGAACGTGAACGGTGCCGCGTCTCCGAGAGACTATGGTAGCTAGAGGTAACGTTTGTGAGTTTGTGACGTTGTAAAGGGTAATCTCTGGATCTACTAAACCGATTTTCAATCATCAATCATTTCACCAATAGAAAGCTACGTGTGGAGTGTCATAGGCTGATGAATTTTTATTTATCCTGAAGTATTACGCGGGACAAACTGGCAGGGACAAAAATATTTATAACACGGTACGAAGTCCGCATCACTGCTAGTCCATTATTATTGTAGAATCTTTAAGTATTGCAGCACTTTTATTTTTTAATTAGATATTACGTGTCAGTTGTTAGTTAATACACGAGAATTATTGAAGAGTTTGCATATTACGTCTTCTTACTAAAACTATCTAGTGATATGACACAACACCAATTTATCGTCAGTGATGTGTCGTTTCACTAAACTAAATCTAGTAAAATGTCAGAAATGCGGATACTACCCAATAAAAATTAGGACACCAATCTAACCTAACCTAATTTATTCATCAACAGTATTATTTATTGGGCAGTAGCCACTTTCCTGACATTTTACTAGATTTAGTTTAGTGAAACGACGATAAATTGGTGTTTTGTCATATCCCTGATATCCTCATTTCCCTGCGACATATATATATAATTATTTTGCGGACTTTGGTGGGGGTTGCACGTTTACTACTTTACTTATCTACTCTTAATATATTATACTGTAATGTGTAACTGTTGAATGTCCCAATAAAATAAGAATAAAATAAAAATATGACGTTTAAAATGTTGTAGATTTACGTATTCAAGCGGCCTAAAACTAAATTTTAATTAAATATATAAGCTGCAAATAAAAAGTACGTTTTAAATATTCGTTTACCTACTGTAAATTCACGTTTTAACAATATTCTCGTCTCCATTTACTATGTGCAAACTCTTCAATAATTCTCGTGTATTAACTAACAACTGACACGTAATAATAATAATCATTTAATTCAGAAAATTATTCCATAGATAGGTTAGTAACAATAAAACTTACAGAACTATGTTAGTATACAATTCACAATAGACATAACAAAGACAATAATATCTACTTAAAAAAGAATAGTGCTTTAAAGATTCTACAATAATAATGGACTAGCAGTGCCTGCGGACTTCGTACCGTGTTATAAATATTTTTGTCCCTGCCAGTTTGTCCCGCGTATATATATATATATAATAATAATAAAAAAAACATTAATCATCCTTAACGTAGCTTTCTATTGGTGAAATGATTTTGAAAATCGGTTTAGTAGATCCAGAGATTACCCCTTACAACGTCACAAACTCACAAACGTTACCTTTTTATAATATTGGTATGGATTAATGAAAAACTGGCACTTACTACGGCACGACCAAGTCTGATTCAGATTTGAACGTGAACGGTGCCGCGTCTCCGAGAGACTAAGGTAGCTAATTATTTTATTTACATTATTTGATACTTTGTAAAGATGTTAACTGTCTACCTACTACGGTTTATGAGATTCATGTTGAGATAGGCACACAAATATACCGACGAACGGAGAGCGGATAGCCTCCGCTCTGTAAATAATGTAAATAAAAAAATAATGTAAATAGGAGGAGGGTTTGTTGACACTTTTCGGCAACGGAACCTTAAAAAATTAAATAAATAATAAATAAATAAATGAATCGTTTATTTCTCACCATAGTACAATACAGTTTGGAGAAAGTGCACATACATTTTTATCACAATAATAGATACTATGGTGGGCTGATGACCTGAACTAGGATGGTTCCTGTGTCTCAGGTTATCAACCCTCCACTCCCGTAAATGGTCTTATGTCTAATTTAAGTACATGTATGATATGATATTTGAGATCACATTTGTAATATTTGTGGGTATTTGCAGGTAATTTACAATAATTACGACGCGCCGATGCCCGAATTCCCAGTTAAGTTATATGATAGTTAAAGTACAGACGCCAGCACATCAAGCTAGGTACCCCAATCTGTCAAATTTCCCCGATTGAAAGTAAACCTTATGCTTATGTGATAAAGTTGAAAATTTATAAAAGAAATTTGACAGATTTGGGTAGCTGGATGTGCTGGCGTCTGTACTTAAAAATCGATTTCATCTGTTTGCGAAGTGGTGGCGTAATTTATGTAATGAACGGTTTCCAGTGTCCGTTTTGTCTTTATGTTTTACAAATGGGAATGTATTAGAATCAAATTAATCAACTGACGTGCTCGTGATATCGACTATAAATATATATTAGTGATGTGTCACAAACACACCGATCGTTTTCATCAATTGTTTCATAGTAATAAATTGGACGTGGTTAAACGAATGTAGTGGGTTTCACATAGTGCCATTTTGAGGATAGGATCAAAGAGGCATTATCTATACATATAATAAAATCGTAGGAAAGTCGAAACTGTACAGATGCCAGCACATCAAGCTTCCCCAATCTGTCAAATTTCTTTTATAGATTTTCAACTTTATCACATAAGCATAAGGTTCAATTTCAATTGGGAATATTTGACAGATTGGAGTAGCTTGATGTGCTGGCGTCTGTACATTGAGTATTTTTTTAAAGGATACTTTGCGCGTAATCTACAATCGATATCGAAGCCAAAAATATAGTTTTTATAATTTTTGTCTGTTTGTCTGTATGTATGTCCGGGCTAAACTCAAAAAGTACTGCATGAATTTATTTCAAATTTTGCGAGAAAATTACTAAGAGGTCGGGTCAACATACAGGCTACATATTATCACGCTATAACCTACGGGGGAGGAACTGTGATAATTTATAAAATTTAACGCGGGTATAACCGCGGGGCAATGCTAGTTTTTTATAAATTTAATGGAATCGTTACAATGGTATAAAATACCTGTATTTGTGTTATTTGATTTCATTATAGACTTATTTTTTATTATTGGCTATTTATTATTTTTAGAATTGAATTACCTAACAGTACAGGTGCCCTACAAGGTGGACCGACGATCTTGCAAGGGTCGC
Organism: Pseudoips prasinana; assembly: GCA_951640165.1. Taxonomy (NCBI): domain Eukaryota; kingdom Metazoa; phylum Arthropoda; class Insecta; order Lepidoptera; family Nolidae; genus Pseudoips; species Pseudoips prasinana. Next base: position 9,303,535 of record OX621249.1, read on the forward strand.
GGGAAGCCGCTGGATGCGGGCAGTACAAGACCGGCGATTGTGGAGATCCTTGGGGGCGGCCTTTGTCCAGCAGTGGACGTCTTTTGGCTGATATGATGGTGATGATTTCCTAAAGAAGTATTAGTGGGCGGGACTCATAGTTCGTTGAAGTGACAGCTGTTGGCACAGAAAGGTTCACAAATGGCGGCTACGAACCTGAAGACGCAGCGTGAGGGGGACCGATGATCTTATGAGTGTCTCTACGAGCAAGACCCAATTTGTGGACGCTTTTATCTAGCAGTGAACGTCTTTCCGTTACTTTGATAATGATGATTTATTAATCTGAAGGTACCTAAATTGTACGTGATGTAGTTATTGAAGGAAATGTTCAGCTGGCACCATTAGAACCATCAGCTTGCTCCACCTTAGCGTTTTCTACATTTTGCCAGCGTATACATTAGCAAAAGCTCAAATGGCGCAAACATCGAAAGCAAAATGTGAATGTGAAAAAGCAAAAGAAGACGAAAAAAGCAAGCCCGGAGTTTCTTTGTGGCTTTCTTCTACGGGTCGTCCACCTAGGTAGTATGGCGTTCTGCAGCTTCAGATCGTCTTCGGGATCTTTTGTATTATATAAGTAATACACGTCAAATACTGAATTAGTCGTATATTTTCTTCAATTTCACTATGATAGGGCTTGTGTAGCTTAGAGAGTTCTGTCGTAGACTGTATGACTGTTCTAAAGAATTTTTGTTTGAAATATTTTCAAACGCGTTCTTTTTTTAATGATTTCTTTTTAAATGTTTGGACGAACGAAGGTGCCAACCAAGAAGGTCGTCACATCTTCCCCGTCTCTCTTAAAAAAATTGTTTATTCTATTATTAGAATAAATATTTTTTTTCTCCGAAAGAACCCTTTACAACATTATACTAGCTTATTTTTACCTACCTAATGGAGGAATAATTACAATACATGACGGCCTTTACGACTAGACCGGCAGTTTCAATTTTATCATATAATGGATAACTATTGAAAGTGCCTTGTGGAAGCAAAACCTCCAAAAAAACTTTCCACACATCATGTGTGATTCTAAGCCAAAATGTTACAAAGGTCTTATTAATAAGTTTTTGATTAATTCTATTTATACTCTTTGCTCTTACTGTCAACCATGTTTGACACTTTCAAAAATAATACCAAATATGGAAGGGTCATAAATTAATTTTCATTATGTCACAGATAATACAATACATGGGAGCGTCACAACAGGTCTTATTGACATCATTGACCATAACGTACTATATGGGGTTATCATATAATACGTTTTGTCGACATCAAATACAACCTATAAATGGTACAACCATACACTGAGCATATCGGACATCAGCATAGACAACCTATGGAGAGCATATTTGGTCTTATGGCAGAAAATGACCGACAGAAGGAAAAATTCTACCTGTCATACGTTGGCATTGTCATTTAATTGCAAAGAACAAAACATGAAATCATCAGATATACGTCCACCTTGCAATGATTAATTACAATGTGTTCGAATAATCCATGATGCACCATAAAGGCGAGTTCTTGTTCAAGGCAAGCTTTTTGTGGCAAGGGCAGCGTATGCTCGTGAAGTGTGGGCGTGTAGCTAGACAATGTATGCTCATGCGTGGACGTGTGGTGATGACAGCATATGCATATGTGTGGGCGTATGATGAGATTAGCGTATGCCTACGTGTGGTGTCAGGACCCAGAAGTCTGTCTTCAGACAACCAGTCTGATGTCCACCATTCCTTATGGAATTTTATGGACCATGGATAATCCCTAGACTTGTCAAGTAAAAACAAGACAAGGTGTGTGTGTATTCGTGTGAGGAGTTCTCCAATATCAGGCAACCAGTCTGATGTCCACCATTCCTTATGGAATTTTATGGACCATGGATAATCCTTAGACTAGTCAAGTAAAAACAAGAAAATGTATGTGTGTTTGTGTAACAAGTTCTAAAAAGAAAACTAAATTATAACCAAAAAAGCCTAGCTCCTACTGACCTGCCCGCGACACAAACGTTAATTTATTTAATCCCTATCTATACGTTCTTCCTTGTGTGGACGTATATCCGGCTGTCTCCTTTGGATCTTCAAGCAGATCCGAAGGCTGGTCATCTTCTCCCATCATGATAGCTCTCCAATGGTATTACAACATACATGAAACAAATTAAATAGTATTAGTGACATTATTTTAAGTAGAAGCATCAATTATAATATACAATTATATAGAGCAATATAACATAAAAATTCAAACTTCTATCACTGAGTGATAAGCAGATGTGCACAATTTTATCAAGTACATACACGTAACACAAATTACATAACATAAGTAAACTAAAAGTAAATGAAAATTTGAGATATAATACAATAATAACATATTAATATTTTGTACTTTAACATTAAATAATAACCATAAGTTGTTCTAACTTCAACTCAATCTTATTTTACAAGATTTTAAACGATGTTGACTCCAATAGGTTAGTAATACACTATTATTACTCATATATTTTATTAAATTATTATCATTTATTAAACGTTTTATTATTTTATATGGCCCTTTATATGGGCGAGAAAGTTTGTTACATACTCTAGTTACTCTTTTAGGACAACATAATAAAACTAGCAACTTTCGTTTAGACTGGGTTCGGTCTAAATTATGTCGAACTTTGCGTCTACAAATTTTGTTCAATTTTAGTGTTTGTACATTTATATTTAAATTTTTGTGTGTATTTTGTATATTATTAACCTTTATGGGCTGCAATGGAACAATATTATTTAAATGGCTATTGATTATTTTTGGCATATCATTAATTAAATTAAATTCTACTTTACTTTCTATAATTTCCATACTTACTTCGCATGGAAGTTTATCTGTATTTGTAGTCTTTTGGCAAAAATATAAGTAATCATTCTGTGAAAAAAATTGTTTATCTGACTGTACATCAGATGAATTATTTTCTAGTACATATTTTTCTTTTTTAATAAAATTACATGACATCCTATCAGTAAAAAGTCTACTTTTTTTGAAAATCTAAAATAATATTGTGAGAAAAAAGGAAATCTTGTCCTATGACAAAATTTTGTGAAATCTTATCCACAACATAAAAACTATGATTAAACACAACATTTTCCATCAAAATGTTCAATTTAATTTTTCCTATCACCTCCAACTGCGCACCATTGATTGATTTTATTTGTGCATTGGAGAATTGCGGCATTTCTCCTAGCCTTTCTGCCATCTTTTTATCGACAACAGACACTGATGCCCCCGTGTCAATCAGGGCTACAAAAGGGATATTTTTACACGTAATATTTATAAAAGGGGTAAACTCACACTGCTGAGTGATTTCACTTTCTGGTGGCTGTTGACTGGTCTCTTCCATCATATTAAATGCCTCTATTCTTTTGGGTACGGCTGGCTGACGCTCCGTTGCTCCTCGTCAGTATGGAACGTAGCCTGGTGTGGAGGTGGTATCCCCTGCTGTATGGTTTCTTGGGCTAAAACTATAAGGGGAAATTTTATTATCTGTTCGGGGATAAACAGCTCCTGGCGTAGGCTGGTTGATCCTCGATACCCAAGCTCCGGTGTAGTCATGCGGACCCGGTTGACCGTCATTCACTTCGCTGCGACTCCCTGGTGTTTGGGCATTATGTCCAACTCTGCTTGTGTTAAAGGGTAAATTTAGCGGCGTGAGACTTTGGGATAAGAAGAGACTTTTAATTTGCTTGAGACTCATTTTTAAGTCCTTCTTGCTGTTATACACTTGCATTCCTATTTTATTTTTTAAAAATGAGTTACAACTTTTAAGGAAATGATTAATAAATACCGATTCCGTAACCGCTGTACCCGCTTTGGCCACCAGTTCATCTAGAGAATAAAAATAGGTAACTGGGTCTTCATTGTAGCCTTGTCGCCTTCCAAAGAAGTCGGCGAGTGGACTGCTTTGCCCGTCAAATTCGTCGGTGATCTTCTTCTGCAGATCAGCAAATGTATCACACTGAGAAAAAATGTTTTTGTAAAATGATAAAGCGGGCCCCTGTAGATATGCCCCTAAGATGAGTTTTTTTGCATCTTCATCGTATTTGTTGATTGCGGCAATTACTGCGAATTGCCTAAAAAAATCGATAACGTCAACCGTTTCCCCGTCGAATTGCTCCATCTGAAATTATTTATGGAAAAAATACTTCTCGTGATATCCTCGATTCTTCTCACGTTCTTCAGGGTATACTTATCAATATACCCGGCGCCTCCACCATATGGCGTTCTGCAGCTTCAGATCGTCTTCGGGATCTTTTGTATTATATAAGTAATACACGTCAAATACTGAATTAGTCGTATATTTTCTTCAATTTCACTATGATAGGTAACAGGGCTTGTGTAGCTTAGAGAGTTCTGTCGTAGACTGTATGACTGTTCTAAAGAATTTTTGTTTGAAATATTTTCAAACGCGTTCTTTTTTTAATGATTTCTTTTTAAATGTTTGGACGAACGAAGGTGCCAACCAAGAAGGTCGTCACAGTAGCTAGAGAAAGTCGCAGGTTAGCTAGGGTAGGCTCCTCAGCGGCGAGGATCGCTTTGACCCCTTAACACGTCATTTGTGATCCCGTGCAACTGATCACACCCTCTCTTAGAATTCTGTCCTTTTGCTTCAGCGGCCCCCTGAGCTGTGGCCCGAACCCTAAAAGGGTGGCCTCGGGTTTTAATCGTTTAATATAAGCTACTGGTTAAGAGCCTTCTGCGCTAGCCAAATGCTCATTGCCTTCAATTCTTTAATTTTAATATTGTACAACTAAATTACAAAATAATAGATTAATTTTTTTAGACTAATTATATTTTTGTAATTTTTATACTGTGTTCGACTATGTTTGTTTACTGCATTTTGAACTTGACAAGTACAAGTGTATGTTAATACCCAAGTGCTGAATAAATTTCATTATTTCATTGATTATCTTTTCTTCTCGAAATTATAGTCTGTATTTTCGTTATCTGTGCAATTTTCTGAATATCATGCATATTTGTTTCTTTGTACACCACATATCTCATACAAGTATCGCTCAGCAAATCCCCAATGCAATTTGCAATGTACATATTGCACCTTACGTTCCTTAATCGAGTTGTATGCCGAAGTTCAAGGGCTATTGACGTCTTCGACACAAGTTTTCTGGTGAGCCAATGTTTACGTTTAATTTGCACACGGAAGTAGAGAGTCTGCTCCAATTTGAGGGGTCTCAATTGATATTGGACGCGGTACTTGTTGTCGAATTGTGGGACAGAGTTGGGGTTACGAAACAGCGCTATTTACATGTCGTGGGTCGCTTAAGGTGAAACATACTACCTACTTTTTAGTATGAAATACATAGAGACGCTTACCGAATAAGTACTTAGAGATTAAGACTAGCCTGTTGGTCTAGCGGTTGTTGACCCTGATTGACATTTATTGATTTATTGATTACACCCTACACTCTACTGCTGGAAAAAGGCCTCCCCAAAAAATTTCCACTATAGATTGCATCTTTCATTAGGAGGGATTCATTTTGAGTATTATTTAAAACTAGCTGTGCCCCGCGGTTTTACCCGCGTTACACTCACAATCTTTGGCCTTTATGATATTAGTGTGATCATAGACTATCACTTTTGCCTACAGTAACCTATACTACAGGTTTTGTAATTCAAGCAGCATTGTCTGGAGCCAGGGTAATTAGTAGTCTCTATTCCTATGACCTCATCCTCCTGCACTTCCTCTTTATCTTTCTTTTTACGGGCGTACAGAGATGTACGCATTCGACGTGCTTAAAACAATTAAAAGAATTTATTATCATTAAGCTACTCATACTTTCAAGTTACATATCTGAAGCTATTTTCGACCGCATTTCAAAAATCGAAACGTTCCTCACCTTAAACCTCAAGTTTCAATAACACGGAACACTATTGTCTACAACTTGCTCACAAATGTGTACTTCGTGTTGAAGTTGCGTTTGATTGTCAACCAATGTTTGCGTTTAATTTACCTTTGTAAAGTCGTGAGTGTGTATCGGTAGAGCCCTTGTTTTGAGGATGTTTGTAACCTATGAATGACTGCGTTTTATAACATTTTATCCCAGATATTGTCGTCATAGGTGATTTCTTTAATTCAACCAGTTCACCCTCTAACTAGTCTATTGACAATGATCAAGAGTCCAACATAATGAACAGCCTCCGAGAATGAAATTCAGGCACGTCTCAGGGAATAGCTGTCTTAGCATCCACAAGCAGTTTTTTTTAAAGTAAGTCAAAGAAGGTATTTTCTCCACTTCTCTCTGAATTCGGGATAGATACAGTTATTTAAAGAAACTTATAAACCAGGATACCATGAACCATGTTAGAAGGATTTATTTTTCGTACAGATAAAAAAATATATAAACTAATTATTAGTAGATACAGTTGCTGATTTTTTGAGCTACAGAATAGAAGAAAAAAACTAATATAATCACACTAATATTATAAGGGTGACTAAAATAAAAAATAAAATAAAAAAGGTTTTTATTCACGTAGACTTTAAAAAAGCGCTTGTAAATAGTCAGAACATGTTTGTAGTAATATATAATTAGTTTATAATTATTTCTAGGTACATATATGTAGATATTTAGGTAAGTAGACGGATTGTAGGAAAAAAATTCAATAAGATTAATTTTATAATATTAACGATATTTAGCTAGCTTAAATTAAGTTATTGTCAAGGATCATGTGTAGGTTTAATTATCGAAATGTTAAATATTGTTGTGTGTGTGTTTGTTACTTCTTCACGTCTAAACAGCTGGACCGAGTTTTAATAAAATTTGATATGGAGTTAGCCGACACCCTAGATGAACACGTAGGCTATAAATTATGAAGTTTAACGCGGGTACAACAGCGGGGCACTGCTAGTTTTATATAAATATGTTAAAATCCAAGTTGAATTAATAAAATATCTTAGTTACAGATTGATTGATTTGTAATTGGAAAATTCGCCCTCGTAGCGAACTGTGGCAAGTGTTACAATCCCAAAGAAATACTTACAGATTAAATTAGGCTCATCGAACTGGAAGACTCAGTGTGGGTAGATGGGCAGCAAGATGAACCGATGATCTTGTGCGGGTCGTTGGAAATCGCTCGATGCTAATTGCACAAGACCGGCAATTGTGGAGATATATGGGTCTTTTTTCCAGCAGTGGACGTCTTTCGGCTGATATGATGATGATGATGATAACTTGACCTTCAAAACTTATCACCCTTCACGAGACATCAATTAGTATAATATTTTCGCCATTTTTATTTATTTTTCATCTAAACAATTCTGTACAAACAATTTCTAGAATGACACCTAATTACCAAAAACTTTCTTTATTACTGTCTCGAATAAGTAAAAGTAAAATTCCTCGAGAACCCAATTTTCTCGGAATAAACAAGGCGAGTAATAGTTCTCTGGCAATTAAGAGTAGGTAGTAAATAGAGTTTTCCTACCCATTGGCATACCACTGTTCGGAATTAATAAGAATAGTGTATAGTTACAACTGAACTTAATTTAGGAGATTCTTGGGACATAACAAATCGGGCCCATTTGTTCTCGAGATTTAGGGAGAAAACACATTTGATAAACTGTGTAGTAGTGATTATTTAGGTAGAACTTACAAACACCTTGCTTACCTATGATTGTGTGGTATTTTTTTTTTAATCGCTACTAGTGTCTGCCTCTTACCTACCACTGCAACTCCTGTAAGCCAGGATCAACAGTGGCACACGATGAAATGACACTGAGCGGTGAAGCTCAGGCATGTCCCGGGAATCGCTTTAATTGTCTTGGATCCCGCAACGAATTTAATCAGAAACAGAAAAAAGGAGGAGTTAGAAAATGAATAGTTCCACTTCCCTGGAGGGAAGTGGAACTATTCAGAACTAGCAAAGCGGGAGACAGAATGATGTAAAGAGGCTATAGCCTCATAAAATGAGAGATTTGCAACTAGAGAAGCCAGCTGCAAAAGCACCGAGGATCAATTTAAGGGTCCTAAGTGAGCTGTTATATTTGATTCCAATAGTAGGTATGGCAAAAGCGCTTAAACGCACGGAATTGTGGGGTATCAATCATTTGAATGAAACAATGACGAGCCTGTTGACGTGGTTGGTAGATACGCTGCCTTTCACGCCGCAGGTCGTGGGTTCGATTCCCACCCGGGACAAATATTTGTGTGTACGACGATGTCTGTTTGTCCTGAGTCTGGGTGTAAATTATCTATATAAGTATTTATTTACAAAAGAAAAATAGTATATGTAATATATCAGTTATCTGGTTTCCATAGTACAAGCTCTGCTTTGTTTGGGATCAGATGGCCGTGTGTGAATAATGTCCCAGGATATTATTATTATTAATTCGAGTACGTAAATAATAGTAGTAGTAATAAATAGTAGTAGTGGGAATGTGTATGAGAGAAATTTTCTTTTTGTTTAAAGAATACTGTGTTCACTTCTATAAGGCTAAACACTTAAGCTTTATTTGTTTAATGTTATTTAAATTGTACAAAGTGCTTTGGCTAGTTTAGTGGAACTAATTATAAAAAACCGGCCAAGTGCGAGTCGGACTCGCGTGCCTAGGGTTCCGTACCATTATCAATAAAAACGAGCAAAAAATTCACGTTTGTTGAATGGGAGCCCCCTTAAATATTGATTATTTAATTGTTATAGCGGCAACAGAAATACATCATCTGTGAAAATTTCAACTGTCTAACTATCACGGTTCTTGAGATACATCCTGGTGACAGACGGACAGACATACAGCGAAGTCTTATTAATAGAGTCCCGTTGTACCCTTTGGGTACGGAACCCTAAAAAAGAGAGAATAAAAAAGAATACCTAAAAAAGAAACATGCTAATTCTCTCTGTGTTATTCTCTGTTGAATTATCTACGTGTAAGTGACACGTGCAATTAAGAGTTCTTCCATTAAGCTAGAACAATAAACATATGCAGATCAAATTAAGGATTCCCTTACGGAGGTTGCTGGTGCTGGTTCGTCGGCTGTTTAATTTATGAAGTCTCAGGTTTGAATTTACTATCTTGTTAATTCCAAGTAATTATTAACATAATATCTAAATTTACATTTATCCTTGCCTATTTTAAATCCTATGTCAACCTTAAAGGTGATTGCCCATTTCTGTCTCCCTTAAATTAAACCGAGTATGATCATGAAATAAAATCCATTATTCATAACCTATTTTTATAATTATTATTTATTTGTTACGCACAAAAACTTTGTGGGGTTTAAGTTTTCATATTTATTGGTTATTTATTTGTCTAATTTTTATTTTGAGTACATTTGCAAAGACAGTTAAAGACTGAAATCATTACGATCACATTAATCACTTGCAGTAAATATCAAACTAGAGGTCTTGTCATTTTAATAACTTACATTATATTAAGTTGTTCATTATTTAAATGTATTAATATCGTTAATTAATAGATAGATATTAATAAAAGTGAGTTTTACAAAAGCAACTGATACTTGACAGTATGCGTAACGATCCCCGCAAACGGTAAAAAAAAAGAACTGTCAATGTCTATCTGGCTGTCATGTTTACTTGGTGAAAAACAAGTATGGTTTTCGGATGTTTTTATCGTTTGTTGCCACTGTTTTTGTTTTAATTAAGTGTGTCGCCGCCGTTCGTTGTTAGGTCAGGCTATAGTTAGCTTAATCCTACTGTTGTTAATGTTCAATTAAAGAATAACATGCCAAAGCTTATTCTTTCTCTTTCATATTGAGTGTCATTATCGTTATTGCTTGATAGTTCTAGCATCATCTTACCTGTAAAAACTATTTAGTTAAAGGGGACATTTCATATTATTCTTACATTGTTACAGAGCCCATCTTTCAATTTACCAATATTTTTTGAGTAGGTACTCATCTACACCTAACCTCAAAACTGAACTTTGATTTATATTATTAAGAAAACCCCACTAAATATTTCTATATTTTTTACTTTATTATAATGTCATGATATCACTCCTCTTTTACCTACAATTTTGGTAATCATACAAAATTATTTACAGAGGGACGAAGCTCTATAGAAGAATGGGCAATTTCCTTTACATTAGAAGGATTTACTGTTTGCTTCGTTTTATCTCCGCTTCTTTATTCATGCTTTTCAGCGCATGCGTGTGTACGTAAAATACTGTGCACTCCCTATTGCAATCACACTAATATTGTAAAGGCGAAAGTTTGTGAGTGTGTGACTGTGTATGTTTGTTACTTCTTCACGGCTGGAGTAATTATTATAAAATATAGTATGGAGTTAGCTGACACCCTGGATTAACACATAGGTTTAACGCGGGTAAAATAAACTGTTGGTACGATTCGACACAACCGAGACCGACAGCTTGACAGGCTCTTCGAGGCATATTGGAGTAACAGCGCTTTCATTAATCGGGTAATTTTTGTGCAAAGAATATCTTAATAATAGGTTCGAAACGAGGTTTGAGTCAAGTACCTCCTTATCTTTTTAAATTATTACGTTTGCTTGCTTTGGACAACGCCCGCACTAGGGTAATAGTGTCTAATCCCTATGTCGTGGGCACTCACGGGATACTTTACAAACATATAATAGACGGACACAAATTACACCCAGACTCAGAACAATTATTTATTAGTCACACAAATAGTTGTCCGGTGCGGGACTCGAACCCGCGACACGAAGCGGCGAGGCGACTGTCTTAGCCGCCACACGTGCAGTCCCATTTCGTTGGTCTTTACCTTTTCTCATTCCATTGTGCGAAGTTCTTTTCCGAGGGAATATGTATCATAGAACAGGCAACAGCATCTGTTTATGATCTATGGCCATTGTACTGCGATTGCCAATCCGTCTGCCAAGCGTGAATATTATATCATATCGTCTCTTTCTTGCGTGAGGAACTTATCCCTCCTTTCCCCTTTTTCACTACTAGGCGTCGGGAGGACTTTCACCGCTTTGTTGTTGACATCCCATTCTGCCGTACGAAGCGCTTTGCTTCCTCCTTTATCATACGCACGGCTAAGCAGTGGAACACCCTCCCGAACGACGCGACGTGTTTCCAGACTCATACAACATGGGTTTATTCAAGGCTAGAGTGAACAGGCATCTTATGGGTACGCGCGGTCCATCTTCGACCACATCTTCACTTCCCATCAGGTGAGAACGTGGTCAAGCGCAAACCCTTTCAGCATAAAAAAGGCTTTTATCAAGTAGTGGACGTCATATAATCGCCACAAAATATGCTACAGCTAGTTTTACAAGGCAGTCTCGACTATTCCGCTCGTAAAGTCTGACCAAAGCCTTATTAGTGTAAATGTGATACGTTTTGTAAGAATTGTTCACTGTGAGCAGAACATTTTCCTCCACATTCGTGGTCATTTACAATCCTGGTAACGAAAGTTAAATTGTCAACGTCTATCTCTTTATTCTTAGAGGTTGTTTTTAAAGGTTTAAATAAGTCTTCAACGTGAAATCCTTAAAGAATGCTTTTGTTACCTGCAGCGTGACTTATAGGAAGTGTTTTGTGTAAAGAATATAAAAAAATAAAAGAATGCACGGTAAGGTTTATAACTGATATCGATGAAACCGGTATAAAACTGTCTGAAAACAAAAAAATCATATATTCCTATACATTCTTTCCCAAGCATGTGTTCAAATTCAGAAATTTCCATTTACAAATAGAAAATCTGACCCCTATATTAATTGAAGATCGCGCAAAGAAAGAGATTGTATATGAAAATGTTCATTTATTATATGATAGGATATTTTTTTTATTTTTTTTATAATAAGATGGACCGATGATCTTGTGCGGGTCGCTGGTAATCGCTGGATGCGGATAGCGCAAGACCGGCAATTATGGAGATCTTTGGGGGAGGCCTTTGTCCAGCAGTGGACGTCTTTCGGCTGATATGATGATTATGATGATAAGATTTACACAAATGATAGAGTCAATAAAAACGTGGTAAAGTAAAAATTATAATATTTAAGGTACTTACTTAATCTACTTATTACTGGACATGTTGGTATTGGATTTACCTTAGTAAGTCACATGACTTTTAACATTAAAACACTATGTTATATTAAGCTTAATTATTCACCCAAAGCTTTTGTGCTTGGTGTTACAAATCAACTATCCTAAGACTAAAATCAAAATCCAGTTCCCAACTACTGAAATAGCAATCTTGCAGCCTCTAACTAGTGCTAATTAGAAGCTATTGTTGTAAAACTTATGCCAAAAGACGTTGATTGGGTCTGGATCCACCCTATTTGCATAATGCCTCATTGTCTTAGCTGAGAGAATATACAGGGTGGATATAAATGGAGAACGGAATTTAATAAAGGAGCCCTTGAAACAAAACCAGATTATGATAAACGCAAAATATTTAAATATTTGTTGTTTAGAGATTTCATATTTTTTTGTCCATTTTAAATGTTGAAGCTCTTTTACTTTCGTCCACTATTTCTGTTACAGAAGATTATGAGATTTTTTTCAAATGGATTATCTTTCTATCTAATAAGGGTTTGTTGTATCATAAAAGTTGATCTGTTGATGTGACAGTTAATGTAACGTCATCACCAAATATCCTGGACGGCAAGTCTGGATGGCAAGTTGTCAATAAGAACTTCTTTATTGATAACTTTCCATCCAGGATTTTTGGTCATGTCCAACCCTATTCAATACTTATTGGATAGGGTTGAGCAAGAGCAACAAATTCAGGAAACAAATTTGGAAAGCAGCAGAGATTGTAAAGGTGCAAATCTTTCACCACCAACTTAATCGAAGGAAGATCAAAGTGCAAACCAAAAAAGACAAAGCAGCAGGTACACTGATCAACCTGTTAAACCTTTTAAAGTTATAACTTATAAGAAGATTTCGAAATTGGAAAGGGAAAATGCCATACTGACAAGCGCCAGTGACTTGTTACGTGTAACTCCATATTTTATTACTCTCCTTTTAAAGGCATAAGTATACAAGTCACAACAATTACTACTAAATGACATTTACCAAAAAGTCAGCTGAATTAAATATGAAATACATACATGATTAATCTAAGCAAATATTATCCTAATAATATTATAAATGGGAATGTTTGTGAGATGGATTTTTGTCACTCTTTGACGCAAAAATTACGAAATGGATTGATTTTGATGATACTTTGTAGCAGAATATATATATATATAAATCCGAATAACACAAAGGCTAATATATATAAAGTATAGCTAGTATTTAATACATCTACAAAACTAACTGTACTCTTCTATATAAATAAAAAGACAAGTCCTGACTGACTGACTGACTGACTCATCAACGCCCAGCCCAAACCCTTAGACCTAGAAAGCTGAAATTTTGCATAAATGTTTGTTTTATAATGTAGACAAGGAATAAGGAAGGATTTTTTGAAATTCAACCCCTAAGGGGGTAAAACAGGGGCGCTAAGTTAGTATGAAACTTTGCCGTTTTTGAAGTTTAAGGCATGTAAGTTTGTATGGAAAATGTGTAAATTTTTAAGTGAAACGCATGAAAATTGGTATTTGGCCTTTTAGTTAAAAATAAAAAATATATATTTCAGGATTTTTGGGAATTCCACCCCTTAGGGCGTAAAATAGGGCATGTAAGTTTGCATGAAAAATGTGACTTTTTTGAAGTTAAACCCATGAAAATTGGTATTTGGCCTTTCGGTTAAAATTAAAAATATGTATCCCAGGATTTTTGAAAATTCCACCCCGAAGGGCATAAAATAGGTGTTGTAATTTTATACTGACTGAGTGACATATCAACGCACAACCTAAACGGCTGGAGTTAAAGACTTGAAATTTTGACAGAAGGTATCTTTATGACGTAGGCATCCTGTAAAGAAGGGTTTTCAAAATTCCACCCCCACGGGCGTAAAATTGGAGATGTAAGTTTGTATGAAAAATGTGACAATTTTGAGGTAAACGCATGAAAATTGGTATATGGCCTTTCATTTAAAAATTATAAATATATACTTCAGGATTTTTGGAAATTTCACCCCTAAGGACGACTAGAATAGGCGATGTAAGTTTGTATGAAAGTAAATGCATGTAAATTGATATTTGGTCTTTCAGTTAAAAATAAAGCAATCCAGGGAATAATTTGTTGTTAAAAAAAGGTAATCCAAAACTGATTCAATAGATCGACGAATCCGAATTTATCAAACTCAAATTTAAAAAAAATTGTTTCTTTTGCCAGGTAGGTAGCTTAAAATGTCGTGGTCGTTGTTGTCTAAGTAAAGATTTAGGGTTTTATAAGATTTGTAACTTCTTTTTTTTGGTAAATTTTATAGCAAATTAAAAAAACGCAATTTTAATCAAATTGGGATAAAAAACGAATTTATCTAAAATTCGAGTTAGCGTAGCATAAATTGTTGGTGTCGAGATGATCGCACCCAAAAAACATCATCTTAATTTTACTGATCTACAAGTTCACAATTTTATAACTAGATGGCGTTAATGTCGTTTCAGATCGCGGAACTTAATTGGCATATCGGTTAAAATAAATAAATGCTTGAAATAAAAGGTTGTCCAAAACTGAATCAATAGATGATCGCCTAAATCTCACCCAAAATATATGCACACATCTTAATTTTACCGCTCTTTCTTACAAGTTTATATTTTTGTTAGTAGATGGCGTAATCATCGTTTTATATCGCGCTATGGTTTCGTTCACAAAATGTCGCAACCTAATCTAATGGGAGTTACCTTTGTGATTAATGCATCGTTGATTATTATTTTACTTTATTTAACTTACTGACTATACTTAAGGACAATTGATATATATTCTTTGATTTTTGCTTGATGATATCGGGTTCTTTTTGTAAATAACAGTAGCAAAGTAGTCTTTAATTTATTTCTTAGTAATGTTATTTATAGGTTAGGTTTTATTCAATTTATATTGCTTATTTGTTTTAAACGTTATATTTTTTAGATTAAGCTAGAAGTAAGTAGTTATATTGGTCATCATTCAAAATTGTCGCGGACAAAGTCGCGGGCACCAGCTAGTATTATATATACGTTTTGTGAAACCTATATTCATTTTACATTGGCAAATCTATGACTCATTTAGAAAACACCAATAAATCTATTTCCTCATGTTTCTGCACTAAAATATTCAAAATAATAATCCAAATTGATGGTGCGCTATAAATATTTTACATTGAACCATATTTTACACAGAGCTCTGCATTTTTCAAGCAATATCTACGTCCATTTTTATCCGCCATCTTGGCTAAGCTTAAGAAAATATTTAAGCTACAAGAAAAATATTCATTACCTTTTAAAATTAGCTATTTGTCTTGCAGCATAGCATTTTTTCTTGTAAGATTGCTTTATAAACGGGGGTAATATCAGGAAAAGTCTTGTGAAATGAAGTTATAAACTTTTCCTCGTTAAGCATTAAAAAGGCCATGTTTAAAATTTAGTGATGCGGAATGAAAGTTTAGTACGGGAACATTTTAAACCTATTGAAAAAGACCTCTGTGTTCGAATGGTGTTCGTGGGTTCGTTTCCTGCACCGAACAAAGATTTGTTTTGGCCTCTGGTTGGTTGTGGGAATACCCTCTGTGCCTCGGAAAGCACTTTAAGCTGTCCACTTATATTCTCATTTGAACATTTATGACAAGCGGTACATGTAGCCAGAAGACCTGTTTGAATCATATAGATAACCAGTTTTCTATGGGTTTCAAAGTTAGACAGTAGTCATTTGGGGCTATCAGCTAAAATCAGCTGCTATACCGGGAAAACAATACATCGAATAATATCTAGGGACAATGTCACACAGATCATCGTAGCCCCAAACTAAGCCAAGCTTGTACTTTGGGTACCAGGCGACGATATACATACTTATATAGATAGATAAATACTTATATACATAGAAAACATCCATGAGTCAGAAACAAATATTCATGCTCATCAAACAAATATTTGCACTTACCAGGATTCGAACCCAGGACCACCAGCTTCGTAAGCAGGAGCACTACCAACTAGGCTACGATGATGCTAAAGCATAGCAAAACCGCAGTTCTGGGAAAATAGACCCAACTATCAAATGGAATTATCGAAGGTTCGATAAAAGTTATAGCTATATTTTTCTTTAGTACAGTGTGGTTAAGCTAAGCTGTAGAGCTCCGTAGCCAAGATCATGTTGATCATGGTACGTTTCCGTCGAGCAGTATTTTGTATGTACAGACGCCAGCACATCAAGCTTCCCCAATCTGTCAAATTTCCTCAATTGAAAATGAACCTTATGCTTTCGTGATAAAGTTAAAAATCTATAAAGGAAATTTGACAGATTGGGGTAGCTTGAGGTGCTGGCGTCTGTACCTGGTCTTGTCTGGGAGATTTTATTTTTCAAATATATGGTAGCAAGGCAAACCAGTAGGTCACCTGCTGGTAAGTGATCACCACCCCCCATGGACACTCTCAACTGTAGAGGAGCCGCGTGTTTAAGTAATGTCTAGTTCTAAATGACAATACGAGTATATAGCCCAAGAAAGTAAAACAATAGAAAGAATCCTAAGTGTATTGAGTCCACATTCTAGAAGAAGAAATCTGCACTAGACTGAGAATTTGAACAGTAATGCTGTAAATTATGACAAAATCTCAACAAACGAGTCTACTAAACAATTGGTATCTGTCAATAAACACCTAAATATATGAAATGTGTATTTTTCTAAGACAAAGAAATATTTCTTAGTAACTTTTATGTTCCTCTTGACAAATACGGTTGACGTGGGTGGCTTGCGATGACACGTTCTGTAGAGTAACAAATGGTGAGTGCAGTTTATCAAGAATTCATCTTATTAAACATTGTCATATGGAATTGCTAAAGAACGTGACTACTCGTAACTTGAGAGCATTTGTAGTATTTATTATATTGACAAAAAACTATGACTCGATCATTTTGCTTTATTCAGAGGTATCATTATTTTAATAAAAAAACAACCTTAACGTGCTTGCTACTACAATTTTCAACAATATAATATCCTGGCACATTACTCACACACGGCCATTTATCCCCTACATACTTAACAGTATACCAGAGGACATCAGAAAGGAATGTAATAAACATAAGTTTAAAATTAAGTTAAAAAAATACCTCCTAGATAATCTTCCATAGAAAATCTTAATGTACATATATAACAGCGCTACTTTATATTGATAATAATTTCGATCTCATAGTCAAACTGTTTTGTACAGTTTTGTGAGACTTTGTTTAATTCATAAGGTCAACACTGTATATAATAATCACAATAAATAAAAAATAAAATAAATTCCCAAACTAAGAAGAGCTTGTACTAAACCATACAACTGATATACTACATACTCTACTTTTCTTTTGTAAATACATACTTATATAAAAAAACATCCAGACACAGGACAAACAGTCATGTTCATGCACAAAAATATCTGTCCTCGGTGGGAATCGAACCCACGACCTGCAGCGTGAAAGGCAAGCATTTACCAACCACGCCAACCCGTCGGACACCTAAGATATTTAAATTTTATACGCATTGCAAGTTAACATTGGTTTCCACAGTTATACTCGGTAATAACAAAAACGACCTACCCAAAAAAAATATATATAAAAAAGCTGATCCGCATCTTGAAGAAATAAGATAAACAGCCAATTACTCAATATTTGCATGGAAACAACCCTTACAAGTAAATAATTGCCTTACCGACATCGAGGCCTCGCGGCGACCCCCATGAGAAAATACATCAATTAAAGAGTGTAAACAGGTTTTATCCGTTTATTTGGGGTTGTACCTAAATGTATTTTCTTTTGGTCGTTGAGTCAATAAGTATTTACACAGAGATTTATAAGGTATTTATATTTTCCCGCGAGATTTGAATAAAATTTAAATAAATATTATTAAACATAGACCTTAAAAACCGCTTATAAATAGTCATTACGTGTCATTGTGACTTAATTTGACGGTCACCGTAGCCTAGTAGGTAGTACTCCTGCCTACGAAGCTGGTGGCCCTGGGTTCGAATCCCGGTAAGTGCAAATATTTGTGCGATGAGCACGAATATTTCTTTCTGAGTCATGGATGTTTTCTATGTATGTAAGTATTTATGTAAGTATGTATACCTGGTACCCATAGTACAAGCTTTGCTTAGTTTGGCGCTAGGATGATCTGTGTGATATTGTCCCTAGATATATATATTTTAATTATATGCTGTGTCGTAACGGCGACGAATATCAGAATATCATCACCCCATCTAATCCCATGGGGGGCGTAGAATTCGATCCGAAAGAATTTCTACCAGAGGACGGGCAGCAGCTTCCTTCTGAGTACTATGACCACCTTACTGTGATCGCCAACCCGTCTGCCAAGCGTGAATATTCCCTCTAAGATGATTCTTGGGAGAGGCTTGCCATTAGTGGACCTTTTTCCGCTGTTATGATTATACACATTCAATTCTGAATAGTAAGACATTTGGAACAGTAATTTGTAATGAATCATTCAGAATTGATATTTATGATATCCGTAGATAAGTAAATATCTTACTATAGTATCAAACTAGGCAGAGCCTGTATTATGGCAACCAGACAACTGATAAACATACTTATATATTTCTAAATACATACATATTATAGATCAAGTACACCTAGACACAGAACAAATAATAATGCTCATCACACGAAGACTTATCCTCGGTGGCGATCGAAACCATGACCTCCGGCTTAGCAGTTAGACTAAAAGTCAGTCAAAATATTCTAGATAGTAATGAGAAAGCGAATCTATTTTATTTATTAGTAAAACAGATATTGACAATAGATATTTAGTTATAAAAAAAATTATAATAATAATAATTTATTGCAGTCTACATGGCCCATATTTATTTGTAAAAATGTGTACTTAAGAGCTATGTTAGTAAATGATAGAATAATACAATCAGCAATATATAATACAATGAATTAATAAAATATTATATTATTTATAAGGACGGTACAAAAAATATCCTCGGTGGATGGATAAACTCCACGCCGCGAGGAGTCCTGCAAACTTACTGCGTGAGGGCAAACGCAGTAAGTTTACAGGACTTCTCGCGGCGTGGAGTTCATCCATCCACCGAGGATATTTTTTTGTGTGATGAGCATTATTATTTGTTCTGTGTCTAGGTGTACTCTAGACACAGAACAAATAATAATGCTCAGCACACAAAAAATTATCCTCGGTGGCGATCGAAACCACCGCCAGCTTAGACTTAAAGTCAGTCAAAATATTCTAGATAGTAATGAGAAAGCGAATCTATTTTATTTATTGGTAAAACAGATATTGACAATAGATATTTAGTTATACATTTCGTTTCGAGCGTATTCAAAAGAGATTTGTTCGGCACTTGTCATACTCGGTGGGATTGGGAGGGAAAAAAAGTGGATTATAAAACCAGGTTAGATTATTTTAAGATTTTGGAACTGTCTAAGAGGAGGGATGTAACTGATTTGGTATTTTTATTTAAATTGTTAAGAAATAAAATTGATTGCCCTGAGTTGTTACAAAGGATACGATTTAGAGTTCCGTTCCATATTCCACGAAAACCGATTACTCCCTTAGCTCCTCCACTACGTAGAACATTACTTGGCTCAAACTCACCTCTCTGCCGAATGACAAAATTATATAACGAATGCAGTGACAAGGTTGATATACACTACGTCTCATTAGGATTATTTCGGAAAAATATCAATAGCTATTAAGGTTTTAGTTACACATTAAAAAAAAAGTATAATATAATTTGTGTGTAAAAGTAGCTTATTAAATTTTGAATGTAGTGTTTACCTATAAGTAACTAGACATTTAGATCTTAAATATTGTGCTATTTTTAAAGATTCATGTTGATGTTTAAGTTGTAGGTGAAACAAATAAATTAAATAAATTAAAATTTTAAGCTTCCAGTTACCAAGAAAACGATCCCAGTATTGGAGTGTCAAAATTGGCAAACAAAAAAGAATTTCGCGATGTATAGAAACAAACAATTTGTGTCAAATTGTTCACCGATCCGTTTTGATGCCAAACATCAATCAATCTCCGGTCGGCATAAGCCCGGCCTTCCGGAATATCTTACTCATAAATGGAAACTTTTGTGTGATCGTTTCGAATAAAATTGCGGTATAAACAGTTTGTATATTACTCGCGAAATTCATTTCGGAATAAATTCCGGCTAAGTATTTTCCTATATTTATTTTGCTGCACAAATAGGGGCATGTTTGTTAAAGAAGTCTTTTTACTGTCACAGTTTTATGTGAGTTTTGTGAATTCTATAGCATCAACATTTATTTGTAACTATTAGAACTTAGTAGCTGTGCTCCGCGTAAAATTTATAAATGCGTTATTCGGATATATAAGCTTTATTAATACAATGTTAAATCAAAATCCGTTCCGTAATTTTTGCCTGAAAAAGTAACAAACATCCATAAACCCACACAGTTTAGTATTTATAATATTAGTAGGTTAGTAGGATTTAACTGTGGTCTGGTTTAGAAGAGTCCTTTGAAGACAAAATTGTATATAATTACTGCTTAAACACTTAGAAGCGACTTCAACTTGTGTGTAGGTCAGGCAATTTTGATAATTTTTTTTTTGAATAATAATACTATTAAATTGAAATAGTTCATCTTTTAAAATCTGTTAAAAATAGTTGCCGATTGACATTGTTACAACTTTAAAAACCTTAAGATATTTATTCTGACTAAGAATTCACAACTATTCACTTACATAAGAATATAATTTTACACAAAGCGGTAAGTACGCATCATAGAAAATCTCATTCGTCAAATGAACTGAATTTACCTATATATGCACATATGGAATAATATGCTTTAGGTACGCACGGAAGCTAGAATATAAAATGCTAGGATAGAGATAACGCCCTAATCTAATCAATAAGATTGAAAATAACTAAACGTAAGACCCCACCGGGACATCTAAACTAATGCTTTCCCACCCCAATTTGCGAAATAATTGTAAGTTCGTAACTTAAAAACAATTATTGTGCAATTTCGCAATGGCTAGGCTTCTGATGGTTTGGCCATTTAGAAAGAATGAATGAAAGAAGATTGACAAAAGAAGTATACCTGGCCTGTGTGAATGGAACAACCGGAAGATCTTCTCGTAGAACATTCTCTGATCAAATCGGAGACGTACTTAAGAAAGGTCAGGTCAGAAGTACCCTAAACCGGCGAGTATGTATGAAGAATATAATGTCAGTAAACGAAGCGAAAGAGGTATGCAAGGATCGTGACAAATGGAAGTGCAGAGGCCTACCCCTTTGGGAAACAGGCGTGAGTCTATGTATGTAGGCTTCTGAAAGGCACATAATATGGAGTCGGCGGGTCGTATTTGGAAATGCTTTCGTAAAAACTACGAAATGGCTAGCAAAGCTAAACTAAGCTTTACTGTCATAAAGAACAGAAATGGGTCATGAGGAACAGATTTCTGGAACGTACCTTCAGGGTGTAATCCTAAACTTCTTTGAAAATTCAGCCCGACTGTGCATCAAATGTCTATGTGTGGTTGGAGTCGCAACCAAACGCTACTACAGGTCGTTACGCATGATAATTTTGTAATTTAATTAGTCGTTTTTAAGCGCTATCGGAAGATCAGCGTTACAATAATCATTATTATTTACTGTAACATTTGCTGAGGTAGTCGCCTTTCCTAGCTAGTACATATAATGTTGCATGCTTCATAAGTATTATATAAACTAAACGCAATTAGTTATATCGTCTTAGATTTAAACTAAGTTAAGGATTATCTGTGCTTGTTGGGAATAAAACTTTTTTTTTTTTTATGTGGTCCGAGTTGATTTGTATTTTAGATAAATAGTGTTCAATTAGTTTTGTTAACGCCTGAAACGATATGATCTGCTTCTATTATTCGGAGAGTAATTAATATGGCAACCAACAAGAGTACATCCCGCTTTAACTCAGTAAAACATTTGTTTTGGGTATCAATTAGTCGGATAGTAACATAACGATATGGATAGATGGACCCAACAATCCCTGTAGAATGTGATAGCAAAATAATCATAAATTTTGATAACCTAATCAGGTTTATGTTAGTTTAGTTGCCAAACTATTGGGGACTTTATCCTGATACTGTAAGTTTATCGCATCTAACGCTATTGGAAGTGATTGCGTGAGCCGTAACATGATCTTACCTATCCTTGACGACATCCTTCCCATACTTTGTCACATCCTCAATCATTCCATCTCCCAAGGTGTTTTTCCACGTCTGTGGAAGGACACCCAAATCACACCAATACCCAAGAAATCCCATCCTAAGTCAGTTTCTGATTTTCGTCCTATCTCTATACTCCCTTTCCTTTCAAAAGTTCTTGAACGACTCGTCCATTCCCAACTCAGCGCCTTCTTACACAAGAACAATCTCCTCAATCCTTATCAATCCGGTTTTCGTCCTGGTCACAGTACCACCACAGCCCTGATCAATGTTACGGAAGATATTAGGTTAGGAATGGAAGATAGAAATCTGACAGTGCTTGCATTGTTGGACTTCAGCAATGCATTCGGCGCTGTTGATTTTGATATTTTATTGGCTATCTTACGTTCACTTAACATATCTCCAACGGTAATTGACTGGTTTCGTAGTTACCTGTTTGGTCGCCAGCAGCGTGTTCGCATAGAAGACTCTTTCTCTTCCTGGTGTAGCACTAGTGCCGGTGTACCACAGGGCGGCGTTCTATCACCTTTACTTTTTGCTATTTTTATAAATGCCATCTCTGATCAATTAATTTCCTCTTACCACCTTTATGCAGATGATTTACAAATTTACTCCCAAGCACCACTTGAAAAACTGTCGGAAGCCATCGAAGTTATTAATGCAGATTTGTCACATATCAGTAAGTGGAGTATGCGATACGGTATAACAGTTAATCCTACGAAGTCACAGGTAATAATTGTTGGCAGTTCCCGAAAATTCTTAAATATTGACTATTCACTGATTCCTCTTGTTGTTTTTGACGGGACTATTATACCTTTTTCGGACAGAGTCAAGAACTTGGGTATTGTTATCGATAATACCTTATCGTGGGGTTTTCAAATGCAAGAAGTTAGCAAAAAGATTTTTGCTTCTGCAAGTTCCTTGAGACGTCTGCGAAACTTTCTGCCAACTGCTACCAAGATTGCACTTGCTCAGTCTCTTCTTCTCCCTATCCTTGACTATGCTGACACCAGTTATCTTGATCGAACGGAGGAACAACTTGATAAACTTGAGCGACTTCAAAACTTTTGCATACGTTTCATATTTGGTTTGCGCAAATATGATCATATATCCGAATTTCGCAATAAACTCAAGTGGCTACCAATACGTCTTCGTCGGAATACTCATATCGTATCACTTCTATACAGTATTCTGTTCATCCCATCTACTCCACATTATCTCAAAAAACGATTTAATTTTCTTCACACAAATAATTCACGATTTTTGCGGTCATCAGAAAACTTACGACTTAAAATGCCCTGTCATTCTACAAATTTTACTGACAAATCTTTCAGTATACAAGCTGTCCGATTGTGGAATGCATTACCTATCAAAATAAGACGCGCCCAGTCACTTAGAACTTTTAAATGTATGGTCAAAGAACATTATTTAAACTTATCTAGTTGCCGCCGAGACTTTACTTGAATCAGCTGAAAGCATGCAAGTTTACATATTAGTTTTTATGTGTGTATAATTAGGTATATATATTTATTTTTATATGTATATATATTTATATATATGTATATAATTATGTTGTGTATGTATGTATACAGTACTGTATATAAGTATTATTCTTACGTATATGTATATACGTAAGCTATCTTTTCTTATTTTTAATAAATTCGTACACCTTTTGCTACCATTATCCATTGATGTTAAATTTTGGTCCATCCAACGCAAATAGGTTGCCTGGAAGAGATCGCTTTTAGTGATAAGGCCGCCAATTGCAAAAATAATGTTCTATGCATACTGTACTCTGTATATTCTTTATGCAATAAAGTGTACTTCTTCTTCTTTATATAATGGCGGTAGTCAGAATTAATTAATAATTAAAACGTCTAACAATGCAAAAATAAACTTGTTTTAATGGTATTTTTTATTCTTGCTCAGTTTTAAAGCAAACAATTAACAAACTTCAAAAATCAGAAGGTGGCCAAAACGACAGAATATTTCTTTTTTCTTTTTTACTCAATTTTTGATTATTTTTGGTTTATTCGATGGGAATTGCTTTCGAGATTGGTCTCATATAAATTTTATTCAATCTGGATTTCAAATTTAGTATATATATATATATATATATATATATATAGAGCACTCGACGAGTTAGCAGCCCTTGAGAATGGTCCGTGGAGGACTGAAACACGTGCTGGGCGCATGTAATTTGCTTTTTTATATTGTCCTTCTTGCATGTGCACATTTTTGCGGGCGGGAGGGTGGTGCAAGTTTTTAATATAGGGATAATGTAAATTACGTTCTAGTTTTGGCTGCTAATGTTAAATTGTAAAATTAAGCCTATTGCCGTCTTCTACTTACTATTTATTTTCTATTATAAAGTTTAGACCTCGCAGACTATACGCACAAAGCTTTGGGCTGAAACGTCGTTCTTTTATTTGACTGACCCGGTTATACGATCCATTCGTATTCGAAATACTAAGAAGAGCAATATTCGGAACAATGGATGAAACGTGATGTGTGTAGTTTGCTTATAATGAACGTTTTATTGCAGTGTAGACGGACGATGACGCAGTTTTCTTTGTCTATTGTTTCATAGTCAGTTGCTCTTATGATATAATACAGGTTGATTTATGTTCTCAAATAGTTAGCAGCCATGTAACATTATGATAAATTCTCAATGGAAAATGTGAACAGTAATATCTATAATAATATCTAATATCTAGGGACAATGTCACACAGATCATCCTAGCCCCAAACTAAGCAAAGCTTGTACTAAGGGTACCAGGCGACGATATACATACTTATATAGATAGATAAATACTTATATACATAGAAAACATCCATGACTCAGAAACAAATATTCGTGCTCATCACACAAATATTTGCACTTACCGGGATTTAAACCCAGGACCACCAGCTGATGAACCAGTGATCAGTTAGTGTAAGAGTCTTTAGAATGGAAAGTGATTTCTTGGTGCACTGAATATTAAAAGCACGTGCTCTAGCGAGCGGTCTTATATTGTGAGTGCAGCAAACTTTGAACCATGTTTATTCAAAATATTAAGATGAGTAATATTCGATACAATGGATGAAACGTGATGTGTGATGTTTGCTTATAGTTATAGAGCATTTTATTGGAGTGTTGTTTCATAGTTCGTTACTCCCATCATAAAATAATTCAATTTCCATTCAATTTATATCTGGTTTAAGATCTTTATTCCTCAAAAGAATACAATTCACTTATACGAGAAACATATTTAACAAATTAAACAAAGGTTTCTTAAATACTAATCGGGCGGTTACTTAATTTAATTTACAATACACAAGTTATGTGTATAGAAAAATATTAAACAAAATGGGGTAGTAAAGAAAAAAATATATAATGATTCGCTTGTAGCTCAGTTGAACATTAATGGTCCAACTAGTATAGGAAGCACATTTATTGCATTTATAGAGCTACTAGAAACGGCAAGAGCCTACCATACTCAAAGACGAAAAAGGCACTATTACCACTTAGACTAATTACTTACGTATTTATCCAATTACTTACTCCAATTATTTATATTTTAAATTAATTGATAAGAAAATTTTGAAAAATGTGTGTTTATCTTGTTAGTGTTGCTGGTAATCGCTGGATGCGGATAGCGCAAGACTGGCACTTGTGGAGATCTTTGGGGGAGGCCTTTGTCCAGCTGTGGACGTCTTTCGGCTGATATGATGATGATGAAAAATGTGCACAGCTTGATATATACAGAGAGATCAGTTAGTGGACTTAAGAGCGGAAAGTGTTAAATGGAGATATGTATGTACTTCTAGGGATGCCGAGTATTACATATTTGTGATTAAACAGGAGCTTTGAAATCATGATTACATCAAATAGTGAATATGAGACACGTTGAGACGAAAAATTAAGAAGAAGTTTTATGTTTTTATTACGGTGCATATGGACAATGACGTAGTTTTTATTTTGTGATACAATAGACCCAAAATCTTTTGGTTCGGGTATATAATGCCGAAATTAGGCCAATGCACTATTTCATACTAACAACTAAAACTACAATAGTATTTCGATACGCGGTACTACTGATTGCTGGTTACATCAATATTAAAAGTTGAAAGATGTCGTATACTGGTCAAATTTATTATTTTATTGATATTGTGATTAATCGTTTTCCTTGAGCGGCCAAATCTATTTCACCAGGCAATAACTATTTAAAATTTGACAATTTTCATTGACATTGACGTAACGGGCAATGTGTAGAGTATAGGACGCGTACCGGAATAGGCGGTGTTTTGGAGACCTTTATAGGAAACAGACTATAAAGCTGAAACTTGTTAATCTCCACGTCTTTATGTATCTAAATGATGCATAGCATGTTGGTTCACAGATATAATAAAAATCCTGGCAATGAAACGCTTTTCCTGAGCCCCAAATATATAACTTACTAAGCATGGCACCCTTTTCCCTCTAGATCTTATTTATTCTTCAATTTCATTCGGCACACACGTATTTCGTTTACCCTTTTTATAAAAAAGTAAAGTTATTCTATCAAAATGTCATCTGTATACGAATCTACTATAGTAAGAATATTTCGATTCCCACCGCGTACATAATAGTAGCCAACAGAATTCCCACAATATCCTTCAATATTCTATGGTTCAGATTCAATCCCGATTGTATCGGGCTTGACTCGATATGAACCTTCATTGTGTTTGATATGTGCGATTTCAGTTCAAGCTTTGAGATGGCGCGTTTTTAAGACCAAATGGTTTAGGCTAAGGATTGAAAAATACCGATGATGGCGAATAGGATCTTAGATATCTACAATACAAATTCAATCATTTGTAGTCAGAAAACAGGCAATTTTTTATGTTGGCCACGGGTTCAAAGTATGTGTTCATTAACTATTTGAATAGAACAGTCTGGATTTTGCTGAGGATTAAAAAAGCACCTATGATGGCATATAGGATTTTACATAATTATCTGCTATTATATAAATTCGATCATTTGTAGCCGGAAAACAAGCAGAATTATTTTTTATATTTGCCGCAAGTTCACTGTATATGGCCCTTGAAGTTGTCAGAGTCAAATAGAAGTTCAGGTACCTGGACTTTACGGTAAAAGTGAACTCTTATGTGGCAACCCAAAACATTGGCGTAGCGGTATATTTCACCAACCTAGTCATTTAAAACTTACCTATCTACCTTTATTCGATATTGCTTACCTGACCTTACGGCAAAAGCTTACGTCAAAATAATAGGATAAAATTTATCAAAATAGAACGAAATTGTATTTGTGTATATCAAAATAGGATTATACCCTTTTTGTCCCGCGTTATTTCAGCCTCATGTCTAAGAACAAATGAAACAATGTGAACGCATCACAAACTTTGGGAATAAGAGAATATTGACAAATTTGTAATGCAAATCTGTAGAAATACTTATGTAAATATATCATTCAAACTATCTATTTAACTTGCTTAGCTATTTAATATAATCATTGAAAATAATTTGGAATTAAATGAGTTATGGGGCCCGGTTTCAGTTGATTAACCAAATAACCTTTTACACTTTTAAATAAAGCATTGAACCCTGGATGAGCTAGTTACAATGGCGCTTATCGCTTTTTATTATTGCTGTAAAACGATCACGTGGATGGCGTGTTTATATAGGCAGCATTTCATTTGCGATTATAATAAAATCGATTTGAACATTAATCGATTCCAAACGATATTTAATTGAATAAATTTGTGTTTCAAATTGGTGATCCGTATTATTCTATAGACAATGAGGGCGAGAGACAAGTCACTTAAGAAAATTAAAGCATAGGGAAGAAATGCTCGCTACCTCCTACAATTTGGACTACGGACAACTCCCAACAGCTGTTTTATCATGTCTTTCCTCGCCTAATCCTCTGCGGACATTCTTGACCCACCCAGTGTCTCATAAATCGATTAAACTTTTATCTTAATGGCACTTCTGCGGTTTTTATACGTTTCGATGTTCCTGCAAGATGTTTCGTAAAGAATTTTAATGAAAAAGTTTTTGTTGAAGATGTTCAGCGTTGAAAATCTAATTTGAATAAGGATTTTCACTTTTTAAACTCTGGTGTTTCTTTGGAACTTGTTTGTGTGTTTTGTCTTGAACGAAATTAAATATTGGTTGGAACTTGTTGAGGTGTTTTTATCTTACTAAGTCATAATTGGAATTAATCTTATTTTATGTAAATGAATGGTAAATGACAACAGAATAATCATACTTGATGGAAAATATTACTATTTGAGTTTAGCCCGGACATACATACCGACAAACAGACAAAAATTCTAAAAACTATATTTTTGGCTTCGATATCGAATGTAGATCACACCCCAAGTATCCTTTTTAAACAATATTCAATGTACAGTTTTGTATTTCCTACGATTTTATTATATGTATAGATGATGGTACATAATCATCACTCTGTTCTTTTCGTGGCAATGATTAAGAATACCAGAGTTCAAAACGTGTGTTTCATGTAGGCAAGGTAAATGCTTCTGTGGATGTCGTTAGGTTTGCCGTAAGCTTCTTTCCTAACTTGACAGCATTTAAGCGTAAATCTTATATATAAATAATAATAAAAAAAAAGAAAAAAAAATCATTGGCTGCACGTATGACGCAAGACAGTCGTCTCGCCACTTCGTGTCGCGGGTTCGATTCTTGCGCAGGACATCAGCACACAACTATTTGTGTGGCCCATAAATAGATGTTCTGAGTCTGGATGTATTTTGTGTCCGTCAATTATATGTTTTTAAAGTACCCCGCGACACGGGGATTATTTCCTCAATCCCCTACATTGAGGAAATAATCCCCATGTGAGAAAAGTAAAAATGTGTCCTTAAAAATAAAATTGGCCGATTTTTGGTTAACGTCCTAAACAAACACTAAATATCGGCAATTATTTTAAATTTTAACACTTTATAGAAAAAGTGTTTTTGCAGTCTTAGATAGTTAAGGGAACATAGGTACAACTGAATATTTTGATTTATATGAAATACGGGCCGTCGTCTTAATATAAAAATGTGGATAAAGTTGAGAAGACGAATAATAAAAGTAACATAAATTTTAATGAAAACATAGAAGTGGACAACTTTTGCATCACAATAAATCATCTAGATCTGGAGAAACAGTTACAAATAGATACGTTGATATGCAAATATAATTCACTTTTTGCTAAAGACAAATATGATATAGGCACTGTAAAAGGTTATGAAGCTCATATTGATTTATTAATAGGTAAATATTGTGCTAAAAGACGATATAGATGTTCTATTGATGATATGAGAGAAATTGAAGATCAAGTTTCAAAATTATTACAACGAAAATTAATCGAGGAGTCCATTTGCCGCTCCAGTAACATTAGCTTTTAAAAAAGAAGAAGGAAGAAAGTCCCGATTATGTATAGATTTTCGTGATTTAAATAAGATTGTAGTTCCTCAATCACAACCTTTTCCTTTAATCGAGGATTTAATGATCAAGACAAGAAAATGTAAATTTTTTTCGACACTGGATATAAACTCAGCGTTCTGGTCAATCCCTTTAAAAATTGAAGACAAACAAAAGACAGCGTTTGTGACTCAGGAAGGCCATTTTCAATGGACTTGCTTGCCGTTTGGTTTAAAGACATCTCCTGCGATTTTTCAGAGAATATTAAGTAGCATTATAAGGAAACATAGACTATCCAATTTCACGGTCAATTATATAGATGATATTTTAGTATTCTCTGAAACATTTGAAGAACATATTAAACAATTATCGCTATTATTAGAAGCAATATCAAAAGAAGGCTTTAAATTGAAATTCTCAAAATGTAATTTTGCACAAGACTCCGTCAAATATTTAGGTCACATAATTAAAAACAATACAATTACGCCGCTAAAAGATAATTTTATTGCTATAAAGGATTTTCCTATTCCGAAAACACAAAAAAATGTGAGACAGTTTCTGGGTAAAATAAATTTCTATGGAAAATATGTCCCCAATATATTAATTATTAGATCCTCTACATAATTTGTTGAGAAAAGGGCAAAAATTTATTTGGTCAGAAAAATGTGAAAAATCTTTTGAGGCAATAAAAAAACTACTGTACTCAAAACCAATTTTGGCAATTTATGATCCAGATTTACCAATCCATATTTATACGGACGCCAGCATACAGGGAATTGGCGCAATATTAAAACAACCACAACTCAATGGAGAAGAAAAACCATGCGCATATTTCTCAAAAAAATTCAATGAGTCCCAAAAACATAAAAAAGCCGTATATTTGGAGTGTTTAGCAATTAAAGAAGCAGTAAAATATTGGTATATTGGTAAATTGGTATATTGGCACTGGCTTATAGGAAAATCATTTAAGGTTTTTTCGGATCATAAACCTTTAGAGAAAATGAATATTAATGCTAGAATTGATGAAGAGTTGGGAAATCTCACATACTATCTATCTCAGTTTAATTTCGAGGTAATATATTCTCCAGGAAAATATAACTTAGAAGCAGATTCTCTAAGCAGAAATCCAGTATTAGAACCGTGTGAAAATCAAGAGGAAGGTTTAAAAATTGTAAACTTCATTAAACTAGAAGACATACAAAATGATCAAAAAGAAAATGAAAACGTAAAACAAAATACTAATAATCTAATATTAAAGAATAGCATATACTATAAGAAGTCTGGGAAAAAGGAAAAGATTATACTGAGTGAAGAATTTAGTATAAAACTGATAAAAAAAATGCATTATCATTACTGTCACATAGGTATACAGCAGATGGAAAATAAAATTAAACCATTTAATTTCGCGAAAAATATAAGTAAAAATATTAAAAAAGTATGTGACCACTGTAAAATCTGTATAAAAAACAAATCAAGAGGAAAATATAAATTTGGACTAATGTCTTACTTAGGCCCCGCTACTAACACTTTTGAAATAGTATCTGTAGACACCATTGGTGGATTTGGCAGTTCACGTTCTACAAAAACATACTTACATCTTCTAGTTGACCATAGATATGCTTATATTTTACTTTATTTTGTTTTGTTTTGTTTTGTTTTGTTTTGTTTTGTTTTGTTTTGTTTTGTTTTGTTTTGTTTTGTTTTGTTTTGTTTTGTTTTGTTTTGTTTTGTTTTGTTTTGTTTTGTTTTGTTTTGTTTTGTTTTGTTTTGTTTTGTTTTGTTTTGTTTTGTTTTGTTTTGTTTTGTTTTGTT